>CM061551.1:2740000-3940000 GCA_030864225.1 Capsicum baccatum var. pendulum
GTCATACCATATATATTTATTTATGATTTTTTTCAAATATTGATTTAGTTTTGAACCTTATGGACTTTCATCCTTTATTTCCGCATTTATGTACATATATTATGTAGTGTACGGGTACAGATATTAGTGATAAGTTAGCTTATAGTCCTTCGAAGTCATGAGCACCGTGTTGTATTTCGAGCACCAGTCTTAGGGTGTTACATTATTATTGTGTATTTATATGTGTAAAAACTTGTTTATAATGTCCAAAGTTCAATTGGATCTAGCCAAGAGTCAAAACAATAAGCTTAAGATCAATGTGGGAAAGCCTAGTCTTAGCTTGTGTTTCTAGTTCATCGTTATGAATGTTCTGTTGTTTTGAACTCTAATATGTGGTGTATGTTGATATAGGATGCTTGGTGATTTTATTAAGGTTATATATGAAGGAAATATAAGATGGAAATCAAATAAAAGAAACACCAAAAGGCTTGGGATAAAATACAAAAGTACAACGCAAATTTAGACGTTGAAATACTATTCCAGTGAGCTAACACGATTAAACTGCCATACACCACTCCCTTGAATCGATAAGAAACAAGAAACTCCACTTCCTTGATGTTATAAGTAATGCAAAGCATCAGTTTTGCCCCTGAAATAAGCAACGCGATGCGTTGGTAATTGCCTACACGGGTTGGAGGCTTCAACTATAAATAGGACTTTACACATTTTGTAATTTACTTTTGGATGTTTTTGGAGGCTTATTAACACGATTTTTAGGGTTGTTACCTCTTTTAATTAGTACATGCACTGATTTTATTATGTATTCAAGTATTTGGATCATGATTATGTCGATTAATGGCTAAACACCCCCTTTCCGGGGTTAAAGACAAGAACATGTTTACTTTCTCTTTAATTTGAGTTTGTTTTGATTTCTTATCATATTTGATTGTTTGTTAATCCTTGTTTTAAATATTTTAAGTATTCACAACCATTAGAATACATATATTTTTTACCTTGTGATCTAGGGAGGGGGAATAGGAAGATAGAACGTGGGGATGAATAGAGTAAGGTTTTTATTCTTTTATGAAATAATGAATTAGAATTAGCATCTAGGACAGGGATGTACCTAGAAGCCTTGCTTGGTTCACATATAGTATGATAGCTCTAAGAACTTAATTGGATGATTACATCCCTGCTCAATAATGTAGTTGTAATTTTCAAGTTACGTAGACGATTAGAGGTCGGGAGACCATGATCATGAGATAAACCTCATGAATAAATAACCAAGATAAGCAATCTAACGAATGAATTTCAATAGCATAGTATGATTGTTTGAAGTGCCTTAACCCTGGGCTTTCCTCCATTGATTGTCTTAAGTCTTTACTTTACACATTATTTACTTTATTTTTAGTTTACAAATCTAAAACTCTCTTTGATTACCTTGCATCAAGTTAATCTCAATAAGTGAACTAGAATTTGAATAGTTGTTGGAACTAGTCCCTATAGGATCTATATTCGGCTTTCTTTAAGGCCACTATATTACTTTGTTGACCACGTACACTTACGTGTATACTTGGGCACTATCAAGTTTTTGGCACTGTTGTTAGGGACTTGTAATTTGGCAACAAGGTTTATTTTAGTTTTACTTTTTAGATTTCTTTGGTGCTTTATGCTTGGTATTGGTTTTTTATTTGCAGAAAATAGGTTTTTAGGCTAGTAAGTTGGCAAGGGATAGGGAACTAGTTGAACTAATTCTCAAACCAGAGCAATGCTTCTATTAATGAATAGGATAAGCAATCCTTCTTCCATGAATTTTTTAAATAGAAGAAGATCAAGACAATCCTGCTCTAATAGCTAAAGAACAAACAGCCCACAGGACAGTTAAGGAAATGGCAATCCCATTTCCAATTAAATTTAACCTCCCCTTTTCAGCAATCGACTGCTGGAGGTAATTTTGAGCTTGAGCAAAATATGGTACAACTTCTGATTAGCAGTGGACAGTTTACGAAGATTTCGCATAAATATCCATAAGTTCACTTGCAAAACTTTTTTGAGATCAGTGACATGTCCATCCCTATGGGTGTGTCAATTGATTATGTGAGACTGACACTATTCCCATTTTCACTGTTGAGGGAAGAAAAGAAATGGTTGAATGCTAAGTCAGAAAATTTAATCACAACATAGAATGACTTAGTTCGGAGATTCCTCACCCAACTTTTCCTGTCTGGCAAGACTCCGAGACTTCGCAGTGAGAGTGTGTTCTTCAAAAAGAAGCCGAATGAAAATCTTATATCATGTTTGGGAGTGTTTCAAGGCTCTTCATCAGAATTACCATACCATCTACAGTCCAATGAGGTATTAGCTCACACTTTTGTTTAGGCACTAGACCATATAATAAAAATTCTATTAGATTCAGCTGTAGGTGGTCAAGCTCTGGAGATGACGTATGGTAAGTTGTATACTTTGTTGAATTAAATTGCACAAGGTAATCCTGAGTTACATTCAAACTCAAAAAATGCAACAAAAAAGGTTGCTGGTGTTTTGGAAGAGTATCAATTTACTGTCATATCTGCTTAGATTGTTATATTAATTAGCTAACCACATAGCTCAGCAATATGAAATTGGGTACTACACCACCTACATCCATAGTGAACACATTTCAACAGACAAAAACTTGGTGTGTGGTGTTAGAAATAGTGGTCATTCTGTAGATATGTGTGCTTCAAATCCTGAATCTATGATGTTTGTGGGCAATGTTTAGAGGCCTAACCATAGGAACTCCTACAACATGAAGTGGCAGATTCAACCACTAAATCAGCAATGGAACGCCCAACAATAGTAGTTTCAGCAACCATAAGCTCTAACAAATTAGGCCATAAATAAAAATTTGGAAGAGATGATGAAATAAAGTTTAGCTGCTCAAGCATAATTAGCAGCAGATATAAAAGACAACAAGCAACTACAAGGAGTTCAGAGTTATAGGTAGGCTAGATAGAAATAACTTAGAGCACCGGGACTCAAGGAGGGTTGCCAAGTGATGCTGAAAAGCCTAAACAAGTCATGGAAATCACTTTGAGGAGTGGGAAATAGCTAAGTGAAGAACCTTCAAATAAAACTAAGGAGGTAAATGCATATTTTAATCCCCAACCAGTTGTAGATAAAGTTATTAAAAACTTGAGAAAGTCTGAGTACTAGAAAAAGAAAGTTGCAGAACCAATAAAGGAAAGTCCACACTACCTTTCCCATAAGTGTTGAGAAAAGCAAATGAGAATGCATGCTTTAAGAAGTTCTTTGATACGTTCAGAGATCTTCATGTTAATTTACCTCTTCTAGATGTTTTGTTGGGAATGATCAAGTATGCTAAGTACTTGAGGGACATCATTTCTAATAAAGTTAAGCTGTAAGATGTTGAGACAATAGCACTCACTGAAGAGTATAGCTTTATGGTAACTCAGAAGATGCCCAAAAATCGCAAGGACCCCAGAAATATTACTCTCCTTATTCAAATTGATAATAGTGAGGTAGTCTATGCACTTAGTAATTTAGGTGAAAGTATCAACTTGATTCCCTTCTCGTTGTTCAATACTTTGGGCTTAGGAAAGATGAGGCCGTGCTTGATGCTACTGCATTTGGTAAATGGGACCATAGCCCATCCTGAAAGAGTAATAAAGAATGATCTTATTAAGGTTGGTACGTTTATTATTCCTTCTAACTTTATTGTTTTAGATTTTCAGTCAGATGAAAAAGTACCAGTCATTTTGGGCGTCCATTCTTGGCGATGGGAGGAGCTTTAATAGACATGAGAGAGGGCACACTCATAATGAGTTTGTAGGATAAAAAGGTATTTTTTAAAGTGTACAAACCACTTAACACACTATCCCATTATAAATACTTGTGAATGATTACTGTGATTAAAGGGGATAAGTGTGGGGTGGTAGAGATGGTTCTACAAAAAACCTCTTCAAACTTTCTCATTGAGCAGCCTAAGCCTCTAATACCTAAGCCTGACATGATGCAGGTTGATGAGCCTGAGAAACGCCACTGTTGAGAAAGCAATTGATCTTGATATGTTGTACTCAAGAGGTCAAAAATGAATAATAAGATGGCCTCCAAGTATGAGAAAAAGATAAAGAAATATGGATGAGTCGTAGTTGGGTCGAGCTGCGATACTAAATCAGGCACTTCTTGGGAGGTAACCCAAGTTAAGTAGGTATGTTTTATTTTTTTAGTATTTTATTTTTTACTTCACATGGTTCTTTTTGTTGAGTCACAGGTAAATGGAAAGTCTGAGTTCCAAAAATCCTGAGTTGAGGAGCATAGTGAAGACTAAGTATAGGTTCCCCGGATTCCCTTAATGTATAAAGACGCTACTAGCTAGGCCTGGAGGCCTCAGGAAGTATTTTTATCCCTCTTTTTAAATTATACATTAGGGACAAAGTAGAATTTTAAGTGTGGAGTGGGGAAATTCCCATTTTTAGGAGTAGTTTTAATTTTTTTTTGTATGAGATGTTCTTATTGGTGCTATAGTCTATTACATAATTCAAGTGTTTTAGTTGTAAAGAGCATGTTGATTGTGTGAATTACTACTTTTGTGACTCCTAGGCTCTTGATTATGACTCTTGTACTTGTTGGCTTAAAGTTTAGTTCATGTGATTGTTTAGGTGAGAGTTTATGATGATCCCACTTGAGTTGAGCATGTGCCATGTGTGATGTGAGGTGTTGCATATTCCTTGTTGCATGTGATATCTAGAACTTGCCTAGTGTGTGTGCAAAGTGAAATATTGCATATTTCTTGTTGCATGTGATATCTAGAACTTGCCTAGTGTGTGTGCAAAGTGAAATAAAGAATCTAGATTTAGGAGATGATATAGGCATTTCTTTGATAGACTTGTTATATACCTTCCTTTTACCTACCCTTGTGCATTATCCTAGTCAAATCTCATTGAGCTTTTAAATTTTTCTTTGGCAGCCTCATATGTAGCTTGTATCCCTTTCTTTAATTGACCTTAATTTAATCCAAAGCTCCTAAGTTCTTTAGTGTAAAATTATTTGAGTGAGGAGTTTAAAATTTAAGAGAGAGAAAGGTGAAATTGAAGCCCCCAAGTGATAGTTATTGGTGTGTAAAAATTATTGTGTTGTGGTTGGGAGTTCAAGAAAGTTGTGTTAAAGAAATTCCCATTTTTAGCCTAGTAATGTTAAAATGAACCTGTTTTGGCCCTAGTCCTTCTTGGACATTGTGCACTTCAATTAAGGCAAATCTCTTAAGTTAGGGGTGGCTATCATAGTGGTGCGTAAGGTATAATGGGTGTGAAGACGGTTAAAATCATATGATGTGTACATAGAATACTCCTACCATAGTGTTTGTAAATGAGCTTAATGAGATGGGGAAATACAAAAGAATTAGGTAGACAAAAGTGGTGTAATTTGGTTGTTAGAGGTAGGTCTTAATTATGTAATGTGATGTATTAAAGCACTTAGGAAAGATAGCCGCTATTACTGGATAGAATAATTTTTACACATCCCTTAGCCAGCATTATAACCCATAAAGACCTATTTAATCATAAGCTTCATTATTTTGATAGTAGTGGAGTACTAAACTAAGGGCATGCATATGGTTCATCATGTGTAACTTGTGAATTCCTTGTGAGAGTGAGCGTAACTTGATTCTTATACCCATGCTGTTATAAATAGCATGCATGTAAGTGATTATGCGTAACTCTCCTATTGTGAGGGCACATGTTTGATTAATGTGGGTGATTTGTATGATGTCTATTATTGAGCAATATGTATGAGTTTTCTAACTTGATGAGTCAATTCTTGAGGTTTGGATGTTTTTAGTAGTGTTCTTGGACTGTCAATTGTGTATGTAACATGCTTAGTGTAGAAACTTGCATTCTGTGTAGTCATTATAGTACTAACTTGAATGTCTTGCTTATAGTAGAAGTGTAGAGTCTCCTCAGCTTATGATTCTTATAGTAAAGAGTTGTTCGAGGACTAATAAGGCTTTAATTATGGGGTGCTGATGTTGGGTGTATTTATGTACTTTAGTGTAGTTATCCTAGCCTATTTAGCCTTTTTTTTAGGACAATTTGAGTTTTTATGTGTTAATGATGATGTAAATGAGCATCTAAGTGTTAACGTATGTAATTACAATGTTCAAAGGTATTTTCAAACAAATTGATCTAGGTGTTACTCTAGTTGTTTTTGATGGATTCTTGTATTATGAGTTCATAAGGTTATTATTGTGTATTTATATGCGGAACAACTTGTTTATAATGTGCAAAGTTTAGCTGGATCTAGCCAAGAGTCAAAACAATAAGCTTAAGATTAATATGGGCAAGCCTAGTCTTAGCTTGTGTTTCTAGTTCATCGTTATGAATGTTATGTTGTTTTGAGTTCTAATATGTGGTGTATGTTGATATAGGATGCTTGGTGATTTTATTAAGTTGATATATGGAGGAAATACAAGCTGGAAATCAAAGAAAAGAAACACCAAACTTAGGATGGAAGACAAAAGTGCAAGGCAAAGTTGGATGTTGAAATGCGTTCCAGTGAGCTAACACGATTAAGCTGCGATGCGCCACTCCATTGACATGATGAAAAAAATGATGTGCCACTACCTTGATGTGATAATAAACACTACGCACCACTTTTTACCCTAAAATAAGCAACTCGATGCATTGGTAATTCCTACACGGCTTGGAGGCTTTAACTATAACTAGGGCTTTACATATTTTGTAACTTACTTGGAATTAATAACCAAGATAAACATGGAATTAATTTTACACGTTGTTGTGTTAATTTACGTAGGATCACTGTCATATATAGTTTCCGTGACCAATCCTCATGTCAGCAAACATGAGTTTCTAGTGTCCATGCATTGGACTCACACTTTCACGGTTAGCTATCACACCCCGCCATTATTGCCCAATTAAAACCATTACCATACAACCAAACCACCAATTCCATTTATTATTAACCAAGGATATCATTAGTGGTATCATCATACTGACTATAACTTACAAGAAATGTCCTTATCCAACCTTAGGGAATTCCTATGTGCCTCATATGCTACATCATTAAGTTTACTTGAGGGATTTCCATTTGCCCTGCAAGTACATCATTATTAGGCTTACTTGAGGGATTTTTGTGTACTCGATAAGTATTTTGTTATTAATCTTTGCTTGAGGGATTCCCTTGTATCCCACAAGTCATTCATCATTCAAACCGATTTCATTATTTCATTCACTTGGGGAATTCCTGCGTACCCTGCAATGTTTTTATTCAAATCAATTTCATAGACACCAAAGGCTTTACCATTTAACCATTCCAAACCACCTATACTGGTCAAAACCATTTTAACCATTCAAAAGCATTTATCCATTCAAATCAATTTAGGGTTCCATAACAAAACCATATCATGAAATAGTATCAATGAAAGTACAACAATAGAGTAAAACGTTCTCATAGGCATTTTATCAAATATGTTGATGGAATACATTTACTAAGAACAAAACCAAAGCATAAACCCTCAATTTTATAGTTATCCATGACTTATATGTTAAACCACAACCAATAAGTACCCACATATGGAAAACATCACCAAAAACACGTGAAAACATAATTTAGACCAAGAGTAAACAATTCTCAATAATATGAATCAAAACCCTCAACATTGGTTTTCCAAAACAAATATTTATGATTCATAATCAATGTTTACAACATATTAAAACATGCCTTTAGTTATAACTAACAATAAGGGAGGAGTACATGTCTTATTTATGAAAATCCACAGATAGAAACTTGACTCTTGATCCTTTTGAAGAATACTTGTGGAAACCCTAGCCTCAATCTTCAAGAGATGTTTAGAAAGAGCATTTGGACTGTTTTGATCTATCCACGGGAGTTATGAGAGGCTACAATAAGTTACATAGCATGGGGATTTAAGGGTTTAGGTGTGAGAAATGTACATACTACCCTTAGCTTAAAAGCTGAAAACTTACTTACAGGAGGGTACGACCCACCCCCTAAGCGATACCCTAGGGTATGAGTGGTACCCTATCTCATACCTAGGCTTCACCTTGGTCCCCCATACTAACCATCATACGACCATATAGGTTAAATTGTACCCCAAGGTATGAGAAGTACCCCCTAACCTGTACCTTGGACAAATTTAACAAGACCAAACTTTAGGCATCATACTGTAAGATCCCACAAAATACTAAGTCTAATTCCTCTCCTTAAAGCTTGATAAAGGACATAACATTTAGAAAATTTGAGCTATGTTTTAGAGACTTAGTCTCTTCTTAAACCTTCAGACTTCGAGGATTTATTTCATAACCTTACCGACCTTTGTTTGTCAATTTTTAAGTTGATACATGATGGGGCAAGTCAATAGTACATCTCGGGTGAGTTTCAGCATTTTTGAAATAGCATAAGGGTATGTTTGGGTTTCAGAAATAGTGTCTCCAGGATATTAGCCTGTGCTGCATCAACCAGTCTGGGGCTTCAGGAAAGGCGCCGCCCTAGCTAGTATTCCGCTCCAAGCAGGGAGTCGCCCTGGCTAGTCCGCCTGGGCCAAATTTCTGTATCTTTTAAAAGAAAAAAGGGTCAATTCTCTTCACCCAAAATCTCTAAAACATGGGATTGAACTCCCAAATAACCCTATTACTCATTAATTTCATAAAATACTCTCAAGAAAAAGCACTAGGTTTGTCAAGTTCAAGCCTTGAATCTCAAGAACTCACTACAATCTTCATAGATTTTAGAAATTGAAGTATGCAAAGTGTTCCTCCAAAATTCCCTTTCATCCTTGGAGCTCAAGAAACCAATTTGAAAATCATGAATTGTGATTTCCATATTGTTGATTGTTAGAACTATGTTGATGTCGTTGTATGATTTCCAAGTTGGAATCTTTATGTGAATTCATAGAATTATGTTAGCACGTGGGTTGAAATCTATGAATTTGAGTTGATTAATGAACTCATGATGTATTGGTTTAATGTTCATGCCTAAGACTAAATTTATGCATTCTATGTGTTTGATAAAATGCCTAACAGAATAAGAATAATGCATTATGATTCAATTGTAAACTAAATGATGAATCCATGCTTTACCCTCATGTATAAAATGACTCCTATGCTAAAGTTATGTCTTGTAATGACTTGTTGGAATGATCATAAGTAGGGATTTGTAAAAATTATGATATGTTAGCATGAATTTGTATTCATGTGTAAGCCTAAGACTTATGAATGCTTCATGAAATCCCCAAATGATTGTATTATAAATTGTTGACTATGGCCATATGTTCAAGAAGTGTCATGTCCTATTTATATTCATGCTATCAAGTCCTGGGGGTATTTAATACCTAATAATTTAGTTGTATGCCTAGAGCCAGTGTCAGTTTTCAAGATAACCTCAGTCAAGACACGATCAGTAGAATTCAGTCAGTCTTACAACTCAAGAAAACTCAGTAGAATTTGGTTCAGTCCTCAGTAACTTAGTCAGTTAATAAAATTCAGTAGTATTCTGTCAGTCAACGAAACTCAGTGAACTCAGTCCATTTCAATCTAATATAATCAGTTCAGTGTCTATTCAGATGGGAGTAGGATTCATCACCGAGTGAGACCAAAGATGGGAACTCACTTGCTAGTAGAGGGTGTGATTCTTAGAAGCAATCCTTGCATTCCAGAACTACATAGCCAGCGTAGGTTAAGACATCAAACCTTCTAGATGAGGGTTAATGAGGTGGCTTACCTTGTTATATGAGGGTCCTACCATTCTAGTTAGAGTACCTGATAGATGAGGGTCACTCACAGATTGTCCTTACCAGTGGCGCAGTATTGACACCCTTCTAATTGGGATTATAGATTGGACCCCAACTTAACTATCTTATTTAGGGCATGTTGGTTAGATGACTACCTCCCACAGTCTTAGTCTCAGTCTCAATCTTCAGTAAAGAACTCAGATAGTTCTATGAATTTTAAGACTGTTAGATACAGTCACTCAGCTCAGTACAGAACTCTTTTAGTTCCAAAAAATTAGGATTTTTAGATACAGCTATTTAGTTATTAGTTGTATCAAATATCAGTAATCCATGTTATTAGTAAACTCAGTATTTAGAAACATCATATTTTAAGTTACAGATATGTATTCATGCATGTATTCTCATGCAGTTATGTTCATGTTATCAGTCAGTTATAGTTCATGCATATGAACCCCATGCATTTATCATACCTCACTTTGCATACCAGAATAAGAATAATGCATTATGACTCAATTGTAAACTAAATGATGAATCCATGCTTTACCCTCATGTATAAAATGACTCCTATGCTAAAGTTATGTCTTGTAATGACTTGTTGGAATGATCATAAGTAGGGATTTGTACAAATTATGATATGTTAGCATGAATTTGTATTCATGTGTAAGCCTAAGACTTATGAATGCTTCATGCAATCCCCAAATGTTTGTATTATAAATTGTTGACTATGGCCATATGTTCAAGAAGTGTCATGTCCTATTTATATTCATGCTATCAAGTCCTGGGGGTATTTAATACCTAATAATTTAGTTGTATGCCTAGAGCCAGTGTCAGTTTTCAAGATAACCTCAGTCAAGACACGATCAGTAGAATTCAGTCAGTCTTAGAACTCAAGAAAACTCAGTAGAATTTGGTTCAGTCCTCAGTAACTTAGTCAGTTAATAAAATTCAGTAGTATTCTGTCAGTCAACGAAACTCAGTGAACTCAGTCCATTTCAGTCTAATATAATCAGTTCAGTGTCTATTCAGATGGGAGTAGGATTCATTACCAAGTGAGACCAAAGATGGGAACTCACTTGCTAGTAGAGGGTGTGATTCTTAGAAGCAATCCTTGCATTCCAGAACTACATAGCCAGCGTAGGTTAAGACATCAAACCTTCTAGATGAGGGTTAATGAGGTGGCTTACCTTGTTATATGAGGGTCCCACCATTCTAGTTAGAGTACCTGATAGATGAGGGTCACTCACAGATTGTCCTTACCAGTGGCGCAGTATTGACACCCTTCTAATTGGGATTATAGATTGGACCCCAACTTAACTATCTTATTTAGGGCATGTTGGTTAACTACCTCCCACAGTCTTAGTCTCAGTCTCAATCTTCAGTAAAGAACTCAGATAGTTCTATGAATTTTAAGACTGTTAGATACAGTCACTCAGTTCAGTACAGAACTCTTTTAGTTCCAAAAAATTAGGATTTTTAGATACAGCTATTTAGTTATTAGTTGTATCAAATATCAGTAATCCATGTTATTAGTAAACTCAGTATTTAGAAACATCATATTTTAAGTTACAGATATGTATTCATGCATGTATTCTCATGCAGTTATGTTCATGTTATTAGTCAGTTATAGTTCATGCATATGAACCCCATGCATTTATCATACCTCACTTTGCATACCAGCATATTCACACGTATTGGTGCATACGTTTCTCTTGTACTATGGTATTTTATACCATAGGTTCGGACGCTCAGGTTCCCGATCGCACTTAGTAGATTAGATTCCAGCAGTAGTATATTAGCAATGAGTTATCATCATTTGAGGATAACATGGTTGTTTCATTATTTCATTATTTCAGTTCAGTTTCAGTAAACGAAATTAGTTGGGGACATGCCCCATAAACTCCACAGTTCAGACAAGTTTTATTGGTTTTTAGACTAGATGTTCACACTTTAGTATTTTTAGTATTTATGTTCAATTTTGGTATTCTTATACCTTGTTTAGATATTATTTTAGTTTTGAACCTTATGGCAGTTCAACCCATTATATTCGTATATTACATTGTCATTATACAGATATTGTAGCAGGTACCAATCATGGATTAGCTTATGGTCCTTCAGGATTATGAGCACCATATAGCATCCGGGGTACTAGAATCGGAGCGTTACAAACATAGTATCAGAGCCTAAGGTTCAACAGTGTCCTAGGAAGCCTAAAACACCGCATCTAGTAAAGTCTTGTGCATGAGTGTGTAGCGTGCCACATTTATGTATAAGAGGCTATGAGATGTTTTAGGAATAGTTTCCCTTCTTTCAGTATTCATGTCGTGCGAGTGAGCATGTGCTCAAGTTAAAATCTCAGTCTAATCCTTCTTTCTCTTCCATCTACATAAAATGCCTCCAAAAAGGACTTGAGGAATAGGAATGGGAGACCAGCCAGTCCCTCAGCCCGATTAGCCAAATCCTTTGGGCAAATATGTCTCCCATGCTGAATGAGAGTAGTATTCACCACTCTAGCCCATCCAGTTGCTGCTAAGAATGAGCGTCCAACTGTCATTTTGGCCAACCCAGTGGCCAATTCTGTTGTAACTAGGATTCAGGACATCACCTAAATGAATCCTCCATCTTTTACCAGGTAAAAGTTAGATGATAACCCTCAGGAGTATCTTGATCAGGTGTAGAAGATTAGTGATATTATGGGGGTGAATACTAGTTAGGGTGCTGAGCTAGCTATATACCAATTACAGGATGTGGCTCACACTTGGTTCAAACAGTGAAAGGAAGAGAGGGGTGTAAATACAGAACCCATAGAATGGGAGAAGTTTCCCACTACTTTTCTTGATAAATTCTTTCCCCTAGAGCTGAGAAAAGCTAAGGTGTTAGAGTTTATCAATATCAGGTAGGAAACATGATAGTTAAATAGTATTCTCTTAAGTTTACTCAATTAGATAGATACGCTCCTTATGTGGTAGAAGATAGTATATCTAAGATAAGTAAGTTCTTATCTGGGGTAAATAATAGTGTGGTAAAGGAGTGCGGGACAGTCATACTGATTAGTGATATAGACTTAGCTAGGCTAAAGATCTATGCTTAACAGATAGAAGAGAAGAATAATAAGAAGAGAGAGAAGCAGAATAAGAGAGCTAGAACAGGTGGCTTTAATTTTAATCAACCTAAGTCAGATGGTGGAAGTTGTTCTTAGTTCCACCCAAAGTCCTCAGTTCCAGCTCTTTCCTCAGCCAGTGCTTCAGTTTCTAAGTTCAAGAATGGTAACAAAGATAGGGCGCCAGGTTCTAAGTCTCAGGGTAGTGTTAGCAGTGCCTGAACCCATCTTCTTTGTCAGACTTGTAGCAAGAATCATTAGGGTATTTGCAGAGCTGGCAGTGATGTTTGTTTTAGATGTGGAAAGCTTGGCCATAGAGTTAAAGATTGTCCCTAGTCAGGTTTTCAAGGTTAGCATAACCATCCTCTAGCTTTGTCTGGTCGCCCGAATTAGCAGGGTGCTGCATCCAGTGCCACCAGTGGGTGAGAAATGCCCAAAAAGATTCTATGCTCTCCAGTTCTAATAGGATCAGGAAAATTCTCCTGATGTGGTCACTGGTATATTACATATCTTTCATTTGCATGTCTACGCTTTGCTAGATACAAGAGATTCTTTATCTTCTATTACTCCTTATATAGAAGTTAATTTCGAAATCAGTTCTAAAATTCTAGCAGAGCCTTTCTCAGTATCTACCTTAGTGGGTAAAACTATCATAGATCGACGGGTATATAGAAACTGTCTAGTTATGATATCTCAAAAAGTCACTTCAGCAGACTTAGTCGAATTAGAGATGACTGATTTTAATGTCATTCTCGATATGGATTGGCTTCATTCCTACTATGCCACAGTCGACTATAGAAATAGAGTTTTCCAATTTTAGTTCCTAAATAAACCCATCCTAGAGTGGAGGGATAGTACTTCAGCCTTCAGGGGTCAGCTTATTTCTTACCTAAGGGTAAGAAAAATGATATCTAAGGGATGTGTATATCATATTGTTCAATTTAAGGACTCTAGTTCCAAAACTACCAGTCTAGAATCAGTCCCAGTAGTAAATCAGTACTCAAATGTCTTTCACGAAGATCTTCCAGGAATTTCTCCCAAAAGGGAAATTGACTTCGGCGTTGATTTTCTTCCAGATACTCAAGCCATATTTATTCCATCATACAAAATGGCACCAGCAGAACTCAGAGAGATAAAAGAACAGTTAAAGGATCTCCCAGACAAGGGATTCATCAGACTCAATGTATCCCTGTGGGGTGCACCATTTTTATTTATGCGAAAGAAAGATGGTTCTCTTAGAATGTGCATAGACTACGTCAGCTCAATAAGGTCACAGTCAAAACCAAGTATCCACTTTCCAAAATCGATGACTTGTTTGACCAACTTCAGGGTGCCATTTACTCCTCTAAGATAGATCTTACATCAGGCTATCATCAACTCAGAATCAGAGAATATGACATTCCAAAAACAACTTTTAGAAATCGGTATAGTCACTTCAAATTCTTTGTTGTGTACTTTGGTCTTACCAATACCCCAATAGTTTTCATGGACTTTAGGAACCATGTGTTCAAGAAATACTTGGACATGTTCATCATAGTCTTCATGGATGACATTCTTGTCTATTCCCACAGTGACCACGATCATGTAGACCATCTTAGAATAGTATTGCAAACTCTCATAAATCATTAGTTGTTCGCCAAATTCAGTAACTACAAATTTTGGATAAGGACAATAGCATTCCTTAGTCATATCATTTTTAGTGATGATATTAGAGTTGATCCTCAAAAGGCCAAAACAGTAAGAAACTAGCCCAAACCAATCTCTCCATCAGATATCAGGAGTTTCTTGGGTTTCGCTGGCTATTAAATATGGTTTGTTAAGATATTTTCATCTATTGCATCCCCTATATCCAGATTGAATCAGAAGAAAGTTAAGTTTCAGTGGTCAGGTTTATATGAGAAGAGTTTTTAGGAGTTAAAGACTCAACTCACCTCATCCCTAGTTTTGACTCTTCTAGATGGTCTAGTGTGGTATGTTGTGTACTGTGATACATCCAGGGTAGGTTTGGGTTGTGTCCTCATGCAGTATAGTAAGGACATAAACTATGCCTCTATATAGATTAAGCCCCATGAGAAGAATTATCTGACTCATGATCTTGAGTTTGCAGCAGTAGTATTTGCCTTTATTATTTGGAGGTACTATTTGTATGGGGTACATGTAGATGTGTTCATAGATCACAAGAGCCTCCAGTACATGTTCTCTAAGAAAGACCTTAACCTTTTTCATAGAAGGTGGTTAGAACTCTTGAAAGATTGTGACATGAGTGTCCTTTATCATTTGGGCAAGGCCAATATAGTGGTTGATGCTCTCAGTAAGCTGTCTATGGGTAGTGTTGCTCATGTTGAGGAAAGTAAGAAGAAGTTTTCTCAAGAAGTCCATCATCTTGCGCGACTAGGTGTCCGCTTAGTCGATTCAGTAGAAGGTAGTGTATGGGTTCAGAACAGTTTGGAATCATCTCTAGTTTCCATAGTTAAGGAGAAGTAAGATAGAGATCCCAGTCTAGTCAAGTTGAAAGAATCAGTTAGAGATCAGAAGGTTGAGGTTTTCTCCCAAGGGGGAGATAATGTATTGCGTTGTTAGGTTCATCTGTGTGTGCCGGGTGTAGATGTCTTAAGGCAGCAAATTCTTGCAAAAGTGCATGGTGCACATTACTCTATTCATCCAGAGTCTACTAAGATGTATCACAATTTGTAGAAGATCTATTGGTTGAGTGGGACATAATGAGATATTACATAGTTTGTGGCTAAATGCTCAATATATTAGCAGGTTAATATTGAGCATCAAAAGCCTAGTGGGTCCATGAAGGATTTTAATGTTCCTACTTGGAAGTGGGAAGAAGTGAACATGGACTTTGTGATGAGTTTGCCTCCTACTCGTCGTCAGCACGAGTCAAATTGGGTTATTAAGACATAATGACCAAATCAGCTCATTTCCTTCCAGTTCATACCTCTTATTCAGTCAAGGATTACACCAAACTCTATATCAGGGAGTTGGTTAGATTACACGTTGTTACATTGTCCATTATCTCAGATAGAGGTACCCAGTTCACCTCTCACTTCTGGAAAGCATTCTAAAAGGGTCGTGGTACCCGAGTTCACCTTAATACAGCCTTCCATCCTTATATAGACGGTTAATTAAAAAGGACCATTCAGACCTTGGAAGATATGCTAATGTAGTATGAAATTGATTTCAAGGGTATTTGGGATGACTACTTGCCTTTGATTGAGTTTTCATACAACAACAGCTATCATTCTGGTATTCAGATGGCTCCATTTGAACCTCTCTATAGTAGGAAATAAAAATCTCCAATTAGTTGGTTTGAAGTGGGTGAGCTGCAGTAGTAGGGCCTGAATTAATATTCAATACCTTGGAAAAAGTTCAGTTGATCAGAGAAAGGCTTAAGAAAGCTCAGAGCTGACAAAAATTGTATACAGATATGCACAGAAAGGATCTCGAGTTCGAGATTGGTGATTTTATGTACTTGAAAATCTATCCCATGAAGGGAGTGAAGAGGTTTGGCAAGAAGGGAAAGCTCAATCCCCGATATGTCGGTCCTTCCAAATTCTCAATTGCTTTGGTAAGGTAGCTTATAAGCTCAAATAGCCTTCAGATCTAGCTTCAGTGCATCTAGTCTTTCAAGTCTCCTTGCTTAAGAAGTTCATAGGTGACCTAGCAGTTGTAGTCCTTATAGAGGGCATAGAAGTTCAGAATAGTATCTCTTATAAGGAAATTCCGGTTGAGATTCTTGACCATCAGATTCACAGACTAAGAAACAAAGAAATCCCTCTAGTTAAAGTTCTTTCATAGAATCAGTCTGTTGAGGGAGATACTAGGGAAGTCTAAGCAAACATGCAAACCAAGTATCCTTACTTCTTCTCCACAAACTCAGACTCAGTCCAAGGTAATAGTTTTGCTTAAACTTATTCAGTTTAATGTTCAGATTTCAGTTATAAACTCGGTATTCAGTTTCATGCTCAGATTCCCATTACGAACTTGGTATCAAATACCATTGCATATTTAGTCATATTTTTATGCAAAAGATATGCATTCTCATTGTGAGAAACTCAATTGTCAGAAGTCCTAGTCATATATTCATGAGTCAGTTCAGTCATGAAATCATGCATCAGATATGCATGCTCAGTATGAAACTCAGTAAGTGAGTAATGTCAGTCATGTAATCATGTTTTAGTTGATCATGTTTAGTAAGTACTTCATCTTATCATTTCTCCCATCTCAGTCAGTCTCATTAGAGGGAGAATGTTCCAAGGGGGAGATATTATAAGTTCCCACAAAATCATAAGTCTAATTTATCTCCTTAAAGCTTGATAAAGGATCCAACACTTACAAAATTTCAGCGAAGTATTAAGGACTTAGTCTTTTTTTAAGCCTTTGAACTTTGAGGATTTATTTCATGATATTCCCGACCTTCGTTTGTCGATTTTTAAGTTGATGCACGATAGGGAAAGTAAATAGAACATCTCAGGTGAGTTTGGATTTTTAGAATAGCATAAGGGCATGTTTGGGTTTTAGAAATAGTGTCTCAAGGAGATTAGCTCGGGCCGTATCAGTCAGTCCAGGGCTCCAGGCAAGGCACCACCCTGGCTAGTCCGCCTGGGCCAAATTTCTGCATCCCAGTTTTGTATTTTAAAGGGCAAAAGGGTCAATTCCTTTCACCCTACATCTCTAAAAAGATGGGATTTAACTCCCAAATAACCCTATTACTCATTATTTCCATAGAACACTCTCAAGAACAAGCACTAGGGTTGTTAAGTTCCAGCCTTGAATCTTAAGAAATCAGTACAATCTTCACGGATTTTAGACATTGAGGTATGTAAAGTGTTCATCAAAGGATCCCTTTCATCCTTGGAGCTCAAGAAACCAATTTTAAAATCATGAATTGTGATTTTCATGTTGTGGATTGATTATAACCATGTTGATGTTGTTGTTTGATTTTCAAGTTAGAATCTTTACGTTTATTCATGAAATTATGTTAGCGTGTGGGTTGAAATCGATGAATTGAGTTGATTAATGAACTCATGATGTATTGATTTAATGTTCATGACTAATCCTAAAGGTATGCATTCTATGTGTTTGATAAAATGCTTAAGAGAATAAGAATTATGCATTATGACTCAATTGTGACCTAAATGATGAATCCATGCTTTACCCATATGTACACTCCCATGAATGATGAATCCATGCTTTACCCTTATGTACACTCCCATGCTAAAACTATGTCTTGTAATGATTTGGTGGAATTTTGATAAGTAGGGATTTGTGAAAATTATGATATGTTAGCATGCATTCCTATTCATGTGTAAGCTTAAGACTTGCGAATGCTTCATGAAATCCCCCAATGATTGTATTATGAGTTGTTGACTATGGTCATGTGTTCAAGAAGTGTCATGTCTTATTTATATTCATGCTATCGAGTCCTGGAGGTATACCCGACAATTTAGTTGTGTGCCTAAAGCTAGTGTCAATTTTCAAGATAAGCTTAGTCAAGCCACTATCAGTAGAATTTAGTCAATCTCGAAACTTAGGAAAACTTAGTAGTATTCAGTTCAGTCCTCAGTAACTCAGTCAACTAATAGAATTCAGTAGCATTCTATCAATTAATGAAACTCAGTGAACTCAATCCAGTTCAGTCCAATATAATCAAGTCAGTATCTATTCAGATGGGAGTAGGATTCAGCACCAAGTGAGCCCAAGGATGGAAACTCACCTGCTAGTAGAGGGTGTGATTATTATAAGCAATAATTCTTGCTAGATGAGGGTTGGTGAGGTGGCTTAACCTGTTAGATGAGGGTCCTACCATTCTCATTAGAGTACCTGATAGATGAGGGCCACTCACAGCTTTCCCTTATCAATGGCACAGTATTGATACCCTTCCAATTGGGGTTACAGATTAGACCCCAACTCAGCTATCTTATTTGGGGTATGTCAGTTAGATTACTACCTCCTACAGTCTCAGTCTTAGTATTCAATAAAGAACTCAAATAGTTCAACAGATTTTAGGACTGTCAGTTATCGTCACTCAGCTCAGTAAGAAACTCAACTAGTTCTATTAGAATCAGGATTGTCATATACGGTCATTCAATTATTAGTTATCAATAATCCATGTTATCAGTAAACTTAGTATTCAGAATCCTCAAGTTTTCAATTACAAATATGTACTCATGCATGTATTCTTATGCAGTTATGTTCATGTTATCAGTCAGTTAAAACTTATGCATATGAACCCTATGCATTTATCCTACCTCACTTTGCAAACCACTACATTCATACATACAAACACATACTTTTCTCTTGCACTTTGGTGTTTTATACCATAGGTTCGGACGCTCAGGTTTCCGATCACACTTAGCAGTTCAGATTTCAGCAGCAGTAGATTAGTAGAGAGTTCTCATCATTCGAGGATAACATAATTGTTTCATAATTTCATTATTTCAATTCACTTTCAATAGACGAAGTTAGTTGGGGACATCTACCATCAACTCCACACTTCAGTAAAGTTTTAAAGGCTTTCAGACTATATGTTCAGACTTCAGTATTTAGTATTTATGTTCGGCTTTGGTATTCTTATACCTTGTTTAGTATTATTTCAATTTTGAACCTTATGGTAGTTTAGCCCATTATTTTTGCATATTACAATGTCATTATATAGATATTGTAGCAGGTATCAGTCATAGGTAAGCTTGTGGTCCTTCGGAATTATGAGCACCATTTAGCATCCGTGGTACCAGACTTGGGGCGTTACACATACGACTTGGCATCAAACACCTCGTATCCTACCATACGACTAGTATGATGCTTAGTCATATCTTGGACAGGAACCAACCCAAATGCATTGATTAATATATAGGAGGAGGGACATCAAGTTGTACCATAGCATATGAGTAGTATGTTCAAACCATAACTTGTCCAGGATATTCAAAACCCAAGAAATTTTACCAGGGAGAAAGTTTAGGGTGTTTTACTCAGTTAGGGTGAGCGCGAGCCCATGCATGCTGCGGACGTGGTGCATTTTTGCACTAAATGACAAATGAAACTTGGAATATGCTTTGAGATGCTTTCAGAATCCAATTTTCGGAAATAAAATATGTAACCACACTAAATTCTACATTCCAAATGTGAGTCCCACACCTAAACTTTCAAATTTTCAACTTTTTGATCAATATATCAAAATGAGCTCGGGTGAATTGGGACCCAAAACAAAGGCCTACCTAGCCTAAAGTTGATATTTTGTATCTGCTGGAGCAGTCGAAATTTGCATTCATAATTGTTTCACTAAAGTTTTTGCCAGTGGCCATTTGGAACCCGCGATGACTTCTAAATAGGGAATTGAATCTTAAAACCAAACGAATAACTTGATAATCGAACCATCGGTCCCAATAAGTCATAAATGAATTGGGCAGCTATGGAGATGCTCAATAGGAAAAAAGAAGTGAAAATATGGAAATTGACCTGAAGGGTCATTATATTATCCACTACTAAAGAGACTTTCGTCCTTGAAAATGAACGAATAGAAAGAATCTCAAATGATTAAAGGAATGAAATACTAGCCTGCATGCTCCAAGCATAACCTCTCTGATAACCTCAGCAAAGAGAAAATGCTTCTAAGGGATTTTGGCATACGTATCCCTTTTTCAACTAGCACTGTCATTCTTCTTTCGAACATCCAAAACTCAACTTAACTGCAAATTGGCCTCAAACTGAACAAAGAAGATTGATGTACACACATTTGAAATACATCATGCTGATACCTTTTGTATATCCCCATAAATCAGTTAAGGCTCATCCAAGCCAATTCCAACACAAGTCATGAGTCATGACACCAAAACTAAATCCAAATATACACTCCATTTACCATATTGCATATGTTTCCATTCCAAGCCAGGAGGAAAATCACTTGAGTCTCGCCCACATAGTCTTATCACAGAGAACTCAAAGAACTGAAGTTGATCCAATAAAAGTCCATGTGAAAAATAATAGAATAAGATCATGAGGAACTTTTTGGGCACACAAATGGAGTAATCAAGGAATGCAATCCATGCCAATGCTGCAACTTGTCTGGATAAAAATCAAACTGAGATCTCGAAATGCAAGATATCACTACTTATCACTGAATATTCAACTTCAGGATATCTCATTTACCATGGACAAAGCCATACTGAAATCAACTCGACTATATTTCTCCCCCTAAGTAAATCATTCAAAATTCCCAAAGAAAACTGAAACTCGAGGTCAAAACCAAAACTACCAATACGAGGCCCATGTGATATCATTTGAACACTTATCAACTATAATCCAACCAATGTCGAGAATACCGAATAGTCAATCAAGGAGTAGGCTTAACCAGCCTATAAATGAAATCTGAGCAAAGAAAAGTCTAAAAGAAAAGTTGCATGCAAGCTCAATGACACCAAGCTGAAATCTCAATACCAAGGTTAAATTGCTCGGTCTCAACTAGCCAAACCAAATCTGAAGATGGGTAAACATTAATTCTCCAAATCGCCATTTGAAGGAGTCAAATCCAAAACTAAGCCAATAAGGCTATATCAATGACAACTACCCCAAATTAACTCTATTATCCAAATTTGACGTATCCGAGATAAATCACACCAAACCATAATCGAGACATATCTGAAGAGCAAAAGTATCACAGGGATAACCACTAACTGATAACACAATCAACCAACTCTATCTCAGTTAAAAGGTATGAAATATAGAAACAAAACAAAAATCCTTCCGAAGGATGAATCACTAGCTGAAAATGCAAATAACCTACTCCATATCTACTAGAGGGTCATGAACTATCCAAATAAAGTAAAAAACTCCACCAAGGCTAAGAACCACATCGGTAATGGAAAAAAATCTAGCGACTCAAAGAATGCAACTTAAATTGGAAACTAACCAATCAAATACTCTACCTCGACAAGAAATATCCATAGGTACATATCATGAAGGAGAAACACTCTACTAAGCCTCATTAGGCCAAAAAACTCTGAAATAAGGATTACCGAAATCCACCCCATCATAACATCATCGACAAAGAATATAAAAATCTCGAAACCAAGGTCAAAGTCAAAACCAACACCAAAAAATTAACAACTCAAGGTAAAGAACTTTTAATTTAATGACTCAAGAAGCGATTACAAGAAGGGCCACCTGCCTCTAACTTTCCAACACCACTAGACAAAATAATATCACAACAACCAAGGAGTATCCAATCTCCATACTAGCAATAGGGAAAACCATCTCAAGGTAACAAACCCAACAAACCTATGAGATAAATCTACAACATCTCAACATCACTATCAAAATTGCTAACGAACAAAGAAATATCCACGAACGAAGAACAAACCTCAAATAGGTCCATTTCACAAATGCATAATACTGGAAGAGATAACCAAAAGAAAAGCATTCATAACCCAGGAGGCAATTCCAAGAATCTCAAACTCAATGACGGGCAACATAATTAAATTATCGGCTCAAAAACCGTACAAAATGATGGAAGTCAACTTACCTTCGATACCATAATACAACTTCAAATCAATCTTATACAGTTGACCAAGAGGGAACACAATCAATCTCGCCATGTTAGGGGAAAGAAATCATCAAATTGGGATATATCTACTCAAGCCACCGAATAATATCATTAGAGAATGAAAGTCAAACTAGATAACACTAATCTATACAGCTACCCAGTAAGAATCAATTACATTAAGTAATAATATTAACCAATATCAATACCCTCACGCAGTGGTAACAATAGCAACAACAATACCATTATTAATATACTGAACATGTGGTACTGTAACTCCATAAACCTGGTGTCCAAAATGTTACACAGTGCTTATGACCCCGAAGGACCATAAGCTAACCCATGACTGATATATGTACTTGTACACTACATAATGTAACTTAATAATACAAAAACATGTACAGAAAGGCCATAAGGTTCAATACCAAACATAATCTGAATAATGTAACATCTGTGTGGTGTAATATAATACCCAAATGCAAAATTGAGAATACTAAAGTCTAAAACATGATAGTTTAGAAAGCCTCTAAAACTGAATAATCTGATAAAGGAGTTGATAGAACATGTCCCTAACTAACTCCATCCAGCAAAACTGAACTGAAATGATAAGTACTAATCATGTCCTCAAAGAATGAGGATTCACTACTTAATACTGGAATACTACTGCTATTCTGGAACTCGTGTCTTTGAACTTATGGTGTAACATAAAAAGAAACACTATAGCTCAAATGCGTCAATACGTTGGAATGTACTGAGTATGCATGTGGTGTAGGCTAAATGCATGCGGTTCATATGCATGAACAATAATAATAACTGACTGACTATCATGAGTGCGAGAATACATGCATGAGACATAATAAATGACACTAATATTGTGTTAACATAATTACTAAATCTGAATATAATTGATAACATGAGTGACAGTATCTAGTAGTCCTAAATCTAATGGAACTATCTGAGTTTTGTACTGTATCTGTGTTGACTGTATCTGACAGTACTGATATTTTAAGAACTATCTGAGTTCTTTTACTGAGAATGAGACTGAGACTGTGGGAATTAGTTATTTAACTTATATGCCCAAAATGTGCTATAATAGCTGAGCAAGGGTCCAATCTATGCCCTAATTGGAAGGGTGTCAATACTATGCCATTAGTAAGGACAAGCTGTGGGTAACCCTTATCTGACAGTGTCCCAAAAAAAATGGTGGGGCCCTCATCTGACAGTGCTTATCCACCTCGTCAACCCTCATCTGACAGTGTCGATATCTCAACCTATGCTGGCTATATTGTTCTAAAATACAAGAATTACTGCTAAGAATCACACCCTTATCTAACAGTGTATGTTCCCATCATTAGGTTCACTCGGTGCTGGTTTCTACTCCCATCTAAAGAGACTGAACCTGATTAACTGACTGTACACATATTGAATTTACTGAATTTTGTTGATTGACAAAATACTACTGCTATATGATAACTGTCTGAGATCATGAAATTTCAGAGATTTCCTGAGTCACATGACTGACTGAGTTCTATGGAACATGGCTTGACTGCGGATATCGTGGAAAAATGACACTGGCCCTAGGCACACAGCTATATTTTTTGGGTACAAGTACCCCCAGGACTCGATGGAAGAAAACTGACACCATATGACACTTCTTGATCAAAGAAACAAAGTTCACAATTAATAAAGCCATAAGTGGGGGATTTCATACTTCACATAGTTATCATATTCATGTTCATGGTTAGGATGCATATAATTGAATTCATAAATTTCATATTCTAACATCATGTCGTCCTATCAACATATGCATTGCACGACAATAGCATGGAATCCTTTTTGAATATAAGAGAATAGCATACATTTGACATTTAATTCAAATTCTAGCTACATTGCATGGTTTCTATTCCTTTAAGCATTTTATCAAACACTTGCATGCACAAACTAGGGCATAAGTGTGACTATCAATTAATGATTCAAAACACCGCAATTCAATCCAATTTCACAAGTTCCAATTCACATAAAATCATGGTATCATGAACATCACATACAGATTCTAACTTGGGAGTTGTATAGCAACAATCATACAAAACATAATCAACCCACAACATAATAGCATGGTTCATAATTTAAAAGAGGTTTTTTTTTTAGCTTTATGAATGCAAAGAATCCATAAATCAACAGACTCATACCTTAGATGAAAGTTTCTTAATGATCTACAATGAAATATCTTGGACTTGGGTCTTTAAATTGAAACCCTTGTTTTTGTTCTTGAGAGAAATTGATGAAAAAGAGTATATTTAGCTTCAATTGGGGCAATATCCCATGTTTGGGAGCTTATATATGGGTGGAAAAGGACCAAAATGCCCTTTAAAACATGGAGGTGAAATTCTAAAATTTTTGGCAAAAGGCTATGGCCAGGGAGGCTCCCTGCTTAGATTGGTGGTCTAAGCAAGGCTGCCTGTAGCCTTTTGCTACTGGTTGGGCACACCAAACGTGCCCTTACGCAACTCCAAAAATTCCAAAACTCACCCGCTATGTACTACGACCTTGCCCCATCGCAATGCAACTTGAAAATAAAAAATTGGAGGTGGGGAAGGTCGTCAAATAAATCCTTGAAGTTCAAAGGTCTAAAATGAGACTAAGTCTTGACCACTTAGAATAAATTTCTAAGTGTTGGAGCTTGTAAAGCTTAAGGAGCTGAATTTTTGACTTAGAATTTTTCGGGGTCTTACAATTTCTCCCCCTTGGGAACATTCGTCCTCGAATGAGACTGACTATGAGGGGAAACAATAAGGTGAACATGAACTAAACATGAATGACCAAAACATGATCTCATGACTGATGTGACTGATAAACTGAATTATATCATAATGAACATGAATATCTGATGCATGATTATATAACTGAACTAATACATGTATGCATGACTGAATGTGCAAAGGTATTTGATACCAAGTTTATAATAGGAACATGAGCATGAAACTGAATACCAAATTTGTACCTAATACTAAATGTGAAGCTGAATAAGCTTAAAGAGAGTTATTACTTTGAGCTTGATTTGGACTGGCATAGAAGAGGTGAGGATACTTAGACCGTATGTCTGCTTCTGCTTCCGAGGTAGCTCCCTCAATAGACTGATTTTGCCAAAGAACCTTGACTAGAGGGACTTCTTTGTTCCCAGTCTACGAGTCTAATAGTCTAGAATTTTGACTGGAATTTCCTCATAGGAGAGGTTGTTTTGAACATCAATGCTCTGAATAAGTACTACGACTGATGGGTCACCTATGCACTTCTTGAGCAAAGAAACATGAAAGACTATATGAACTGAGGCTAGATCTGAAGGAAACAACGACTGAGAATCTTAAAGGGACCGACATATCGGGGACTGAGCTTTTCTTTCTTGCTGAATGTCTTCACTCCCTTTATGAGAGAGATATTTAGATAGACAAAATCACCAATATCAAACTAGAGATACTTACTTCACACATCTGTATAAGAGTTCTGTCGGCTCTAAGCACCCCGGGGTCTTTCTCTAATCAACTAGACTTTCTCTAAGGCATCAAATACCAAGTCAGGCCCTATGGCTGAGGCCTGACTAACTTTAAACCAACCAACTGGTGATCTATATATCCCACCATAGAGGGCTTCGAATAGAGCCATCTTAATATTGGAATGATGGATATTGTTGTATGCAAACTCAATCAAAGGCAAGTGGTCATCCTAACTTCCCTTGGAATTAATTGCACACGCCCTTAGCATATCTTTTAGAGTCTGAATGGTCCTTTCTGCTTGACGATCTGTCTGAGGATGAACGACTATACTGAGATGAACTTGGGTACCAAGACCCTTTTGGAATGCTTTCCAGAAGTGATAGGTAAATTGGGTTCCTCTATCTGAGATGATATATAAAGGAACACCATGTAATCTGACCAACTCCTTAATGTAGAGTTTGGCATAATCCTCGGATGAATAAGAGATATGGACTGGAAGGAAATAAGCTGACTTGGTCATTCTATCTACAATGGCCCGCACTGAATTATGTTGATGACTAGTTTAAGGAAAACCCATCACGAAGTCAATGTTCACTTTTTCCTACTTCCAAGTAGGAATGGTGAACTCCTTCATAGAACCACTAGGCTTCTGATGCTCTATCTTAACCTGTTGACATGTAGAGCACTTAGCCACAAACTCTGCAACATCTCTCTTTGTCCTACTCCACCAATAGATCTCCTAAAAGTCACGGAATATCTTAGTGGCCCTTGTATGAATAGAGTATCGTGCACCACGCACTTTTGCAAGAATTTTCTACCTCAAGTCATCTACACCTGGGACATAGAGGCGACCCTGACAACAAAGCACACCATCTCCCCCTTGGTTAAAAAACCTCTACTTTATGATCTCTGACTGACTCCTTTAGCTTGATGAGACTGGGATATCTATCCTGCTTTTCTTTCTTCTCAAGAACTAGAACTGATTTTGAACTACTCTAAACACATACACCACCCTCTAAAAAGTCGAATAAGCAAATGCCTAATCTGGTAAGTTGATGAACCTCCTGAACTAACTTATTCCTACTATCCTCAATATGAGCAACAATACCTACAGATAGTTTACTGAGAGTATCGACCAGTACATTAGCCTTGCCCGAATGATAAAGGACACTTATGTCATAATCTTTCAGGAGATCTAACCACCTTCTCTGAAGAAGATTGAGATCTTTTAGAGAAAAGACATACTGAAGACTCTTGTGATCTCTGAAGACATCTATATGAACTCCGTAGAGGTAATGCCTCCCAATCTTTATGGCAAATACCACGTCTACTAACTGAAGATCGTGAGTAGGATAATTCTTCTCATGAGGTTTAAGTTGTTTGAAGGACTAGGCTATGACCTTACCATTCTGCATGAGGACACAACCTAAACCCACTCTAGATGCATCACAATACACTAGAAAACCATCTAAACCATCTAGTAATGCTAGAACTGGAGCTGAGGTGAGTCGAGTTTTCAACTCCTGAAAACTCTTCTTGCAAGGATCTAACCACTAAAACTTGACCTTTTTTTGAGTTAATCTGGACATAGGGGATACAATAAAAGAAAATCCATCAACAAACCATCTGTAACAGCTAGCCAAACCCAAGAAACTCCTGATATTTAATAGACATACGGAGCGAGGGCAGTTTTTTACCGCTTTGGTCTTCTGAGGATCTACTCTAATGCCATCACCAAAAATGATATAGCCAAGGAATACTACTGACCTTAGCCAAAATTTTCACTTACTGAATTTGGCAAATAACTAGTGATCTCTGAGTGTCTAAAGAATAATTCTGAGATGGTCTGAATGGACTTGCTCAGTGCAGGAGTAAACAAGGATATCATCTATAAATACTATCACGAACAAGTCTAAGTACTGATTGAACACCTGATTTATCAAGTCCATAAAAGTTGCTGGGGAATTGGTAAGACCAAAGGACATGACTAAGAATTTGAAGTGACCATACCGAGTACGAAAAGATATCTTTGGGATGTCACATTCTCTAACTCTAAGCTAATGATATCTTGATATGAGTTCTATCTTAGAGAAATAAATGGCACACTAAAGTTGGTCAAACAATTCATCGATTTTAGGAAGTGGATACCTATTCTTGACCGTGATTTTATTAAACTGACAGTAATCTATGCACATTCTAAGAGAACCGTCCTTCTTGTACACGAGTAAGTAAGACTGCTGCTCCCTGTGGGGAAATGCTAGGTTAGATGAATCCCTTATCTAAGAGATCCTTCAACTATTCTTTTATTTCTTTGAGCTGTGTTGGTGCCATTCTATATGGAAGAATAGAGATAGGCTGAGTGTCTGGAAGAAGATCAATGCCAAAGTCTATTTCCCTTTCGGGAGGAATGCCTGGAAGATCTTCAGGAAAAATATCTGAATACTCATTCATAACTGGGACGGACTCAAGACTAGGAGTTTCATAGCCAGAGTCCTTAACATGAATGAAATGGTAAAGACATCCCTTAGATATTATTTTCCTTTCCCAAAGGTAGGAAATAAGCTGACCCCTGAAAGATGAAGTACTAACCCTTCACTCTAAGATGGGCTCATTCAGAAACTGAAACTGTACTATTCTATTTCTACAGTATACTGTGGCATAGTAGGAATAAAGCCAATCCATGCTGATAATAATATCAAAATCAATCCTCTCTAATTTGACTACTCTGCTGAAGTGACTTTCTGGAATATAATGATTGTTCAATTCCTGTATACCCATCGAGCTATGATGGTTTTACCCACTGGGGTAGAGATTGAGAAGGTCTCTACTAGAATTTTGGGACTGACTCCTAAATCTCCTGCTATATAGGGAGCAACAAAATACAAGAATGCACCTGGATATAGCAAATCGTAAACATGAGCATGAAAGATCTGTAATGTACCAGTAACTACATTAGAATAATTTTCCTGATCTTGTCAAGTCTGAAGAGCATAAAGGCTATTTGGGTGTTGCCTACTAGTAGCACTGGAAGTGGCACCCTGCTGATTCGGGCGACCGGAATGAGATGTGGAACGGTTCTACTAACCCTAATAACCCAACTGGGGACAATCTCTAACTTTAGGCCTAGCTTTCCACAACCGAAATAGACATCTCTAACAGCTTTACAAGCACTCTTGTGGTTCTTAACACATGTCTGACAAAGAGGATAAAAATAGGAGCTGCTAACATTGCCCTAAGACTGAGAGCCTGACACTCTATATCTAAACTTAGGAGCTGGAGAACTGGCTGAAGAAGGAGCTAGAATTAATGGCTTAGGATGAAAATGAGAATGGTTTTCTTCTTCTAATTTGGGTTGAGCAAAGTTGACACTGTCTGACCTTGCTCTCTTTTTCTGTCTTTCTCTCTTCCTAACTCTCTGCTTCTCGATATGCTGATCATGATTCATAAGCCTAGCTAAAGTCATGTTACTATTTAGCATGGCAGATCTGCACTCATTTACCATACTATCATTCACCCCTGAAATGAACTTACTCATCTTGGCCATGATATTCGCGACCACATGAGGGGCGTATCTGGATAATTGAGTAAACTTAAGAGAATACTCTTTCACCATCATATTTCCCGGCCTAAGGTTGATAAAATCTAGCACCTTAGCTTCTCTAAGATCTTGGGGAAAGAATCTGTCTAAGAATACCGTGACAAACTCCTCCTACTCTATAGGACCTGCATCATCTAACCTTTCAGACTTCCACTGCTTGTACCAAGTATGAGCCACATCCTACAACTGATATGCGGCTAACTCAGTAATCTCAACAATAGTCACCCCTATGATATCTTTCACCTTCTGAATTTGACCAATGAATTCCTGAGTGTCTTCATCTGCCTTATACCCGAAGAAGGATAGAGTCTTCATTTGGGTAAAGTCTCGAATCCTGGCTGTAGCTAAATTGGCCACTGTGTTGGCCAGAACGACAGCAGGTCATTCATTCTGGGTAGTGACTGACTGATCAAGAGTTGTGAATACAGATCTGAACTCCGTAACAGAAACATGTTCGCCAAAAGGATCTTCGGGATAAGGGGCCGGCTGATTTTTTCTCTTGGGGGGCATATTCTAAAATCAAAAGGAGAAACAAATTAGACTGAGAGATTAACTTGAGATTATTCGCACTGGCACGACATAAATACTGAATGAAGGGAAACTATACCTAAAACACCTCATAGCCTCCTGCACATAAATATGGCACGCAACACACCAATGCACAAGACTCTACTAGATGAGGTTTTAAGACTTCTAAGGACACTATTGAACCATAAGATCTGAAACCATGTTTGTAACTCCCCAAACCTGGTGCCCAGAATGCTACACAGTGCTCATGACCCCAAAGGACCACAAGCTAACCCATGACTAATATCTATATCTGTACACTGTATGATGTAACATAATAATGCGGAAACCTATACTGAAAGGCCACAAGGTTCAATACCAAACATAATCTAAATAATGTAACATCTATATGGGGTAATATAATGCCCAAAAACAAAATTAAGAATACTGAAGTCTAAAACATGATAGTCTAGAAAACCTCTAAAATTGAATAATCTGATGAAGGAGTTGATAAGAAATTTCCCCATCTAAATCCATCTAGGAAAATTGAACTGAAATAATAAGTACTAATCGTGTCCTCGAAGAATGAGGACTCACTACTTAATACTAGAATACTACTGTTATTTTGGAACTTGTGTCTCTGAACCTATGGTGTAAAATAAAAAGAAACACCATAGCACAAATGCGTCAGTACGTTGGAATGTACTGAGTAAATGTTGGAATGTACTGAGTAAGCATGTGGGGTAGGATAAATACTTGGGGTTCATATGAATGAACAATAATAATAACTGAATGACTATCATGAGTGTGAGAATACATGTATGATACATAATAACTGACACTAATATCGTGTTAACATGATTACTAAATCTGAATATAACTGATAACATGAGAGAATGTATCTGACAGTCCTAAATTTGATGGACTATCTTAATTCCATATTGTATCTGAGTTGACTGTATCTGACAGTCCTGATATTCTGAGAACTATCTGTGTTCTTTTACTGAGACTGAGACTGAGACTGTGGGAAGTAGTTATTAAACTGATATGCCCCAAATGCGCTATAATAGCTGAGCAAGGGTCCAATCTATGCCCTAATTGGAAGGGTGTCAATACTGTGCCATTAGTAAGGACAAGCTGTGGGTAACCCTCGTCTAATAGTGTCCCCAAAAGAGAATGGTGGGTCCCTCATATGATAGTGCTTATCCACCTCATCAACCCTCATCTTACAGAGTCGATGTCTCAACCTATGTTGGCTACATAGTTCTGGAACGCAAGGATGACTGCTAAGAATGACACCCTCATCTGACAGTGTGTTTTCCCATCCTTGGATTCACTCGGTGCTAATTTTTGCTCCCATCTGAAGATACTGAACCTGATTAACTGACTGTACATGGACAGAATTTACTAAATTCTATTGACAGATGGAATACTACTGCTATATGATAACTGTCTGAGATCATGAGATTTCAGAGATTTCCTGAGTCACATGACTGACGGAGTTTTATGGAACATGGCTTGACTGCAGATATCATGGAAATATGACACTGGCTCTAGGCACACAACTATATTTTTGGGTACAAGTACCCACAGGACTCGATGGAAGAAAACTGACACCATATGACACTTCTTGATCAAAGGAACAAAGTTCACAATTCATAATGCCATAAGTGGGGGATTTCATACTTCACATAGTTATCATATTCATGTTCATGGTGAGGATGCATATAATCGAATTCATAAATTTCATACTCTAACATCATTTCATCCTATCAACATATGCATTGCACGACAATAGCATGGAATCATTTTTTAATATAAAAGAATAGCATACATTTGACATTTAAATCAAATTCTAGCTACATTGCATGGTTTATATTCCTTTAAGTAATTTATCAAACACCTTGCATTCACAAACTAGGGCATAGGCTTGACTATCAATTAATAATTTGAAACACCGCAATTCAATCCAATTTCACAAGTTCTAATTCCCATAAAATCATGGTATCATGAACATCACAAGATTCTGACTTGGGAGTTGTATAACAACAATCACACAAAACATAATCAACCCACAACGTAATAGCATGGTTCATAATTTAAAAGAGGTTTCTTGAGATTTATGGATGAAAGCAATCCATAAATCAACACATGCATACCTTTGATTAAAGTTCCTTAATGATCTACGGTGAAATTTCTTGAACTTGGGTCTTCAAATTGAAACCCTTGTTCTTGTTCTTGAGAGAAATTGATGAAAAGGAGTATATTTAGCTTCAATTAGGGCTGACTCCCATGTTTGGGAGCTTATATATGGGTGGAAAAGGACCAAAATTCCCTTTAAAACACGGAGGTGAAATGCTGAAATTTTTGGCAAAAGGCGATGGCCAGGGTGGCGCCCTGCTTAGACCCCCAGTCTAGCCTGGGTGGTGCCCTGCTTAGACCGGTGGTCTAAGTAAGGCTGTGCAGGCCTGTAGGCTTTTGCTACTGGTTGGGCACACCAAATGTTCCCTTACGCAACTCCGAAAATTCTGAAACTCACCCAGGATGTACTACGACCTTGCCCCATCGCAACGCAACTTGAAAATAAAAAATTAGAGGTCGAGAAGGTCGTCAAATAAATCCTTGAAGTTTGGAGGTCTAAAATGAGACTAAGTGTTGAACACTTAGGAAAATTTTCTAAGTGTTGGAGCTTGTAAAGCTTAAGGAGCTGAATTTTTTACTTAGGATTTTACGGGGTCTTACAGGTACCAATATAAACATCAATATCATGTACCACTCAAGGGCCACAATAGAGCTAATATGCTAAGATAAATAGGACTCTAATGCGAAAACCACACCCATAAGGGAAAACATTAATATAGATCTACTCCATCAACTACTAAAAGAAATAAACAACAAAGTAGTAACATAATAATGAATTCACCAATAAGGCACATAATGACTGATATCAATTCATCAAGGCATATAATCATCAATGGGTTTGAAAACCCCAATACACATAATAAGAGATAAATATTAGAAATAAAAGCACACCAACTGTGGTGACATTCGCAACTACATGCCTGATGGGGATAGAGAAAAATAAATCTGAACAGGTCCAACTCGGACCAACCGACTGAATTATCAACTGAGGTGTCACACACACTATCTCTAATTGAATATCCCACAACATCATGAGGTTGATCTGAATGAGCTAAATGACCAAAAATGTCATATCGAGGACACTCCTTTGACTAGCAGTCGGTCTCTCTGTGGTCGTAGCAATGTCTAAAGAATCAATATGGGGTGAACACAAACTGATCCCAAATGGCTGGCCAATTGATGCTAAGAGAAATCTATCAAATTTTGTCTGTAGTTTTAAAATCATAGCTTACCTCATGAACTCTAGGCTGGCGAAGAAAATGCGTGCTAACCCTAGTTGATCATCTATCTCATATCTAGGATATTCTGAAAAATAGTGTCTTATCATGACACAACCAAACCAAGATTCTAGAATACCTCAAGAAAATGTCCCTCATAATCCAGAAGGGTCACCATGGCTCGAAGAACTATGCCACACTCCACAAGTCTAATGGAGACTCTACCTACTATAATCATCATGACTAATCTAAGAACTACAAAATACTGTCTGCATAGAACTGATGGGCTATAGGTGAAGTTGAACTCTACTGGAAGAATATTTACTTTTAGATAAAATACCAGTATCACTATACTAATGGCATGCGTCTTGCCACTATTTATATATGTCTCAATACTTGTGTTCTCTATGGTTCTCTCATAATCAATATCCTGATGAAAGGAAGATCCAGCTGTTATCCAGTGCTCCGATGCCAAATAGAATGGAAATACTCACCATCTAACACATTCATGAACCACTGTCTGACTCAAAAGGAAGCAACATAGAAAAATGCCAGGACGATATGAGAAATCCAATCTCGTTCTCAAAACTTGGTAAGAAACCCTGATGAACACCAATAGACCCAACATTAGTCTGAGAACTGCTCGATTAATCAAATGTCATCCATGGCTAAGAGGGATCTACAACATGACTCAAATTCTGAATGTTGAACCTCATAGGCTGAAGTAGTCACAAGCTCAACTAGAGCCTAAGCTAGCACAAATCTTTTTTGGTTGCTGCTAAAGATCTTTGATATCTATCTTTAACTATCTAGTTTGACACTGCGCTGAAACTCTGAACATGTGTGTTGAAGTCTCACTTGCATCAGTTGACAATGTCGCATCGCCCTTCAGGGATAAAGTAGAGTCAAAAAATGTGTTCGAGGTTTATAGAAATGCGAACACACGATAAGGAGTTAAGAAGTGAATTTCCTCAAGTGTCCCTATAGCCTCCCGAAGATAGGTTATGGATATCTTCACACAAATCTGAAGAAATCTACTAATACTTAACTCTTGTACTAACAATAGGTGAAACCTAGGCTCTGATACCAATTTAGTCACGACCCAATTTCTCAGGTCATGATGGCACCTACCATAACCCACCATTAGGCAAGCTACCCCGTAGTCCAAAATAGCTAGTAATGGACTACTCAACACTATAAGGAAAAGAATGCAGAATAAATGAGGTAAATATCAATACATAAGAAAATCCCAAAAATATGTGGTATCAGTACAAGAGCTACTAATATCACAAAAGTACAAAAATGAAACAACAACAGAACTACACTGATACAACTTATCTCTTAACACAATATAGAGATTAACCTGATACAAATGAAAGAGATAAGTAATACTCCAAACGTCAGGAGCTCACTTTAAGTCTCTAAACCATGGCTGCTCTGCATGATGCACACATCAATAGCAATAACCTGTACTATGATCTGTAGGCTGTAGAAGTGTAGTATAAGTACCAAACAAATAGTAATCAATAGGAAACTTCCAATTGAGATCCAAAGATAAAAAATATATATACAACATATAAATAGAATGGAATTTACAGCCAGGGTCCAGAAATCATATAACTAGTCAATGAGAATAATAAGGGACAACTATCCTGCTCAAATCCAAGAGTCTAACATAATAAAATTGAGGAAGTATCAGGGTGAACTATCCTATTCCATCCATGATCAATAGATATCAATGCTATACCGTATATCCCAAGCCAATATATGAATAAAAAGCGAAGGAAGATATATATAGAAATATGCAAGGTCAAGAAATAATATACAATATGTACAAACAAAGGAAGGGATATATGGAAGTGCCAAAACTTCATATAGCTATATATATATATAAACATACATACATAGAAACATAAGGTCATCTCAAAGCGTAACCTAGATCATCATATCCTAATTCTAGGACCTCATTATAATACTATCATACTCAAGGATTATAATCCACGTGGTTAGACATGAAATAATCATGCATAATAGTGTCATCATAATATAGAAGAGGTCGTAGACATACCTCAGATCTCAGAACAGGATCAATGACCAATCTATCATAAGCTAGCTGCAATAATGATCATAACAATGATAACAACAATATCAATAACAACGTGAATAATTGGCTACTTCGAATAACCAAATACCTAGCTGAGTCTATGCGTACCCCCACTACCCCAGACTTAGAAGGTTCAATTAACATACAACAACACAAGGCATACTTTTTACCCATATCTATAGAACTATCCTATACCGAGTGATGGACATAGGTGCATACTAGTGATAGGTGATGCGTATGCAGGAATGATGGCAAAGTACCTAATATATATCATAATCTCATTATTATAACCATCTCCATCATAACTATCATCATCATAACCATCTTTATCATAACTATCATTATCACAACCATCATCAATAATCAATCTCTGGCTTTGCCGGTATCAATACATAATCACAGTATCCTCCGACTTTGATGGGTATCAATATATCATCACAATATTCTTTGGCCTTGCTGGGTATCAATATCACCATCACAATATCCTTCGAAATTATCCGGTATCAATATCGTTATCATAATATCCTCCAGCCTTTTTGGGTATCAATATCATCATCACAATATCCTATGGCCTTGGTGGGTATCAATATCATCATCACAATATCCTCCAGCCTCATCGGGTATTAACATCATTATAAACATCAATACACATATATTTAAAGACACATATAGTTGCATGGGCTGAAGACATGGAAAAAAGGGTAAATCTACGAGACTATTAGTACACTCATAATCATAATTGTATCATCATAAAACATCTCACTTGTTGATACTTCTAAACTATTCGATATTAGCTAACCAACTCTTATTATCATTAAATCACTAGTCCTTAGTCTTCACATGACCTCTAATTATTAGCCGAAACACTATCCTTCACATAATCCTTATTCATGGGATAGTAACTAGTCATTGTTAATTTAGTAATCAATACCTAACATCTATCCAAGATTCATCACTAGGACATAATCGTTATTTATCCACTAATCAACATTATCAACTAATCATACTATATCAATTAATTATTACTAGACAATACATTACTAATTATCATCTAACCATATTTATTTAACTAAAGACATTCATTAATTATCTATCGATTACCAAATAATCCTTATTTACCAACTATTCATCATTATTAACAAGTCATCTCTTATCACTAACAACTCTTATTATCTAGCCTTATTGATACACACTTCTCATTTAATAAGTAACCGACATCATAAACTAAGTCATCAAGTGCTATAGTCACCTAATAGACAACTAGCTACCACATAGCTTAACCTTTAATTAGAAAGAATAGACATAAGATCGTATTTCAACTATAATCATATCAATTATTGATATAATAATCATGAGCATACTAAATCCATGCATGCCACCACCAGTATTCAATCTATTGAATAATAAGCAACATACCATATCTTCATTCATCCCATACTAGAGAGATGTGTATACAAACATATATATGCATATTCATAAACTATAATTGCACTCTTTTATAATGATAAACACTTCTCAAATATCCAATCAATATCATAACGTGGCCCTTGACCCAATAATATGCCCAGTATAATGACAACATCATAATCATGGACTTCGACCTATATATATATATATATATATGAATGCATATCAACAACCATATTTATAAGACGTAGCATATCTCTAATTATCTCATATATAGGAGATATCTCGCATATCGGTGTCATAATATCGGTAAGTATATAATCAACTCTCATAAATAAGGCATCTCACATCTAGGAGGCATCTTGCATATAGGAGGCATAATATCAATAAGCATGTAATCATCTCTCATATAAGAGGCATATCATATATGGGAGAGCTAATATCAATAAGCATATAATCATCTCTCACATAGGTGACAGCTCATATCTAAGAGGCATAATATCAATAAGCATGTAATCATCTCTCATATACGAGGCAGCTCTCATCTAGGAGGCATAATATCAATAAATATGTAATCATCTATAAGATATCTCATGTCAACAAGTCATACGGGATGACTTATAAGGAGTATTACCTCTCTTGACCAATTTCCATATCTAAGAGGAATATCGTCTCTATAGCTCTAATAATCATAACTAAAAGGGGATAATATCTCTATAGGCTTTACACCACATCTAAGAGTGAATAACATCAATATAGGCCCAACATCATATTTAAGAGAAATAACATCTCTATAGGCCCAACATCATATGTTAGAGAAATAGCATCTCTAAGGACCCAACATTATGTCTAAGAGGAAATATCATCTCTATGAGCCAAATACCAAGTCTAAGTGGTAACAATATCTTATAGGCCAGATGTCATATCAAGAAGGAAGTAGTATCTCTATAGGCCCAAATATCATTATCTAGGGAGAATACATCATCATTCAATCGGCCATGGAATAACCTTATACTAAGGTTTACTAGTCTCAACCATGCGTGACATCCGCAATTAGGTCCACAAGGCTAACACAAGACTTGGCCTAAGTGGGTCGGACAATTCATCTTCTAATCCTTGATTTCAATATTTAAGTAAACTATGTCTCAAACTAGGATGAATAAGTATACATGAAAACACAAGTAAAAATGGAACCAAATGTAATAAATGCAAAAGATTCAATATCAAAGTCAGTCTATAACCACAGGCTACAAGCCTCAATACTAAGCTAAGAATCTATGTCCCATATTCCAAATCAATACAAACACCAATTTAGGCATCATAACAACAATCCATTTCATTTTATACTAAAGTTCATTACTCACCCAACTCATATCATTTTTATATTAAGTCTCCACCCAAGTAAAATCTAAAAGAATTTAAGTCATAACCTATCTTGAAGCCAAAAAACAAGTGTTTAACAAATTAAAAACTAGCCTTCCCCTTTCGGATGGCCTCAGAATTCTCCCAATCTATCAAGAACGAGTTTCATACCTAAATTTGAGTAAAATAATACCCATATTACTATACTTCTATTTCGGATCCAAAAGGTCATCTCAAAAGTCTACCCAAGATTCCAAGGGAAAACTACAATTTTATTAAAAATTATTTTACCCGTAATTTAAGGAGTTCAAATCTAAAATTTTATCAAAATAGAGTTAAAAAGAACTATTCTTTAATTTTATCCCAAAAATCACAAGTTTAAAAAACCAACTTAAAATATAAAATAATCATTAAAAAATATTAAAATAATGATTTATAAACTTACCCCATGAAGAAATATCGGTAACTACCTTTTGAATTTCCTAAATTGAGGTACAAAGCTTCAAAAATTGAGTTATAGGGTCTATCTTCTAAAATGGGATTTTAATATGTCCAGGTGATTTTCCTATTTGTGAATGAAATGGGTCTGTTCCCATGACCCATCACTAATGAAGAAAAATCACTATGATTGCAAAGTGCGACTAACCCAATCTGGCCTTACCTATCACTTGGCAAATGCGATTGGTCGATTATGCACATGGAGGCTGGAGATCTTCTCCTTTATGATTATCGTGAATGCCTTGCGAATATGAAGAAGAAAAACCAGTTGCACCAGCATAAGGACAAGCCAAAAATATACTGAATGGACCTTTGAAATCCGTTCAAAATCTTGTGACAAATACTACTAAACTAAAATTTATATTCGGACTCAATATAAGCGTCAAATTTATCAGGGGGTTGTTATCAATGAATGTTGATTGAAGTTAGCTATCGGCTAAAATTACCAATTTTTCAATTAATGAATGAAAATGCATTCAGACGCCTCATGCCTGAATCAACAACGCTACTAATCCAAAATGGAATTTCGGAGTTGACAGAATTCTCATACGACTTCTAAAACTCCAAACATTGGCCAAAGTCAATCATATAAACTTCAAAACCTTCTAAATAGAAAAACTTATATAAACTTCAACCAACTACCCCAAGAACAATATTGCCTACTCCCACAGACCATAAATACTATAATACAATTATAGGGAGGGATAAATTGATCAAACCATATAACAATGCAAAAATAACTATACAAATTATTACATGAGGACACCAAAGTCTATGTATTTTGATGCCAAATGATCCATAAATTCATGTCTCATCATTTATATAAGAGTGTATTGTCATCATTGAACTCTCCAATCAAAGTTAGATTTGGTTGGAGACTTACTAAGAGTTCAATCTTAATTTTACTTAGTTGACTAACATGCATAGAATTCTTTGTCTCCTTAATAAACTAATTGCATACAAATGTGTAGTATCTTTGATAGTATACCCATGTTCCTTGTTGAATTTAACTCTCCATAGTGCAATTATTTCAAAGAATTCCAGTGTGCATGTGAGCAACCTCAAATTTCTATCTTTGACGAACTCCTTAGCTGCTAAGAGTAACAGCTTCTCAGATGAGTTCCCTGACAGTGTTTTCAATATTCACTTTTTCTCATAGATCTTTGAAGATCTGATTCTCGACACTTCATTCTTCAACATATGGGTTAATAATTTTACATGAATTTTCAATTATCAAAACTTCACATGACCTTGAAGGTAGATCAATACATCAATGCAATTCAATATTGTTTATTAGCAATATAATATTAAAGAAAATGGTAAGGCCTCATGATGGGTGTCAATCTTTATAGGATAAAATAAACTTAATTGTTTATTATGTAAGGAGAAATTCTATATGTAGTTTTGATGATAAGCAGCTAAATTCAAGGGATCAAGTCCCTGGATATGAATGATACAGTACAACTGGCACACGTGTCTATACAATTTTGTCCTCTTGTATAACAAACTTAAAGGTGTTGCTCGTACTGAGTAGGACACCTAGACTAATGATATTTCATCCCTAATCATCACTCATCTATAAAATAAAAAAGATGTTTTTTCATCATATGTTTTTTTATATTTTAAAAAGAGTGAAGAAAGGTAGCAAAAATTCTATTTCAACACTGCTCAAGTTCTTAACTGGTTATGTGTGCTTAAATAGAAATTGTTCTTGAGTGAGTTCTAATTTGTAAATGAATTACTCGTGTTATAATAACAATACACTTTTATCTTTTAATGGCGAGTGATTAGGTAGAGTTTCCTAAGCTTATTACTGATTGGAGTTAATCAATGTAAAGGGTCCTTGGTAGATTTCTGAAGATAAGCTTGTAATAGAATTATTGTAAGCGAAAGGAACCTAGAGATAGTTTCATTGTAGGCTGTAATCAAAAGTTTGATTATAGTGAATTTTGAGGTGCTTGTGACGGCAAGCTGTGATTTTTCCTTTCTTAAGCAAGGGAGTTTTCACATTGGAATTTTGTATTTTTACTCTTCCTGCACTGTCTTTTGATTCCTGGTTATTTTTTAGTATTTTTCCTGTGACTGACTTTAAGGGACCTAGTCCCTCATTGTGTCGCACAATCCCCAGGGTCTCAACTATTTATATCTGAGCCAGTTCACTCTAAAAGGTTTAAACCTAGAATATCTCTGTTAACATGGCTACTCCACCTAATCTAGAAGAAGGGTAATCTATTACTAAACCACCAAGATTCAATAGGCAGTTTTATGGGTGGTGGAAAACCAAGATATTTGACTTCATTATGGTTGAAGATAGTGAACTGATGGACATAATCCTTGATAGTCCTAACTGATGGACATAATCCTTGATGATTCTCATGTTAGTATAAGAGAAGTTAAAGAAGAAGATATTATAAGAATAGTTATCAAAAGCAGAAGGGAGTTCAATGACAAAGATAGAGGGAAGATTAAAAAGAACTATAAGGCTAAGAAATTATTGGTTTGTTGTTTAGGGCCTGATGAGTATAACAGTTAGAAATTTTTTCTTGTGAAAATACAAAAGAAACATGGGATTGCTTGAAGACCACTCATGAAGATACTAATGATATGAAGGATTCAAAAGTAGACATATTGACTAACTCAGTATAAAACCTTCACCATGAAAGAAGAAGAAACAATCCAAAATATGCATACAAGATTCACTTCAATAATTAATGGCTTCACTGCTTAAGAGAAGTTATTCTAGTATATAAGTAAGTGATAAAAATTCTCGGTGTCCTCCCTAAGCCTGGGAAAGCAAAGTGGATGCTATAAAAGAGGCAAAAGACCTGAAGACTCTCACCATGGATGAATTAGTTAGAAATCTAAAGACTCATGAGCTCAAGGAACAATAAGAGTTGGAGAGAAAGGAATTCAAAAAGGAAAAATCTTTGGTATTAGAGAATTCAAAACATGATTCAAGCAAAGAAGAGACTGGTGTTGCCTATCTGGCAAATAGAATTGTTAGAGTAATGAAGAGGGGTGGTCAGTTCCAAAGAAGAAGAAGAAGCAGTAGTAGCAAATGAAGCAATGTTGAGGCGTGTCACAAATGTGGAAACCAAAAATATTTATCAAGGACTATCCAATTCACAAGATATATTACTAGGATTACCTCAACACTAGAGGTGACAATGGAAGAAATAGGGACCCAGTCCATGTAAAATCAAGAAGACAAGTTGCATTTGATTGTACAATTAAACAAGCCTTAGCCGGTTAGGGTGACTCCTCCAATAAATTTGATAAGGCTGAGAAGTCTACAGATGTTTCCATACTTGCAGTGAAGGATGAGAATGTGACCTTTTATTCGTTGTTTGCTTTTATGGTAAATATGAAGATGAAGAAGAAAATGAAATAGAATTTTCTGACATTAAAGAAAACTTGGAGAATTACTCTACTAGAAAAATAAAAATACTTGTCAATGTGTTGATTGATTCCATGTGTGAAATGACTAATGAAAAAATGCTCTAGAAGAAAGGGTAGAAAGTCAAGAGCTTGAGTTGATATCTTTGACTCTCTAGATATCTGAAACTGAGCAACAGTTTGCTAAGCTCAAATTTGAAAATCTAAGCTTTGTGAGTCAACTGGAGAAACTAGATTTTTCAGATATTAAACGAAAGAAAAAAGCATCAAAGTTTCAGGTTGAACTTGAAGAAATTTTAAAGGATTCCCCCAAGCATATTATGTCTGCTATCTAGAAAAATGGGGATTTGGAGGGGGACCTAGTCCATCTGAAGGAAGAACTTAAAAAATCCCTACAATGGACTACATCCTCTCAGATACTTTTTAACTGAACTAGTTAAGGTGCTAATAATAGGAAAGGTCTTATTTATAAAGAAGGAACCCAAATTCATGGGTACCAAGGGAAGGTTTCTCATTATGCTAAGAACAACGTCTACAAGCCTCTATGTACTCATTGTGGAAGAGATGGGCACACAAAGAAAAATTATCAAAGATGGATTAGAGCTAGAATAAATGGTTCTAAATTTAATCAGTTAGGAAATGCACATTCTAGGGGTCTCAAGCCTCAGAACAATGTGAAAAGAAACTCTCTACCTAGATGGGCCAAAAAGGTTCGGATCACACTATTTTCCTCCTACTGGAAACCCAAAAACAAATGGATTCCTAAATCTAAAAAGTGATCATGGTCTTAGGTATGAGAAAGAGAATTAAAATTAGGAATAATCATTAAAAATGAGTGATTAAAAATCTTAAAGTTTAAATGTCTTAATGTATTCTCTCTATCAACACACTTGAAGCTAGAAGTGTCTCAACTGAAATAATCAATTTCAAAGCACCTTATCCATGGCAAAATATAGCTGAAAATATCCATGACAAAAAGGAAACTGTGTAATTTAAAGAAACAGAGTTTATGATGCTGAAGATGATGAGTAATGGTTGGAAGATATAGATAAGAATAGTAATGATGAAAAATGCCAGTCGTTGATCCCATCTCAAGACTAAGAATAATCAAAAGGGGTCATGATAAACCTCTTAGGGACCTGGTTCCAAAGGAATTCATCTCAAAAGAGGGAGCTTGAGGTAGTGTAAATGAAGCAAAGACTTGCACCTAGCTCTCAGAACTAATGGTTGATCACTTAATAGTCCAAAAAGGGGGAGTGTACTCAGGATAAAAAGTTGAAGCAAGCAGTGATTTAATTGACTTGACCTAACATGTGAATCAGTATCTATCCTCAAAATAATTAGCTATGTTTAAGAGGTAGGTATCCTTAGTAGAATAGGGGCATATTGGTCTAACTCGGTACCATACCCTTACGGGTATACACCCATGGGAGCAACTTTGGAGGTAGACAGATGTGACAAGCACAAAGTTGAAGATTCACTCAAACTAGAAAGGGTTCTGGTCCCATCTCTTAGGTTAGTATCATTTATGAGTAAATTTTGTTTGTTCTTTAAGAAAAGGTTGCATTCTCCCTATCCTTGTATGAGAAAAAAATTGTCCTATTCTAAAAGGGAAGGTAATTCACCTAAAATCTTATGTTGATCTTATTTTGTTCCCTAGAAAAGCCTTTGTTGTGCTTATTGTTCCCTTAAATCTAGTTGCACCCACTTGTTATCCTATCAAAAATAAAAATCCAAATCTTAATAGCCCTTTTAAGAAAAAGATCTTCCTGGTGGCTGCAACTCTCCTATTCTATGTCCTTCAAAGAATTCTAAGCTTATCATGGTTAAAAGTCTCTTCCCAAAACTTCCTGAAAATATCTTTCTTATCCTACTCTTCCAAAGCTTAACTCCTTTATCACTCATCTTGTTAATAAATAATCATCCATAAATTTTCAAAACTATTCTAATAGTGTTGAAGTGGATGAAACCTAGGTTGCTAAAAACCACATCTTGCTATCAAAAACCCCAAGAAAGAGCATAGTTGACCACAAGAAAAATAATATTAGTAAAAAACCAAGAATTTTTGGAAAATGGTTTGGAAGTTTTTATGAGAAGAAGATGAGTCTTGAGGGACCTATTCCCAAGAAGAGAAAAGTGGCTAAAAGAGAACCTGTTATCATTTTTACTAGAAGAAGGAATAGGGAGAAAAGTAAGGTTATACCCAAGGAAGTTAGAAATAGGTTCTTGAAGAATCAAAAGGCATTAACTAGAAGGATTTTTTATTCAAATGTGCTAACAGAACCTGATATGGTGAAATTAGTTGAGCTGGTAAAACATCAAGGCTGGATGCATCTCATAGAAGGACCTATTCCCACTATTTTTATGAGATAGTAAGGGAATTCTATTTCTCTTAGGAATTTTCAGAAGATGGGATAAATTTGACTGCACAGGTCCAAGGAAAAAAATAAAATTGAATAAAGAAACATTGGGAAGAATTCTAGAAGTTCCTATCTATAAGGTGAGAACTGTCTCCAAGCAGCTGCCTTCAATAGAATTCTTATTAAATGTATCCAAGGTCAAAGGGAGATATGTTGATACAATGAATAAGAACTCATTCAAGAGTGAGTTTTAATTGATTTTTGACTTTGTGAATAAGGTAATTCTGCCCAGGTCACAAAAGAGAAACATTGCCCCAGCCACTACTTTATAGGTTATGAAATGCCTTAGTCTCTTTGAGTTTATTAATCTACCTGCATTAATCATAGAGAAAACTCACAACGTGGTTCTTAGGAAAAGAGGAAATCATGACATGCCTTATGGATACTGGCTTAACAAAGTTCTTCATCATTATGGTATTATTTGTGATTTCGGAACCCAAAGATTTGTGGCACAAATGCTTGGCATGAAAACACTAGTCAAAACTAAGTGTGTCAAATTAGGTAGCATTTATCAAAGTGATCACATTAAGGAAATAGAGGAATTGAAGATCAATTAATCTGCAAGAATTAAGAAATTACCAAACTTCAGAAGATAATTCAACATCTCTCCAAAGGAAGCTCATGTGACATTGAAAAGCTTAGAACTGAGAATGATGAACTGAGGAAGAGGCTGTTAATCTTAACTGATGTTACATTTGTTACCTTTAACTTACAAAGTTGTTCTTCACGTTAGTGTTGCCCAGTGGTCATAAGTTAATTAATGTGTGCGTAATTTACTCTTAGTTTATGGTTTTCACTTTTCAATGATGCCAAAAGAGGAAATATTGAGTACATATAGTATGGAACCAGGTACTAGGTGTACCAGGTAAATGTGAATGGCATACTTATATGGGGAAATATATGGTGTGTTGAATGTAGATAACAGAGGAAAAATATTTTGGTAGGGGGAAGAAAGTGATGTGCTAAGTGAATGATAAGGCATAGTGATAGGGGGGAGAAAACAAGAGTTTTTTTCTACAAATAACAACAAAGGACTAGATCCCTGTGTTGTAAGATGGTAGAAGCATGATGATAGGGGGAACATTCATCTTCAGAGTGGTAATTACATCGATTAAATATTATGGATGTGTATTGATGCTCAAAGTTGGATGATTAGTTTGTCATCATCAAAAAGGTAAAAAATTGCTATATGTAGTTTTGATAATGAGCAACTAACTTCAAAGGACCAGGTCCCTGGATGTGCATGGTACAATACAGCTGGCACGCATGTCTGCACAATTTTGTCCTCTTGTCTAACTAACTTACAGGTGCTGCTCGTATTGAATAGGACACCTGGGTCAATGACATTTCAGCGCTAATTATCACTTATCTATAAAATAAAAAATATTCTTCTTCATCAAATGGTTCTTGCACAAATTTAAAGAGAAAAGAGAGGCAACAAAAAATCTATTTCAAGATTGCTCAAGCATTGCTCATGTGATTATCTTTGTAATATGCTTAAAGAGAGAGTGAGTGTTCTTGAGTATTGATTTGTGTCAAAATTACTCATGATATAAGAGTAATGTCTTGTTTTGTTCATGCTTGAGAGTGCTTAGGTAGAGTTTCCTAAGTTTGATGTTGATTAGAGTTAATTACTAGAGAGGGTCCTTGGCAGAATTGATAAAATGAGATTATAGTAGAGTTATTTCAAGAGAAAGACGCCTAGAGTTAGGCTGAAATTGAGTTTGTAATCAATAGGTTGATTATAGTGGATTACTTTGGTGCTTGTGAGGGCAAGCAGTGGTTTTTTCGTTCCTTGAGCAAGGGGAGTTTCCATGTTAAATCTTCTGTATTGTTTATTTCCTGCACTGGCCTTAATTTTCTTGCACTTTATTATTTGATTGTCTGTGGTTAACTTTGAGGGACCTGGTCCCTCTCCCTCATTGTATAGCACAACCCTCAGGGTTTCAACAATAACTATATGGGCATGTTGAATGTAAAGATGGACAATATAAAATAGAAAACATAATAAAATAAAATAAAGATGAAAGAAAATGTATTGATGTTATCATCATCCAACATTATGTAGTACAAATCAGTGTCTGAGAAGAGTAAGCCTAAGTTGAGAATATAAGTATAAACAAATTATGGGGGTTTCAAGTTATAACTATGGGGGAATTTAACTAAAGGTGGTGTCTACTAATATCTTTGAAGCTTTTCTTGTGTCCAATATCTATAGTAGTTTGTGTTCTTGTAATATAAGATTGCCTTGTACTTCTCCAGTTAATCCATTGACTAATTCCACCACGAGCCCAATAGTCTGTTCACTGATATTTGCATATGCTATTGCGCAAGTTCTTTATTAGCATGTGACTTATCCTGTTAGACTTGATCAAATGGAGTTGATATAGGTCTATAGAGGTTATGGGGGTGGAGAAATATCCTATGAGAGGCTGTAAATGTGATACCATAGCTCATGTACCACTTATACTTAGGCGAGAAGTCTTAATTTGGCAGAAAGTAATTTAAGTGATAGGCCAGGGATCGTCCTGTATGAGTCATTGATATTTGGCGCAAGACTGATCTTTGAATAAAATAAACGGACTGTGTACCCATGGCATGCTCCAAGCATATACACTTTCTTACTACTCCAACTACTATCTCTATTTTTAAAGTTAAGGTATGAATTGACTAAATAGATATATGATAGAGTCTGGATTTGTCATGTCAATAAACAAAGATAAATGTTTTGTTATACTTTTACCAAAAGAATGGTTTGTCTTAGTGTTCCTCCCTGCTCTCTTTTCCACGATCTCTGCTCGTATATGTTTTTTTCATATTTTCTTTTTTCACTTACTTTGGTATATAATGCAATCAATTTAAAGTACACTCAAAATAAAATCTTATGTCTCATTGTTGGAGAAAGAAAGTTTTAACAGTATTTCATTCAAAGTGATCCCCTTTGTCAAATACAATTGTCAACAATCTACATAGTTATAAGAAAGTTGTCAACAAAATTTGACATAAATGGATTCTAAACATTGCATATTATTTTTCTTGTATTTAAGTATAAATATTGACCATCTGATGGGTATTCCCTTCAGTTTTACTTTGGAATCGTTGGTAAGTCTTTCTCATCTATCACATACCAGTACTTCCGGTCAAAGTACCAGTCAGCAAATGCCTCTGGTGCAGACTGCATAAAATATTTCTCTCATTTAAGATAATAAAAGAAGAAATTTACATAAAAGTTTAATCCAATTGTGCTTCCAAACTTATTAAATAAATGAATAATATTTACCACGTTATTAACCACAAGGCCGCTTTGAATAGTCCACCTCCATTGTATTGCAGAATGATGAACAAATGAGTCAATGAAAACTCCTTTTAATTTCGGATTGTGTGGTTTGGGCAGAGTAGTTAGGAATTCCGACCTAAATTCTGATAACATCCAATAACGTTAGAAATCTTGCTCATAAACCAACATTGATAGGGTACTTAATTCACACCATTGAAATAATCATTGTTTTATTCAATTAGTTTGTATAAAGTACCTCTCAAGGTTTTGTTTTGACTTGAAGTGCATGTTCTGCTAAAAATGCAATTGAATATATCATGTCCTAAGGTTTTGTTAACCTGTAATAGTCAATGCATTATAAAATTAAATTATTAAATATTTTTAGCTAAATATAAAAAAACTATTTAATAATTAAGCATGTATTAAGTTAGAAAGGGATGTCAACATATTTTAATTAGTTGTCCATGATAAATTTGTTAGAAAAAGATGAAAATTTGAAATAAGAGTAATAAACATATCTACAAAATACAAAGACGATAAACCCTTAGATCAATTTTAAATTTGATTGTATAAATAATTTTTATGGTGTCACTATTGTTTTTCCATGACTCATCACTTTTATAACATTTAATAAGTTCATATCATTGTTCAATTTACCAAAATAGATAAAAATTTGTAGAGTAATTAAAATTTCAACTATGGATAAAATTGACAAAAAAATTGATATATTAGGATACCAAAATTGACAAAAAAATTGCTCAATTTTTTTAAGATGACTAAAACTGCATCTTTTGGGTTTGAAAGAGAAGTAATATGTGTAAGTTTATTTATGATACTTAGGTGAAGTTTGTCTATTAAATCCTTCCCAAATTATTATGTTAGCACCATTATTATCACGTGTTTTAAAAAAAAATTCTTAAGAAGTGGAATTTATGGAGGATATTCATCTAAACACATTTAGTTACGTGCACATCCTATACAAAAAGATAAAATGCAATTGATAAACATGTGATTACCTGAAAAAAATCATATGCTGACATGGCAATGAAAATTGGTGTCTTGGTATGCTGTAAAATATTTTCTGGGAAGAAGCACTGCAGTGAATTTGATTTTTCAGTTGTTCAGTCGGGAAAAAATGCAACAATAACTAAAGCCAAATAAAAGAGTAGGTAATTATACCAATACTGGGTTCATTTTTGAAGTGCATGCTTTGGGTAATGCTTTCGCAGATCCCTGCAACTCATAATAGGTTTAGATTGAACTTAAAAACTCATCTAATGTATATATACATTATGGAATTGTAAAAAGAAAAATATTAATTTATATCATGCAATTTTTTCTATGATTTTTTTTTTAATGACACCTTATTATGTTTGAAAACGTTTATATTTTAATTTTCTATTTTACTCTTAATAACTTGACAATCATGTTGCCACAAAAATATTATGACGATGTTATAGACTACTAATGTCGAATGATACCTTTGCTATATACCTAGAGGTTTTTTTCTTCTTTTTTTGTGATTTTTATTATTAATTTTTTGCTAGTTAAATACCACTATATATAATGAAAAACATTGAACCTACTTAGTAACTTCTATAATGCAAATGAAGCATTAATGAGAGGAGACAAAGATGTTAATAAGAATATGCCTGTAAAGTAACAAGTGCGTTATAAACTTCCTCGAAGCCTCTTGCTTGCTTAGGGTTCTTGCTATATAAAGTATCAAAAAGAGATAATTAGTGGATTGCAATTAAAAACATGAAGAATGATTTTGGAATTTAATCTTACGCATGGATAAAGTGACCAGCATCAGCAAAGCATTTGACTCTCTTTGATTTTGGCAATAAACTACGGAAATGATCACAATATAGCATTGTTGGATATCCTCCGGCAGAAGTTCCAGCAAGCAAGGCCTGCATGCATGCATGCAACCATTATTAACAAAATTCAACAAAACTAATTAAATATTTAATCATTCAAAATGTATAATACAGAATATACATACATTCTTGGCATTCTTTAATCCCTTTGCCAACAACTCATCCATTACTGCTTCAAAAATCCTTGCACCTCTGAAGTGAAGATTAGTAGCCTAAACAAATTGAAACGAGAGGGTTAATTAATTTCTTCTACAATAGGCATTTCAAAATTAAAATTTAAAAATTGAACGTACAACTTGAAAATTAGAACATTACAGGATCAACGTATTCGACATCTCCGGTGAACGCTCCACCATCACAGTATCTAACAAATACTTTGTTCCAGTTGTAAAAATCTAAATACATTTAATTATAAATATTACTACCATGTATGAACAATATAATTATGTCTGACTTATTCAAATGTTCGTCATATTCACTTTTTTTTTTTTTGAGAAATTTAGGAGGAGATCTTAAATGTTATGGTAGAACCTGGATTTTCACTCTTATTAATGCTAAAAAGTCCTTCAAATTTCCATGGCCCCATTATATTTGTAGAACCCACATAAATGCTCCTCGTGCGATCTAGGCAATCTGTGACATTTGTGCACCATCCTCCTCCCTAAGAACATTTTGGAAACTTTCAAAGATTAAAAAAAGAAAGGTTTCTAAATAATACTATGTGTAGAAAAATTATAAGTAAATATTTTCCTCAAAAAATATTTTTCTTCGTACCAAATACATCCACCTTAAAAGAAAAAATATATCCCAGCAGAATCTAGACTAAAAAAAGGGTAAGATAACTTGAGGCTGGAAAGATTAATTAGAAAGAATTTGGATGCTAATCCCAATCTAATAATTTCTTACCGAAAGTTGTACAATCCAGTTTTCAACTCCTTCTCCAAAGCCTGATTGAAAGTGATATGCTGGAGGTGATCCATCCAAGCATACTGCAACAAATAAATAGGAAAAAAAATCCTTATGATTTTATAATTTAGATTTTAATTTGTACTTTAAATTAGTGAAAATCTTAACCTGCTCCTTTTGATATAGCATTCTTAACGATTGTTTTCTCCACCCAATTATCCTTTGCACATCCAGTTTTGATGATGGCTAAAGAACAAACAAGCAAGCAAAAAAATTGAAGATTTGCCATCATCATCCTGCATGTACAAGATAAATTACATGAGAAATTATGAATGAGGTAAATTATATGACTTTAATAATTACTTATAACTTTTATGAACGTACACTTTGTTAATACGTTGTAAAAAAAGAGGTAATCCCTAACTAATCAATCTTAAAATGATCTAATATATAATGTCATAATGAAAGACCCACAATGCCAAACAACCATTTGTCTGAATTTCTTTAATTGGGACCTCAAGATTTCAACAGCCTACAATTAATTCTTACAATTCAGTTATATGAAAACTCTTACACAACACATTTTTATATGTGGTTGTCAATTTTCAAGCAATTAAAAGATTTTATTTCTCTAATTCATTAAGTTATATATGTGTCACGATCCAATTTCTCAACTCACGATAACACCTAATTTAACCCTCCGGTAAGTAAGCAAAATCATAGCCTGAAATGGCAAGTAACGGGCAAACTGGGGAAAGATGAGAAAACCAAAAAGGAAATAGGCATACAATGGATACACTAATCAACAAAAATAGCGATATACAAATATGAACATACTATACAGTAGAGGAAAGATGACAAAATATGCAAAATAAGTTTCCCCCAGGTCCTGGTAAGGTCGGTACAAGAGTCAATATGACAAAAATGAATACTGCACAGTGCTAAATATGCACCATAGTCTCATAATAAATAGGTAAGAGTATTAAAAATAATAGAAGGAGGAAGATTAGCTTCGTACTCTAAAATCTCACCCTATCTCTGAATAATAGCACAACTTCAGGATGTCGTCAACGATGGTGACTCATACTCGAATCTGTATCAGGGAAAAAGATACAGAAGTATAGTATGAGTACCAAGACAACGATTACTCAGTAGGTATCATAGGTTGACTGAGCTAATTACATTACAAAAAAAATGCATGAATAAGGTGTGAGTATGTAAATCTAAATCAATAAATAAGGGCAGAAATGAAAATAATAGATTATACAGACAAATGAGATAAATAGAAAACAAATAACTCAAAAGCGATAGTAAGAGCCTAACTGTAACCTAGTTCAGCCCCCATAAGCCCAAAAAGCACAAAGGAGAAGAAGTAGACCCAACCGATCCTCCATAAGCTTGGGTACAAGCAAGGAGTAACACTAATGTAAGGAATCCAACATAATAGTAAAGTAAAACAAATTAAGATATGTAACAGATGTACCTTATTCTTTCCAAGTCATAATCGTCATTCATCAGTACTTATCATGTTCACGACCCCTGATCCATAATAGGAATGATAATAGATGCGAAATGAAACTCATAGATAATAATAATAATAATAATAATAATAATAATAATAATAATATATAGATGTCAGACTCAAACTGAAACTCATAAGTAATACCAAATTAAAAGATATCGGGATTGAAGATAATAATATAGTAATTGTTGGAATCAAACTAGAACTAATGAGCATGAAATAAATAGCAATCTCCCAAGGTTTTAACCTATCCTCAGTCCATTAATTCAATATAATCCAATTATAGGTGGCTAAATCCATTAAGGAGAAGAAAATCAAAGATAATAGGTTGGAAGCATGTTTTTAAGGTCAAATGATGCTCTACTCGGGATTTTGAAGCTAAATCATTGCTCATGTTGTTATCATTGTAGTATACTTAAAGAGTAGGTGTATGTTCTTGAGTACTGATTTGTAATCAAACTACTTATGTCATAAGAGTATTTTTCAATTTGTTGAGAGATATGCTTAGGTAGAGTTGCCTAAGTGTGAGACTGATTAGAGTTAATCATTAGAGAGAATTCTTGGTAGAGTTACCAAGATGAGCTTGTAGTAGAGTTATTACACGCTAAAGGAGCCTAGAGGTAGGCTGAAATCTATATTGTAATTAGGAGGTTAATTATAGTGAATTTCTTGTGGGGCTTGTGAGGAAAAGTCGTGGTTTTTCCCTTCCTAGGTTTCCAAGTTAATATCTTATGTTTTACTTTCCTGAACTGCTTTTGTTTTCCAACACCTCATAGTTTCTTTACTGTTCTATCATTTATGATTGACTTTGAGAGACATGGTTCCTCACTGTGTGGTGTAACCCCTTGCAATAATTGGTATCATAGATGTTTCACTCTAAAATGTTTATACCTAGAGTATTTTGGCCATCATGGTTGCTATAACTGAACTAGGGGTGGAAAGAAAAGAAGCAAAAAAGGAGAGATTCCTGACCTTGAAGGCTTTAGAGTCTGACCCAGGTGAAGAAGACACTAATGTTGTATTTTTGGCAACAAGAATTATTAGAGCTATAAAAGGGGTGGTCATCTTAGCAAAAGAAATGGTAAGATTGAAGGTTGTCATAAAAATAGTGGTTCTGAAGCATTCATGAGAAACTACCAAATGCAAAAGAATGATTAGGTCTTTGAAAAGTCAAAAAGAAAAAATGTAGCTGAGTATGCGGTAAAGCAAGCTCTGACAGCATGGGGAGATTCTTTCTAATAACCTGATGCAGATAAGAAGTCTGGAGATGTTTCTATGCTGGCAGTGGAAGACAGTTTAGTTATCTATGATTCCCTATTTGCATTCATGGCAAACTCATAAGATGAAAAAGAAAAGGAGGTAACTCTTTTTTATATTAAGGATAATCTAGATAACTGCTCTATTAAAAGGATAAAGAGGCTTGCTAGTATGTTGATAGATTCTGTATGTGAACTAACTACTTAGAAGAATGCATCAGAAATGAAAGTAGAGAATCAAGAACATGAGTTGATTTCTTTAACTTTCCAAATTTCTAAAGGGTTGTTCACAAAGATAAAATCTGAAAATCTGAGTTTGATAAGTAATCTGAAGAAGGTAAATGAGGCAGATGGAAAAGGAAAGAAACAAACTTCATGGCTTTAAACTTATCTTGAAGAAAGACTGGGGGATTCTCCAAAATACCTCATATCTGTATTTCACAGGAATGAAGAGTTAGAGAAGGACCTAGTCCACTTCAAAGAAGAGTTGAACAAGTATCTTAAATGGACTATTTCCTTACTGATTCTTTCTAGATTGACAGTCAAGGTGTAAATACTAATAGAGGACTAAGCTATCAAGGAGAATTCGAACCTGTTAGGTAGCAAGGAAAGACTGTCAATGAGAGTAGAAATAAGGTTGTCAATCCTATATGTACTCATTATGGGAAAGATGGGAACACTAAGAAAAGTCGCCAGGGCTATATAAGAGATAGAATGAATAATTTCAGACATGATCAGCATGAGAGCATATAGATTAAGAGGTTAAAGTGTCTGAAAAGGGTGAGGAAGAATTCTCTACCTAGGTGGGCCAAGAAAGATTGTCACACCCTTGTCTTCTTACTAGGAACTCAAACTCAAGTTAGTTCCCAAATCAAACAAGTGATCATGATTTCAGGTTTAAGAAAGGGGACAACTGTCAAGAATACTCATTAAAAGGTAGTGTTCAAAGCTTAAGTATGGAAGATCTAAATGCAGCCTCTATTTCAAGACACTTCAATTGGAGGTGTCATTTTTTGAAATAGTTGATTTCAAGGGACCTGGTCACTGACAAATTATTGTGAAAGTTTCAAGACAAAAGAGGTGTGCAGAGGCTAAAGCATGAATTGATCAAGACAACTGACTTATCATATGAATCGGTGTCTCCTCTCAAATTAGTATATGTCAAGGATAGTAGTCTCCATATAAAGTAGGTGCATGATTAATCTAACTCCATATCATACCTTTGCAGGTATACACCCAAGGGGAAAACGTTGGAAGGAAATAGTTAGAGCAAACACAAATTGAGAATTCACTCAAAAAGAGAGGGACCTGGTCCCGTCTCTTAGGTGAGTACCAAATAATGTGCCTTAAATTTTTTTATAAAATTTCTATTTGAAAGGGAAACATGTCCAATCCTATTTGAACAAAAACTGTTAATGTAATTCAAATATGAAGAGTCATACCATTTTCATCAAATGTATCTATTCCAAAAGGGTATCTCTTAAATTTTAAATAGTTATCTCTTCAATTATAAATTCAAATCCTCTAATTCTCTTCTCAATTAACTCCGAACATTATTATGTTCCTAAACTAAACTGGTCCTTTTCTTTCCCTTCTCTAAAGTTCAAAATAGCTTAAATACCATCTTCTTCAAACCCCAGAAAAGAATCATCCACTTATCATCCTCAAAAGTCATAAAGAACTTTACCCATCAGTCCTATTTATGAAATCTCCAAAATCCAAAGTGAACAAATTCCTATTGACAATCCTGCATCCATTAAAGTTCTTGCTGAGTTAGCCTTGAAAGACTTGAATCAAGACCTCAACCCTCTAATTGAACAAGAGCTTTCTCAACCAGAATTTTCCCCTTCCTCAAAAGAACCAGAGCCCTCTAATGATCCATAAATTCTCATTCATCTAGAAGAATTGGTAGGCTCTAAAAAATCAGAAAACCTGATAGTACGTGGTTCCTCTAGTGTCTCTAAGTCTAAATCCATCTTTGCTCAACCGTATGATAATGAAATTCCTATAAAAAGATTTGATCCTCATAGCAACATAAATTTGGGAGCTGGGAATCTGGTTCTACTTGTTGGTAATCCAAACAAAAGCTCTGTAATTATTGAGAAGCAATCTGTAAGGGAAAATAATAAAGAGACTAGGAATGAAGAAGCGGTATTAACTCCAAATGAGGAAGATAAAGAGGATGAGGATGAACAACCTCTGATTTTGAAAATAAATAGACTGAAGAACAGTAAACGAAAATAAAAAATGATTGAAACTGGTGTACAAGGTACTATATATTATTACACTATGGGATCTGAACAAAAATTACTAGCAGATGTCATGAAGAAAAGTAAGTATTCTACCACCAAAAGAAGAAAACTCAAGAAAGCTTTCATAGTAAATGAGGCAAATATTGAAGTAATGGAGGTTAGAGAAGATGAGGATACTGATACTGATATTGTTATTGCATCTAAGAAGAAAATACTAGAAGTTCATGGTGATGAAAAGAGCAGGTCCTCTAATCCAAAGTCATGGATTCATGGTTTAAGCAGAAAGAAGCACATAGTTGTGAAAAGGAAGAAAGTCTCTAAGGGACCTGGTCCCACGAAGAGAAAAGATGATGAAGAGCAAGAATTAAGTAGTGAATCAAAGAGAAGAAGAATAGAGGAAGAAAATAAGTTTGTCCCTTGAGAAGCAAGGAATGCTGTCTTGGAAACTCAGAAAGTGTTGACTGGGAGAGTATTTCGTCCAAAAATCTATGAAAACCCAGGGATGGTAGAACTAGTGGAGTATGTGAGGCATCAGGGTTGGCTTCACCTACTTGAAGAATCATCTCCCATGGTGTTTGAAAATAAAGTTGGAGAGTTTTACTATACCATGGACTTCTCAGAAAATGGGCTGATCTTAACTACTCAAGTGCTAGAAAATTCTATACATCTAGATAAGAAAACACTGGGAAAGATTTTAGATGTACCTGTTATGGGAGTAAAATCTATTATGAAGGAAAATCCTACCAATGAATATATGGTTGAAATATAAAAGATGGGTGAAACCTCAATAGCTGCTGTGAAATAAAAGTTCTTAATTGGTGAGTTTCAACTAGTATTTGAGTTCATCAACAAAATTTTATTGCTAAGATCAGAGAAAAGGACCATTGTCTCTGGTGTTTGACCTATTCCTAATAGAATGTTTAAGTTGATAAGCGTACCTAGTCTTATGATAGATCACATGAAGAAAGTAATTTATGAGAAAGAAGAGAAACATGGGATGCCTTATGGGTACTTCCTAAACAAGGTGTTTGATCACTATGGAATAATTGGGAAAAATGGAACCCCAAGAACAGTCAAGCAAAAGTTTAGTTTGAAAACCCAGGTAGAGAATGAGTACATTGAAGGAGAAGTTTGAATTTCATCCCAAGTATCAGAACTATTGGCTACTCAAGAAAGCTTGAACAAAGAAATAGAGGAGTTGAGGATCATGTTAGTAGCAAAGGACACTGAAATAGTGCACCTGAAACTAAAACATCAGAAGTTGTCATCAGAAGGACCTGGTTCTACTAAATTATTTGCAGCGGAAAATAAAAAACTCAAAGCCAAAATTACAGAATTAACTGGTGAGGTTCAATGGCAGAATGTTGAAGTAAAGACCCTCACTAAACAGTTATTCAATGCTCATGCTGCAGAGGCTGCTAGAACGGACATGCTGCTAAAATCACTTTTCTCGATACCTGTTTTTTCCTAAATTCTGTTGTGTTAGTCTCTTGAGTCAGTTTCCAGTTCCTTTTCCTATAGTGGACTTTGTAAACAATAGTTTTATAATTTCTTTTTGGTTTATTGTATTGGTACTTGCCCTGATTAATTATGAATGAATCTTTATTTGTGATCTTTATGTGTTTCCTTTACTTTAATTGTCGATCCACGCTACTAGGTATTATCTAAGTAAGATGGTTAGATTTCATCTAATAACTAGAGACTCAAAAGATAATAGTTAACTAGGATCAAAATAAGGGTTGGTAAGGCGATATACTGAGACTCAAAAGGTAAAGGGTGAAATTTATCTACTCGTCCAAAAGACTGTAGATGGTACATAACTTATTGATTCTTTATGCAAATTATCAGGTAGGTCCAACATAACACGATAAGCCTACAGAGATGAGAAGACAAGGGGAACACAATCCTTGTGTTCACTTACGACTGATTATAACCAAAGTTGATATTTGCCACTTTTTTTATATTGCTACTCAAAACCCCCAATTTACTTTTCCAATTTTTCTCATTGATTACAACAGCTGAGAGCCACGATTATACGTGTTCCATTAGGATTCACCCTAACATTTTTTGGATTACTATACTTGATAGCAACTGCATAACCTTCGAAATAAAAGTGTCTCTTGGGAGTTATCATAACAAAATACTAAGACCAACTCTAGAAGCATCACAATACACTGCAAAACCATCTAAGCCTTCTGGTAGGGTCAAAACTGGAGCAAAAGTAAGTCAGGTCTTCAACTCCCAAAACACTACTCACAGGAATCGGACCACTAAAATTTGACTTTCTTCTGATTCAATTTGTATATGGGTTAAGTAATAGAAGAAAATGCTTTAATAAACCATCTATAGTAACTTGCTAAACCCAAGAAATCCTGGTATTTTATGGATAGATGGGTCTAGGTCAGTTTCATACTGCTTCAGTCTTTTGAGGATCAACTTTAATGCCATCATTGAAAATGATGTGACCATGGAAAGCTATTGATTTCAACTAAAATTCACACTTTCTGAACTTAACGAATAACTGGTGATCTTTAAGGGTCTGGAAAATAATCCTCAAATTATCTGCATGTTCACCTTCACTAAGAGAATAGACGAGGATGCCCCATCTATGAATACTATGAAAAATATGTCTAAGTACTACTTGAACACCCTATTCATCAAGTCCATAAAAGCTGCTGGGGCAATTGTTAGTCAAAAACACATAACTATGAATTCGAAGTGACTATATCAAGTTTTGAAGTTTGTCTTTGTGATGTCATATTCTCTTACTCTTAGCTTATAATAGCCGGATCTGAGGTCTATATTAGAGAAATAATGTAGACCCTAAATTTGGTCAAACAAGTCATCAAACCTATGGAGAGAATACTTATTCTTCATTATGAATTTGTTCAGCTAAAGGTAGTCGATGAACATTTTGAGGGAACCGTCTTTCCTACACACGAAGAGAACTAAGGCACCCCACAGGGGAACTCTAAGACTAATGAAAGCTTTATCTTGAAGATATTTCAACTTTTTTTTCAATTTTATAAGCTCGGATGGAGCCATTATGTAAGGTCATATTGAAATAGGTTGGGTATCTGGAAGGAGATCTATTACAAAGTCGATTTCCCTATTAAGAGAAACTCTGGAAAGATATTCAGGAAATATTTTTGGAAACTTATTAACTACTAGAACTAACTCAGGACTTGGAATCTCAGAATTCGAGTCCTTGACTCAAATAAGATGATATATAAAACCCTTGTATATCATCTTCCTTGCCTTAAGGTAGGAGATGAATCGACCTAAAGGCATTGAGGTACTACCTATCTACTCTATGACTAGCTTATTGGGAAACTGAAACTGGGCTATTCTATTTCTACGGTCAACTGATGCATAACAAGAGTGGAGCCAATCCATTCTAAGAATGACATCAAAATTGCTCATCTCTAATTCTAAAGGTATACTAAGGTAAATTTCTAGGACACTGTGACTGGGCAGTTTCTGTACACCCATCTTGCTATAATAGAACTACCTACTAGAGTAGAAACTAAGAAGGTTTCTGCTAACATTTTGGGACTGACGCCAAAGTCTACTACTATATAGGGAGTCACAAAGAAAAGTGTGGCTCCAGGATCTAACAATGCATATACATAGAGGTGAAGTACTTGTAACATACCAGTAACCACATAAGGAGAACATTTCTGATCCTGTTGAGTCTGAAGGGAATTGAGTGGGTTTGACGTTATCCACTGGTGGAACTAGAAGTTGCACCCTACTAATTTGAGCGAGCTACTGGAACTGAATGAAAATTAGTCTGACCCAATTGATAAATATTTTTACCCTTCTAGCTAATCACTGGCCAATCCTTAATTCTATGACTTGGCTTGCCATACCTATAACACGCATCACTATAGGCCATGCACTCACTCTTGTGGTTCTTACCACACCTCTCACGGACTGGATTAGTGTGTCCATTATTCACACTACCCTGGGACTTAGAGACTAGCGCTCTATCATGAGTGCCTGTTCTGAATATAGGCACTGGAGAATTTACAGAGGGTAGGGTTGGAGCTAAATACTTTTGGTGGAGCTGAGAATGATTCTCACCATTTGACCTCTATTGAGAGAATTTGAAACTATCTATTCAGTCCCTCTTATTCTCCTTTTCTTTTTCTTTGATCTTCTCTTCCTCAATTTCCTAAGCATGAACCATCTTTCTAGAGAGGTGCATCTCCTTAATAAACATAGTTTTCCTACACTCACTGACAATATATTAAAAAAACTCCAGACACAAACTTACTTATTTGGGCCTTAGAATCAGCTACCATAGTTGAAGCATACCTTTCTAACTGGGTAAACTTGAGTAAATACTCTTTTAGACCCTATTACCTTGCTTCAGATTCATGAACTATGATACCTTGGACTCCCTCAATTCTAGTGGGAAAACCCTATCTAATAAAGTAGTATCAAACTCATCCCACTTTATAAACACTACATCAATGCCTCTTTCATCCTTCAACTGCTTAAGCTAGGTGTGAGCCACCCCTTGCAGCTAGTAAACAGATAAGTCAGCACTCTTACTAAGAGTAACACCCATAATATCAGTCACCTTCTACACACAATCTAAGAACTTTTGAGGATCCTCCTCGAACTTAGATCCAAAGAAATTTGGAGGATTCATTCGAGTGAAATCTCAAATTCTAGCTGCTACTGTGATCATCATAGGGCTAGCTGGGGCAATGGTCTATTGATTAATATGGGCATCCATAGATAGGGCCAAGGACGTGAAAGTAGCCTTGAATTTGACATGGTAAACCTACTCATTTAGAGGTTCCTTCAGGATGGGTTGCGGTGTTGGATGATCCCTACTCCACCTTCCATTAGCTCTTCTAGAAGGAACTTTCTATAAATAGATAGAGGACAAGTTAGAAGATGAAATTTAATAGAGATCATGCTCTACCGCATGACATGAATATTGAAAGAAGAGAGACTTTCCAAAAAAATATTTCGTAGCCTCTCACCCATAAGTGCGGTGTGCTTTACACCCATGAATAAGTCTCTACTTAACGCAGCTTTCAGATACCCTAGGATACTTTAAACCTCATAATCTAATACCAAGTTTGTCACGACTCGAGACTACCTCTTAGTCATAACACGACGCTTAAGTCCATAAGTAGCCCCAACCAATGATCTGGAACAAGCTTTAAATACTGAAAAGAAGATAACAAAATACTAAGCAGAAATCAGTTTAAAAATTTATCTAAAAAAATCGAATCCAACATCAATAGGAAATAAAATTATTGTTTGACTGTCTAAAAGCCTCTAAATATAATGAGTTGTTAGGACAGGTCCCCGACAAACTCAAACTACTGAAATAGCATGAAATGAAATACTGGGATAAATAAATAATAATATAACTTTTCCTCGTCTGATAAGGACTCACCAATACTGCAGCTGAGTGGCATCAAAATGGAATAAGTGTGATTTGGAAACTGAGCATTTGAACCTATGTTATCAGACAACATAGCATAAAAAAGAGTATTCGATCAGTACTTTAAATGTCCTGCATTGTGAGAGAAGAACTAACTGATATATATATAGGTACTGAGCATGAATGAAAGACAATGAACATCGAATACAAGACCAAGTATAAATATGTACTGAAATAATCTAAATAATTGAATAACTGATATGTGGACACTTATTCAGGAAAACTAAGAAAAATCATAATATAAAATTGAAATTGTGGGAGCTAACATTTAATTGATATGCCCAAATTTAAGCTAATCAGGGTCCAACCTGTAACCTCATTTGAAATGGTGTCAATAACTTTCCAAGGATACCAACACTAGCTATGTGGATCCACTAAACTGATGTCCCAAAGGAATAGGGCATCAACCCTCTATTGAAAGGTAACCCTAAGGGAGTGTTAATCTTCAACTAGTGGGTGACCTTTCATAGCCTACGCTGGAAACATAGTTTTGTAACTTAGGGACTGCTACTAAAGGTCTCAACCCTAACTGGCAGGTGATCTTTCATTCTTCGATTTACTTGGTGCTAAGTCCTACTCCCAACTGAACTGACATTGGTACTGAGATAAGTTTAATATGATTCAATACTTATACAATCTCAACATGATAATGTTATGAATTTAAATATAAAAATATGACATGGATGACTTGTAACCTGATAATTTTAGCATGAATAAATATCTAGGTATGGGGATGGAGATAAACTTTTTTGGCAAAACTGAGAATGTTTCCCACCATTAGACCTCTAGTGTGTGAAATTGAAACTACTAGTCCTGGCCATCTTATTCTCTCTCTAATTTTCCTTAATATTTTCCTCTTTAATTGATTGAGTATGGACCATTAATCTAGAGAGGTCGATCTCGTTAACCAAAATGGTCGTCCTACATACCTTGACAACATCCTCATAAAAACCAGACATAAAGTGGCTCATACCGGCCCTTGAATTTTCCACCATAGTTGGAGCATATTTTTCCAACTGAGTAAACTTGAGTGAATACTCCTTCACACTCATATTTCCTTGCTTTAAGTTGATGAACCCTTGAACTTTGTCTTTCCTCAACTCAAGTGGTTAGAACATATCTATAAATGTAATAACAAACTCATCCCACTCTACTGGCCCTACATTTGCACCTGTATTCTTCTTCCCCTACTTAAAGTATGTGTGAACCACTCCTTGCAATTGGTACACAACTAAGTCAGCACTCTCACTCGGAGTGACACCCATGATCTTCATCACCTTTTGAAATTTTTCTAAAAACTCTTGGAGGTACTCCTCAATGTTGGACCCAAAGAACGTTGGGGATTCATTCAAATGAAGCTTCAGATTCTTATAGATATTGTATTCGCTGGTAGGTTAGTTGGGGAAACAACTTGCTAATTATTTTTACCAGCCGTAGATTGGGCTAATGCTATGAAAGAAACTCCAAACTCAGCATGGGAGACCTGCTCATTCAGAGGGTCTTCTAAAATAGGCGGCGGTGTTGGTTGATTCCCATCTCTCCTTCCATTAGCCTTTTTGGGAGCCATTTTTTGTAAATGGGTAGAGGACGCAAGTTTAATAGAGCTCACACTCTATCACATGACATGAATAGTAAAGAAGACTTTTCTAAAACATCTTGTAGCCTCTCACCTATAAGTATGGCGTGTTTCACACCCATGAACAAGACTCTACTTAACACGGCTTACAGACACCCTAGGACAGTTTAAACCTTGTGATCAGATACAAAGTTTATCATATCTTGAGACTGTCCCCTAGTTGTAATATGATGCTTAGGGAACAAGTGACTCCAAGCTAACCCATGGCCTAGCATATGCTATGAATGTTGAGAAAACTAACAAAATACTGGGTGGAAGTTAAGATGAAAATAAACTAGAAATAAAAAGTAATGAAATTCATAAAAATACTATCCAAACTACCCACAACTTAAAAAATATCTAATTGTCTGAAAGCCTCAAATTTATAATGAGTTGTAGGTATAGGTCTCCAACTAATTAAAACTAACTGAAATATAATAAAATAAAAGAATTGACTGATAACTAGTCCTCGAATGATGAGAACGCACCATAACTATTGTTGAGTGGTACTAAAATGGCTAAGAGTGATCAGTGTACTGAGCGTCCAAATGTATATTATGAGACAATATAGCGCAAAAAAGTATGTGATCAGTACTTTGAATGAGTATGTGATATGGGAGGATAATTGATATATAAGCTAAGCATGAATGCATGAACATAATAAAGTTAATGCAAGACCAAGTATTAACATGTGCTATATAAAAATTAAATATCTGTGGGAGCTAACAATAACGTAAATATCCCAATCTGAGCAAATTAAGGTCCAACCTATAACCCTATTTGAAAGAATGGGAGTACCTTACTAAGCGTATTAATATTGGCTGGCATGGATCCACTAAACTAATATCCCAAAGTACTAGGGTATCATGCCTCAACTACTAGGGGGCCTCTTTAAACCTACGGTGGCATCTTAGTTCTGGAACATTAGGACTTTTACTAAAGTACTCGGCCTAACTGATGGTAGAACCATTATCCCTGCATTCACTCAGTTCTAAGTACCACTCATAACTGAATGACCTTGAAAACAAAATAGCCAATACAATTACATTCTAAAAATATCCATAACGGACAATCTAGAATTCTCAAATACATGTAAGCTGATAGATGCATGAATCCCTAGGTATCGGGAGTTAACTGTTGACGCCTAATTTTTGCCCTCCACGACTAAGTTTAATTCCGAGCTTCTTGAGTTTTAAATTAAATCACAACATATATTTTATCTGAATAAGAATCGTTCCAAAGTATTTATTTGGGTAAACTTATCATTTTAAGTAGAGATTATGTATTATCTTATTCAATTATACGAAAATATGTAATTTTGTTACTTAAATATCCATTTTACAGGGTATTGAATTTTTGATCAAGGATTATTTTGAAAATAAATTCAAATGGTAAAAAAATCTCTATTTAAATATAATTTATTTTGAAAATTAATTTATTTGGAAAATATATTTTTGATTTTATCAAATCAAGAATTTTGGGATTAAGTGAGGTATTAATTTGTATCGAGTTTTGGTTTAATTTGGTCAATCTATTAAATTGACTATAATTGAAATAAAATTGGCTTCAATTGCAACGCACTTGGCCAATTAACTTCAAATTGGTTGAAATTTAAATGGATTTGACTAATTCTTAATTTGATTGGGGTTAACAATTAAATAATCCCAATTTCAGTTTATTCTTATTTTAAATTACCAGCCCAAAACTTCCTAAACACACCAGCCCAATATCCCTTTAGTAACCGGCCTAGCCGAGTTTTGACCCGGCCCACCACTTCCATTCCCCTTCTTGTCTAAAATAGGAACGACCTTCAACCCCAACAATGAGAATAGCCTCCACCCACGTACAATTATAACAACTAGAAGTAGCAACAAGCTACTACGCGATACCCCCTTCAACCAAAATTGAACCTGATTCCACTAATCAATCCCAAGTCTAATTCCAAATCAACCTGTTTTCCTCTCCTCTTCATCATCACACGCTTCTCCACGCGATTTCGTATAAGGAAGAACCTCGAAGCTTCTAGAAAATAGCTTAGGTGTCTCTTCTAACGTCTATATTCCATAAATTTTAGGATTAGGGTACGAATTAGGTATGCATTTAGGATTTTTTTCATTGCTTAGGAAAAGGTTTTGGTTTTCCCCATTTTAATTGGTCCACTAATTTGCCATTTTCTGAAGAAATTCAAAGAAGATTGTACAGTTTTGAGCAAAAATAGGCCGTGGGGGGAAGATTTTCAAATTTTAAAATTCAAAAATATGATTCTTCCAAACCCCTAAAATACCCTACTTCATGTTCTATATAAAGACGGCTGGGTCACTATTTTTAGGGTTTTATTTTTTTTTGGGAGAATTAGGGTCGAAAAATTCTGGGGGGGTCTTTTTTGTTTTTTTTCTCTTAATTCAAGGTAAGAAATTTTGGTTTGGAGATTCGAGGGTTAGGGTTTTTTTGCTGAAATGTTGAGGATATTCGGGCCCTGAGGTTTAGGAAATACAAACTAAAAGGAATTCTATGCTTGAACTCGAAAGGGGATTTCGAGAAAAGGAAACCATCCTTCAGCAGGAGTTTTAGAAAAATCGTCGACTAGTCGAGACTCTCGCGAAGAATTTTGATTTTTTTCGGTGGTGATAGAATCCGGTGTGAACTCGTTGCCCCATTTTGTTGCCCTAAAAGAGTTGAATCTACTCTTTCACCTTTTAATCTATCATTTTGCTTTTTCATCCCTTCTTTTCATAAAATTAATTCACTGTTTAGTAATAATCATGAATGAGGCTGGGATTTGTCTGTTGTAGTTGGCTATGATGGCCTTAGGGGTTGTTTTGTGACTATTGTTGTGCCATTTCCCTGAAGTAGTGCTCAAGCTGTAATTTTTAAAACGACCATGTCGAACATACTGTTTTAAACTGATGTGGTGGTTTACCTGAGAGTTCACGGTATGAATTAACATATACATCATCAAGATTTTGCCTTTCATTTCCAGTTTTCTTTTTTGTATCTAGAGTTTTTGCTATGCTAGGCTGATTGTTGTTGTAATCGTTTGATCCATGATTCTAACTTTGTTTTGCTTCCCTCGATTTTGCAATCTCTTTCTTAAACCTTGATATAATTATTTAGTTATTTACCCATTGTTTTTATTTCACATGTTGCTTTGTCCTAAACAGTTTGCCTAGATGTTGCAACTTGCTTGATAATATTAGAGTAAAATTCATATGTTTAATTTTATGTTTCTTAAGCAGGTTGTATAGTTTAAGTTTTGAGTGGAATATTGTTTCTTTTATTGCATTACTTGGGGTATTTGTCCTATGGTATTTTTGGATGTTTAATATATCATCTTGCCATTTCTTTTCTACATTATTTTATTTTGAGTCGGGGGTCTAGCGTAAACAACCTATTCAAGTCGCTTTCCCTCTTTTTTCTTTACTTTCGATTCAATTTTGGTTCATTTGCCTAGGGATATTAGAGTTCCGTAAGGCATATTTCAACCATCGAATGATGCGTGCTTGTTTTACTACCTTCTTTCCCCAAACTTGCATACAAGTTTCTTGTCTGCAACTTACTGGAATATATAAGTATTAAACATAGTTCTAATAACAATAATAAAAAAAAAAGTTGCATATAGAATAAAGTTGCATTGGTTGATTCGTGAATCCAATGATAAGGTGGATCATCCTAGGTTGTTTTAACCAAGCACCATCAAATCATTCTGCCCTCAATTTGTTACCTTACATTATGAAGCCTACCTGTAGAAATTTGGTTTCCTTTAGTTTCTTAACTGAAAATTGGTTATACGTGATGTAGTGGTTTTCTCTTTATTAAACTTTGGTTGAAATATTTTCCCTTATATTTTGCCTAAAATGCATATTTCTATACATGTTTGTGCTTAGCCGTTTCTAATCCTTATTCATTTCCTTTGCATGCGCTATGTACCCTGAGTCCAAAATGGACTCATTCGCCTCTTGCATTTTCACCATGGGCCATCGGGGCTCGCCGTTTTTATGACAATCGTTTTGGAAAGAAATCCCAAACATCGATCATATGACCTCCGGATGCAAGAAACCAAAGGAGGAAAGATGGATCAAAATCCCATCTTTGAAGCGGCCAAGAGACTCGAGAGTCCCGTTTTTCACTCATTTATTTATTTATTCTATTTATTTCTTTAAACCTTTATGGTTGTCTTTGTTCATTTCTTCTTATTATTCATTCATCTGGGCCTCGAAGCCGAAGTTGTATTTAATACAGGTGGAACAAGATTCAAGCTAAAAGTTCAAAAAATAATTTAGGACAGGTGAATGGGTCAGAAGCCCAACTGGACTAGGACAGGTCTCGTTGATTTGGGCCCAATGGCCTAAATCCTTTACTCTCTCCTCCCTTCCCCTTTTATGTGTTTATTTTTTTATTAGTTTTGTTTAGATTTAGTTAAAATCCCTACTAAGTCGCCTAAATCTGTTTTACACAAATATTTTTTTTTTAAATAAAATTACTATTTCAACAAATTAATCTTTTCAGAAGTTAATCAAAAGATGTTTTCAAATAGTCCGACAACCGCAAGTTAGCGGACGTTTTAGGTGCCTAACACCTTCCTAAAATGTTAATAAGAACCGCTTACTCAGAATCTCTAACTTAAAATGATTTTCCTATTTTGAATCGTTTTAAGTTACTCACCAAAGGTTTTTTAATTCCTTTTCAAAATTAAGTTTCGACTCTTCTTTCAAGTCACTATTTCCGCAAAATAGAAGTAGAGACTCTGCTGGGGAATAATTAACTAGGTTCTAACCAAATGTTTGATTTCATCTTTTGATTAACTGTTTATGTGTTTATATGTTTTGATTCTGTAAAGTTTAATTATCGCATCTCATAGCATATTCCTACATTATTTAAAATATTTTGGGGTTTCGTGGATGTCCCGGCCCCTATTGTTCAATTTCAAAATGTGTTGGAAATACGAATGGCTTATTAGCACATGAGTCGTCTGATGTTGTTCGTATTTTCAAACTCAAGTTGTCCGCTTGAGAATCAGTGTTCAAACCCACTCTGGACACCGAGGATTGAACGAAACGAAAACCCTATTTTAGGCATGAGCCTAGGACGACCCAATACCCGAGCAAGGTATTGGGACCATTATAAAGTCCGTCCTACATCTATTGACCCCGATTCAATTACAAATGAATCATATTTATGTGTTGAAAAAAAATACATGCTTGTCTAAATTCAATCCATTATCCTTTGGGGTCGGGAGAAGGCTTATCTTTGTCTACTTTCATGTAGGATATGGCTCAACTACATGCCCACGAAAAGTTCAAGATGGTTATTAAACATGACGATTTCTTGAAACTATGGTGGGACCACATGAGCGCAGAAGAGAAAAAGATTGTTAGAACACACATTGGGCATCTTCATTCTTTGATCGAGATGGACGCTTAGCCCGAAATGATCTATGTACTAACAACCTTTTGGGATGATCAGAATATGGTATTTTGCTTCGGGGATGTTGAATTGACTCCAACCATTGAAGAGGTATTGATTTGTTATGAGAGTACGGAAATGTGTTTTAAGAGAAGGGAGACACCTGATAAGAACATTTTAGTCCCGATTGTGTAGGATTGTCAAAAGATCAAGGAGGTATTTTTAACTGACGACGACACCTAGCTAGGAGAATGTGATGGAGCAAATATCACTTTTCGTGAGTTGTATCGTTGATTCAAAAGATTCAATTCTTTTCACAAATTTAGGCATAAATTTGAGTCAGAAGCAAAATGGAAGGAGACGAGAGCCTTTGCGTTTGCGGTAGGCCTACTTGGAACCATGGTGTTCCCGCAAGGGGAAAATGGCATAATTCATCCGAGGGTTGTCTCAGTGACTCATGCACTCTTCTTTGGAATGGAGTACAATTCTAAAAAGGTTTTCCATAACTTAGCTCCCATGATTAATGCCGAAATATATCGAGATTTAGGAAGATGTCAAGTTGAGAATTGTTTCTTTTAAGGCTGCAACCTTTTATTACAATGGTCGATGATGATGCATTTGGTGAAAAATCCTAGAACGACATAACCTGACCACAAAACAAGGTGGAATCTGTAGAATCGCACAACATGCGGTTGTTTTTACACAAATTCAAAAGGTAAGCATCTCATGTTAGTTTAAGAATCTTGGAGAATTAAGATATAATGATGTCGAATGGTCTATTAACTATCTTCATTCAGGGAAATACATTATTCGAGGAGGCGAGTGGCCTTTTCTAGTGCTTCCGGGTCTCAAGGGAACCCATCCCTACAATCCTGGTAGAGTTCTTAGGCAATTCGAGATCAAGTAGGAGATGCCTCAAATCGATTCTATGCTCAGATTCTTCACTGAATATGATGAAAGCAAGCCCCCTCTCAAAGACTACATGATAAACGGGTGGAGAAGGAGAAGGTGGATAGAAGTATCTTTCTGTATAGGGTATGAACCTGAAGTCAGCGACAGTTACAAAGAATAGTTAAAAAGAGCCTCGTCGGAGCATTGATTTCGGGGCCGAACGTGCCCACTCGAGTCATGGATATAGAATCCAAGCATCAGATCTGACTCCATAGACTTCAGGATGAGTTTTAGAAAAGTGAAATGACAGACCGATGATGCATGTAGAAGATTCTTTAACAATACGCATGTTGAGAGAAGAGTTGAAAAGAGCTAGGTAAGAGGTTGCTGATGCTAGGCAGTGTTTAATCAATTTGGATGATAGCATGGCCTCTCAACTCGATAATATAGGAAAAATGACTTACGACAGCAAGGCACAATTATGCGGGAGTCATCTTATCATCAATAAGTATCAAATAGCATAGGAGGCAAACAAGGCAAACAAGGCAAAGGCAGATGAAAGAGCCTCCGGTAGCTAGTTTTTCTATTTCCCCTGTGCGGGAACTTGTCTTCTTTCATGTTATTTCCTTTTTTTCCCCTAAAGATTGTATCCCTCTTTCGTTATCTTTTGTAGGAATTTTGCCCTTTTTCGTGTCTATATAAGTTGGGGGTTAATGGATTGACTTCGAGGAAGCATATATTTTCTTCAAAATTCGTTAGGCCTGAACTCTTGGCTTAAAAAGGGTCACCCCAGCTAAGATATACGTTATTATAATATTTTTATGTGATATAACTGTTTTATGTGCTTATGTACATTTTTTGGGATCAAAGGCAAGTTTATCCACTATGTCTTATGGATGAATTTGGCTATGACTCAAACAACTCTATGTTGTTATTTCCTGTCAAATATTTTGCATTACTTATCACATACAAAAACTAACACAACTGCCTTTAAGTTGTTTTACTTTACAGATAATAGAAATTACTCCGTGTTGATATAAACTGGCAGAACATCCCTACTTCACCCGACAAAAGCGCATAAAATCCCATCCTCTAACCATCATTCAAAAATGACAGGAAATGATGTAGAAAGCGCACTGACTATCTAGGACAATGTGATAGCAGAGCAGAATAATATGATTGTGGAACTTGCAAGAAAGTTAGAAATGCTTTAGGAAGAAATAAATCGCACTCGGGATTTGGCTAACTTGTCCATCACCATTAATGCTCCTGCTCCGGGAGGACATGGGACTCCACTTCAAATTTATCCCCTCAGCACCCTTACTCTTGGGGATCATCCAAACAACGTATCGTCTGTCTCCGCTCCCTCATTTTTCCAAAATACCAATTGTGAAAATAACCCAGACACCTACCATCCGCAAAATCCATGTCTGACCCCATAGAACCCATCTACGAATCCATTCCCAAATCCTCAAAAAATATTTTCAAATCAACAAAATGCATTCCTAAATCTGCAAGATTCACTCTCAAACCCACAAAATACGTCAAATCTTCCTTCGAATCCCCCAAATTCATTTCCAAATCCACAAAATCCTTCTCAGATTCCGCCAAACTACTCGCAAAGTCTGTAGAACCTTCCCAATTTCCAAAATGTCCTCCCCACTTACAAACCAAATTCCTTTCATCCATAAAATAAAACCTCTCTTCCAAATCCCCCTCAGGCCATCGTATCACCTGATATCTATGAACACCTTCCTAATCTCGAGATGGACCATAACGAGGAGAAGGAGAAAGAGTGAAGGACCAAGCATGAAAGGAATTTGCTAGCTATGAAGGAAGAGATCATGAGGATTAAAGAGTATCATGGATCCAGGGACCACAACGGTTTGGGGTATGACGATTTATGTGTTCACCGTAGAGTAAACCTACCAGATGGTTACAAAGTCCCTAAGTTTGAAATATTTGACGGTAACAAAAATCTAATGGCCCATCTGAGAAGGTACTGTGAGCAACTGGCAGGGATAGGGAAAAATGAGGCATTGTTGATGCACCTATTCAGTCGAAGTTTAAGCGAAAAAAACCTTAGAATTGTTCATGTCTCAGGAGCTGAAAAGATGGACTGGTTGGAAAGCATTGGCCAAGGGTTTCCTTGATAGGTTCGCATTCAACATTGAAATAGTCCCTGATCGATATTCACTAGATCCGATCAAATAGAATAATTATGAGAGTTTTCAAGACTATGTTTTTCATTGGAGGAAAGAAACTGCCAAAGTACAACCCCCCATGTTTGAGGAAGAAATGGTATCCATATTCTCTTATGCGCAAGAAGGAGAATATTATACCAGGATGGTGTCAGCTGTCAGGGCAACTTTTGCAGATTTGGTAAAAATAGGAGAATCATTGGAAAAGGGCATTCAGATAGGAAAAATTGCCAAAACCCCGGCATCGTCTGGGGATGCCATGTTTTCAAAGAAGAAAAAGGAAGATGTAGGCACGATTTCTGCTAATCCTATTACAAAAACAAAAAGAAAGATCAACTCTAGGAATGTTTTCTCTTCTCGGCCATCACCAGGCCTTCAACATGTATTCTATGCCCACCCCCAAAACAAAGCTCCACTCCCAAACCTCCAATCCTTATACTAAGATCCACAGCCAAATATCTTTCCCTAATACCCAGTTCCATATCCAAATTATCAGTCTCATTCCCAATTCGCTCCACCAAATAACCGAAAAAATTCCAAGCGCCACTAAATTATCACCAAGTACCTCCTCCTACAAATCAAAGCCATTATAACCCCCCATGTCCAAACCACGAAAAGAAACCTCCCCGAAACTTCACCCCACTAGCTGAAAGTCGCACCCAATTATTTGAAAGATTGAAAAATACTGGTCATTTGCAACCAATACAACCAAGGCCTGTCAATCCCAACTCTCTATTTTTTAATACAAGTCAACACTGTGCCTATCATTCAGGAGCAGTGGGGCACAGTACTGAGGATTGTATCTACCTAAAACATAGGATCCAGGATTTAATCGATCAGAAGGTCATCACACTCCAGGAACCTACACCAAATGCTAACAATAATCCATTGCCCAATCATGGGGGACCTATAGTTAATATGATTTAAATCAAGGGTGAATGGCCATATGGCAAGACCATTACTAAGGTGAACTGCAAAAAACCCAAAAGGGAAGAAGAGGTAGGAAAGATAGAGAGGGTTATGGTTGCCTTAAGTGTGAATGAGAAAGCCCCATTTATAGTAATGACGGCTCCAAGTCAGGTGCACCCTCCCTCATCAAGGAAGGAATTCATTGTACAAACTGCTACTGCCCGAGGAATGATGCGGTCGGGACGATGCTATATCCCTGAGGAATTGATGAACAAAAAGGATTTACAAAAAAGGCCAATCACTGAAGGAGAGGATGAGGAATTTTGGAGGCGTATGCAACCAAAAGATTACTCAATTATGAAACATTTAGAGAATACACCAGCCCAAATCTCCATTTTGGCACTATTAAAGAGTTTGCAATACCACCGACAAGCTTTATCAAAGTTCTTAGATGAAGCATATGTTCCCGCAGGAACGAGTGTTGGGAACTTGGCTGCGATGATAGGAAACATTGTGGGGAATCATCGCATATCATTCAGTGATGAAGATTTTCCATTTGAAGGAGCGATACATAACAAAGTCCTGCATGTCACTGTCATTTGTCGAGATTATGCAATTAATCAGGTATTAATAGATGACGGATCTGGTGTGAATATTTTCCCCCTCTCTACGTTGGTTCAAATGGGCTATGATCTGGGGAAAATTCATCAAAGCCATGTAAATGTGAGAGAATTCGATGGAGGGCAGAGAGATACCATAGAAGAAATTGATTTGTACATCCAAATGGGACCTGTTGAGTACAAAACTAAGTTTCATGTTATGAATATCCATCCTAGCTATAACTTGCTCTTGGGAAGACTATGGATGCATGGTGCAAAGGCAGTTTCGTCACCCCTTCATTAATTATTGAAGTTTATTTAGGAGGATCATGAAGTAGTCATCCAAGGAGAAGGAAGTTGAGCGGATCGTCCTAATGGTTATGTGCGAGTGATTGAAGATGTTCCAAAAGGTAGCAATTTTTGTATAGTGGAAATTGTAAATGTTGTGGACAGGGATCCAATGTCCAAATTGCCAATGCCTTCTGTCTACAAAATGATTATGACGGTGATGTTAAGAAATGGATTCGAACCTGGTCGAGGTTTGGGTAAGGATCTACAAGGAATTATCAAGCCTATTGTGATCCGATAGAATGGCTCTAAGTATGGGTTAGGATATCAGCCTACCAAGAAGGATAGGGTTGAGGATGAGTCAGAGAAGAGCCTGTTTAGGCCCTTGCCACTCTTGTTCCAGTCATTTCCTGTATGAGAGGTTTCAGATGATGATGGTCTTAGGGATGGGATAGGAGATTTTTTCGAGGGATGCAATGTTGTACTAGAAAATTTCCCAAAGTCTAGTGGGGTGAATCAGATTGCGCCAGGGGAGGACTTGCAAGACTGTACCTCTACTCCACTCATAACCCGTCGCCCGTCGTGGTAGATGAAAGGTAAATTACTAGTAGTTTTTAAAATTGGTGATGATCCGATGAAGGCCCCGCGATCCACCTTTTATACCTCAAAACTTTCTTTTTGTATTTTACTGCTTTCAAAAAGGCATGGACTTGTATTTGCGCAAGTCATGAGCCATGGTTTTGTAATTATCTCTCAAATTTCAATGAGAAGTCCTTTATTTATTTATAAAATTCTATTATTTCTAAAACACTCCTAGTTATATATTTTGTTGTTATCTTGTTATCATCTAACTTGGTTTGTTTTTCCCTTACAGTAACAGCAACTTAAAATTTGCCAATGTCTTGTCATGTCAAAGTTTAAACAAACAAAATGAAGGGAACGATGATGATTGGAAGAATGGTAGGAACAATTAGTTGAAAATATGGAAGAGTTTGAGAATCGGGAAGAACCCAACCTGGAGAAAACTGAAATAGTCAACTCGGGAGATCACGATGAAATCAAGTAGATAAGCATCAGTGTTCACCTGATGGAAGCACAAAAGAGAGAGCTCAATCACCTGTTGCGGGAATATATTGATGTGTTTTCTTGGTCTTATGATGATATATCAGGATTGAGCACCTATATTGTGTCGCATAATTTTGCCGATAAATTCGGAGTTTGATCCAGTCAAGCAAAAAATATGAAAATTCAAGCCAGATTTGAGTCTAAAAATCAAGGAAGAAGCCATAAAAAAAATCTAGTCTAAGGTCGTGGAGGTCACAAAATATCTGACGTGGCTAGCAAACATTGTCCCAATGCTGAAGAAGGACGGCAAGATTATAATTTGTGTTAACTATAGGGAATTGAATAGAGCCGGTCCTAAAGATAATTTTTCGTTGCCCAACATTCATATCCTTATTGACAACTGTTCAAGGCATTAAATACAATCATTCATTGATTGTTTTGATGGGTATCATCAGATATTGATGGACAAGGATGATGCAAAAAAAGGACTTTTATTACGCCTTGGGGTGTTTATCATTACACGGTGATGCCGTTTGGTCTCAAAAATGCGGATGCAACATATATGAGGGCTATGACAAAAATTTTCAATGATATTATCCATAAAGAAATTGAGGTGAAAATTGTTGGATCCATAGTCAGCAGAAGAGGCATCGAGCTAGACCCATCCAAAATTAAGACAATTCAGGAATTGCCACCGCCGAAGACTAAGAAGGAAGTTATGAGTTTCATGGGTCGTTTGAATTACATTAGCGGGTTTATCGCTCAGTCGACAGTCACATGTGAGCCGATTCTCAAGATAGTAAAGAAAAACGCATTGAATGAGTGGACAGAAGAATGTCAGAGAGCTTTTAACTACATCAAGGAATATTTGTTCTCACCCCCAGTTTTGGTGCTGCCAAGAGAAGGAATTCCATTGTTTCTTTACCTATCAGTCTCAGGAAATGCTTTCAGGTGTGTCCTCAGGCAACATGATGAGACAGGTAGGAAAGAGAAGGCCATTTACTACTTGAGTAAAAATTTTATGCCATATGAATCCCGTTACACTCTGGTAGAAAGTACATGTTGTGCTTTGACTTGGGCAGCACAAAAGTTCAGGCATTATCTGTCGTCCTACACAAAATACCTTATCTTGAGAATGGATCCATTAAAGTATATATTTCAGAAGGCCATGCCTACAGGGAAGCTAGCCAAGTGAAAAATGTTGCTGAGCGAGTTTGACATTGTGTATGTAACCCAAAAGGCAATCAAGGGCAAGCCATAGCAGATCATTTGGCAGAGAATCTGGTTGATGAGGAATATGAGCCACTTCAAACTTACTTCCTAGATGAGGAAATTTTATTCGTAGGAGAACACATTACAGAAATTTACCCTGGATGGAGGCTATTTTTTGATGGAGCGGTCAACTTTAAAGGTTCAGGAATCAGAGCAGTTTTAGTGTCAAAAATGGACCAGCATTATCCGATAACTGCTAAGTTGCGTTTCCCATGCACCAATAACATATCTGGATATGAGGCTTGCATCCTGGGTCTCAGATTGGCACTTGATATGGGTGTTCGTGAATTGTTAGTCATCGGGGATTCAGATTTATTGATTCACCAGGTACTGGGAGAATGGGTGGTAAAAAAACCCAAGATTACTCCTTATGTGGAGATGGTTCAAGAATTATGCGAAAGATTCAAAGAAGTTGATTTCAGACATATCCCTCAGATACAAAATGAATTTATGGACACTTGAAGTGGGGTAACTGATTATCAAATGAATATTACCTCACCAAGAGGAATACAAGGGCAAGTTCGCTCCAAACTGGCAAGGGCTATACATAGTTCGCAAGGTATTATCTGGAGGAGCTCTGATTTTGTCTGAGATGGATGGCACAGAGTGGACCAAACCAATAAATTCTGATGCGGTAAGGAGATATTACGTTTGAAGGACATTCTAGTTTTCATATTTCTTTAGTTTACCTATAATCGCCTTTGTAATAATGCGTTTTTCTAATGTGTAACTGCCTAGAATCCTTTCCCATTATTTACGAACTGTGTTTGACCTGAATTCCCAAGAAAGGGATACGTAGGCGGCCTATGTCAGCTTCGTTCAACCCCTTAGGATAATCTATCTTTTCCCTTTATGTATGAACTACGTGATGACCTGAATTCCCAATAAAAAGGATACTTAGATGGCCCATGTCTGCTTCGGTCAACCCATTAATTTTTTTTGTATATCCCTAGCGTAGTTCTGAACTACATTTGACCTGATTCCTGCTTCAACAGGATACGTAGGCACCCCAATGGATCAATCATATAGTCCCAGGAAATAGAAACTGGGGAAGAATTTTTGAGAAGGAATCTCTAAAATTCACAAGAGAAGATCGACGTCTGACAAAGAGAATATAGATCAGCAAAGACTTCAGATCCACTTGAGTTGGTATCATCTCAAACAACTCTAAACTGGGGCAGAAATTTTGAGGGAAGACCTCAAAATTTCTACCAGATGCTGGAACATATTTCAAATTCCCCCAGCACCAGAGATTAAGGCCAAGCTTTTAAAGTAGTCAGCTGCGACAAAGTCTAGGCAAGCTCAATTTCTTGCTTTAATAGAACTACTTAAAGAAAACCTCCAACAGTGATCATAAGCTTTGGAAATCATCCGTCGATTATAGTCAAAACCATGAGGAAGACCTTGGTTGAGCTAGTACATGACATGACTAGCAGAGATTTTCTAAAGTTTTACAGAAGCTTTCGAAATCATTTTCTAAAAATTAAGACTATTTTCAAAAAAATCTTACAACTCACTTATTTAGTACTTGCCTAGATATCACTTGGGATGGAGTATCAAGATAGAAGTCCCGACATGGTGGAATGCCCAAGGGATGGAAAGAAACAAATCAAGGATTGAAGAAGGTCAACACGGAGTAATTTCATTCAAACTAATCATCTTTCTGTGGATGCAGGGATCAATACACAAAAGTGAGGGTCTCTTTCAAAATTCCCAAGCGAATTAGGAGCCACAACAGAACATTAATGCGCAAGAACGGTATTTTAGGGTAGCCCTAAAATAGGTTTAATACCATTTACTGAGAACCTTCTGATTTGTCCATCTCATTTCTTGAGATCATGGGCAACAAAAAAATCTCCTTGTCTTCTTCACAAACATTGTATTTAGAAGTTTCCTAAAAATAGTCGTTAGTAAGAAGGACTTTGTGTCTACTAATCATCTACCTTGAGTACAGGTACATGTAGAAAGCAAGGTTCTGACAAATGAAGTCAGGTAAAATTACTTTAAAATTTTCCAAGAGGGCCATTGCATATTGTTGCCGCAAGGGCCATTGCATATCATTGTCGAAAGGGACATTGCATATCATTGCCGAAAGGTCCATTGCAGATCATTTTCGCAAGGGCTATTGCATATCATTGCCGCAAGGGCCATTGCATATCATTGCTGCAAGAGCCATTATATATAATTGCCACAAGGGCCATTGCACATCATTGCCACAATGGCCATTGCATATCATTGTTGTAAGGGTCATTACATATCATTTCCAAGAGGGCCATGTCATACCATCGCCCAAGAAGGCTATTTATAAATTTGTTGACACACAAGACTCAACACTGGCATCAAGGATATCATCATCATTCAATATCTGTTGATGCGCTATACATAATACTGGCATCGAGGATTTCATCCGCATTCAATATATTTGTTGACACACAAGATACAACACTAGCATCGAGGATATCATCATCATTCAATATCTATTGATGCATTAGACACAATGCTAGCATCAAGGATATCATCAACATTCAATATATATGTTGACATATAAGACACAACGCTGGCGTCGAGGATATCATCATCATTTTATATCTATTGAAACCAAGACATAAATGCTGGTGTCGAGGATATCTCATCATTTTATGAATCAGCATTTGAATACATCGAGAACACATGATTTGAAGGGACTCTTTTAATTCGCTATCTAAGGATGAATGATAAATATGATTTCCTAGAAATTAACAATTTGAGGGTCATCTATAAGTCATATTATTTAAAATAGAATAGTGTGCAAGATCACCTGTGAGTTGATAGCCTGTAGGTCATTTGTAATCCAGAACAACATCCTAATCGGATAGTGTGAAAGATCTCCCAAAAATTGATAGTTCAAAGGTTGTCCATGAGTCGTAACTAAATCCTTATCTGAGAATATGCAAGATTATCAAATTGATACATCCAAGGATTCTCTATAAGCCGCGTCATATCCAAGATCAATTATGTGCAGTATTACCCAAGGACTAGCAATTTGAGGGATTATCTATAAGTCATATTGTATCCAAGGTCGGATGATGTGCAGGAACACCTAAAAGCTAGCAATTCGAAGGATATCTATAAGTTGCCTCGTATCCAACATCAAATAATGCGCAAGATTATCCAAAGATTGATAATTTAAGAGAAATTTATAAATTGATCATCGGCTATAACCAGAGAGGTTATCATATACAACAAGTGATATAGGTAACCAAAAGGGTTTCCACACCATCACAAGATTACATGGTTGTAGGGACCGTGCTGTATAAAGTAGCACCGGTGTCCAAAAGGACCACCACACTTTAAAGACATATTCTATCAACAAATGTCATAATTATAAAATGACCAAGAGGGTTGTTGTGTTTTTAGTTGCCAGTTATTTAGTTCCAAATATGTACATGAAGAGATAATTCCATTTTTCAAGCCACAACTCACATGGAGATATGGTAAAAGACTACATACCTCTTTTGTGAATTCTATTTAGCACTAACACTTTTTATTTAAGAATTTAAGAGAGAATTCGAGAGGATGAAAATCTCAAATCACACCCACAGTTGTGGACAACTCCAAAAAGGATACAGCACAACGTGGAACTCTTTCTTAGCAGCAAAACGGGACATAGTCTAAAGAGGGACGTCAAACTCTTTGGACGCGAGCTAAAGGATGATCACCACCATCATCCAAACACACCCCTGTTAGAAGGAATGTCGGTATTTTAGGATATTCTGGTTTCAGCTTCACCTTTGGGATATTTCTAAACTCATGCCGAGGGTAACCTTCTCTTTCTTTCAAATTTGGGTGGCAACAAACTTAGAGTTTTGGAAATTATGTCCAGGTAGGTTCTTACCTACAGATGTGAGGAGATACACATTTATTTTTAAGAGGTAACAAGCCTCTTTTCTGCAACTCGATCAACTTGTCACTCATCTTGAGCCAAAGATCGTCAGAAATAAAAGACTATCTTTTCTACCGATTGAGTCAAACTACAAGAAGTCTAATTCCCTGAGTCTCGAGGATATGTAGGCTGGAATCTATGTAGAAAATTCAACTGCATTCCAACCTCCCCCCAAATCTCTTCATTCCCCAGCTTTTTAGTTTTATCAAAAACTCCAAAACTGAGATGACGGTGAATTTTTTCTTAAAAATCATTCTTAGAATCAAGGTTTATGAACTACAAGTGGCCTGAATTATCATGTAACCTGAGATATGTAGGAAACCTGATACCGAGGTTTGTCCATAACTCCATGAAACTCGTGCAAAAAAACGAACATCTTTCAGATTCGAATTTATGGTCGGACAAAAATTAGGAACGTCAACCTCCCTTTGCCCAGGGTTACTTGCATCCACCCTACCCAAAGGGAGGAGGCAGTTGTTGACACCTAATTTTTGCCCTCCACCACTAAGTTTAATTCCGAGCTTATTGTGTTTTAAATTAAATCACAACATATATTTTATCTGAATAAGAATCTTTTCAAAGTATTTATTTGGGTAAACATATCATTTTAAGTAGCGATTATATATTATCTTATTCAATTATATGAAAATATGTAATTTTGTTACTTAAATATCCATTTTACAAGGTATTGAATTTTTGATCAAGGATTATTTTGAAAATAAATTCAAATGGTTGAAAAATCTCGATTTAAATATAATTTATTCTTACAATTAATATATTTGGAAAATATGTGTTTGATTTTATCAAATCAAGAAGTTTGGGAATAAGTGAGGTATTAATTTGTATCGAGTTTCGGTTTAATTTGGTCAATCTATTAAATTGACTATTATTGAAATAAAATTATCTTCCATAGCAATGCAATTGGCCAATTGACTTCAATTTGGTTGAAATTTAAATTTATTTTACTAATTCTTAATTTGATTGGGGTTATCAATTAAATAATCTTTAAATTACCAGCCCAAAACTTCCTAAACACACCAGCCCAATATCCCTTTAGTAACCGACCCAACCGGGTTTTGACTCATCCCACAACCTTCATTCCCCTTCTTGTCTAAAACAAGAATGACCTTCAACCCCAACAATGAGAACATCATACACCCACGCACAATTATAACATCTTGAAGCAGCAATAAGCTGCTACGCGATACCTCCTTCAACCAAAATCGAACCCGATTCCACTAATAAATCCCAAGTCCAATTCAAATCAACTTATTTTCCTCTCCTCTTCATTATCACGTTCTTCTCCACGCAATTTTATATGAGGAAGAACCTCGAAGATTCTAGAAAATAGCTTAGGTGTCTCTTCTAACGTGTACATTCCACAAATTTTGGGATAAGGGTATGGATTAGGTACGCATTTAGGCGTTTTTCATTGGTTGGGAAAAGGTTTCAGTTTTCCCCATTTTTAATTGGTCCACTTGTTTGCCATTTTCTGAAGAAATCCAAAGAAGATGGTACGATTTTGAGCAAAAACGGGCTGGGGGGGAGATTTTTGAATTTCAAAATTCAAAAAATATCTTTTTTCCAAACCTCTAAAATACCCTACTTCGTCTTCTATATAAAGACGGCTGGTCATTATTTTTAGGGTCTTCTTTTTTCGGAGAATTAGGGTCAAAAAATTCTGGGGGGTTCTTTTTTGGTTTTTCTCTTCATTCAGGGTTAGAAATTTTGGTTTGGAGATTCGAGGGTTAGGGTTCTTTCAGTGAAATTTAGGGAATTTTTGAGCCTTAAGGTTTAGGAAATACAAACTGAAAGGAATTCTATGCTTGAACTCGAAAAGGGGATTTTGAGAAAATGAAACCATCTTTCAGTAAGAGTTTTAGAAAAATCGCCGACTAGTCGAGACTCTCATGAAGAATTTGGATTTTTTTTGGTGGTGATAGAATTCGGTGTTAACTCGTTGCCCCGTTTTGTTTCCCCAAAAGAGGTAAATCTACTCTTTCACCTTTTAATCTATCGTTCTGCTTCTTCATCCCTTCTTTTCATAAAATTAATTCACTGTTTAGTAATAATCATGAATGAGGCTGGGATTTGTCTGTTGTAGTTGGCTATGATGGCCTTAGGGGTTGTTTTGTGACTATTGTTGTGTCATTTTCCTGAAGCAGTGCTCAAGTTGTAATTTTTAATGCGACCATGTCGAACATACTGTTTTAAACTGATGTGGTGGTTTACCTGAGAGTTCATGGTATGAATCAACATATACATCATCAAGATTTTTCCTTTCGTTTCCAGTTTTTTTTTGTATCTAGAGTTTTTGCTACGCTAGGCTGATTGTTGGTTTAATTGTTTGATCCATGATTTTAACTTTGTTTTGCTTCCCTCGGTTTTGCAATCTCTTGCTTAAACCTTGATATCGTTATTTAGTTATTTACCCATTATTTTTATTTCACATGTTGCTTTGTTCATTCACTGTAAACAGTTTGCCTTGATGTTGCAACTTGCTTAATAAGATTAGAGTAAAATTCCTATGTTTAATTTTATGTTTCTTAAGCAGGTTGTATAGTTTAAGTTTTGAGAGGAATATTGTTTATTTTGTTGCATTACTTGGGCTATTTGTCCTATGGTATTATTGGATGTGTTGAATATATCGTCTTGCCATTTCTTGTCTAGATTATTTTATTTTGAGTCGGGGGTCTAGCGGAAACAACCTATTCAAGTTGCTTTCCCTCTTGTTTCTTTACTTTTGATTCAATTTTGGTTCATTTGCCTAGGGCTCTTAGAGTTTTGTAAGGAATATTTCAACCATCGAATGATGCGTGTTTGTTTTACTACCTTCTTTCCCCTAGCCTGTGTACAAGTTTCTTGTATGCAACTTACTGGAATATATAAGTATTAAACATAGTTCTAATAACAATAATAAAAAAAATATGCAAATATAATAAAATTCTATTGGTTGGTTCGGGAATCCAATGATAAGGTGGATCATCGTAGGTTATTTTAACAAAGCACCATCAAATCATTCTTCCCTCAATTCGTTACCTTACATTATGAAGCCTGCCTGTTGAAATTTGGTTTCCTTTAGTTGCTTAACTGAAAATTAGTTGTATGTGATGTAGTGGTTTTCTCTTTATTAAACTTTTGTTGAAATATTTTCCCTTATATTTTGCCTAAAATGCATATTTCTATACATGTTTGTGCTTAGCCGTTTCTAATCCTTATTCATTTTCTTTGCATGCACTATGTACCCTGAGTCCAAAATGGACTCATTCGCCCCTTGCATTTTCTCCATGGGTCATCGGGGCTCGCCGTTTCTATGACAATCATTTTGGAAAGAAATCCCAAACATCGATCATATGGCCTCCGGATGCAAGAAACCAAAGGAGGAAAGATGGATCAAAATCCCATCTTTGAATCGTCTAAGAGACTCGAGAGTCCTGTCTGTCACTCATTTATTTATTTATTCTATTTATTTACTTAACCCTTTATGGTAGTCTTTGTTAATTTCTTCTCATTATTCATTTATCTGGGCCTCGAAGCCAAAGTTGTATTTAATATAGGTGGAGCAAGATTCGAGCTAAAGGTTTGAAAAATAGTTTAGGATAGGTAAAATGGGTCAGAAGCCCAACTAGACTAGGACAGGTCTCGTTGATTTGGGCCCAATGGCCTAAATCCTTTACTTTTTCCTCCCTTCCCCTTTTATGTGTTTATTTGTTTATTAGTTTTGTTTAGACTTAGTTAAAATCCCTACTAAGTCGCCCAAATCTATTTTACACAAATCGTTTTTTTAAATGAAATTACTATTTCAACAAATTAATCTTTTCAGAAGTTAATCAAAAGATGTTTCCAAACAGTTCGGACAACCGCAAGTTAGCGGACGTTTTAGGTGCCTAACACCTTTCTATAACGTTAATAAGAACCGCTTACTCAGAATCTCTAACTTAAAATGATTTTCCTATTTTGAATCATTTTAAGTAACTCTCTAAAGGTTTCTTAATTCCTTTTCAAAATTAAGTGGCGACTCTTCTTTCAAGTCAAAATTTCCGCAAAACATTAACTACCCATCAACACTGACAAATATAATTGAACATTATAATATTAAAGATGACCATGGTAGGGAATTTCACGAATGTTGCTTAAAAGTTCACAACTAATCATAGTATGAAAGTTCATAAATCTTGAATATGTGGGGAAACCAAATCTTACGGGAAACCTGTATTCATGGTTCATATACAAAATAAACTGAAAGAATTAAATAAAAACTCATATTTGTCTTGGAACCCAAAAACAAGGGAAATGGATTTTACTTGAGAATTTAGGGGTTCTTGGAACTCAATGGGTGGAAGGAACCTATTGATGAAATCCCACATACCTGAACTACGTGGTTAAGAGTTAAAAGAGTCGGAAAACGCCAAAAAGCCCTTTTTAAAACATGCAGGGATTTCTGGGATTCAGTCGCTATGGCTTTGGTAATGACTCATTACGACTGGTCATTAGTCGTGATCTGAGTTGTGAGTTGAGGACTTGAGATCTAAGTCCTTTCTTTTATGACAATGACTCCATCCTAATGACTCGTTAGGACTAGTTACGAGTCATTATGAAGGTTTGTTACCCAGGGCTAACTTTTGATTCCTCACTATTGTGACAATCAATCCACACGCAATGACTCATTATGAATGATAATGAGTCGTGTGCTAGAATCATTGCCACTGGTCTGAATTTCTTAGTTACTTACTTCCATGGCAACGAGTCTAGGTCATGACTCGTTACGTCTGATAATGGATCATTGCCTAAGTCATTACCACTGGCACGTTGATAGAGCCTTAGGAAATATTTTCATAACTTTTTACCATGATATCAAATTAAGGCGAGATTGGTGGCGTTGGAAAGCTAATTTAATGACCTACCATATGACGGGGTGTCTAGAGCTGAAAATTTTAGGGTATAACAAGTACGGTCCACTTGTACTCAGTAGGTATCATAAGTTGACTGAGAAAGGTAGAAAATAAACCATAAAAACATAAACTTTGGGCACGTCACCTACGATTAGAAAATATCCCAAATGGTAGACCACACCGTCTCCACTAACAATTTTACAATATCCACATATACCACACATAAATATGAGAAAGCAGTAGAGGTATACAAATATCACACATACAAGTATGTAAAAAGAAGCGCACATAGACAGACATCATGTCAAAGATGATAATACAACATAGAATAAGCACAATATATGAAATATATTGAAGATGATAATGATGAAGATAATAATGATGACAATGATGATATGATGCTCGAGGTTGTTGCACAACCTCAATATATGCCTATTGAGCTATGCTCCTAAGGTAGGACCATTGGGGTTTTTCAACCCATAGACAACCAATATCCATATCTCCTATTCATTACATACATCGATAAACGTTTTTTAAATATGTCATATTTCTATTAGAAAAGCCAGAATTTTTAAAATTCCCATGGTGGTACCAGTGTTTCATGCATGTATGACATAAGCCATAAAACAACACAACATATAATAGCAAGTGCATATAGTATAATATGTAATGAGAATAATGATTCATGCATGAAGTTGTCGCACAACTTTCGTGTACACCTACCGAGTTGTGCTCCCGAGGTAGTGCCCATAAGGCCTCACAACCCATATATAACCAATATGCAATACCAATATCCATAACTCTTCTTCGGCACAGACATCGATAGAAGATTTTTAAAGATGTCATCTTTTCTATCAAAAAAGATAGCATTTCTAGTATTTTTGTATTTCCACGGTGGTACCAATGCTTCTTGAATGAATATAATATGAGGATGTTCTTCTCACAGCCAACCAAAATGAGTATATCCAATATCCAACCAATACATCAACTATGTGAGCCAAAAACCCACTCAAATCAATCAACTATCCATGATCCAATATAATCCAGAAACCATCAAGTGAAAAATACAAGAAAATGTCATTGATACCACACAATTCCTAAAATATAGACTTTTTCCTACGAAAAAAGAGTGTAACCAAACATACGTACATCAATACCATGCCAACAATATTATATAAGACCCCATATGGTCACACATAGCAAATAATGTCTCAAACCACCAAATACTATCCATATAGGCCACACACTGGCATATAAATCAACTGGACACATTTTCTATGATAAACTCCCATACCCATAGGATGCTTTTACATTATTATTAGCTACCCAACCCAGTATGAAGAAAGTTATTCTATAGCTTACCTCGAATGCCAAAAATTGGTGCAAAAGGCCTTCAATCTTGAGCTTTACCCTCAGTAACGGACATGGAATCAACTAAAGCATAGAAATACAGAATCTATGGGCCAAAAAAAGTCAACGATACCCATATTGCCCAATTCCAAGTCAGGGTCAAAATGAACTCCCAAAATAGGTTTTCAAAAAAGAAGGGTAAAATCATAATTTTATTTTTGATTCATGCTCCCCATTCTCATAGGAGTCTACAATTGAAAACCCATGATGAGATAGAAATGAGGTTTAAATAAAAAAATATTTTCAAGCTCAACCGACAAAACTCCCTCAAAACTTATTTTAAAATCAAGAATTAAAGTTGTATTGAAGATGAAACTAATAAAAAAATGATAATTATGATACTGGAAACTAACCCATCGAAGAAATCTCAAAAATTACTTTGCAACCTCCAATATTTGAGATACCAAACCCGAAAAATGATAAAAATAGGGTTTTTAGTCTTAACTCAAGGTGGAATCACAAAAAATAAAATAGAAGCTCTTGGGAAATTGAGACAATAGAGTTCTAAATTGATAGACAATGATTCTACAAGAAAAACGCATTGAAAATTGTCAAAATTGGAGTTTCCTAGCTTCCAAAATGTCAAAAATATGAATTTGGGTCTTATACACAGTGATAGTTGCTTAAGCAACACTTTGATCACTTAAGCGACCTGGTCAAAGGGTCAAAATGCCACTTAAGTGGCCAAATTTTTTTCCGGTCAAACGATCAAAGGTTCACTTCCACGAACACACCAATAATGTCAAATACTTATTTTTGACCGTGAAAACTCATGTGGAACCCTATGAACATGATCAAATAGTGAAATTTGATTGCAAAAAATATTTCGGATCCAATACAATCATCAAATCAAAAAGGTCATTGTCACAAAATTGACCCCCGGAACCCTATTCACACTATTTCCAAATCATGGATTGAAATAGAGTCTAAAAGTCACAAACCGAACCAACCATGCTAATAACCCAAAAGAAATATTTTGGACTCAATGGTGATGGCAGATTTTTAATAAAATGTCATTTTAAGAAAGTTGACCCCTAAAACTGAATTTCACAACTTTCTGAACCGAGGGACAAAATGAGATGTAAAAGTCATAAAACCATACCATGTTACCAACCAAAAATCAACATTTTGGATTTGCTAGCGCAGTACCTTTTGCCATCAGACACTTATATTAATAAATGTCTATCAAAGTCAACTTTAGAGCCTTTATAATCACCATAAACCATAATTTCACAGAAATCACACCAAAATGCATTGTAAACCATGCAAATCATCCCCACACTCCAAAAATAATGCAAAGTAACCATGTGGAGGGGTAAAATGGTCAAATCATACAGAAATAAATATTTTATAAAATTACCAAAAATTAAGTCGCTACAACCTATCACTCAATGCAAGTTCAAGATTAGTGTTTCGGATGGATCTAAATACTTTACCTCTTTAGAGATAACAAGAAAGAGCAAATCACATATGATGGATGTAGCTAGATGTCATGACCCAAACCAGGACCAAGCTGTTATGGGCATCTCAAGTCCCACATGGATCGGAAGCCACCCTTTCGCACCTAACCAAACAACACAGTATCCCTACTGCCAGATAAATTTTGAACATATAACAAGATAGCATGAGACAAGCTTAAGAAAATTTAGAACATGTCTATCATCGACTACCGGCGATTGGCCAATCAACCGACTAACATCGCTCAATATCCACAGTAATCCAAGCTAATCCTTCTAATAAAAGAATCAAAACTAAATATCAATAAAGTGTCAGGACATGCCTCCGATCATAGCCAAAAAAAGTCTAAGCAGCCTGAGACATAAGTGACCAAAACATAAAATATAGACTTTGAAAGTATGGAATCTCACCACTTCAATGTTAACTCAGAACCGATCCAAAATTCTAATAACTGAGCAGGAGAGGTAGAAGTATAATCAGTTCTTTCATTGCATGGGGTACAACATTCAAAGATGGTTAGCAGGTGAACACTAGCATGTAACTTAGGGATAAGGATTAAAATAATGCCATGATCAACAGTTAAAATTCATTCAAATCCAATGCACCTAATCAGATGTATGTGTGTGTATATATATATATATCACTCACATGCCGAGATAGAGAACAAGGCTTAACAAGCACTTTAAAACTTTAGTCTGGATTATGTAACTCAACCGTTATAACATATGAAGTCACCCACGAGCTATATGAGCCCAACCCTTCCAGCTGGTAGGGCCCCAGTGCATGTGGCCACATGAACCAGAGGGTAAACAGATGCACTATGGGGGACTCGAACCTCCCTGCATATCATGTAATAAGATTTGGGGGACTCGAACCTCCCAATTATATGATAATAATAATAATAATAATAATAATAATAAGGGGGACTCGAACCTCCTGGTCATATATACCCCCGCGTCGGCAACTGCAGTTTCTAGTGTTGGTCCCTTAAGACCTCCACTTTCATGAATCAGCTACAAAACCCTCATTAAATACCAATTAAAATAATTATCACATAGATTATCATTCATTGAAAAATGATACATAGTTAGGCATATATTATTATCATCATAACAACTACACTTGCAAGGTAACATCAATATGCCATACTAATTAAATTCACTTGAGGGAATTCACCACCCCGTTGGTTTAATTTTACATTATCTTAGGAAATTACACAACCCCATAAGGTTCAATTCAAAATCATTATGAAATAGTATAAGAAAATTTTAAATTCCTATATTTTTCATAACTAAACCAATGTCACAATATGGGATTGGGGTCATAACCACTTCAAAAGTCATAAGATTGGGGAAAATCACAATTCCCTAGTTCATTCACCATTAACATGCACCCATAAGTTCAAAACCTTAATTAAAGCATGAATAATCATATGTAAACCATGAGAACTATTGTTCAACCCATAAACATTCAAAACCCTCAACCTTTATTTCAAAACCAATATCAATATCCCATGAACAATACTTTAAATCATATGCTTTTAATAAATTAATAATGAGGAAAGAGTAACATACCTGAAATATCAAGTTTCATTAAAGGAATTTAACCCTTATGTCCTTGGATGACCTACTTCTTGCAAACCCTAAGTGTGCCTGCTTGAGAGAATTTTAGAAAGCTTTGGAAGTATTTGAGTATGTTGAGGATAAAATATAACCCCCTTGAGTGCTTTATGGACATGGGCTTTTAATTTGCTAAGGAGGGAACTGTCTAAAGTCCCCTTAAATTAAAAGCTAAATTTTAGTCATCAATGACTACATATCACTATACGACCCTTATAGACTCATTACGACTCTACACCATAAGTCATAGCTAAGACAGTTCCCAGTACACTCATACACTGTTGACCCTACGACTCAACTGGTACCAATCGTAATGGGACCCTATAAATCATAGGGTCAAGTCATAGCCAACACGAACCCAATTGGGTAAACACTGGACATCCTATGATTTGCACCTAATAACTCGTAACAATTTCTTATGAATCTACGTACTCAAAGAAGAACTTAGACAGTTAAGTTTTAATTTGGTTACGATGGGGTCCCTAGGACCCGTTAAGACTCCCTACGACTCATGTACCTAAGTTGTACTCATGGTAGTAACTCAAGCACTATTGACTGGACACCTTATGACTAGGGTTACCTGACCCGTCAAGACATCCTATGACCTATAGGGTTAGTCGTAGTCAAGATAGTGACGATAAAATTTCAGAAAAATTTCAAGGACCAAAACCTGGGGCATTACACTAGAACTCTTAGGGCCAACCTTATATCCATATTTTTGACAAGATCATATGTCTTTAACTTTGACAAATTTGATGATCCAATGAGTTTTGAAATTTTAGTAAAAGTCAATACCTTCATTATAAAAATAGATGACATGGATGAGAAGTTTTCAATGATGGAGCAAATTATTAAAGCCTTAAAGAAGTCCATTGATGATAAATATCTTCAAATAGCCCAATTTATAAGTAAGTTAGATCTTTAAAACCATGAAGAGTTATGTAATAATCTAACACCACAAGAAAAGGCTAATGGTGAATCTTTCAAGCCAATTAACTATAAATATGCTAATTGGTCCACTTCAGTGGACACTTTAACGATTCAACAACTGCAAGATATGATTGCAAACACTATTAAAGCTTAATATGAAAGTTTGCCACAAAATTTCATAGGATACTGAAAATTGTATTTTAATTGAATCGACGGCTTATCGATGTCAATTGGATATCAACCACCAATGTTTAAATAAATTGATGGGAAGGGAAATTTGAGGCAATATATTGATGTTTTTTTATACTTGTTGAAGTGCTGGTACAAATGATAATCTTCTTTTCAAGTAATTTGTTCGCCCTTTGGAAGCTAAAACCTTTAATTGGTGCACAAACTTAGAGTTTGAATTCATTAATAATTAGGAGAAACTCAAAAGTCAATTCCTCAATCATTTTGTCACGACCCAAACTAGGGCCTAGTCGTGACAGGTATCTCAAGACCACTACGGACCGAACACCACCCCCTTTGCCTAACCTAAAGAGCATAATAATACTAATAATAAATAATGCAGAAGCCAATCAAGATAATGACAAAAGGAATATAGAATAAAAGTGTAAAATCTAGGAATCAAAACTAACAACCAACAAACACTTGTCCACAAAACCCTCTAAAACCAGAAAGCCAAATAGGTCGAGACATGCCTCCGACCATGACTAAAAGAATTATAAACAAAATACTAACAGTATCCAAAATATGAAAAGAACCCTAATGAAATGGTAAAGCTTTATGGATGATGGAGGCTCACCATTTTAAAGCAACTCAACTGATAATGTAATGCTGCACAGAGATAACAAAATATCTTCGAACCCTACATCATGAAATTATAATACCTTGCACTTTTCCTAGCTTAATTTCTCTCTTAAAATGTCAATGGTTAGATTTAAAAAAATAAATACTTTTTATACATGTGAAATTTTCCAGATTTAGATCTTCCATGGTGTGGAAAATTGAATAAGCTTTCCATCGATACCAAATTCACCTAAATTTGATACGTAGTTGAGAAGTTATGGCATTTTTAGTGTTGACAGTGTGCCATTCAAGTAACTAACGTGTCGCGGTGAAGTGTAAATTCCCAATTGTCAAAAATTTAATCGACCTCCATGATAGCCTCGTATTGCAGAGAAGCCTTATTTCCCATTTGTCCATTTCCAGTGGCTCACCACGATGGTGGGAGATGGCCCAAATGACAATTCAATAGAGCATCGCGATAGCTCCATGTTGCGGAGAAATTTCAGGTCCCAGTTGTCATTTTCCAATGATTCACCGCGATAGTGGCGCATAGTGGTGGCATGCTAGTTCGGAAATTTTTTTATTATTTTCAGATTCAATTAAAAGTTTAAAAGGGGTATTTTGGTCAATTTTCAAGCCCCTATTTATCCAAAACAAGGAATTAAACATATTAAAAGCACTTTATGCTTATTTTTATCCATTCACTCACAAAGAAAAACCCTAGAACTCAAAAGCTTCTTCTCTAAAAAATTAAATTCCATTATTGTTTCTCCAAGAAGGCTCGAAATTGAGGATTCCCAAGACAAAATGATCAAGAGCTCATTTTTAAGAACTCAAATAGAAAACCAAAATTCATGTTTCTTCATCTAATCATCAATTAAGGTATGTGGAGTTTATGAACAAGGATCATCTTTCATCCTTGTGCCCAAAACCAAGTTTTAATTACAAATTTATTTTGAATGAATATACATGAGATTTCAAATAGGATTCATACCCATTATTGCTGATTGCAAGATCGTGTGTTTTTGAGAGATTTTGAAGATGAATTGCATGTCTATTTTCATATTTACATGCCTATTGTAGAAATTTCTAGATTTGGAGATGAATTATCATTGGCTTCATTATCAAGTATGATTATTATGATGTTTTGACATAAATTTGATGTATGTGTTATTAAACCCAAGTTTATATGTTGATATTTCAAGAAAGATGATACTTTAAGAATCTTTGATCAGATTATTTATAGATTTACAGTAAAGCTTTGATTTTTGATCCTCAGATAAGATTTGGAATCCACTTTATAGATTTACCTCAGATTTCAGAATTCAAATTAGCTTTATTTATAGATTAACTCAGATAAATGCATAATTGGCTTTGTAATAACCCTTATGCTAGTCTTAAAGTGGATTTCCAATAGAATAAGCATATAGATTAAAAAGGGAGTAGTATTTAGCACCAAGCAAGAAGTGTGGGATTAGCGTGCCCTATCTTCCACAGAACTACATAGCCAGTGTAGGTACAAATTATGAGTTTATTGCCATTCCATTATGGGTGACAGTTACAGATGTAATCACTTAGCTCAGGTTATACTCTTTGGTAAAAGTACGATACCTCTCCCCATCGTGAGGTTTTCCCCATAGGGGAACAAGATGTTGGACTTTATGTTAGCTCACATAATTTATGTCGGTTAGAAGAACCACCCTTGTAGAACAGTTTAAAAAAGTTTTCCCTATAGACTACAAATTTCAGAAAAGAATAATCTTAACAGAAAAGCTTTTAGAGAACTAACTGTAAAGGCTCACAGTTTTATTCAGACTATGCTTTACAAAAAAATAATAGCTACAAATTTTAATTTTTAGATTTCAGATATAGAAGTGAGTCATTTCTACACTTAGACAGTATGATTTACAAACAAAATATTAGTACAGCTTTCAGAATTAAATGTCCGACTGACTAGATTTTCAAGTATGACTTGTTATTCATGATTACAAATTTTAGTATTTCAGATATTCTAGCTTATGAGAGTCATTTACAATTAGCATGTATTATTTTACAAATTATGATGATGTTGATATAATATTTTACGTATGCATTCTACCCATATACTCACTACATTCTCAAAATACTGATCTATATTTATGTCGATGTGCTATATTATCTCATAATATAGGTACAAGTTTTAGTATGTACAAACAGAATCAGACAGTTGCAGATTCTAGCCAGCAGATGATGAATCCTCCTACTTTGGGGACTTTAGTTAGATATTATTTATGTAACTTACTTTTTTACTCATATGTATTGATTAGTGGTAGTTGGAGTCGCGTTCCAGCTATTTATAGACAGTATAGTAGAGGCCTCATAGATGTCAGTTAGAGTCAGTCATGTAATTCTAGTTTTGTTTTTCAGTTTTAGCAAAATGTAAAATTGTATTGGTATTGTATTTTCATAGATTCCATAATTATTATGTTTCTGCATAGAAAACTCAGTCATTTTATACATATTTAATCAGTTTCTTAACAGTATGCCAGTTCATGGGTTAGCTTGAGATCGCTTATGGTCCTAAGCACTGTGTGACATCTCGGGACCATTCTCAGTACGTTACAAACATGGTATTAGAGATCAAGGTTCAAGTTTCCTAGGGTGTCTATGAAGCCATGTCTAGTAGAGTCTTTCGAAACTGTACGAAGACGTATGTATTTTTCTTCGAGAGGCTACAGGGCATTTAAGAAAAATTTCCCCTCTTTCCTACTCTAGATCATGTAGTAAAGTTGTTCTCTTAGAATATCCTGACTATTTGTGTGTTACCGCAAAAAAAATTCCTTATCTATGACTAACTCTTAAGATAATATTATTAGCAAGTTCCAATTTTCTCCATAGATAATGCTCTCAGATTTACTAGCAGAAGTTTCAGAAGTCACACAAATGGCTTGAGAGGAGCTCTCTAGTATGTCATAAGTCCCCCAAGTTGAAAGTTATATCCTCATCCTTATGATTTGTTCAGTCAAGACAGAATTAAATATGTATTCAAATTGCTTATTAACCTTCTCAATACAGATAATGCTCATGAGAGAAGTTAGTATGAACCTAGACTACTAAATAAAATATGCATTCGAGGGATATTATAAACTTCAGTGTTATGATTTATGAATAGTAGAACCTTATTATAGTTGGAAGTTAGAAGAGTAGTGGCAAGAAAAGAGAGAATGATGAGTGATAGAAAGTACATAGATAAACTTGTGCATGTTATTGAGACTTGCTAAGGTGATATGTCCTTGTGTGCTAGTTTAGTGAAAGGTAGAGAAGAAGTTATTAGTGAAGGAGAATTGTTGTTTGCTTGAAGTATGAATGGAGTAGTGATGGTACTTATTTTATTATAAAAGTATTGGTTATTAATGAAAGTATTTGGTGGTTTAGTGTTGATAAATTAGGCTTTTCTTGATGTTGAAAAAAGTAGTTTAGTTAAAACTTATAGATCCATGATAGTAACTTGGGTGTATAGAATGGTGAATAGTAAGTATGTGTAGATGGAGGATGTGTTAACAAATTATAAATAAGATAGACCATGTGATCATATGATCAATTATTGTTATTATGAGGTTCTAGTATACTAGTGTTTCTTGATGCTATATTTTATAACTTTCAAGTGAGAATAGTATGTGAGGTTGGGTAGAAAATCATGTTTAGCTCTAGACGTTAAGTTTGAACTATAGATAATTATCAAGGTGGAAGTAATGATTGCTCGACTAATGATGCTAGTTATATGGAAGTGATCTAGTAGGTTTGAACAGTATGTGCAAGGGTTTAAGTCTATTTTAGTTGAAATTAAGTATGGTATGGTCGTATGATATAGAAATATGCCCAAGGTGATATAGGGTTGCATTATTTTTCTAAGGACATTACGTGTTGTGTATGGTTAGTAGTACCTGTGAGCTACTAAGTGGAAGAAGGCTAGTTATATAGTATATGATGCTCTTAATAGATAAGTTAAGGAGTTATGGGTAGATTATGTTAATCCTTTTTGGTACGACCTTGATTCTCATAATTTAGAAATATAAGTTTAGAGTTGTGATATTAATAGGCTATGACAGAAGCAGTAGGGTTCATTAAAGGTTTAGGGATATCCATGTTAAGTGTTAGGATTTAAGTTTGAATTCTTGAATATTGAGCAAATAGAAATAAGAGTTGAAGATCTAGATGGTGTGAACTTAGGATATAATGATACTCATGAAGATTCTAAGTTAGTAAGTGTTCAAGCTATTATATGATGACTATTGTGCTATAGAAAGATAGAGTTGTATCTCAGAAGGAAGTATTAGCAGTGGATTTTACACTTTTAGGTTTAGTCTTTCATAGTAAGTTTATTATTTACGTATATCGTTGAATTACTGAATCTAGAGGGCAGTGAGTGTAGTTCAGTTTAGATTTTAGTAAAGGGTTCCATAGACTTAGAACAAGGGCTTAAAGCTAAGGGGGAGATAATAGAATAAGGAACCAATTCAAGCTTTCAGATTCTAGTAGGGGTGTCAGTATATTGTAGAATAGCCATAAGGAAGGTTGATGTCCAATCCATTCTTATTTCAGTAGTGTACTTCAACTACTCTAATATCTACTCATGCCTTACGTGCCAGTTTTATGATCATAGTTCATGTTTATGCACATTATAGAGAATCATATACTCTCTCAATTCGTAGTGTGAGGAGTTCTAGTTTATTTAGCAGTTGGAATCACATTCTATAAGTTATGAACTCTAAATTCAAGGTCATGCAACTCGTGACTCATGTACTCATGCTTTATAGTGTGTTCAGTTCCAGTGCTCAAGCAATACTCTTAACGACTAGCAAAATTCAGATCTCTATATCATGTACATCCTCAGATTTGATATCTTTAATGAATTCATGTCATGAATACTCTATTCCTCAAGCCTTAGTAAAGCGATAAGTTATGCTTAGTATCTCTTTATGTTTTGGGCCCTGATATTGCAACCTTTCGGTGACCTTTCCTTAGATCAAGAGAGTGATGATGAACCATTGTGTAGATGGGAAAGAGTAAATATGTTAAGTTGGGAATGATAGTTGTATGCTTGTTTTACGTAATTCTATAAGTTTGAAGGAGTATTGAGGTGAAACTTTTTGTGTATGACTTGGTTAGTTGAGAAAATTTTATATGTGTCTTCTTAAGAATGGTGCATGGAAGTTGTTCTTGATAGAGTTTTATAGGATATGAAAAAGATGCTTTATAAGTCTTTATTTGGAAGTGCATATGTGGTTATGAAGATAGGCTTGAATGTCATGTTGGTATGTAAGGGGATAGGTGTATTGTGCACTAATGAATTTTTATAAGAGGTTGAACTTAGTTGTTAAAGTGATAAGAAGAATCATCCTAGAGTGAGTAGTTATGACAATGCTTGGGGTATTGAACCCATGATTCAGAATAGTACTATGGCATTATGCACAGTAACCATGTGATTTTGAGTTAGGCTTGATCATGGCGAGAGAATTCAATGCAGCTTAAATTTTGTAGAAGAGTTTATCAATTCCCATGTGAGAATTATAAGTTGGATCAAGTGAATATGGTTTTTAAGGGAAAAGTAAAGTTGAAGGAGTATTATAGAAGCGTGGTTAATCTTGAAAGTAAGAAGCTGCATTGCTTAAGGCCTAGTAATTCTATCCTATCTTATGATTTATCGGTCTATGTTCCAAGCTATAGAGTGGTAGCAATGTTGTAATTCCTTATTCAGATGTTTTGTTTAGATTATGCCCATAGTTATTTACTCCCTAACATCATTAGAATTTCTTAGAAGAGTGTTGAAGAAATACTCCTTTTGGGTATGAGAATTTAGTATGATCCAGTCAATATAGCCAGCAATCCAGTATAACAGTCAGACAAATAAATTTCTATAGTTTTTCCATCTTCTATTTCGTCTAGTCTTACTACCTAAAGTTTCATAAGTATGGCCATTCCAAGAGTTAGTTTGTTCAAATCCATGTAAATTGTGAATTCAGCTCAATCTATGCATCAGGCATTAGTTTCAAATTCAGATATTTAGTCATGATTTAGTTCATAAGTATTCAGTGAATGATCTTAGTTTTCCAAATATCCCAGCTTAGACAATGTAGTACCCATTGTATGATCTTAGCCTCGTTGTCTAATGATTCATACCTGCATAATTTATCACTTTGCAGTTCTATGTGTATGATTGCATCATGAACACTTCAAGTGAATTCAAAACTCTCAGCATAAATCAGCTCTTTGTAGTAAGTGAAAGCAAGTTAGCTCAGAAATCAGTTTCAGAATAGAGGATTTAATGTTACAGACTTAGTCATAAAAGTGTGCTCCCCGATGTGCATGCTCAGTATGCAATCTCAGTTGCCTAAGTTCAAAACTCTCAGTCCAATCAGTCTCAGATTCAGCCATATAGTTACCCTCATGTAGATTCATGTACTCACAGATTAGCTCAGTCATTCAGTATGTTCTAGATTCAGTCATGCAGTTTGTTTCAGTTATGCATGATAGCTTATAGCCTTAGATTCCTCAGTATTTTCATATTAACTAGCCACATTTGAAGATGAATGTTCCCAAGGGCAAGATATTATAATACCCTACACTTTTTCTAGCTTAATTTTGCTCCTAGAATGTCAAAGGTTAGCTTAAAAAAATGAATACCTTTTTATGCATGTGAAATTTTCCAGATTTAGAGCTTCCATGGTGTAGGAAATTGAATAAGCTTTCCATCGATACCAAATTTACCTAAATTCAATGCGCAGTTGAGAAGTTATGGCATTTTTAGTGTTGATAGTGTGTCATTCAAGCAACCACCGCATCGCGGTGAAGGGTAAATTCCCAATCATCAAAAATCCAGTAGACCTCCGCAATAGCCCCACATCACGGAGAAGACTTATTTCCCATTTGTCCATTTCCAGTGGCTAACCGCGATGGTGGCGCGTCACGGTGATGGCCCAAATAACAATTTAGTAAAGCATCGCGGAGAACTTTCAGGTCTCAGTTGTCATTTTCCAGTGAGCCACCGCAATAGTAGATCGTCGCGATGGCATGCCAGTTTGGAAAATTTTTTACTGTTTTCAACTCCGATTAAAAGTTTAAAAGGGATATTTTGGTCAATTCCCAAGCACCGAATTCATCCAAAACAAGGAATTAAACATATTCAACGCACTTTATGCTTATTTTCATCCATTCTCTCACAAAGCAAAATCCTAGAACTCAAAATCTTCTTCTCTAAGAAACTAAATTCCTTCATTATTTCTCCAAGAAGGCTCCAAATTGAGAATTCCCAGACAAGATAATCAAGAGCTCATTTTTAAGAACTCAAATAGGAATCCAAAATTCAATTTTCTTCATCTAATCATCAATTAAGGTATGTGGGGTTTATGAACAAGGATCATCTTTCATCCTTGTGCCCAAAACCAAGTTTTAATTACAAATTTATTTTGAATGAATATACATGAGATTTCAAATAGGGTTCATACCCATTATTGCTAATTGCAAGATCGTGTGTTTTTGAGAAATTTTGAAGATGAATTGCATGTCTATTTTCATGACTATTGCAGAAATTTCCAGATTTGGAGATGAATTATCATAGGTTTCATTATCAAGTATGATTATTATGATGTTTTGACATGAATTTGATGTATGTGTTATTAAACCCAAGTTTATATGTTGATATTTCAAGAAAGATGATACTTATAGATTTACAGTAAAGCTTTGATTTTTGATCCTCGGATAAGATTTGGAATCCACTTTACAGATTTACCTCAGATTTCAGAATTCAGATTAGCTTTATTTATGGAGTAACTCAGATCAATGCATAATTGGCTTTGTAATAAACCTTATGCTAATCTTAAAGTGGATTTCCAACAGAATAAGCATATAGATTAAAAAGGGAGTAGTATTTAGCACCAAGCGAGAAGTGTGGGATTAGCATGCCCTATCTTCCGCAGAACTACATAGACAATGTAGGTACAAATTATGAGTTTATTGCCATTCCATTATGGGTGACAGTTACAGATGTAATCACTTAGCTCAGGTTATACTCTTTGGTAAGAGTACGATACCTCTCCCCATCGTGAGATTTTCCCCATAGGGGAACAAGATGCTGGACTTTATGTTAGCTCACATGATTTATGTCGGTTAGAAGAACCACCCTTGCAGAACAGTTTTAAAAATTTTTCCCTAAAGACTACAAATTTCAAAAAAGAATAATCTTAACTAAAAAGCTTTTAGAGAACTAACTGTAAAGGCTCACAGTTTTATTCAGACTATGCTTTACAAAAAAATAATAGCTACAAATTTTAATTTTTAGATTTCAGATATAGAAGTGAGTCATTTCTACACTTAGATAGTATGATTTACAGATAGAATATTAGTACAACTTTTAGAACTAAATGTTATGACTCACTAGACTTTCAAGTATGACTTGTTATTCATGATTACAGATTTTAGTATTTTAGATAGTCCAGCTTATATGAGTAATTTACATTTAGCATGCATTATTTTACAAATTATGATGATGTTGATATAACATTTTACGTATGCATTCACCCCCATCTACTTAGTATATCCTCAAAGTACTGATCCGCTTATATGTCTACGTGCTACATTGTCTAATAATGTAGGTACAAGTAGTAGTATGTATAGTTTGAATATAATAGTTGCAGATTCCAGCCAGCTGATAATGAGTCCTCCTACTTCAGATACTTTAGTTAGATATTATATATGTAACTTACTTTCTTACTCAAATGTATTAATTAATGGTAGTTGGAGTCACATCTGAACTATCTATAGTCAGTATAGTAGAGGCTTCATAGATGTCAGTTAGTGTTAGTCATGTAATTCCAGTTCTGCTCTTCAGTTTTATTAGAATGTAAAATTACATTGGTTTTGTCTTTTCACAGATTCCATCATTATTGTGTTTCCTCATAGTAAAATCAGTCATTTTATACATATTTAATAAGTTGCTTAATAGTATGCAAGTTCATGGTTAGCTTGGGATAACTTGTGATCCTAAGCACCGTGTGACGTCTCGGTATAATTTTTGGGGTGTTACAGAAATGATGTGGCATCCTAGGACGGTCAGTGGGATAAGCACTGTCATGTAACTCAGGGAATGTGATAAAATAATGCCTTGTCTGAAATCAGTTAAAGCCAAATGCACATATTCATATATATATATATATATATATATATATATATATATATATATATATATATTAGGATGTTGGGATAGGGACAAGGGTCATGAACATGAGAGTTTAAAGATTTAACTTGAACTTTGTAGCTTGATTCTTCCTAAAGGCATCCATGGGCTATATGTGTTGAGCTCTGCATGTTGAAAAAGGTCCCAGCGCATATATATATATATATATCAAGTGTGCACCAAGAACACGATTATATATATCCCCAATAGAATCAAACATGGTTTTCAGTGTTCGTTCCCTCGGGACTTACACCTTCACGGTGAGCTACAAAATTACCTTTAAGCACATATTAAAACAATTTGCACATAAACCAATTCAATAACCTAGGAGTCATTAATCAAGGCATTTACCACTTGGTATCGTCATACCATTATGCTTACAAGCTTATTTAATTATGCCAAACCAATTCATATAGCCGAATTTACTCCCAAGTTACAATTAAATCCAATCCATGGCCATCAAGCCCATCCAAAACCATTATTCTGTCCATTTATACTTTAATGCAATAAAATGGGTTCAAAATAAGTTAAATCGTTCTATTTTCAATGCTCAACCCATGTTTACTAATTGGGTTGAGGTTAATAAAAATACCAAGCCAAAATTCATCCAATTTAGGGAAACCCATGTCCCCCATTCCAACCATTTAAACAATGCATCAATTCAATCCCAAAAACATTAATTTAAAACATGAACAATCAATTTAAAACATGGGACAAGTAATTCAGTCAATAACAAACAAAACTCCTCAACCCAATTTAAAAACCCACAATTTAAATCACATGACAATTCATGAAATTTATGCCACAATGTAAAATTAAAGTTAGAATATATAAAGATGCATGAAATATACAAGAATTTAAAAATAATTTGAATTTTGGAGCCTAGATGATGAATTCTCTATGAAACCCTTAAATGTTCTTGGGTTTTGAGTTTGAGAGTGAAAGAGAGTGATTTGATATTTTAAAACTGAAGGAAATGGGGTTATTTTATGTTTAAAGGTCATACAAGGGGTACAAAGACCAAAAATCCATCACCCCAAGTAAAAATATCAAAAACTGGATGAAATTAAAACACTAGCATAGCACACCAATATTGCAAAGGTTAGTGTAATACCCTGCATGTTTCTAAGCTAGAAAGTTAATAAGTATTCCTACGTATGAAATCTCCTATATTGTGATTCATACTTGAGTACATGACATACAGTGAATATCCTAGTGATAGGATAGCTTATAATGCATTAATCATGTTCATATGAGTTACTTAAGGTAATACAAGCTAAGAGTTTTTGAATCCATCAAGTTTTAGTGTTCGATTTTGCAAGGTTCATATTTTAATGATTATAAATCGATATTAATATGGTATTTTGGATACTTTAGGCCAACAAAATTGTAGAGAATCGAATTAGCTTTCAAACGATACCAATTTCGCCTTAATCCAATATCCGAGCAAAAAGTTATGCCTATTTTGGTGAGAGACAGTAAGGATAGGCGATTGGTGAGGCGCCGCCCAACCAAACATATGTGATTGGTTAGGCGTCACCCAACCTAGATTAGGAAATCACTTGGGCTCCACCTAATTCAGTTCCAGGTGCCAAAAACACTATGTTTTGAGTTATTTTGAGGGTAATTACGTCTTTTAACAACAAACCTATTATCACCTCAAAGCTCATCATCCAAGAGCACTAAAATGCTGGGATAGGGAAAAAGGTTTAGCCTGAGAATTATAATTATCAACTTGGACTGTATAGCTCTAACAATCCTAAAAACACCTACAATCTATATGGTTTGGCTCCCCCAATCGAAGGACCCTCGTGTGTGCTAGCCGTACGAATCATAGAAATTTGAGAAAGGGCAAGAGAATCCTCAACTCCAGCCAATCCCAAGTATATATATAAAGTGTGAACTATGTACATAGTCATAAAAACTTACACCAGCAAATGTGGTTTCCAATATTGGTCTCCCCGGGACCTCCACCTTCACAACGATCTACACAACCCCCTTTAAGCCCAAATTAAAATATTTACACATCCCGTCCATTTATCCAAGAACCATTTATTAAGGCATTCATTGTTTGTAACGTCACAGCACTATACTTGCAAGCTTATAGAATTATGTTATTCCAGTAATCCACCAACTTGGGATAATCCACGACCCCCAAGCTCTAATTTATAAACCAAATCCTAGCCATTAAGGCCTTTTAAAACCATTTATATTCCATTAACATTTTTACAACATGCAATAGTTTAAAAATAGTTAAAGCATGTATGTAGCTATGTTTAAAAACCAATTTCATAAGTTGGGTTAAAATTATCACCAATTTCAATACCAAAAATCCATAAAATTTTGGGGAATCCATGACCCCCATTCCATTATTCATAAATTTGGATAAATCCACGACCCCCATTATATTATCCATACCAATGCACCCAATGAGTTCCAAATCCATCCATAAAGTATAAACAAATACATGTAAGCCATGGGAATTCCATTTGGACAATAACCATCTAGAACCCTCAACTAAATTCCAAACCAAAAATTAAAACCATATGACTACCAACCCATTGCATGCAAATATAAAAATAAAATTTTAAGGAAAGAGATATATGCCTGAAAACACCAATAATTTAGAGAAAAAACCACACTTTAAGCCCAAGATGACTTGGTGAACCAAGTCAAGACCAAACAACCTAGTCTCACTGTCACGACCCAAATTGGGGCCTAATCCGTAACGAGCATTCCGAACCATGAAGGCCCATAACACCCTTCTTTATCTGGTAATCATGCACAATATTCATATAATAAAAGATAATGCAAAAATAGAAATCTAATACAGAAACATGGTCAACCTGAACGTGATCATAACACTGAAAACAAAAATCCAAAATATATCTGAATAATAATGTCTGACTCAGTTTGCGAAATCTCTACTATGGACTAAAGAAACTGTCTGAAAACTGGGACAAGGCCCCCAGTAGAACAAATAGAACTAAAGATAATTATCTAAAATAACCTGTCCATCTGGATCATAGAAGGCTCACCACTGCACAATCTGATCTGCGATCTGAAATATCTACTGTTTATCTGGACCCCTAGATTGTGCCTCAGAACCTAGAGGAAGGGGGTCAGTACAAAAGTACTGGCACGTAAAGCAATCTAAAATAGAGTACTTGAACATATATATAAAATAGATGAGAGCAATTTTTTATCAAACGTCATGCATAAAATAGTTTCTGGAAACACATGGGCATCATTTGAGTAATCATAAAATCATTCTTGTAAAAATAGTTTCTGATCTTTGTATAACTTCTGAGTTAGGTGGCACTCCCTTATATTTTTTGATATTCCATGGGCTATATGGAATCCTCCATTGACTCAGCGGGGAAGACTCAGACCCGAGTGTGCATGATTACCTGGACTCATGCCTTCTTCGGGGAACCACCAAACATCTTTTTATGCCCAATTTTTAACCATTTCTAATCATGCAACATTCTAATCACAAAATTGTAAATCTGATTTCAAATAAAAGATTTCATGTTCCGAAACTCAAGTCAAAATCATGCAAAGACTCTCATCAAACATTTGGTGGTCACGTGCTTTTGGCAAAACCATGCACTCTTTCATTATATATATATTCAACATTCACAACTCTCTCTTTCGTGTTCAAAAATCATATTCAAAACATAGCAAAAGCCAGATTATTTCATATCATGCTCTTCAAAACGCATTCAAAACAACTTATATCATATGAAGATGGGAAAACTCATAACAAGAGAGGGATTCATTATAATTCATGCTCTCAATTAAATAACCATTCTTGAACACATACGTATATATATATACATAATTTCAAATCAATTTGGAGGAAAAGGCCTAAAGACCAAAACTATACCATCAAAACTTCTAAAACATGATTATATTCATAAACTTCAAAACCTCATTCTAAAAACATGATTTCTATGCCCATGAGATTTTAGGAAAACCCCGCGTACCTCGAATTAGGAAGACAATAGGTGCTTATTGAAGCCTACAACCCGGGGATTCCAATTTTGTGATCAACTTCGAAAACCTACGGTTAAATCTTAAACTACTTGGGTTTTTATTTTTAAACCCTAGAGAGGATTCTTGATGGTTTTGATGAAAATAGGGTTAAGTTTCTCAAACATACCCTAAATCCTTTGTTTGGACGGTTTTAAAGGTTAGGTAAAAGTCAAAATAACCCTTAATGACTCCTAAACAAAACTAAAAATTTGAACTTAAAAACCCGATTTTGGGTGCCACCATGACGCGCCACAATCTCGGTAGTCCACTGGAATTTGATGAGTGGGAAATTGGGTGCCTCTGCGATGCGCCACCATCGCGAAGCCCCACTAAAATTTGACGATTGTCATTTTGACTCTCTCCGCAATGCGCTAGACACCAAAATGATGATGTTTACAACTGGAGCTATAAATTATTCATAACTTCTTCACCGAGGGTCCGTTTTAGACGAATCTTATATCGTTGGAAAGCTAATTCAATCATCTACATAATGAAAGGTTGAAATGTAGGAAATTCCACATGAAAATTAATTTATATCATTCTAGAAGCTAATGCTTAGACTTTTCATAGATGAAATTTGGCTAAGAAGACGTCAGGGTGTTACAATATCCCCCCTTGGGATCATTCGTCCCCAAATGATGATGCGGAACACAAACCAGCACAATTTCAAGCAAATAAAGGCATGGAAAGAAAAGGACAAAGATTGTACCTTCCATTACTTTATTCACCGGATCAAATAAATTTGGGTATCTATCTCTCATATCATCTTATGATTTCCAAGTTGCTTCTTTGATTTTTTGATTTCTCCATAACACTTTAATCGAAACAATCTCTTTGTTTCTCAAATTTTTAACTTGGCAATCCAAAATTGCTACCGGCTCTTCTTCGTAGGACAAGGAGTTTATCACCTTAGTGCAACTCCACCTATTCTTCTCACAATATGGTATGGTCCTATATAGTGAGGACTCGGCTTACCCTTCTTCCCGAATCGCATAACTCCCTTCATGGGAGAAACCTTAAGAAATACCCAATCTCTAACCTCAAACTCCAACTCTCTCCTCCTAACATTAGCATAGGATTTTTGATGACCCTGAGATTTTTTAAGTCATTATCTAATAATCTTCACATCTTTCATCGCCTAATGAACAAGATTAGGCCCAAACATCTGCATCTCACCTACTTTGTACCACCCTATTGGTGACCTACATCTTCTCCTATACAATGCCTCAAATGGTGCCATCTTAATACTAGAATGGAAACTATTATTATACGTAAACTCTATCAATGGCAAGTGCTCCACCCAACTACCATTAAAATCAATCACACAGGCCCTCAACATATCCTCAAGGGTCTAAATAATACGCTCAGCTTGCCCATCAGTCTGAGGGTGGAATGTTGTACTTAGCTTCACTTGGGTACCTAAACCTTTCTGAAAATATTTCTAAAATTGAGAAGAAAACTGCGTACCTCGATCGGATATGATAGATACAGGTGCCCCAAGCAAATGAACTATTTCTGCGATGAACAGCTTAGTATAATCCTCTCTCGAATGGTTAGTCCTGACAAGCAGAAAGTGCACCGACTTGGTCAGCCTATCTACAACTACCCATATAGAATCATACTGGTTTTGGGACTTCAGAAGTCATGAAATGAAGTCAATATTGATCATCTCCCACTTTCATAAAGGTAATGCTATCTCTTGAGAAGTACCACCTGGCCTCATGTGTTCCACCTTGACTTGCTAATAATTCAAACACTTGGAAACATACTTAGCCACATCACACTTCATATTATTTCACCAATAAATGGTTTTCAAATCATGATACATTTTTGTAGAGCCTGGGGGAACAACATACCTCGACGTCTGAGCCTCGCTAAGGATTCTTTCCTACAACCCATCTACATTAGGCACACACAATCTACCTTGATATCTCAAAATACCATCACCACCAATCTCAAATAACATCACTTTCTGTTGACCCACATCTCTCTTAATCTGCATCAAAATAGGATCTTTAGCCTGCTTTTTTTTACTTCAACACAAAAGGATGATTTATATATCTCATGAAAAATCACCCCTCTATATTCGGAATCTAAGAGTCATACTCCAAGATTTGCAAGGCGGTGAATGTCCTTTACCATCTCTCTCCTCCCCTCTTCAACATGAGAAAGGCTTCACATAGACAACCTGCTGAGAGCGTCAGCTACAATGTTTGCCTTGCCCAGATAGTAACGCAAGATCATATCATAATCTTTCAAAAGCTCCATCTAACGCCTCTGTCTAAGGTTTAATTCTTTCTGCGAGAAAACATACTTCAAATTTTTATGGTCAGTATAAATATCAACATGCACTCCATAGAGATAATACCTCCAAATTCTTAGTGCAAACACCTTGGTTGCTAACTCTAAGTCATGAGTGGGGTAGTTTCGCTCATGCACCTTTAACTGCCTATACACATAAGCTACCACCTTACCATGCTGCATCAGAACATAACTAAGTCCCACACGGGATGCATCAAGTATACCACAAAACCATCTACCACCTCGGGAAGAGTCAAAATAGAAGCAGTAGTCAGTTTCACTTTCAACTTCTCAAAACTATTTTCACACAAGTTAGACCACACAAACTTTACCTTTTTCTGAGTTAATTTAGTGAGCGGAGCAGCTATGGAGGAAAAACTCGCTACGAACCTTCTGTAATAACCCGCCAGACCCAAGAAGCTCCAAATGTCGATTGGAGTTGCGGGTCTGGGCCATTTTCTTACTAATTTAACTTTTTGGGGATCCACTCGAATACCGTCACTAAACATAATATGGCCCAAGAATGCAATAGCATTAATCCAGAATTTACACTTGGAGAATTTTGCATACAAGCTATGATCTTTAAGAGTCTGAAGAATAATTCGAAGGTGAGTTGCATGATCCTCCTCATTTTTCAAATAAATCAAGATGACATCAATGAATACTATCACAAACTGATCGAGGAACTAACGAAAAACCCTATTCATTAGGTCCATGAAAGCTGCTGGGAAATTAGTCAATTCGAAAGACATGACTATGAATTCATAATGACCGTATCTAGTTTGAAAAGCTATTTTGGGAATATCTGACTCTCTAACCTTCAACTGATGGTATCCCGAACGAAGGTCTATCTTTGAAAAACATCTAGCACCCTGAAGCTAGTCAAAAAGACCATCAATCCTAGGAAGAGGATACTTATTTTTAATCGTGACCTTATTTAGATGACGGTAGTTTATGCACATAAAAAGGAAACTGTCTTTTTTATGCACGAAGAGTACAGGCACACCCCAAGGTGACACACTGAGGCATACAAAACCTTTATTTAGAAGATTTCCTAGCTGTTCATTCAACTCTTTTAGTTCTGTAGGAATAATTCTATATGGCAGAATAGAGATGGGGCAGGTATCTGGCAACACATCAATACCAAACTCTATCTCTCTATCAGGTGGTATTCCTGGGAGATCATCTAGAAAGACTTAAGGAAATTCATTTACTACAGGGACAGACTAAAGAGGAAGACCCTCAATATTAGAGTCCTTAACCCAGATAAGGTGTACAAACAGCCATTAGAAATGAGTCTATGGGCCTTGAGATAGGATATAAAGTAGACTTTAGGTGCTAAAGAATATCCCTCTCATTCTATCACTGGCTCATTAGGGAAAGTAAAAGTGACTCTTGAAGTCCTACAATTTAATGTTGAATAGCACGAATGGAGCCAATCCATCCCTAAAATCGCATCAAAAGTAACCATATCGAGTTCTATAAGGTCTTTCACAGTATCCCGGCTAAGAATAGATACCACATAATTTTTATACACCCTCTTAGCTATACAAAATCACCCACCGACATGGAAACAGAGAAAGGTTCAGAAATCATATAGGGCTCGCACCCGAAACCCACAGCCACATAAGGGGTCACATAGGATAGGGTAGACCCAGGGTCAAGTAACACATAAACATCATGGGAAAAGATTTGTAATGCACCGGTGACAACGTCTGGGGAAACTTCCGCCTCCTGGCGGTTGGTCAAAGCATATAACCAGTTGAGACCACTCCCGACAATTGATGTAGTGCCCTTTTGAGATGGGGGTGGTACCGAAGAATTTGCCTGAGACTTTGCACCACCAAAATTCTTCCTAGTAGATAGACAGTCCCTCTGAATGTGACCCAGTTGACCACATGAATAACATACAAATGCGCCCAACTGACATCTCCCTGGATGATTTCTACCACAAGTCTCACACAGTAGAAAAGTACGATGCTACTGAGCCATACTATCCTGCGACTGAGTATCCAGTGCTCTGGATCCATGATGAGTTTGGAAACTTAGAGATCATCTGTTTGCTGGTGGCCTGGGCGCTGGGGTGCTAGCAGCAGACTTTACATTACCCCAATTCTTCTTCTTATGCCATTTATTTCCTCACTTACCACTTTGAGGATAACTGTAACCCTGGTCGGCAAATCTAGCTCTTTTTATCTGTGTTTCTTTCTCCCTAGATTTAGAAATCTTCTTTTTCTTCTCCACTATCTGTTACATATGAACTATAAGCCTAGAAAAGTCTAACTCCTTGTTCAGCATAGCTCCCTGACACTCAAGCACCAGATCATCTGAAAGGCCGAAAGCAAACTTCCTCATTCGGGCCCTCATACTAATCGTCATCTTGGGAGCAAAATGAGCCATCTAATTAAATTTTAAAGTGTACTCATGCACGCTCATATTACCCTACTTGAGTTTTATGAACTCCTCTACTTTAGCTTTCCTCAGCTCCAGAGAAAAGAACCTATCAAGAAAAACTTCTACAAACTCATCCCAAATTGTGGGATCTTCACTGTCACCCTTTGCATCCTCCTACTCATTGTACCATTGGTTTGCTACATCTTTCAGCTGGTAGGCTGCTAAATCAACACCTTCAATCTGATCCATATGCATCACTTTGAAAATTTTCTCAATTTTATCTACGAATTCTTACGGGTCTTCTTATACCTTGGTGCCAGTAAACTTGGGTAGGTTCATTCTCATGAACTGTCCCACCCTAGTAGCCTTCAACATCACTGATACAAACCCAATATCTTCCAATTGTTGAGCTTGATTATCCAAAAACTGTGCCAGCATATGGATAGACTTTCTTAATTCGGCATTCAAAATATCCCTCTAAGCAGTCGAGGGATGGTTAACATTGGTCTATGGAGCCCGAGGTGGACTGGTTGGGACTGGAGGGACTCTCAGAGTAGGGATAGGGTTTGGATTGGGAGCTTTGTTACATTTCCTTTTTCCCATGAGTGGGACAAATTTTATCATTCTGAGCATTTCGAACCATACGCATCATTTGAGTGATCATAAAATCATTCTTGTCAAAACAGTTTCTGATCTTTGTATTACTTTTGAGTTAGGTGGCACTCCCCTACATTTTCTAATATTCCATGGGCTATATGGAATCTGCCATTGACTCAGTGGAGATGCCTCCAAGCCGAGTGAGCCGCAAGGGTTGGAGTCTCTGATTCTAAAATGCCACATGGCACTAGGCCAGCGTAATATAAGATATACCCAGATAGGCAAATCACGGTTTTGGGCAATGAGTATCTGGACTTATGCCTTCTTCTGGAAACTACCTAACATCTCTTTCTACCCAATTTTTAACCATTTCTAATCATGCAACATTTTAATCACAAAATCTATAAATCTAACTTCAAACATGCATTCTATTTTGTTCTGAATTTATCATGGCATTTTCTAAGTTGGTGTCGTCACACCAATACTTGCAAGTTCTATTTCTGATCTATAATGCAATAAGCATGATCTTTCATAAAAATGCAGTTTCAGACCACCCAAAACATATAATTTGCATAAAAGATTTCATGTTCCAAAACTCAAGTCAAAACCATGCAAAGACTCTCATTAAACATAGGGTGGGCATGTGCTTTTGGCAAAATCATGCACTCTTTCATTATATGTATATTCAACATTCACAACCCTCTCTTTCATGTTCAAAAATCATATTCAAAACATAGCAAAATCTAGAGTATTTCATATCATGCTCTTCAAAATACATTCAAAATAATTTATATCATACGAAGATGGGAAAACTCATAACAAGAGAGGGATTCATTATAATTCATGCTCTCAATTGAATAACCATTCTTGAACACATACGTACATATATACATATTTTCAAATCAATTTGGGGGAAAAGGCCTAAAGACCAAAACAATACCGTCAAAACTTCTAAAACATGATTATATTCATAAACTTCAAAACCCTAATCTTAAAACATAATTTCTATGCCTATGATATCTTAGGAAAACCCCGTGTACCTCAAATTAGGAAGACAATAGGTGCTTAGAGGTATAAGAACAAGAATACAATCCTTTTCCCCAAGTAATCTAGAATTTAAGCTTTTCAGATTCAAGCATCTCAAGAAAGTAGCAAGATTAGGGTTTCATCCTTCAAGTTAAGAAACTTAAGGTACGTGGGTCTATCCTAAATTCCATGGGCATGAATTTATTGTTTTACTAAGCTTTGAAGTAAGTTATTATGTTTATAAAAGGTTTTTCAAAGATCGTCTTGAATAGCCAAACTATCAACCAATTTCAATGATATAGTGTTTTGGTATTGAGGCTTCTTTTCATAGACTGAATTATGCTCGCATATATATATATATATATGCGAGCATAATTCAGTCTATGAAAAGAAGCCTCAATACCAAAACACTATATCATTGAAATTAGTTGATAGTTTGGCTATTCAAGACGACACACACACACACACACACACACACATATATATATATATATATATATATATATATATATATATGTATTTTCAATTTTGCAATTTGAATTGAGAGCATGAATAGCGAAACTCCCTCTCGTGTTATGATACCTCTTGATTTAACATGTTATGGGTTATTCAATTGCCTGTTTAGAAGCATGAGATAAATATTTTAATATTATTTATACATATATATATATATATATATATAAAAATACATATATATATATATATGTATATATATATATACACAAACACACACATATATATATGTATGTATGTATTTTCAATTTTGCAATTTGAATTGAGAGCATGAATAACAAAACTCCCTCTCGTGTTATGATACCTCTTGATTTAACATGTTATGGGTTATTCAATTGCCTTTTTAGAAGCATGAGATAAATGTTTTAATATTATTTATGAACTTGACATTGGTTATGAATTGAAGAGAGGGTGTTTTCTTATTTATAAATGTTAAATATGACAATTGAAAGAATTGAAAGGGTTGTTATGAAGGAGTTGGCCATTATTTGTTAAGGTGTCAAAAAGGGAAAATCTTTACATAAGTTTTCACATTTTTTTAAAGTACGAACTCTCTTTCATTGTTCAAATGTTTTGGTGGCAAATAATGTGTTTTGAGATAAGAAGAGTAATAGATATGTTGTGGTATGAATGAAGGACTTGGAAGTCTTGGTATGACGATACCTTATTACGAATGTGCCCTCAACAGAATAAGAAATAAATGGATTATAAGAAAAAATCATTTTTTGAGAGTCTAAAAGAGAGTTATATGGTTACCCGAAGAAGGAACGAGTTCAGAAAACTCATTTTCCAAAATAGTGATTTGCCGACACGGGTTCATGTTGCCCTGAAATAAGGATTGTACGCTGGTGACAGCTCTGTGGCATAGTATAGATGCAGAGACTCCAACCCTTGCAGCAAACTTAGGTTGGGAGATTGGCCACTGAGTCAAGGGCGGATTCCATATAGCCCCTGGAATTAAAGATTGTGGGGTGTACCATCTAGCTCAGAAGAGAAACAAAGAGTAGAGTCATGATTCCAAGAAAGTGTTTAAAATTTATCAAATTATGCCTATATGTATTCAAATGCTTTATGCTAACACGTTTTTATGAAATGCTCTCACCTATGTTGTGTAAAAATATATTTTGTTTTTGGATGTTCTACGTACCAGTACATTGTGTATTGACCCCCTATAGTTCAGGTTCTGAGGCTCAGTCTTGCGATCCTGCTAAATAATATATTATTGTCAAACATTCAGAGTTGGTGAACCTCTCTTATTTCAGTAGGCGTTTTTTTCACATATGTTAATTTCATTTGATTTAGTTCATAGTCCGATCGGGGACATTATCCTTGTTTCAGACAGATTGTTGTTTTCAGTTTAGTAGAGATTTTGCAGACTTGTTATAGATGGTTATGGGGTTTTTTATGAACTTATGTTTAGTATTGTTAAGTTAAAATAATATAACTGTTATGCTTCTAGTTTACTTCCACATTAATTATAGTAGATCGGTTATGCTTAAGATGACAAGATAAGAGGGCTCTTAGGTCTTCATGGTTTGGGATGCCCGTCGAGGCCAGGGTCTCGGCTCGTGTCGTGACACAAGTTTCTCTTTTTCTTCAAAACTGAAAAGGCCATAATTTTTACCTATTAAAGAAGAAAAGGAAGGATGAAGGAGTCGAAGTTATTGTGGATGGAGAACAAGTCTATCATGTCGATTGATGGTTGAAAGTCGAAAAAGAACTCAAAGTCCAACTATTCATCGTCAGATGTTAAGTCATTGGAGATTGAAAGGAGAAATTTTATTGGTTGGAAGAAACTGTCGAGAGAGAGAAGAGATGGTTCATTTGGTGAGGAGAGGGGTATGGGTTGATTTGTATTTTTGAAAAGATTTAGAAAGTTTTAAAAATATTAATCAAGCTCTTCATTAACCTAATCAAGCTTCTTAATTATATTTGACCCTTTAAGTTGGTCAATGTCATCAATCCTTCATTCAAGACTTAAATGACACATTTCCTTCAATTTTCTCATGTATCTACAATGTTGCTCCGGAAGAAGTCTCGCAGAAGACTTTGCATCTAGGTATCCAGATCCACCTTGCAGATCATCGGCTTTGTTTCTAGGAAAAATGAGACGGATGTAGAAAAGTTAAAAGAATTTGATGGATATTTTTGTATTTTCATGTGTACTAATTTTATGGTATTAAAATTCAAGTATTACTAATAATATCAAATGGAATGTGTTAGTTTAGCACTCTATAATATCAAATAGAGTGTATAATAGATACATATATTAGTTGTAATTGTTCTAGAATTTCTACCAAGTACTCCCTCCGTTTCATTTTACTCATGTCAAATTTTCTAATTTGATTTCTCATTTTACTTGTCATTTTTCATTAATCAAGACAAGACATTTTTTTCCTTTTTTAACCTTATATTAATTATTTTATCTCCAAATTAAAATATAAACATTATTTAATAGGGATACTATGGCAAAGTAGTCATGTTATTAATTATTTTTTTTAATCAATATGCAATGTAAAATTGGGACGAGTAAAATAGGACAGAGGGAGTATTAAATCATATCATACTCGTTTTGTCTCAAATTACTTGACATATGTTTGTTGAAAAAATTATCTCAAAATAGTAAGTATATTTAAAAATTCAAGAGATAATTAATTGAAGAAGATTCATCTAATCATTATTAATAAGTTAATAATAATTAATTTTTACCCCTTATTAATTTTCATTTAAAGTGTATAAAAAAAAATATGTCAAATAATTTGAAATAAAAAAATATTTAAGAAATATATTATTTATTTAACACACTCTATCAAAAGAACCCTAGATACATGTGTATTGTCAGTCTGATCCTGTATGCTCAGCAATGGAATAGCAAAGGTTTGAATAAATTTAGGAGTCGTTTGGTGTGAGGAATAAGAAGAGATAATCTCGGGTTAAATTTTTAGTACCTTAATTTGATTGCAAAGCGTGGGATAACTTATTCTAAAATTAATAATTAGTATTGGGATAAGTTATTTCTACCTTTGGGTGATATAGTAATACCGAAATAACTTATCTCGGTTTAAAATATATATAATAACAAAAATTCCCTTCTTTAATCCTCTTTTATACATCACTTTTCACATCCATGTATATTCTCATATTTTTTAATACTATTTCCTTCATTACTCGTTACGTTTTTTGATAATATATTTTTTTATTAAAAATTACACTATAAATATAATTTTTATTGATGAATATATTATATGTTGAGTTTGTTTGCCTAATTCTTATGTTTATTTATAATTTAATTTCTCTTATAAAAATGTTGACTTCACTACTTAATTACATATTTTTAATTAAATAGTCTTTTTATTACTTAAAAATTTAAATTTTATAAATCAATTAAAATAAATATAAATTTAATATTTTATAATATAAGAGTGATATTTACTTAAATGAAGTGATAGAAACAATAAAATCTCTTTTACTTTAACAAATTTAAGATAAAATTTTATTTTTAAAAAACACATGGCACAATCATGAGAATGTACACACAAAAATATTTAAGCTAAATAAGATAAAAAAATATATATATTTTTAAGAATGAATAAATAAAGCTTACAAAGAAAATATAAAAAAAATAAGGTGGAGGATATATTTGTAAACAAACAACTTATTCTTAGAAATTATGCTATGCATACAATTTTTTAAATCAAACACTCAAAAAGAAATAATTCCAGCATAACCAATCTAAGTGTAACTTATCTCAGTATAACTTATCCAGCATAATTAATCCCAACATAACTTGTTTTCAAACCAAACGGCCCCTTAAGTCATGGCTTATCATGCCTCAAAATTTTAGAATTACGTTATCGCCATCTAGGTGTGGACATAATATGGTATAGTGTAATATTTGAACGAAAAAATACATGAAGACATTTCTAAATCTATCCGATCAATTTACTTTAATCCTTAAACTTTACAGGTAACTATTTACCCCCTAAACAACTTTCAACTGAATTAAATACTACCTTAAAACTATAATCCCACTTCACAATGAAAAGTGAACTACACACGCGCCACATCAGGCTATATCAACGCTACATCAGAGTCGCTTCATAGCCACGTAAAAAATTATTCTTTTTTAAAAATATAACCCCACTACTATATATATATATATATATATATAAAGAGAGAGAGAGAGAGAGAGATTTTACACCCCTTTTCTTTCTCCTCCTTCAACTCATCCACCAACCAACCACCCCATCCATTTTTTTCTTCTGCGACCTCTTTCCCACTTCATGAAACCGCATGATCCCTCTTTCTCAAATTTCATTCAAAATTTCACCATCAACGGTACTTATTTAATAGTGAATGTTTTCACTATCGAGAAGAAATTTAGTGTTGAATTGACTTCAAAAATATTGAAAATGACTTCTTCAATTGCATTGGAACAATCATCTTTGGTTAATTTGGTTGAGATTTTGTAGCCAAGTACTAGAACGGGGGTGGTGGGTCTGATTAGGGGTGGCAATTCCAGCCCATATTTGTGAAAAAAGTCCATTTAACCCATATCTAGTGAATTGAATCACTCATATTTCAAATGGGTAAATATGGACTTCAACTCATTTTAAAAGCTCATACAAATATGGACAAAATGGGTAAAAGATGGGTACCCATTTAAACACAGAGATCACCTTCCTATGCTTAAAGTTTCAGTTTTTTTTCTTTTCTAGTTTCTTTTTTTCTTTCTTTTTTCCTTTAATTTGCTTTTTTTCTTTTTCATTTTTTTATTTTTTTACTCATTCCTTATAATTTCTTTTTTTCTTTCTCATTTTGTCATCTATTTTTTTATTTTTATTTCTTTTTTCTTTGTATTCTTTTTTTTTTTTCGCTTCCCCCTTTCTCATTCCATTTCATCATTCGTATTCACTTGAGACCTACATGGGTTAATAAATATAAGCTTCTAATTATCCCATTTAGCCTATATAATTCATAACATCTCTTATCAATTAAATATAATCCATAGTCTCACTCCTTTATTATTATTTTTTCTATCTTTTATTTCTCTTTCTTTTTTTTTATTTTTTCTTTCTTTTTTTCTTTAATTTACTATTTTTTTCTTTCTTTTTTCCTTTAATTTACTTTTTTTTATTTTTCATTTTTTTCATTTATTTTTTACTCGTTTCCTACACTTTTTTTCTTTCTTCTTTTTCATCATTTTTTTATTTTTCAATTTTATTTCCTTGCATTTATTTTTTGTATTTTCGTTTCCTCCTTTTTCATTCTTGGTTCTTCATTTTTGTTATTTTTTTATTTTTTTTATATTCTTTTCCTTATTTTTTTTGTCATTGCATTTTATATTTTTTTTACTTTAAATTTATTTGTATCATACTATATATTTCAAATAAATTTATTATTTGTATTTGAATATTTTAGTTGTCAATATGTGTAATTTATCATTTGTATTTATATACAATAAGTATATGAATTAAAATCAACATGGGTTGTGGTACAGTGGATGGGGCTGTTCCACCCTTAACCAGAGATCGAGGGTACGACCATAGTTATGGATTAGTCGGGGCTCCAATGTAGGCACCGGACACCGGATGAAAAACAAAAAAAAGTATATGAATTAATTGTATTTTCTTGAGATTAAAATATATATGGTTGAGGATCCACATAGCCCTCAAATTATAAATATTGGGCGAATATAAATGAATATGCACTTATGGTATTTTCGTTATCATAAAAAAAGAAGGAAACCAAAAATAGAAAAAAAAAAGTAGAAAGAGAGGTAGAAGTTAGAGATAGAAGGGAGAAAAAAGCGTAAAGAAAGAATTGAATAAAAAAAATATAAAAAAAATCAAAAAGAAAAAATAATGAAAAAGGAGAAAAGGAAAAAGAAAAAAGATGATGGTGAAAACAAATATACTGAGTGGTTACGATATTTTAGTCATCATCCATAATTTGTACTCGACTTAACAATGTTCTTTGAAAATAAAAAAAATATAAAATATAAAATACAACCAAAAAATAAAAAAATGCGAAAGAAGTAAAAACAAAAAAATTAAAAATAGAAAAAAAGGAGACTAAAAAGGAAAAGAAAAAAAAAAGAAACAAAGGGTAGAGGACAAAGATAGAAGAGAGAGAAAAAATGACAAAAAAATGAAAAAGGAAAAAAAAACTAGAGGCTTCATATAGAAGAGAGGCAAAAAAAACTAAAAAGAAAAAACTAAAAAAAAAGAAATGAAAAAAAAGTCAAGCTGATATGATATAGAAATTTTAAGTTTTTAACTTAGGAGTTAAAGTGGGATGAAATCATTTTTACTCAATCCATATTTGACCAAATCCATATTTACCCATATTTATATGGGCAAATTGCAATTCAAACCACTTTTGTTCGATCCATATTTAACCCATCCAAATCTAATCCAATCCGCTCGTTTGCCACCCCTAGGTCTGATGAAGAAGAGAAAGGGAGTGGAGGCGATATTTTTTAAAATATTTTTATTATAGAATATATAATTAATAGGGTCATTGTCGTTTAAAGAAATTACGCATTTTTAATGTTTTTTTTAAATGTCATGTTAGCATTAGGGGTGAAATTAGTTCACTTGAAAGTTATTTAGGAAAGTAAATAGTTGCCCGTAAGTTAAAGAGCTAAAGTAAGTTTGATGGATAAGTTTAGGGGTATTTTGATGTGTTTGCTATATTTGAAAGTGCAATTTGATATTTTTAATGCTCTTTTTTAAAAAAAAATATTATGTCTTTACTACAACAGATTTACTTGTTATAATTTGGTATTTGTGAATAGGGGTGTACATAGGTCGGGTTGGTTTGATTTTTTACTGAAAAAATTCAAACCAACTATGTCGATTTATTAAAACTATAAACCAAATCAAACCAATATAAAATCGATTCGCTTGGCTTAGATTTTAGTCGGTTCTTTCAATCTTTATAAAATCTTTAATTTTTACAATTATATTGTGATTGAAGACTAGATCAAGTATGCTTTCATTCATGTGCTAATGAAAAACCAAAATTATTAAAAATTGAGGAGCGAAAAACTCTCTTGAAACTAAAAAGTAAGATGAACAGTGAAAAATTTAGGTTTGAAGTTTATAGTGGATTTTAGATCATTTTATTAGCAATTAATGATGGGGCTACTCCATCCTTAACCAGAGGTCGAGGTTTCGATTCCTGGGTATGGAGAAAACTCTGTTGGTAGCGCTGTCACCCAAATGAGGCCTTGCAAAGCGCGAATCCGGATTAGTCAGGCTCAAATGCGGGTACCGGACACCGGATGGGTAACCCAAAAAAATGGATAAATATTACAACTTAAAGGCTTATATATATATATATATATATATAGAGAGAGAGAGAGAGAGAGAGACAGACAGACAGATGGATAGATGGATGGATGGATGGATGGATGGATGGACGGACGGATGGACGGACGGATGGACGGATGGACGGATGGATTGATGGATGGGTGGATGGGTGGATGGCTGGACAGCTGGATGGCTGGATGGGTGGATGGGTGGATGGGTGGATGGGTGGATGGGTGGATGGGTGGATGGGTGGATGGGTGGATGGATGGATGGATGGATGGATGGATGGACGGATGGATGGATGGATAGATGGACGGATGGATGGACGGATGGACGGACGGACGGATGGATGGATGGATGGATGGATGGGTGGATGGGTGGATGGGTGGATGGGTGGATGGGTGGTTGGGTGGATGGGTGGATGGGTGGATAGGTGGATGGATGGATGGATGGGTGGATGGATGGATGGATGGATGGATGTTGTAAAACCCCATATTCAAGTACGTGTATTGGCGTATTCAAGTACGTGTATTGGTCTTATTTATATGGAATTAATTTTTTATTTTATTTATACATAAATTTGCCCGTCGATAGGTCCATGCGAAGGTTATTGAATAAGCTTTCCAACGATATAAAGAGTACCAAAAACGGATAGGTTTCGAATATAATCGAGCATGTTTGAAACTATAAAATGGTGGCCGAAATATTTGGGAATAGTAAATATGCAGGAAAATTTCCTGCACACAAACTACTGAGGCCAGCTGAATTTTTGGGTCAACTTTGAACGATCATAACTCCCTTAATATAATGAACTGGGAGATCTGCAACTTATAAAAAGAAATATCTTTGAGTCTTATTTCAAATGCAATTGGTTTCATCCAAATCCAACGTCTGAGTAAGGAGTTATACTCATTTTACTTCAGCATATCAAAATAGATTCTTAGGGTCAACTTCATACGACCATAACTCCTTGTATATAGAAGGAAGTGTAGATCACCAATAGGATGGTTCGAAGTGGGTGAAACTCTTTTGTTCGGATCGGATCTTGTTTATCAAGTGATAGAGAAGGTTAAAGTAATTTAGCAACGACTGAAAATAGACCAAAGTCGACACAAGTCATATACGGATAGTAGAAGGAGAGGGCTAGAGTTTACTATACGTGATTGGGTATTTTTGAAGGTATCACCAATGAAAGGGGTAATGATATTTGGCAAGAAAGGGAAGTTAAGTCCACGTTATATAGGCCTGTATAAGATCACTCGAAGGTTTGGACAAGTTGCATATGAATTAGAGCTACCCCAAGAGCTCTCATCAATACATCCGGTATTTCATGTGCCAATGCTTTGAAAGTGCATCGTAGATCCATCACATATCACTTCTACTGAGGATGTACAAGTTTCGGAAGATCTTACCTATGAGAAAGTGCCTATTTCTATTCTAGATCGCCAAGTTAAGAAGATGAGAAATAAAGAGATAGCATCTGTGAAAGTACGTTGGAGAAATCGTCAAAGGGAAGAGATTACATGGGAATATGAAGAAGCAATGAAATCTAAGTACCCTCATTTGTTCAAAGATGAAGAGGAAGGTCAAGAAACGGAGTTAGAACCTTAAAAAGTAAGTTTATTTTTTATATATGCATAGTATTTATGTGATGATGTGAATATTAATGATGGACTTGAAATTGTTTCGGTTGAATAACTACGCTAACATTCGAGGACGAATGTCCTAAAGGGGGGAAGGATGTAACACCCCGTATTCAAGTACGTGTATTGGTGTATTCAAGTACGTGTATTGATCTTATTTATGTGGAATTAATTTTTTATTTTATTTATACCGGAATTTGCCCGTCGATAGGTCCATGCAAAGGTTATTAAATAAGATTTCCAATGATATAAAGAGTTCTAAAAACGGATAGGTTTCGGATATAATTGAGAACGGTCAAAACTATAAAACGGTGGCCGGGATATTTGGGAATAGTAAATATGCAGGAAAATTTCCTGCACACAAACTACTGAGGCCAGCCAAATTTTTGGGTCAACTTTGAATGATCATAACTCCCTTAATATAATGAACTGGGAGATCTTCGACCTATGAAAAGAAATATCTTTAAGTCTTTTTTCCAATGCAATTGGTTTCATCCAAATTCAACATCTGGGTAAGGAGTTATACTCATTTTACTTCAGCCTATCAAAACAGATTTTTAGGGTCAACTTCAAACGACCATAACTCCTTTTACAGGACGAACTGGGTGGCCTACTTTATATGAAATGAAATCCCTTTGAATTATCATTCCAATGATACCAATTTCACCCAAATCCGGTATCGGAGCAAAGAGTTATGGTCGATCTACTTTATCTTATCAAAACAGTCCACCAAAGGACAGATTTGACATTATTTAAATTTTAAAGGCATTTTGGTCATTTCCTATTATATTATGGACGGGAATATGTGTATATATACATGCATATGAGTTCAAAAACTCATTTTCATCATCAATCATTGAGAAAGAACAAAACCTAGCCAAATTTGACCTTTAAATTACTTTTGATTCAACCGTAGAAATTCCAAAGTAATCCGATAACTGCGTTTGTCATCTTGAGAGATTCTAACGGCACCTATTATTTGTGCAAACAGGATTCCATAATCAAGAGGTGAATTATAAGGTATGAATATTGTTTGTCTTTGTTCTTTTCCATATGTATATATGTGATAGAGGATTATATGTATTGGATGTTATTAAAAGGTGATGGAAATAGGGTTATGGACTATTTTGCATGGTTTGGTTGTATCGAATTGTGGAAGGTAGATATTTTAATTGAGTTATGGAAGGTGGATATGGTGATATACTATTGAATTGATGATTATTTATGTCTATGGCTCAATTTGGTTTAATGGATTGGTTGGAAGGATAAATGAATCCAAACTTGATATTGGAGGATGTTGTATGAATATGCATGGCATGTGAATGTAATTGGGGTATAAGAGGGTTAAGGTGACACACTTTATGGTGTAATTAAGGCTTAATACTTAACCACTAGTTTGGTGAATTCAAATAATTGAATTATGACGTTTGGTTGCCAATACTAAATTTCTATATATGCTCATTGTAGATAAGTAATCCGAAAAGACGTGAAGTCCATTTGGGACTAGTATTGAAGGTTGACAGTCAGGTATGTAAAGCATAGTCTATACCATATCTTTGGCATGAAAGTGAACAATTGTTCAATTAAGAAAGTTTCCAAAGTTATTCAATAACATGTGATCCATAATGGTTTTGTATGATGTCCTACGTTACCAATGAACTTGTTTCCACCCTACAAGATGTCAAGACATTCCAATACTTACTTGTTTTTCATATATTACATGTTTATTGCACTAATGAATGTCAGAAGGTATCAAGTTACTCAAACAATATCCATGTGCTATTAATGACTCCAAAACGTTCCATTGATATACCAATAAGTTCCTACTTCATTGTTATGGCATTGATGACTCCAAAACACTTCATTGATGTGCCAATGAGTTCTTACTTCATTGTTATTGCATTGATGGTCTATTTATATGTCTCTTATTGATGTATCATTGTTTCAAAGTATTAAAAATGCGGTGCCGACCGAAATAACAATCTCAAAGATTAATTGAACTAAGTGATGGAAGTTCTCTCTTATCGGGTGGTATCCCATGGGCATAAGCCTGTCATAGGTCAATCCCTATTTATGTGTTTATGGGTGGTATCCCAGGGGCATAAGCCTATCATGGGTCGATCCCAGTTGATATGTACTGGAGGCAGCCTAATGGTCATAGTACAGTACAGTAATGATTACAAAGATGATAAGAACGAAGGTAAAGTGATTGAATAAATACAATGTGCAGGTTGTCATAAGTTCTAGTAAGTATGGTCCACTCCTATTATGATTTATTCACTTGTTTCTGATTTCTATTGAGCTCCTATATTATATGTGATTATCTACAGCTTTACATACTCAGTACATATTTCATACTGATGTCCCCCACGGGGGACCTGCATTTTATGCTGCAGGCATAGGTACCTCAGCTCTTACATCGCACAAGTAGGAGCCAGTATATCCAGCTGCTTTTGGTGAGCTCCAGTTTGCTTCGGGGCTTTCCGTGTCATATCCAGTCACTTTTGGTATTGTATAGAAGTTAGTTATATGGCGGGGTGTGTCCTGACCTTAGATAAACTCTGTGTATTGTCTAGAGGCTTTGTAGACCTAATGTACAGTCAAGGTGGTGTTTTGTTAATAGACGTGATGGCTCCAACGGCCAAGTATTATATATACATATATGTGTGTGTGCTCGAGCTTATACAGGTAATTATTTCCTTTTATATGCGACATGATGCTATCCGAATTTTGAGTTGTCATAGAGGTATGCATGGGAAGTATAAGGTTATGAGCTGGTTCTCTCGGGCCTCCTCGGTTACGGGTGCCAGTCCGCCCCAATAGGATTTGAGGCGTAACAGAAGTGGTATCAGAGAAGTTTGTCCTAGTGAGTATACAAAGCTGTGTCTACGTAGGGTCTTGTTTATCGGTGTATCATGCACCACATCTATAAACAGGAGGCTATGGACATTTAGGAATTGTCTCTTTTCTTTATGTCTTAGATCGTGCGATAGAGCCTATATTGTATATGAAGCCATAGTTGACCCCTGAATCTATTTGTTTCTCTTATTATAGTAATGATGTCAGTTACCAAAAGCAAGAATACCAGTAAGCAAGTAGATGTGGCTGTCGGAGAGGGGACTAGTAAGTCACCCACTATACCAGCTAATCAAAGTGAGGCTCCAGTGGAGCATGCATCAGAAACTTCTTCCACTCCGGAAGAAATAAGGGGGAGGAGAACTATATCCCCTGAGCCACCTATTAATGCTACTGATCAAGATCTTAGAAATGTAGTGCAACTTTTGACTCGTATAGTTTCTGGACAAGCTCAAGGGCAAGCCATTCCTACCATGGGTCCTAGTGGTACAGATAGGGCGGCTAGCCTTCGAACACAGGATTTTCTTAAGATGGATCCTCCCACTTTTACTAGATCAGATCTTAATGAGGACCCACAGGACTTTATTGATCAAATTCAAAGGGCCTTAGATATTATGCATGTAACGGGTAGAGAGACTGTGGAGTTAGCGACGTATAGATTCAAATGGGAGGCTATATATTGGTACGAGGACTGGAAATGATCTAGGGGTATTGATACACCCCCAGCTACTTGGAAAGAGTTCAGAGAGGCATTTCTTGATCATTATCTCCCATTCAAGATTCACCAGGCCCGTGCAGATCAGTTTTTAAATCTTTGTCAGGGGATTATGAGTGTAAGGCAGTACAGTTTCCGATTTAATTCCTTGTCGATATATGCTCCTAATGTTGTAACTACTATGGATGATAGAGTTCATCAATATGTGGATAGGCTGGATCCATATCTGGTTAGAGATTGTACTATTGCCGCTTTGAATAAAGATATGGACATAGCGAGTATCCAAGCTTTTGCACAGAAAATGAAAGATCAGAGTCAGAGGAGAAGAACAAAGGAATTAGAAAGAGGATATTCCAAGAGGGTCAGATCTATAGGGCAGTTCATGGCATCCCAAGGAGGGTTCAAACCACAGTTTTCGGTTAGACCACCTAGGCCATTATCTTCTTATTCTGCAGCTAGTGCCCCACCACAGTTCCAAGGGTCCACAGGAAATCAATTTGGGCATAGAAGTGAGAGTCAGAGTTCGCGGACAGTGGGGTACCAAGGTCAAGGGAATATAAGCCAATCAAGACCTCCTCAAGAGCCATACAATAAATGTGGAAGGTATCATTTAGGCGCATGTCAGCTGGGGATGAGCTGATGCACAAAGATCCCACAACTAAAAAATTAAATAGTCACAAACTCCTGGATACTATTAACAACAAAATTTAGGAATATGTTAATGCTCTTCAGAAAAATATTATTGAGAATAAATCTTTAAAACATATCTCCAGACGTTGTTTAAGATGGAGATAGGATAGAGATGATAGAACAATATCTAGAAGAAGTTTGAAAGGAGCTTACTGGCTCGAGTACTTATGGTGAAATATCCTATGAAATTTTACTTATGGTCCAGTTGATAGCAGCCTGTACTCAGCAAGGTTTAGCTTTATGCAATGAATTAAAATTATCTAGAAAAATTAAGCTTGATAAGCTTAAAGAAAGATCCCAATTAGGAGATTTTTGTGAGCAATTTGGTATGGATAAACTAGCTTCTACTTCTCAAAAAAAAAAGGTCAAAGATATTCTAAGTCTAATAAACTCTATAAGAAGAAGAGATCTAGGCATAGATCCAAAGAAGAATGTGAGATTTGTAAAGCCCAGTATAAGTCCACTAGATTTATGAAGAATAGGTCTAAACGCGATCTCGCCAAAATTAAGTGTTACCGATATCATAACTTTGGGCATATTGCTCCTAACTGCAAGCTCCAAAAGCTTAAGTCTTTAGGTCTTGCTGATGATATTCATGATCAGGTTTATGGTTTGTTATATACTTCTGGTTATGAATCTGATTATAATTATGATTCTAAATCAGAAAATGACATTGAATTGCCTGATTATTCTAATAGTGATCATGCTAATATAAATACTTGTGCTGATTGCAATGGTGATACTTGCACCTGTGATGAAATATTTTATAAATTGCAATCACAGTCTGAAGATTTAGATTTAAATGTTCAAATACTCACTGCTGATAACGTTCTTAAATTATTAAAAGAAGTTTCTGATGAAATACTTCGTAAAAAAATTATTAATGTTGCTACTAAAAAATCTGCTAATACCGCCCCTAGTACTTCTAAAACTGCTGATAGCATTCATTTGACTCAGAGTACTGATAATGATTATTACATTCCTTATTCTTTAGCTGAGCTAAATAGACGTCTTGCTATAAGTTAATTACCCTACAAAGATACATCTTTCAATGATTTAAAAATTGAGGTTGAAACCCTAAGAAAAAAAAGATTATATCTCTGAAGTAAAACCAAATGAGTTTTTATCACAGGATCACAAAAATTGAGAAAGATATTTCTCACAATGATGTTTCTTTCAGTTCCAAAGGGAAGGAAAAAATGTCCGATAAAGAAGAAAATAATGATATTGCCAATAACTTTGATGTAAAAAATAATTAGTTTTGGGGCATGATGCAAATTGTTACAGCTCATAAATGGTATATAAATTGCACTATATTAATTGATAATGACTTCTCTGTGACTAATGTTGCCATGATTGATAGTGGTGCTGATATTAGTTGCATTCAAGAGGGTTTGACACCAGATATTTTCATAAGACTAAACATATTGTTAAATCTGCATCTGGTCATTCTCTTGATATTAATTATAAATTGTCTAATGCATATATTTGCCATTATATGTTAAGGTGTTGGAAAGATCTTATCAAGATGCGAGTGGTAATATCCTTCAAACTGTTTACCCTCTCCAATCACCTTTTGTAATACCTAATAATATTGGAATCACTTTTTCTGCATTCCAAAAATTCATTGATAATGAAATTGGTAAAGTAACTGTCGCAGAAATAAATAATCTGATTGCTCAAAACAATTATTTAAGTCTTTATATGAAAGTTTTGGGAGAACATATTTCTTCTCTTGATAAAATACTTGATGAATTGATTGAGATGGTGAAAAGGATTAGTGTTAGTCCAAAGTCATATGATATTACTTCTACTACGGAAGGTTAAAAAGAAGACTTGACAACTAAGCCCTGTATTCAGAGACCTCTAGACATTGAGGGATTTGAAAAATTGTCTCCCATAGAAGAATTAGAAAAATTGCTTGATAAAAAAAAATTTGATTTAAATATTAACCCCATTGATTTGTCTAATGCCTTTGCTGATAGCATAGAATCTACTCCAGATACAGGAAATGAAATCTACTCTGAACTTAATAAGCTCAGAGGTATGATTAGGAAGTAACCGGGGAAAAAATATGCTGATATACCCCGCATAACTTCTAACTATTAGCCGCGTCCAACTCCTCAAGATATTCTGATAGATAAAAGATATTAGAACTAGACTAATACATCATATATCGAAGATTCAATCTATAAATGAAACTTGGATGGCTTATCTGAAAGACAATTATCTGTCCTTGTCCATCGAATGTTAATTATTCCACTATAGCGAAAGCTACAACATCTGCTAAGAATAGTTAATAGAATCGTTACTGTACTAGGAACTTTCATAGTAATTATGTAATAGATCTGAAGCCTTTGACAAAGATAAGAAGTTTTTAAAATACGATGGATATTAGTGAAGTTAGTACGAAAAGTACTAAACTTAAAGAGGTAGATTTACCTCTAAATTTTGATTTATTAAATAAATGGACTATTCCTAAGGTGGATATTAAAACCATTTATGAATATGGTTTCTTTCATAAAGTGTTTCATAAGCAAATTATAAAAACTACTGAGTAGTCTTTAGCATTAAATTCGGATGAGCAGACTATTAAACGTTAAATAAACATGATATTGAAATGTATAAACGTCATTATAATTTTATGCATATAGGAATGGTGCAAATTTCATTTAAACCTTTAACTCTTAAAGGGTTACCAGAGACATTTCTAGACAGCACTTCGGGATTCTAGAAATTTAAATTTCAGACAGTCTCTTATGGGTTCAATTGAATTCACTGTAGCCAGTATATTTTAACACACAGCCAAATTTGTAATTATCTTTGACTAATGTGAATATTCTTGATGCTTTGACTTTAAATATAAAAACTCATGGTTATAATTATGCCCCTGGTTCTGAGTTAGTTTGTCTTTCTTATAGAATTTATTACAAATTATTATCTACTCTAAACCCAAGATGCAAACTGATAGATGATGCATCAAATCAGACCTTATTGGTCGAAACAAACTTCACAAGATCCAAGGTCACCACAAGGAGATCTATAAGATTGGATAAAATTGAATTTCCCGAAACATGGATCTTAAACTCAGTTATTTCTCTGAATTAAGTCACAGATGATGTGCCAAACTCTGAGTTATCTCACATAACGCAAAACCCAGATGGACGAATTTGTCTTCAATTTGACAATAAATCCATGGTTTAAAACCAATATTTCTTTTCTATGCCCAAATTTTTGCCTGTTATACATCATATATCTCCTATTGAACCAGTTTATGGTCCATCTAGGAATCGTGCAGCATCTTTACATACTATTAATTCTGCATCTATACCTGCACACTTTGTAGAAAAGATTAAAATCAATTCTAAAACAAATATTGTTCAAAACAGTGATAATAACTCTGATACCATTTAACAGGATCAAACAGGCGGGCAGTAATTCGCCATGCCAACCAGAACTATTAACGAATATCGAAAAGCCTGGTCGAAAAAACAACTGAGGCACCAACCAAAATATAAAAAAAATTAAATAGCTTAATGACTGTATGGGAAAATCTTTTTACCCGAACAAAGGGCCTATCAGAAGATTAATACTTACTTATGATGAGCCCATGTGTCTAGCGATTCTAACTGTGAAGAGAGACTCTCTTTTCTTCATTATCACGGGCTTAAGAGTCACGGCTTGCTAGACGAAGTCACAAAGACAAATCCATCATAAGAAGTACTAATTTCGACTGCATCAACTATTTTAGAACCAAGTCAAGAAACTATAAAAAATTTTCTTCATATTTTGATAGAGTCTGGATCTTTCATAGTTACTATAAAAGACAAGTTAGATCTCTAGCATAGATATGAAAAGCTTTAAGTGGACATAGTCACGACTAGAGAGGGGAAGAAAGTATTAAAGTATGTAAAAATTAAAGAAGTAAATACCTTAAAACTGGCCGGAGCAAGGCTAAAATAGTAAACAACAGTGGCTATTAGCCCTTTTATTGAAACCTTGAACTATGTTACACAAGAGAGAGAGAAAATAAAAATTGAAATTTTTTCGCTGATGATCTTCCCTAACAAATGAAGATCCTAAATATAGAAAAAGAAAAGCAAAAGGAATCTATGCACAGTACTTATGGGTCCCACATTCAGGTCCTGATACACAGTAGATCTACTGTGTAAATAGTAAAAAAGGTCCCACATTCGGGTCCCATAATAACATATCATGCTTCTTTAAACCTTATTTTTTTCTTTTAATTTTTGGAGAAATTCTTTCGTTCTTGCTATGGCTTCTTCATTCAGGGTATCTCCTGAATCAATTTGCTGGGAGTCTTGAACATCTTTCGCAATATCATCGTTGGTGATGCTCTTCATAGAAGTATCTGAATGTTGTTCGACAGTCTTCATCAAATTTTTTCGAACTTCTTTCAGATATTGTTCTATCATCATATATTTTCCACAATAATATTTGCATTCCACATTTCTTCTTTTTGGTAAAAAATCAATTATATCTTTCAATTATTTTTGGCACACCTTTTATAAATGCAATTTATCCTTGTACTTATATTGATGCTAAAGGATTTACTGCTACTTATAAAAAATAAGGAGATATCCTACCCTTTTGTTATAGATCCAATAGCTAGGGATATAAATGCTTTAATTGATATGAAGCAAAAACATGTGAACTTTTTACAGCTTGAAATGTTTAGTATGAATATTGGTGATACCATGAAATCTACTAAGGTACAAGAGAAAATAAAAATGATCTCTGAACAAATGATTGTTGATATATGTGTTGATCACCCCAATGCTTTTTGGAAACATAAATAGCATATTGTAACTCGTCCATATAAATACAATTTCTACGAGGATAAGATCCCAATGAAATGAAGACCCTGCCAAATGAATGCAGAGTTAGTCAAATTCTGCAAAAAAAGAGATTGATAATCTCTTATAAAAGGGTCTAATCAAACCTTCTAAATCTCCATGGTCTTGTACTGCATTTTATGTGAATAATGCGGCTGAAAAAGAACATGGTATGCCGAGGTTGGTAATTAATTATAAACCTCTTAATAAATATTTGAAATGGATTAGATACCCTATTCCGAATATAAAAGATTTATTGTCCAGATTATTTGATGTCAATATATTTTCTAAATTTGATTTAAAATCTAGTTATTGGCATATTCAGATATTTAGAGAGCACACTTATAGAATTGCTTTCAATGTCTCATTCGGTCAATTTGAATGGAATGTGATGCCTTTTGGATTAATAAATGTCCCTTTTGAATTTCAGAAGATATTGAATGACATTTTTAATCCATACACGAATTTTATTACTGTTTATATTGATGATATTCTTGTGTTTTCTAAAACGTTAGAATTACATTTTAAACATCTTGAAGTGTTTAAAAAGATTGTGATAAAAAATGGTTTGGTGATATCTAAACCAAAAATGAGTTTATTTCAAACAAATATTCGATTTTTAGGTCATAATATTTGTCAAGGGAAGATAGTCCCTATTCAGCGTTCTATTGATTTTACTAATAAATTTTCTGATGTTATCACTGATAAAACCCAATTGCAAAGATTCTTAGGGAGTTTGAATTATATATCCCTATATTTTTAGAATTTGTCAAGGGAATTAGCTCCCTTATATGATAGATTAAAAAAGGGCTTTCAAGGTCCCTGGATTAATAGTCATACAAACCTTGTAAAACGTATTAAACAATGAGTAAAGTCTTTACCTTGCATAACTTTAGCTAACCCTACTTGGCTAAAAATTATTGAAACTGATGCCTCTAATATTGGTTATGGAGGAGTACTTAAACAAGTTAATCTCCATAATAATATTGAAGAATTGATAAGATTTCATTTCGAAAAATAGACTGATAGTCAAAAGAAGTATGCAGCGGTTGCACATGAAATGTTAACCATTGTTTAATTTATAAAACATATACACATGTATACGTTAAATATATACTACTTTAGAGTCTATAGAAGATATATATATAAATATATACATACCATTCAATATATATGTACTACTTTAAATAAAATATACTACAATATATACACACACTATACATATAGTTATATACTAATTTATAAAATATATACACATGTATATGTTAAATATATACAACTTAAGAGTCTATATTTTATATATACACATATATACGTACCATTCAATATATGTACTACTTTAAAAAATATGCTCCAATATATATACTACAATATAATGATATATATACTAATTTGTAAAACATATACACGTGTATATGTTAAATATATACTACTTTAGAGTCTATAGAAGATATATATATACACATATATACGTATCATTCAATATATATGTACTACTTTAAATAAAATATACTACAATATATACACACACTATATATATAGTTATATACTAATTTATAAAACATATACACATGTATACATTAAATATATACTACTTTAGAGTCTATATTCTATATATACACATATATACGTATCATTCAATATCTGTACTACTTTAAAAAATATGCTCCAAGATATACACTACAATATAATGATATATATTAATTATAAAACATATACACATGTATACGTTAAATATATACTACTTTAGAGTCTATAGAAGATATATATACACATATATACGTATCATTCAATATATATGTACTACTTTAAGAAATATGCTACTTAGTATAATAAATTAATAATACTTGATAATAATTTAGTAATATATTAAAACTAAGTATTTAATTTAAACTAGAAGTTCAATTTAAAATTTAAATCATTAAATGGAAAAAATTACAAAGGACTAAAGAGTGAATGGTTATTATATTTTATTAATTGCAAAATGATTCAAAATTTATAATGTACATGAATGAAAAATCAACAAAGTTCTCATCATTTTTTCCTACTCATTCATGTTAATATTAACGGGAACTTGCATAGGATATTCAAAGTCAATGGGGGCAAAACTATGCATTGAACTTGATTCTGCTGAGTTCTCCCTTGAAGTCATAATTTCTTCAAGTTTCTGATCGTCGTTCGGCTCCACCTCCATTCCTTGATTTCTTCGTTCCATTCCAATCCAATCTCTAAGGCAAACTAGAACATTCATAGTATCGTTTCCCAATGAGTATCGGTTATCTCCAAGTTGTTGTTGTCCCTGACTAAAAGCGCTCTCTGATGTAATGGTTAACATTGGAACATTCAATATATCTCTAGCTAATCTTGAAAACACAGGATATTATGTTTCATTATTCCCTCAGTAATCCAACGCGTTGATCCATTTTCTGCGATCCTCTATCAGCGTTCGAAGATAATAATTAAGCTCTTCTCGATAAGTTGTTGTGTAATCTTCCGCCTCAATACTGTTCCAATAATTTAAATCATAAAAGTAATCAGGAAAACCACTATGTGCCGATCTTTTAGAAGATGATGGCTCCTCAGGAGGATGAGAAGCGACAGTTGGAGTGATATTTGTCGGTACAGCTAAATCAAGTAAATCAGCATAATAGTTATATAATTTATCTATTAAGCGTTCGCATCAGTCATAGCCATCCACAAATCTGGTTGTTCTTGTTCTTCATCAGAATCATTGTTAGTACTTATCTCTAAGTTAGAATAAATAAGAGTACTAAAATGGCACATAGTATTATATTTCATACACGGATTTAGCATACACCAACCAAGTAAATAGGGAGAATCAGAAAAAACTATTTTTTAAGTTTAGCAAATATAGCACCAACAGCTTCTTTGTAACCTTCTTTATTCTTATATTCTTTGAGAAAACCAGAAATATCGGTTATATATGCTAAAATATTACAAACAGTAGGCTAATAAGCACCAGAAAATTCAACCGTAGCTATATAAAAAATTTTCAAAAACTTAACAAGATCATCAATTACAGCCAATCAGAATCATGTAGCATACATTCATCCAAATCAGCAAATGAACAGTGCAATAGGAACTCTATATTTATGACAAGTTCTTAAAAAATCAAACGTAGCATTCCATCTAGTATCACATTCTTCAGGCATCAATATCGGTGCAAGTCCATTTTGTTCACATTTAACTTTAAATTCTCTAATTCTTTTTCTTCGATTATTTCCTTGAATAAAACCAACAGCACGCCTAATTTTTTTAATATAAAGCTCAAAAAACTCAAGACCATCTCTTACAATTAAATTATATATATGACAAGCACACTTAACATGAAATATTTCAGGTAACAGTGGAGATAACTTAGATTTTAACTTTGTAATTGCAGTCTTGTTGTAAGAAGTATTGATAACACTCAATCTACAGCTCTCGTGGGAGTGTAAAGCGGTCGCTAGAAAATATAGAACCCAACTGGGTTGGGTATCGATCCCACAGAGAATAGCTTGGTCAACAAGTAGGCAACGATTACTAGACTTTTAGTGCAAGTCTCGTAAGAAGAGGGGATTGTAATGTGTAATCAAAGTATTAAAGTAGAAACTGAAAATAGCAAAGTAAACAGAAAGAATGTTTAGTATGTAGTAAAACAATGAGAATTGAAGCGTTGGGGTTATGTCCACCTTCTGAGTTATACATCTCTATTGGCTATGAGTGTGTTGAATTCCGACATGCATGTGCTTATAGAGAATTGTATTCGATGGTAAATCCAGGCGTCTTTCAACCTATTCGAGGATTATTTCACTTTAACTCTTTCGAGCTTAAAGCGTGTCTAACGGTACGAATTCTCCAAGAGGTTAATTCAGTTACGGCACTAACTGTTTAATAGGGGATGGGACCCTACTACCTTGACATTATCTCTTTTCCAGACAGATAACCTTTCTTTCGAACAAGTTAAATGTTATACTGGCGTATTCTTGCGTTTGAAACCACAAAGAATTTAGATTAAGATGAAGAGAATAATGATATAAGTAGTATACATGTCACGAACTCACAAGCTCATAGTAATAGATAGTACCTCATTCGGCTTCCATAACCCCAACAGAGAAGTTTAGTTACCCATGAATGCGAAGGAGATCACGATTGACATTGTTATTATACCACAATAATGATTAATTTCATGTAGCACAAGAGTGGTAGGCGTTTAGGCATGAATTCCTAGGCAAAGTAACGATTCTCTTGTTGCAGAAATTAAGAATAGATGAATAGAAGAAGAAAAATATAATTAATGGAAGAATTAGAAGTAGTAGTGAATGTATAATAGAAGGATGGAAAGATGATTGTAAGAATCTGAATTCATAAAAATCTCTAGCATGATAGGGTATTTATAATACCCATATCCTAATCCTACTAAGCTAATGAAATACTTAACCAAATCCTACTAAGCTAATGAAATACTTAACCAAATCCTACTAAGCTAATGAAATACTTAACCCAATTGTACTAGGTTAATGTATTATTATCCTAATCCAAACAAGTTACTGCAAGTCCCCAAAGTCTTCAGAAATGTTGTTTTAGCCCGGGACAGATTTTCCCTGCATCACTTTTGGTCCTTAGGCGTCCAAGCTTCCTTTTCTCCTTCCGTGAAGCTTTCTTTGGCATCAAGTAATCCATAAAATGTTGAATTCTGCATCATTTATACCTGAAACTTTGCTAATCATGTTCGTTAGCTCACTTACAGGAAAAAGGACTAAAAGTGCATGAAATATATAATTTGTTCTCGAAACATGGCACAAATATGGGCAAAATATATTGATATAGGCGCGTAATATCGCCTATCATCAACACCCCACACTTGAAGCTTTGTTCGTCCTCGAACAAAATATCATGTCCATCTAAACATCAACTTAGGGTTTCACAGCAACAACACAAAATATTCATCAAGACAAGCACAACAATTATCAACAAAGAGTAGTTTTCCGATCATTAGTAGAAACAATTCAACCTCCAACATAGACTCGTGATGGTGGTCAACTCATATTCAAAGGTTAAGTCACAAAGAATCATACACAACTACCCAAAACTCATCAACCATGTGTGTCTCACAATATATTACCCATAATCACTCACAAGCATAGTTTATTTATCAAACATGGGTATAAAAGTATCCTTGCTCTCGCTCTCACAAAGAATTCATATGCAGCAACTGATGACCATAGGCTTGCCCTTAGTGTAATGCTCCACTAAATGTCAGAATGCTAGGGTTAGGATCAAGTAGGTCTTTTACAGGTTGTAATGTAGGCTAAGGGACGGGTAGGACTATTTTGGCCAGAAATAGTGACTAAGTTCCTAAGCACTTTAATACATCACATTGTATCATCAGCATTTTTCTTTCAACCTTTCTTCTTTCTTTTATTCTACCACCCTTGTTCTCCTCTTTTGTTTTTCAATTTTAAGCATAACTCACTTTTCAGCTTTCTTTTCCTTTTTTTCTTTTCATAACATTCCTCTTATGGTAGAACTTTTCTTTTTCATAACACATTCAAGCACCACTGCATTTTAAAGCATCATACTCACCCAATTTCCTTTTATTTTGTCATATGACTGTATATGTTAAAGCACTTAGGAATTTGGATCAAATTACGGTCTTGAAAAAAAATGGATTGGGCTTACATATGAGGTTGTCAAAGAAGTAGGCTAAAGGCTCAAAAGGGTTTAACTAAGATGATGTCCATGGGTAGGTAAAATGAAGGTAAACATGTATAGGTTGCCAAAGAAATGCCTAAATCATCTCCTAAACTTACACTCCTTATTTTCGCTTTGCATACATACCATGCAAGTTCTAGCATCCGCCGCAAACATAGAATATACTATTAATCTCACACACACAAGGCACATGGTCGACTTTATTGGAAGTAATATAGACTCTTGACCCAACAGGTGAAGGAATTGAACCACACAATATCACATAGTGAGTCACAATTAGAGCCTAAACGTCTCAATAGTCATGATGTTAGCACAAACTCTTGTTATAATCTCATGCTGCCTATTAGAATAATTTCGTGCGAAGCTAAGTAAAAAATTACTACTAAAAAAACTTAACTTAAACTAAAAAATGAAACAGAAATAAAACAAAGTAAACAAACAAAGTGAACAAACAAAGTGAACAAACATAGATGCGGTAGAGAAGTATAGCATGCAATACCGCCACCCCACACTTAAACAGGACACTGCCCTCAGTGGAAAGTAAATACGAAGAACCTGGTCAGTCGGACTCTTCCTCAATGTCGGGGGTCATACCCCCTTCGTCGGAATCATCATAAGAGTCATCATCAGAGTTCTCCTCTACGTCGGAATACGGCAAGCGTCGATCATCATCGGTTGGCACATCATCGTCTAGAGGTTCCTCAAAGTATGTGCCTACTCCACACATCTCCCGTGCATGCATATTCATTGGATAGTCATGGTCCAGCTGTTGGAGCTCTGCAGCAGTTGGAACACGTCCACCACTCATCATTGTGAACCGAGTCATGCCATAAAGATGACGGAAGAAACTCTCATCTCGAGCATGTCTCTCCGCAGTAGTAAGGTTGACACCATGTGTTGTTTCAGCATCTTTGACCTTTGTGAGGTCAACCTTCTTCGGGTTATGTGGGAGTTTGTGATCAGCTGGTTCCTCTTCGATATCCTCCTTCCGCAAGATTGCTGTCAACAGATTACCAAAAGTAAAGTGGGACCTCTTGTGTAGTCTGGCCTTCCACATTGTAGAACGAATGATTGCCCCAATGTTGATAGGGACATTCGTCATCAATGCATATACCAGGCACACTCTATCTCTTGTTATCTTGGTGTATTGCGTCCCTGGAATAAGGCATGAGTTGACGATGCGCAACCAGATTCTTGCTTCCCTATTCAAAGGAGCATAGGGGAAGGTGTTGTGTCGTCCGGTGTCTTGGTGTATGCTCCACCTTGCCATGGATCTACTTCCACAAAGTGTGTGTCGAATTGCTCTATAAGGAGGTCTGTTGTACAGCTCTTTGAATGGTGATGGATCGACCGTAGGTAAGCCAAGAAAGGAGTTGATCAAATCCGCGTTAAGCTGTAAAACTTGGCCCCGAATCTTTACTTCGCTGCCTATGGTTTTCGGCGACCAGTTGGCGTAAAATTCTCTTGTCAAATCAAGATTACATTCTCCCATGTCGCGGGAGATGAAATCCAGATTCAATGTCATGATTTTTGCCAACATACGCGGTTCCTTCTTCGCTAGGTTGTCCCTGTTGATCAAGTCGACATGAACATATTTTCTTTCCTTGTTGTTCCTATACCATTCTTTGGCTTCCTCCTCAAGAACCCATTTTATTCCAAACATTCGGCGGGGTAATTGCATTGAGAATGATTCTCCTTGGTCCTTGCGACCTCTCTTCTTGCCCTTTTGGGATGTGGTAGCCTTATCTTGCCTCGCTTTAGGTGCCATTGTTCCTGAGATTTAAACGATATTTCATGGTAGCATCAACTCAATGGAAACAATCTATAAACAAGCCATCGGGGTACCACCCCACACTTAGGTTCGTTGATACAAATCAGTGAAGTGAAAGTGGTCGATTACTTAGACTTTGTCGACGTACGTTTAAGGAGCTATATTCCGACAAGAAAATCAGTGATGTATCACTTCTTACAACCTTTGCAATATGTTCATGTTAGGTAAATCAAGACTACTACATAGGGGTTTCATCATGGTATAGTTTCTATCAACAATTTTAACCTCCTATGTCGGTAGGCAACTATAAATCTTATCCCGATGAATGGGATCTTCTAACATGTAGGTATACAAGTGACAAGACTATGCAATGTTCATAACCATAGCAATTCCGCAAAGAGTATGACAATGCAATTAAAACCAAATTCAAGTTGGAAATAAGTTAAGATTATCCTAACGTACATGTTCACTCACATGGTTGTGCATCAACAATTCAAACACTTTAACATCATCAATATTTCGTAAAGATGTAGCAATTCATGATAGACATAGCAACGTAGTACTTATGAGAAATAGATGAAGAATAAAAGAGTACTTACGTGATTGAAGCCTTTGGAGATGTTCTTGTGAATTGAAAGAGCAAAAACAAAAATTTTGAGATGATTTGGAGTGGATGTGCGGCGCCTTTAGGTCAAGTTTCAATGTGTTTATGTTTCAAGACTAAGTCCCCTTTATATAGGAAAAGAATGGGTCGGGTTTTGACCCATTTAAAATCGATTTTGGAGACAAAAAGGGACCATAGGCGGCGTCTTTAGCTTTGCCTAAGCATGGTATAGGCGGCGCCTAATGCAAAGCATAAGCTAGCATAGGCAGCGCCTAGTGTAATGCATAAAGGGACCATAGGTGGCGCCTAGTGCATAGCATATGAGATTCTGAGACCAAATGCTTTTGCATAGGCGGCGCCTATGCTATAGCATACTTGAGCATGGGCGGCGCCTATGCCTTTGCACACTAGAATCCGAGACCTTAGGCTATAGTATAGGCGTTGCCTTATTCGTGGCCTAGTTTTACCTAGGCCTAGCCTTGCTCGATGCCTATTTTGTCATGAGCAATGCTCAATCCATAGCCTTATGCATCTTTATTCCAAACTTACCACCTTTACCATACACTACGTCCAAATCGTTATTTGAAACCAATCTCCTCGTTGAATACCTCTTGCACCTATATTTGCTCAGAACCAATGAAAACGATTAGTACGATGGGTTGCCTCCCACCAAGCGCCTTAGTTTTGGTCGTGGCACGACTCTTATTTTTGGATTTTCTTTTATCAAAAGCAAAACACATATTAAAAAAATAAAAGACGATAAACGATAAACGATAAACGATAAACGATAAATGATAAACGATAAACGATAAACGATGGGTTGCCTCCCATCTAGCGCCTTATTTATTGTCGTGGCTCGACGTAGTTACCTCGAGTACTTAGACTTCGTCGAGATAAGTGATGGCCATATAATTCATCGAGTCAAGAGGACCGATATAAGGTTTAACACGTTGACCATTCACCTTGAAGACAACACCATTATTGTCTTCCAATTCAACTACTCCAGACGAGTAGACATGGATAACTTTGTATGGACCAGACCACTTAGACTTTAACTTACCTGGGAACAGCTTCAATCTAGAGTTGAAGAGAAGCACCATATCATCCTTTTGAAAGTTTCGTCGAACAATCCGCTGATCATGATACTTCTTCATCCGCTCCTTGTATAGGTCCGATCTTTCATATGCATGGAGACGAAACTCATCTAATTCGTTCAGCTGCTCCAACCTCAGATTCATCGCATCATCCCAATTCAAATTCAATTGCTTCAATGCCCACAATGCCTTATGCTCGAGCTCGATGGGTAAATGACAAGCCTTCCCATAAACTAGTTGATAAAGGGACATGCCGATGGTTGTTTTGAATGCAGTCCTATACGCCCATAGTGCATCATCTAGCTTCCGAGACCAATCCTTCCTATTAGCATTGACCGTCTTCGCAAGGATGTGCTTGATCTCCCGATTGGAAACCTCTACTTGTCCACTAGTTTGTGGGTGATAAGGCTTGGCTACCTTATGTTGCTTGACACCATACTTGGCCAATACGGATTTGAATAGCTTGTTGCAAAAGTGAGATCCTCCATCACTTATGATAGTACGTGGTACTCCAAAGCGAGAGAAGATATTCCTCTTTAAGAACGCTACAACACGCTTTCCTTCGTTGTCAGCCAACGCTACAGCTTCAACCCATTTCGAGACATAATTTACAGCAACTAAGATGTACTTCATTCCAAACGAATTCACGAATGGACCCATGAAATCGATACCCCATACATCAAAGAGTTCTACCTCAAGAATTTTAGACATGGGCATCTCATGGTGTTTCGAAATAGCACCTTGACGCTGACATTGGTCGCACCTTCTAACATAGTCATAGGCATCTCTAAATATCAAAGGCCAATAGTAACCACTTTGCAATACTTTTCTTGCCGTCCGATTGCCTGCATGATGTCCTCCAACTTGGGAGGTGTGGCATGCTTCCAAAATATTAGGCACCTCTACATGGGATATACATCGTCGAATAATACCATCCGCACATCGTCGAAACAAATATGGCTCATCCCAATAGTAGTGTTGTACGTCATGCATAAACTTCCTCCTTTGGTGGTAAGATAAATTGGCAGGTATCACATTACTCACCACGAAATTTGCAAAGTCGGCATACCATGGTAAGCCTTCCATTGTTGTCGCTAATATCTCCTCGTCAGGGAATGCATCATCAATCTGAATTTCAGGTTGCGCCACATGCTCATTCTCGAGTCTAGATAGGTGGTCGGCCACTTGGTTCTCGCAACCTCTTCTATCTTTGACCTCGAAATCGAACTCTTGCAGTAGCAATACCCATCAAATTAATCTTGGTTTTGCATCCTTCTTTGTCATTAGATACCTAAGAGTTACATGGTCTGTATGAACGATCACCTTAGTACCCAATAGATAGGCACGAAACTTCTCAAACGCATACACAACTGCTAGGAGCTCTTATTCTGTCACAGTATAGTTCCTTTGGGCTTAATTTAGGACCTTACTCGCATAGTAGATAGGATGAAATAGCTTCTCCTTTCTCTGACCAAGCACAGCTCCAACGGCTACACCACTAGCATCACACATGACTTCGAACGGGAGAGACCAATCTGGTGCTACCATGATAGGGGCTTCAATGAGTTTTCATTTGAGGCATTTGAATGCCTTTAAGCAATCTTCATTGAAGTCAAACTTCGCATCTTTCTCCAAGAGTTTGCACAATGGACTAGCAATTTTGGAGAAGTCTTTGATGAACCGACGATAGAAACCTGCATGGCCGAGAAAACTATGAACTCCCTTCACCGAAATTGGAGGTGGTAGATTCTCAATAACCTCTATTTTTGCTCGATCAACCTCAATCCCTCTTTCGGAGATCTTGTGCCCAAGAACGATACCTTCTTTTACCATGAAGTGGCACTTCTCCCAATTCAGCACTAGGTTGAATTCTATACATCTTTGCAATGCCATGCTTAAGTTTGCCAAGCATGCCTCAAAAGACTCACCAACAATTGACAAATCTTCCATGAATACCTCCAAAGTGTCTTTAACCATATCAGAAAAAATAGACATCATACAGCTTTGAAAGGTGGATGGTGCGTTACATAACCCGAATGGCATACGTTTGAAGGCAAACGTACCATATGGGCATGTAAACGTTGTCTTCTCTTGGTCTTCGGGTGCAATACAAATCTGATTGTAGCCTGAATAACCGTCCAAGAAACAAAACCATCTTTTCCCCGCTAATCGATCTAGCATTTGGTCCATGAATGGCATTGGGAAGTGATCTTTGAGTGTCCAAGAATTCATCTTTCGGTAGTCCATGCATACTCTCCATCCAGTGACGGGTCTGAGTGAAATAAGCTCATTCTTCGCATTCGCGACCACCGTCATGCCTCCTTTCTTGAGAACACATTGTACCGGGCTTACCCATGTACTATCAGAGATTGGATACACAACCCCCGCGTCTAACCACTTGATAATTTCTTTCTTCACCACTTCTTGCATAGGTGGGTTTAGACGTCTTTGATGCTCAATGGTGGGTGTGCAATTCTCTTCAAGCTGAATTTTATGTGTACAAATCCCAGGTAAAATACCAATAATATCCGCAATGGTCCATCCAATGGCTCTAATATACTTCCGTAGGATAGTAATAAGAGTTGCAACTTGTTGCTCACCCAAATCGGCTGCCACAATGACTGGAAGTGTGTTTCCGCTTCCTAAAATCCGTACTTTAGATGACTTGGCAGCTCCTTTAATTCTAACGTGGGTGACTCTTCAACAGATGGCTTAGCTGGTGGTGTGGGTCGATTCTTGAGATCAAGGTCCAGCTTCTTGGGAGCATAGCGATATGTCCCTAATCCTGATAAAGCACAAATAGCTTCTTCACAATTTTCAGCATCCTCTTTCTCTCTATTCATGAGCACAACCGCTAAAGGGTCATCAATAATTTGCTCTTCTTCAAGTAATTCTTTCTCATCATCAAAGAAAATAGCAGCCACCAAAAATACACTCAGATCTTTGGGTTGCTTCATTGATTTTCACACATCAAAGCGAACCACTTCGTCATTTATTCGGAATGAAAGCTTATTAGCTCTCAAATCAATGAGCACACTTCCTGTAGCAAGGAAAGGGTGTCCCAAGATTATGGGAACTTCTGAGTCTGCCTCACAATCCAAAATAACAAAGTCTGCCGGAAATATGAATGAAGATACCTTTACCAATACATCACATAGAATACCAACAGGTCGTTTTACCGACCTATCCGCCATGACAAGCCTCATGTTGGTTGGAGTAGGATCACCCAACCCCAACTTCTTATAGATTGATAATGGAATCAAATTGATGCTGGCTCCTAAGTCACATAATGCTTTGGCAAAATTCAAAGATCCAACGGTGCAAGGAATAGTGAAAGCTCCGAGGTCGGCTTTCTTCTGAACTATTGATCGGGTAGCGATTGCACTACAATGATGCACATATTCATTCAACTCATAGCTTGCTGCCCGCTTCTTTGTCAAAAGATCCTTCATAAATTTCGCATACCCAGGCATTTGTTCAAGTGCCTCCACCAATGGAACATTAATGGTCAGCTGCTTTAACATAGTCATGAATTTGCTGAACTTTGTATCATCCGCGACCTTCTTTAATCTTTGGGGGAAAGGTGGTGGTGGGTATGGAACTGTTCTCTCCATGGCTTTCTTCTCCTCTTGCTTTCATTTTTTCACTTTTTTAGGCTGCACGTCGCTGGGTGTGATGTCCTTGACGTCTTCCGCGGACTCCTCTCCTATTGCGTTGTCATCCAAGTCCGCAGCTTCGTCAACCACTTGCTTGCCTTTTGCTGAAGTTTCCAGCACCTTACCACTTCTGGTAGTGATGGCCATGCATGACCCATCATTCCTTGGGTTTTGCACAGTATCGCTAGGTAGAGTGCCGGCCTTTCTTTGATTGAGTGCTGCTGAAAGTTGGCTCAATTGCTGCTCTATTTGCTTGATTAAAGTGGAATGTGAATCAACTAATTGTTTCATGGAGGACAAATCATTAATTACCTCTGTTACTTCCGCGCTCGTTGCTTCCACTCCCTTCAATAATTTAGCCATCATGTCTTCCATACTTCCAGAATTAGATGTGGTGGTGTCACGTCTACCAGGGGGAACGTACAAACCACTCTTTTCATTCTTGTTCCTCCAACTACCTTGGTCCTTGTTTCCAGTTTTATCATAATAGTTCCGACCTTGGTTTCCTTGGGTATTCCCACGGAAACCCCCCTGATTGTTCAAGTAGTTGGCCTCCTCTTCCGAATCAGATTCGTCTCTTCCTTTTAACGCAATAGCTTTCACTTTTTCGGTCTTCCCTGATAATAAATGCTTTGTAAGAAGATCCATTTGTGTTTTCATATGCGTCATATCTTGATCACGTTCTTCTTCTCTTCTTCTTTGGTCTGCAGTCATGCCAATAGATAAAGTGGGGCTTGCTACCTCAGAATCCCTGGTATGCCAAGCTCTACTTTGCTTCGTCATACGATCTAGCATATTGCTTGCTTGACCAAAGGTGAGGTCCATAAAAGATCCTCCAGCTGCATTATCCACCACTGGTTTAGTTATTGAATTCAAGGCTCTATATAATATCTCCATTAGGTGAACATTAGTCATATGGTGGTTTGGGCATCTCGCTAGCTTTGTCTTGAACCTCTCCCATGTTTCGTGAAGAGCTTCAGTGGGAAGCTGACGAAAGTTGCTGATTTCATCTCTCAATTGTGCTCTTTTGGATGGCGGAAAGAATCTTTCTAAGAAAGCGTCTCTCAATTGCCTTCAATTTGTAATTGAATCAGGAGTCAGCCCATTCAACCATAGTGTTGCCTCCCCAGACAGAGACAATGGAAATAGACGTAATCGAATTGCATTCTGACCAACACCAGGATTGTCAAACGACTTGCATGTAGAAATAAAGTTGATGAGATGCATATTCGGATCATCGCCTGCTAGTCCACCAAATAATCCCTTGAGTTGTAATAACTGAATTATGGTGCTTGTGATGTTGAACTTGGCTCCGGGCGCTAATGGTGGAGGAATTATGGCTCCAGTAGCTCCGACACCATCAAGATCATCATCATCATCGTCGAAAACTGGTTGCATAGGTTGGCGATCATACCTAAACCGAGCTTGTCGACCTCTTCTGTTGGCAGGTGTTATGATTTCAGCATCACGCCTTGGGTTTAGTAACTCGTCATCACCTAAATCCTCATCGTCAGGATTTGCTGCTCGCCCAGGATTATCAATGTTTTGTTGGTGTAATTGAGCGGCAGCAAGAGCAGCTAATCTTGCTTGCTCCTGTTGAGCGGCCATCCTTTCGATTTCTGATTGTGCTTCCATTCTGCCAATACGTTGTGGTTCAGGATTGATAGGTAATAATGGTTGACCAGAACTTCGAGTATAGGGCATGCACTAAATAAAAACCTGCAGTAAACAAAAACAACAACTAAAAGTAAAAGTACGAGAATCTTTGACCAAAGGGTCTAGTAATTATCACAAACTTAATTGACACTTGTATTCCCCGGCAACAGCGCCAATTTTTGATAACGCTCAATCTACAGCTCTCGTGGGAGTGTAAAGCGGTCGCTAGCAAATATAGAACCCAACTAGGTTGGGTATCGATCCCACAGAGAATAGCTTGGTCAACAAGTAGGCAACGATTACTAGACTTTTAGTGCAAGTCTCGTAAGAAGGGGGGATTGTAATGTGTAATCAAAGTATTAAAGTAGAAACTGAAAATAGCAAAGTCAACAGAAAGAATGTTTAGTATGTTGTAAAACAATGAGAATTGAAGCGTTGGGGTTATGTCCACCTTCTGAGTTATACGTCTCTATTGGCTATGAGTGTGTTGAATTCCGACATGCATGTGCTTATAGAGAATTGTATTCGATGGTAAATCCAGGCGTCTTTCGACCTATTCGAGGATTATTTCACTTTAACTCTTTCGAGCTTAAAGCGTGTCTAACGGTACGAATTCTCCAAGAGGTTAATCCAGTTACTGCACTAACTGTTTAATAGGGGATAGGACCCTACTACCTTGACATTATCTCTTTTCCAGACAGATAACCTTTCTTTCGAACAAGTTAAATGTTATACTGGCGTATTCTTGCATTTGAAACCACAAAGAATTTAGATTAAGATGAAGAGAATAATGATATAAGCAGCATACGTGTCACGAACTCACAAGCTCATAGTAATAGATAGTACCTCATTCGGCTTCCATAACCCCAACAGAGAAGTTTAGTTACCCATGAATGCGAAGGAGATCACGATTGACATTGTTATTATACCACAATAATGATTAATTTCGTGTAGCACAAGAGTGGTAGGCGTTTAGGCGTGAATTCCTAGGCAAAGTAACGATTCTCTTGTTGCGGAAATTAAGAATAGATGAATAGAAGAAGAAAAATATAATTAATGGAAGAATTAGAAGTAGTAGTGAATGTATAATAGAAGGATGGAAAGATGATTGTAAGAATCTGAATTCATAAAAATCTCTAGCATGATAGGGTATTTATAATACCCATATCCTAACCCTACTAAGCTAATGAAATACTTAACCAAATCCTACTAAGCTAATGAAATACTTAACCAAATCCTACTAAGCTAATGAAATACTTAACCCAATTGTACTAGGTTAATGTATTATTATCCTAATCCAAACAAGTTACTGCAAGTCCCCAAAGTCTTCAGAAATGTTGTTTTAGCCCGGGACAGATTTTTCCTGCATCACTTTTGGTCCTTAGGCGTCCAAGCTTCCTTTTCTCCTTCCGTGAAGCTTTCTTTGGCATCAAGTAATCCATAAAATGCTGAATTCTGCATCATTTCTACCTGAAACTTTGCTAATCATGTTCGTTAGCTCACTTACAGGAAAAAGGACTAAAAGTGCATGAAATATATAATTTGTTCTCGAAACATGGCACAAATATGGGCAAAATATATTGATATAGGCGCGTAATATCGCCTATCATCAAGCATCATCAAAAGCAATACATAAGACTTTATTTTCAATACAATAAAATTCTGCAACTTTAGCAATCGAATCGGAAATAAAATCTCCAATATGTTTACGATCTTCATCATACAAAAAGCTAAAATACATTTTTGCATAACAAAATTATTATCTATCCAGTGACAAGTAATGGTTAAATAATCATTTTTATTAATAGCACGATTAATATCAGAATTTAGAGTCATTCTAAATTGAATATTTTTTAACAATGTAGATAAATAAAAATAATATTGTGAATGAAGTCTAAAAATATCGGCCCGACAAGTACTTATAGGAATACCATTAAACATAGGATTATAAATTGCTTGAATATAATGAATAAAAACATCAGAAGAAGGAAAAGTGAAAGATAAACAACCCACAACTACTATTTTTGTTATTTCTTCCCGGTCCCTCAATTTATTATACTTCTTAATTACCTGATCGATTATTATTGTCCATTCTAGTTTACGTTAGCCCACAACATCCTGACCACCTTTTGTAATAAGTAACTCGCTTTCGTGATTATCACTTATATGTTTCATTAACGTACCTGTACCCCCTTACTTGCCTCCTCTTTTATGCTTATATATTTGTTGATAAATATTGCATTGCACCTCAGTATCTGATATACGTGTAAAAAATTGTCATGCAATAATAGTTATTTTACGAGCTCTTCGGGAATGGGGAGGATGGGGAGAGCGATTAACCGATTCAGATCTAATATTAGTATTTCCTACTGCAGGTGTTTCGCCAATATTTTCATCATTTTCATCTAAATCAACCGCATCTACTTCATTTTCTTCTTCTATACCATAATTTTTCTGAGCTTCTACATAATCCATGTCGTGAGCACTTACACCTACTTCTTCCTCAAAATGTTGACTAAGCGGTACCGGAGGCGGAGGCACACGGGTATATCTACTACTTAAAGTACCTCTACTGCTAGTAATTCGCTTTTTTACTACCACTACCACTTTTGGGATAAATTATTTTTACACTTTTAGTGGTGAGGTTTCTTAATTTATCCACAATATAAATTAAACTAAGAAAATTCAAAATACACAAATATAATAAAATTAAATATTCAACAATCAATACAGTAATTAAAAATTAAAAGTAAGAGATGGAACGACAATACTAAATTTTGAAAGTATCCGAAAGTTGCGACTTTAGAAACTTCCACTCATACTTTGTAATCGTAAAATTAAAAAATTAAATTGACCACTTTAGGAAATATATAGAATATTTGAGAATTGAGAATTGAGAATTGAGAAAATGAAAAATTGTGTGAAAAATGATTTGAAAATGTAAGGTATTTATAGAAATTTTTTAAGGTTTAAAAAAATATTTTAAATGAAAAAACTTTTTTTTTAAATAAAAAATTTGTTAAGTAGCCGTTTGGACCCAAAAACGGCCATATAACCATTGGGCCAATGGCTACTTTGTAGCCCAATTTCCAAAATTCAAATTTTTTTTTAAAGGATCTGGGCTTGTTAACCGGCCGGCCTGGACCGGATTTGGTCCAGGCCGAGTTAATCGGGCCCAAAAAAATAATTTAGTTCGGAATCCGATACCCTACAGCCCGTGGTCTAACCGGGCCAGTTAATTAAGTGGGCCAGTTCGGGCCGAATCAAATCGGCCCATTTGGCAGGTTTCCAAATGCATCTCTAATGTTAGTGCCCCCTAATAGTTCTAAGAAGATCAATGATATTTTTTCTTCTGTAATTAAGAAACTAAATATAAAGAAAAAAAAATGATAAAACAAAGATGAAAAAATGATTCTTAAAGAGAGAAATCATTGGGACTTGTAAATTAAATATCCCTTCTGGTGACTTTAAATAGGAGATTTTAGGTAAAGAAAGTTGAAAAGAATCAAATTATAAAATATTCTTTAGTCAAAAATAAAAAAGATTTATCAATTTCCTACTTAATTATTGTGGCTTTTGGACTTCATCTGTCTACTCACAATAAATTCAAATCTTTAATGTCTTCCATATTATATGCTAATTAAAGTGACTTAGTAAATAGGTTATATATAAAAAAAAACCCTCAAAAATATCTCAAAAAATGACAAAAAGATAAATGGGAATGATAGCTTTAGGAGCATGCCACATCAGCATCCCTATATCTTTCCTTTATATATATATATATATACATAGTAGTAACTAATATGACAAAAAATGAATCTTAGTTGTAATCAAAAATTATACATGATGTATTTTAATTTACAAGAATCTTTAAGTTTGAACTAAATGTTGTTAGGAGAATTTAAGAGTTTGTATAATTGAAATAATAAGTTTGTTAATTTATAAAAATTAAGATTATATATATATATATATATATAAGTTTATCGATTTACCCAATAACTCAATAAGAAAAAATCGAACCGAACCAATAACCCAATAATTTTTTTTATAAAATCATTAAAAAATCGTTAACTCAATAACCCAATAACAATAAATCAATAATATTTTTATCGATTCGATTAATCGATCAATTTGATTTTTGCACGCCCCAAATCTCATCTATCTCAGCAATCAACTACTACAACAAAAATCATGATAACATGATATAGAATAACCGTGTGTCTCGAAACACATCACAAGTTTCGATAAGTGAATTAAACTGTGTATCAATACTCGTATGAACCATGGATGAAGCTACAATCAAGTAAGGATGCTCAATGAAATATCTTTTATCAGAAAATTAAATTATGTATAATAGATAAATATAATAATAAATGAACAACTTTTTATGAAATGAGTGCGGTAGTCCGACAAGGGTGTACGAGAGTGGTAGTCCGACAAAGGTGTTCATTTCCAGCAATTTTTTCTTATTTTTTATTTTTTTTTTCACTTTTTGTTCTTGAGTTGATTTTAAATGTGACTAGCCTGACAACCACGTGGATTGTTGGGCCATTCTCATTTCTATGTTTTACAGCACAAATCATTCAACAGAAAAGAAAAAATCAACTACTATTCTTTTTTAGCTTATCTTTAGATTGTTTTTTTAATTATATTTCATATTTCTTTTGTTATTATTTTTTTGATATATATTATTTCTTTATATAATTCTATCTAGGAGCTAAAATTGTTTTTGTTGACTTTTCTATGTTAGTAGTCATTTATTTAATATATAAGTGTTAATATGATTTAATTATTTATAAAACTTATTTTTTCTACTTCGTTAGAAGAGTAAGATTGTTTTACTTTTAAGGAGCTTTATTTTTTAGAGAAAATATTTTTTAATATATTTTGATCAATCAAAAATAAAAAAAAAATTCTTAAAATGTTTCCTCCATACCAAAAACACTCTAGATTTAAATATTTTTTTCTTTTTTATTATTTGATTTCTACTTAAAAAAGCATAGAATAAATTATGAGTAGAGAAAATTATGCAGGCATCCTAGCCGAATGGGTACACCTACTCACGAGTAAATATATATATATATATATATATATATATATATATATATATTGTGCATTGAGTTGGTTAAAAAAATGATTCACTCTTTTAAAAATTAAATATCTTTAATAAAATTTTTGACTCCGCCATAAGTATGAACTCTATGCTATTCATAGTATCCATGGAACCTCTACAAGATAAAATCATTAAGTTGAGTGATTTTATTGATATTAGTTTAATCGCACGTATAACGTTTGATTATTTAAAATTAAATAATTTTACCTATTGCGAAGATTTTTAATAAAGTGTAAATGTTCAAATCACTTTTTAAAAATCTTTCACACGTTAATATAATCGTGTAAATATAAACATATACACATATATGTTTTACCACTAGAAGTTTCAAGTGGTTGATGAATCAAAACTTTTGTGTTTGCTATAGTACCTCTTTCCCTTGTTGCCACAGGATAAGAGAAACGCAACAATTTGAGCCATATTTGTGTTACGATTATTTTCTTTTCTTTTATATTTAATTTTTTTCTTATTTTTAAAGTCAAATATTTATAAAATCATTGATTATATTCTTATTACGTATTTTAAACTTTTAAAAATCTGGTACTTCTTAAATTTTCTTACTCTAATAATTTTAAATTTGTTTCTTGATTTTTTTTCAAATCTTCTTAAAATCAAATTTAGTTGATTTAAAATTTTTAAACTAATAGAAAAAGTATCAGTTGTCATAGAAAAACTAATAAGGAAAGTTTTTTACCATAAATATATTTAATTAATTTAAAAATCTTAAATTATAAAAAAAATATTAAAATTCTGATGACTTTTAATAAGAAAAGGTTTTAGCATAAATATACTTAATTAATTTTAACTCTTAAATGGTAAGAAAAAATAGTGAAAAAACGATTTTGTCTAAAGTAAGGACTTTTAATGAAGGACAAAATATTCAAACAATATTTTTAAGACCCTCCACAATTTTAATATATTATAGATAAAATAAAATCAAGTGACTTTACTAGATATATTTTTATTGGGTTACATTTTGAGTTATTTATCACTCAAATTCTAGTAAACATAAATTTGAAAAATGTTCTATTAAGCTGGCATGAGTTTGAAAATATACTAGAAAAATAAATTTTCTAGTAAGCTTAAGGGATCGTTTGGTAGGTTGTATAAGAGTAGAGAAAAATATGATGTATTAGCAATGTTGGTACTAGTTATGCTTGCATTATTTATGCTGAGATTTTATTAGTTTGAGGTGTTTGATTTGGTATATTTAAAAAATCATGCATTGCATGCTTTTCTTTAAAAAAAAATATCCTCATAAATATGTGAAAAGGAAGTGGAAGAAATTTTAAGAGACAATTGTGTATTTAATCATGTTAATACACGCATGAGAATTCACTACGTTACTAATATCATGAATTTTGAAATATTAGTAAAAGACACCTCAACACACAATAGAGTGTATAACTAATAAAAGCATTATCTATACATATACAAAAAAATGTACCGAATAAAATACTATTAATACACAAAACTAATACATGTATTAGTTTTTTTAATACACTACGACCCCTAAAAGAATAAGAGAAAATTATTCCATATAGTATTTTTAGATTCAAAATGACAAATTTTGGCAACATTTTTAGATAATTGCATTAATAGCAATTTCATCGCAAGTTATATCAACTTATTAAAATATATATTATTTTTATTATATTTTTAAAATTTATTTTTTAATTCTATAATTTAAAATCAATTTCATATTTATAGGAATGTAATCACTATTCTTCTTAAATTGGGTATTGATAATTATGGTATATATATATATATATATATATATATATATATATATATATATATATATATATATTATTTTTATTTAATAGATTGCACACTTTTATCAGATAAATTTATTGAAGGAAGCTGGCGTTAAAAATTATTTAATTATCCGAAAAAGTTTCTGAAGTACCTCTCTCTTTCTCCATTCAAATACTCTGGCCTTCAAAACTTTATTCTCTTTCTCCATTCTAATATTCATCCTTCAAACTTTATTGAAAATCGGTTCTCCATTAACATACTCAAGATAAAAATTGGGTTTCAGATAAAATTCTTCTTCTTCCCGTAAAAACACAAAATTGATATATTTGAATTTTTTCATTCTCCATTGTGAAATCATGTCTAAACCAAAATTTGATTCTACTCCTTCGCGTAGAAGTCCTACAATAATCAAAAATAGTAGTCTCGTTCATCTTTCTAGATCTTCGTTTGATTTAGGTTGTTTCACTCCATCTCCTCTATCGAAGTGCAAAAAAAGATTGTCGAAAGTGGGTCTTAGATCAAGAAGTAAAATCAGTGCTTGTCTGATAAAATTAAAGTTCTGTTTGTTGATGAGTCATCCAAGAAGCTCAATTTGAACATACATAGTGAAAAAAAATCTCAACAAAAAGGTTGTCATTCCTTAAGATAAGAGGAATTATAAGAGAAAGAATATGGTTAGTGAGCAAGTGTCAGACTCCTATTTTGAGGATGAGATTTCACTACTCAAACCAAAAAACTCAAGTGCGAAGGCATACATAGACATAACTATTGTATTTTGATGTTTAATTATTTGGTTATTACTGTTTGTTTTTCTAAGATTGTTGTTATAAACAAAGTTTAGATTTTGTATTGGTAAAATGGTTCGATGGACCTTGTACTATATCCGTTTTGTAATGTGAATACTTCTACTTACAAGTTTGTCATCTGAACCCACTAAAAAATAATATTTTAAACACTTTTTTGATGAGCATAACACACTCTCTCTATATCAGCTTCCACGTTATTTTAAGGTATTACATTAAATTTCATGTCATTTTTAAAATGATACATAAGAAATTAAATATTAAAATAAATTTAATTAAACAAAAAATTTATAAATTGTAGAAAAGTTTAAATAACCATATTTTTATTTTTGCTCACAGATTAAATATCAAATTCATTCCAAATAATTAAAATTCTTCTCAAACTAATTTAAAATTTTAGCACAATTCGTGTAGCACTCTGCGAATAGAAAGAGTAAAAACCAATTTTTGCTTCTTGAAAATGGTGGTTTTTTTGCACAATTCAACAGGTGAAAATGTTCAAGAACATAAAAAGAGTTAATCTATATTAGATTTTAATAAAAAAAAATAATGACCCATTAAGCCCTTCAGGCCTACTGTCTGTTCTTGATTTTGATGAATTTCCTTTGTCTTTTGCTGACTTTTTGCTTGATTTTGATTCCCTCAGAGATTTTATATTGGATAGTCCAATGGCATCAGATGGTATTAAATTTGATACCGACTACATCAAGTTATAGATTTTTCGGTTCTGCAATACTAACATTTGACATGATTATTGTATTTTGATATTTATTTGTGCTCATTACTCTTTGTCTTTCTAAGATTGTTGGTATGAACAAAGTTTACTTTTGATATTTAACATAGTATTTATATAATGTTCTTCATCTTCTTCTGCCAGAAAGCAAACACCAATAACAATCAGGTCTAATACTAATTATTTTTTTATTGCAATAAAAAATTATTTGACATCAAACAATTATCAATTAATTTATTTCAACATGTACGGTTATAGTTTTTTATGCAATATCCATTACATACACTATAATGGTTATGTAACATAAAACCTTTTTTTTTTCTTTTTATCAATTGTCGTATTCATAAAACTCATTCAATACAAATGTATGTGACATATGTGAAACTTCATCAATATCAATTTTAATATAAATTTAATACATTGAGAACTTAAAAAAATTTACTTAAATATGAAATGAGTATATAAACTGGTTTCAACGCAATTTATCAAATAATTCATGAATATTGTATTGTGTACTATATTAGTTTCATACACTAAAAACAGTGATACGTAAGTTTATGTATAGTGATGCATAGGATATATACTTAACATACGTCAAACAAACATTCGTCTCTTTCATTACCGGTGGTGGAATAATTATATGCCAAATGTATGTTATTTGTATATTAAATGTATCACTAGTTATACAATAACATAAACATGCAAAATGCATGTAACATAATTATATGTGCTGTAAATATCATTTTTATATTTTTACTGTATATATGCGACAAGGTAATTGTATGTTTTGTGTATATGACTGATGTGTTTACTGTGTTTATATATGTTTTGTTAAAGCACTATTGCTAGTTTTTTGAAAGTTCTATTTCTTTAAATCGAATAATTAAGGCCCTAATTTTGCATCTCTAAGTAAAATTTTCTTTTTTTTCGCCAATCCTAGAGCCCTCAAATCAATCAACCAAATCCAATGGCTTGCTAATGATTTGCAAGTATGTGTATTACAAAATTATACACTCCTAACTGGAAACTGAGTCTTCTAAATGCTCACATTCAGTATTCATAATTACAAAAGTTAATATATCAAAATTTTGTTATCTAATTGTTATAATCTGTGAATTCTGTATACTTAATGAAAATTAATAAAGAAAAGAGAGAAATAGAGAAGAAGATGACGAATTAGAGGAGAGACATGACTTAATATAACTATAGAACCATTTTTATGGTAATCAATTTGGAACAAAATCGTTCAGAAGATTAAGGGATGATTGATATGTGTTATAAGTGTAATCCCCTTTTTATGGGTATGTAATATAATTTTCATATATTAAAATTGTTTTTTCCTTATTTTTAATTATTAAATTTTTTTTTTTCTTTTATAAATGATTAGAACTTGTAAAGTTGAGAGTATCAGTTATAACTTGCAATTTTCTACCTAAGGAATGTTATTTATGTTTTTTTTTTCAAAGAATAAAGATCATTTGTGCAAAATCGTGATTGAATTAGACCCACGTATATCGCCGTGTAAAAGTTCCGGGCGGGGGGTAGGGAAAGCCCTCTCTCTTTCTAGTTCAGTAAATTTTTCTAACATCTGCCATTCGTATTTAGGTTGCCTTAATTTAGAATATGGTCCCCTTCAAAATTTAATCATTCTCCACAAAAACACAAAAAGATGAAAACAACCAAATAAATATTTATTGACACCATGGATATCGATCTCCTTCGACCAAAGCCTAGTGAAAGTTTCAAGCTTGTACCCAAATACATACTTTACCTTTGCCAGTGGCGCCAGCAAGTGTTCCAACAATATAAGGATGAGCAGCCAAACGGTATGGGACAGTAGGCATATCATCACTTTGCAAAGTTCGAACAACCTTCTTATCAATGGTAGAAATGATATGGAGTCCATGTTTGCCAACGTTAATATCTCTTCTTTTATGCTTCTTCTGCTTTTCTTGAATCTTGCCGACGTAGACATGTGAATCATCCCAACCCCAGATTCCTCTGTACCCAAAGTAAAATCAGTTGAAAATGAATCCTTGTTATAAAGTACGTAGTAGCAATAATAGTTATATATCCATACCTTAATGTGGAAATATATTCACCACTAAGGTTGTTGTGGGGTATCAAGAACTTCTCCTCATAGTTTTCTCCTCCATATAGACCAATAGTATTGTCCGAGCTGTGTTCAACATGAAATTACCAATGTAATCACTGAATTATCCAACTTCATAAGGGCTACGGCCTAAGGCATGCAACATTTGCTCCACGGGTTCATCCAACCCCTTTGGCGGAAAATTATACTGTTTTTATACTATTTTACATGATTGAAAATATTTTTTTATGTATATATAGTAGATGTTGAACCCTTCGACTAGTTCGTATATTTACTTCTGAACCCTTTGATGAAAATCCTGGCTCCGCCACAGGTACGTATAGGATTCAATGAATTAAAGGGGATTCTAGCTAGCTAGTAGCAGAAACTAAAACAAACCTTGTTGTTGCAAGGAAACCCCCTGAAGGTGAAAAGTAGGCAGAGTAAATTGGACCTCCATGTCTAATAGTTATCAATGATTTTGGATCATCACTGCTAATACTTCTCAAGTCCCAAAGAGAGAGAGTCTTGTCTGCGGAGCTTGTAGCTATAATATTCAGATCATTTGGCTTGCAATGTATTGTGTTGATTGCTTCTCCATGTAATCTCCATGATGAGGATGGTGTGCTTGCCCTTACGTCAAATATTTTTAGTTCTCCGACTTCATCACCGAAATATACACAGTTCACGTCCTCCCATCGATGGCACATGGAATATACTGCATAAATATCCTGATATATCTCATCAAAAGCCTCCTTTTCTACATCCAGCAACATAATACGCTGATCATAACTTGAAGTAAATATCTGCAAACATATATATATATATATGTATATCAGGGAAGTTCATATACCAAATTAACTAATTACTAACTACATATTGAATCACCATAATATAAACATGAAGCTAATGCCATAGTTCATAGCTTCATATCCAGCACATGAATAGCTTTTCGATTTCATCGTCAATTCACAAATATTTTGTGTTTCAATTAGATTATTGTTACAAGTGCGGTAAAAAAAAATTCAAAGTGATAAAAGAACAAAGAAATTTAAAGCTTTAAAGGACAGTTTATAAAACATAAACAGTGTTTTCTAGAAGATTAATCAATTCTAGTTCGCAGTGAAAGTCAAAAAGCACAGTGACCTTGGACATGGAGAGTGGTTCAATAGTGATTGCAGACAATTTGGAGAGATGAGGTCGATAAAGATAAACTCCGTGATGTTCAAGGTCCAAGTTCCAAAGCCCGAAATAGCCAAGTTCATCGCCTACGACAATTACTCTTTTATCCGCAATAGGAAGAAATTTCACATCTGAGATGGCACCTTTAGCCACCTGTGTTCTTCCCTTGGGATTCAACTTTAATTGTAACTTTTCCAAATCAACATTAGTATAACGTCTAATGGGAACTTCATTTCTTGTCAAACAGCTTCTTATTGTCTTAACCATTCCATCATATGATAAATCAGACGACTTTTTGGATGATATTTCCTTTGTCTCATCACTCAATTCCGGTGGCATTCCTTTACTTCTACGAGATAAGCGGCGAACAGTACTGTTTGCCGTTTCAACTTCATGATCTCTACAATCACATTAACAAATGTAAAACGACATGCATTATAAATATAAAGTGAACTAACTACTAATATTATTTTATTTTTGGAGTGAGATAGAGGTAGAACCCTTTGCTGCGTCGTTGCCGCTTCAAAAATGCTCTTTCGTTATCTGCCATTGCTAACACTTAAGATAACAATAAGATGATTGTGTATATATGCATAGTGTACTTACTACTAAAGGATTAGTACACCTTTTATCTGATTAAAAAATTATTTGTAGGAGAGAATATCAAAAGTCACGCAAGAGAGAGAAGGTGGGAGGAATTAACTTTTAACTTTTAACTTTATTGGTTGATTTCTTTGAGGCGTGATTATGACATGTTTGGATAGTATGATAAAAGTGGCTTTTAAAAAAAATTAAAAAATATTTTTGAAAGTGTTTTACTTATTTTAAAAATAAGCAGTTATGTGTTTGAATAAAAGCGGTGAAACTGAAAAAAAGTTATTGATGTGTTTAATAAATAAGTGTTTTAAACACTTTTTTTTTGTCAAAATATCTGAAATATTTTTAAATCTGTTAATAATATATAGAGTTGATTATTGTTAATTTTTATTTCTAAAATGATTCAAATTAAAATTAATATATATATATATATATATATATATATATATATATATATATATATATTAAAAATATTTTCATGAATGACTATTAATTTGTGTCCTAAAACCCTTTTTTTTTGTTAAAAGAGTTTAAATCATTAAACAAAATATATATGTTACTAATCATTATAAATATATTAATAAATAAATAGTTGGTCATAAATGATACTATTTGTTTGATAAAATGACTCTTAATTAGAAAATATATTACTCGTTGATTGAGTAATGATTATCACTATTACAACATTGGCGAATACGAATGTTGCATCGTGAAATATAGAAGGATCATTCACTAATCGTTCATGAAGTTGTATATCTTCAATGAGTATTCTCCATATATTTTGGTTGGTGAGTTATTTTTTATTAGAGAAATTCATATGTTGTACAATAATAATTGTTCAAATTTAAAAGAAGATATTAAAGAAGAAGAATAATATATAAAAATTTATATTTCATAAATTAGAAGTTTCATACAAAAGAAGTACTAATATAGCTACACAAGGAAAATTTGGGAATAAGGGAGAATTTTTAGGTAACTCTCTTGTTTCGGTAGAAGTCCGGTATCTGATTTTTTGTTATCTCTTCTTGTTCGCATATTTCTTTAGGGATAATATAATCTCGTGTCATTCCTATCTTGACAATAGTAATTGTCTGTTTTATTTCATCAAACAATATTTCTACTGGTGCTGAGTAGATTCGGACATAGAATAACTGTCCCTTCGTAATCCTTTTATTATCCATAAATCCTTTGTGAATATCTGGAAATCCTGTTAACTCTTCTCCAGTAATTGTGTAGACTGTAGATAATAGTCCATAATAGTAACATGAAGTAATTAAGTCTGCACTGGTGCCAGGCAAAGCAATAAGTTTGTTATAGTTCTGACATTTTTATGTAATATATCCTTGGTGTTGCTTTGCTAAATCTTTACTCTGGATAGGTTTTGTATTTAACAATTTTTGTAAGGTATAAATATTATCAATATATGTACGAGTGATATGGTTATAAGCCTGCTTTTGTTGATTAAGTGACTCGGAATATGTGTGTACTTGGGGAGGTATAGATGACTCTGATTTTTGTATATTTGGTGTATATGGTTTTGAGAATATCTAGTTGAGGTTATAATTCTTTTTCTTTGGTGGTTCAGGTTTATTTTGAGTGACTATATTCTTTCCCTTGATACATCACCTGTGCCTGCAGCTGTAACTGTAATTTCGTTAGTAATTTTAGTTTTTTAATGTGTTCTTCCTGCACAGTATCTTTGCTAATAGCTTTTTCTTTATAGTGCTCAATTTGCACTTTTACATTTGTAACTTCAGTAGTTTATGTAATAACTCGTTCTTGTAATAACTTCATTTGTTCAAACACTTGTAACATTAAGTCTGTTTGGGTATCTTTGACATCAGCTTCTTCCATTGGTAAATCAGTTTGAGTAGCTTTGTCTTAATATGTAATCTGCAATAACATTCTTGTCAGTCTTGATTACTTCAATCGTAAATGTAAAATTTAATATATTCAATACTAATCTTCGAATTTCCTTCGTTGTAACTGAGTTTTGTATTTTTCTTGTTAACCACCAACGAACCTGGGTATTATCTGTTCTCACAATAAATTTGTTATATATAATGTATGGTTCAAATGCTAATAAACATTTATATAATGAACATAATTCTTTTCTATTTATTTCCCATTTTATTTCTGTTTCATTAAACGTACCTGAGTAGTATCTGCAATGATGTTCTAATTTTTCTTCTTCATATCCGTATTTAAATACTCATCCATAACTATATTCACTAGCATCAGCTTTTACAATATATATAAATTTTTTATTTTCGTCTGAAAATTGTAATTTTGATAATTGTTTACAAAGTATTTTTATTTTCTGAACTTGTTTTTTATCTTTTTCGTTGTAATTATATTCTACATTTTTTTTAAATTTTTTCTGTAATGGCTTTAGCTATAATGGATCTATTTTTATTTGTGCGTGGATATTTCTTAACTTCTCTAAACATTTTTATTAATGTTCATATGTTGGGGGGTGATTAAATGCTTTACTATAATATTCTTTAGTTTTTTCTCTTAGTCTTTGTAATTCTTGTATATTATTTTGGAGGTATTCTAAATATTCTATATCTTTTTTTCTAAAATATTTAATTAAATTCTCTTTCATAAGTATCTCTGTTGCTCTTATTTCTTCCATATCTTGTCTCCAATATTTTAAATACTCACAGTCTATCATTTTATCCTAAAGTAGTTGTAATACTGCAAATTTCTTTGTAATAATTTATTCTAATTGTACTATATATGATATTAAATTCTAGGTTATCTATTTCGTTAATTATCCTGTTTTTTCTTCTATGAATAATTCTATGTCTAAATCATATTCTAAATTGTCTTTTAATTCTAGTTGTTTTATGGTTTTATCTATCCAAATTAATCTTTCTTTTAATTGTTCTCTTCCTCTTTTAAGCTAGTTTCTATAATTAATTTCTTCATATAGCCAGCTTTGTTTTTCTCTAACTCTTTGAATATATTCTAGCATTCTTAATCTGTATAATATCCATCTGAATAATAACTATCTGAATTATTTCTACCATAGAAATCTATATTTTCTAATTCATCTTCTATCCAATTAGTATTTAGTAACTCATCTTCAAAATCAAATATTTTTTCCAATATTATTTTCTTTATGTCTTCTAATTCTAAGTATTTTATGATTTATAAAACAAGTATCTTAGTTTCATCAGATATATAACTTGTTATATTATTCATATTATGCTTAGTTTTCTACGAATAACTTGGATAACTTGGAATTGAATTCTAGTAATTAAATACTTTATTATAATATTTATTAGTTGTATATTTTAATTGTATATTTTCATTAGGGATGGAAAAAATATAAGACTATTGTAAAAATTGAATTAATAGATAAAAATAGCATAATAACTCAAAAACCATTAACATATAATTTTAACGATTTGAAAGAATTTAAAATGCATATAGATGAATTATTAGAAAAACAGTATATACAAATAAGTAATAGTAAACACAATAGTCCGGCATTTATAGTAAATAAACATAGTGAACGAAAAAGAGAAAAAAATAGAATGGTTATTGATTATAGAAACCTAAATGCAAAAATTATGACATATAATTATTCAATACCAAATAAGATACTAAAAATAAGATAAATACAAGGATATAATTATTTTAGTAAATTTAATTGTAAATCAGGATTTTACCACTTAAAGTTAGATGAAAATTCTAAGAAATTAACCGCACTTTTTGGCTTACTACGTAGTATTCTTCCTTTTTCTACTAAATATATTTTTTATTGTTGGTATTTTAAATATTTTTTCTACACTTAGGTCTAACTCTTTTCCCTTTATTTCGTCAAATATATTATTATAAAATATTATTTTTTGGTCTGTTCCTTCTTCATTTAAATATTTTTCCTTTGTTATTATTTTTATATCTTCTTCAGTCATTTGATTCATCTAATTTACTATCTATTTCATTATCTGTTTCATTCTCCGAAATTTCATATCTACTATATTCACTTTCTAATTCGTAATCTATATAATCTATTTGCATATATTCTGTATTTTCTATTTTTATTTCTGATATTTGTTTCTTTTTTGGGTCTTTAGGTATTTTACAATCTCTAGTTAAATGTCCTAGTTTTCCACAATTATAACAAGTACATTCTTTTATAGATTTCTTTTTCCTATATGGTCTTTTATGTTTATATTTTTTTACATAATATCTTTTTCTTGGTTTCTTATATTTATATTTTGATTTTTTGTATTTTCTATATTTCTTATGTCTTTTTCTTTTCTTATAATATCTTTCTTCACATCCAAATTGAGGTGTTATTTTATCTTTGCAACATGCTAAATTTTTTATTAATGTTTTTTCCATTTTTATTTCTTCTCTATATTTTTCACATAGATTTCTATACCATTGTTGTAAAAATTTTATTCTTGCTCCTAGGGTACCTGCTATTTTTGCTTCATCCCAACTCTTTATTATTTTTGAACTAAATGGTTCAGGTAATTTACTAAAATATAATTTTCTTATTTCTTTACTTTCTTCTGTATTATATGTTCCTTTATAATAATATTCTTCAAATGCGCACATATATTCATCTATATAACACATATTACATGTTGCTAATTTTAACATTAAATTCCTATTCATATATTTTTTTTTTATTTTGTTCTTCTTCTTTTTCTGTTGTCATACTGCTAAATTCATCTCTTATAGCTACTTTATATTTTTTTTAATATTTCTGTTGATGATATTTTAGTAATTGTTGATGCTCCTTCTGTTTTTTTATCAGATCTTAATACTTTTTTACTTTCTTCGGCTAGGTTTAAAAACCATAATTTTACTGTTCCTATTAATGTCTTTTCTATATATTCAGGTGTGTTTGTTGTATCTATTTTACTATCTAATAATTGTTTTGACATGTATCCTACCCATAGTTGTATTATTTTGTTTGTGTCTATTACACAGTCTAAATCTAAAAAGTTGTAATTAATTATTTGTTTTGGTGTCCATTTATTATATTCATCCTTTGGATTATATCTTTTAAACTTATTTTTGTAATTATAGGTTGATTTTCTTATTTCTGATGTACTAGGTATGATATTTTTATCTAGAGTATTTACTTCTGAATTTATTAGTTCTAGATTTTCCTTATTAATTACTTCTTGTCAAGCTTTCTTTTTTATGCGTGTGTCAAGAAATGAAGACACAAGTGTAATCCCTCTAATAAAGAATTAATGGAAAGAATAATACTTCCTCCGTTCAATTTTACTTATCACAATTGAATTTGATACATTGATTAAGAACAATAATTAATAACATGACTACTTTATCATAGTATCCCTATTAAATAATGTTTACATTATTTGTTGAAATTAATTGTGAAAAAAAAATAATTAATACTAAGGGTAAAAGAGAGAAAAACAATTTGTCTTTTCTTAATATGTCAAAAATGACAAGTAAAATTAGAAATAAAATTAGAAAACTTGTGACAAGTAAAACTGAACGGAAGGAGTATGAGAAAATTTTATTATTTCTCTCATGATCTAGTAAAGTGGACAATTACTCTCTTCGTTTTATTTTAGTTTATTTTTATTGATTTGACACATTCTTAAAAAACTAATTAGAGGTGTATTTTACTAAATTAATCTTATTAATGCTTCCTTGAAATTCTAAATTTGATTATCATTTTATATAATTATTTAATATTAAGGATAAAATAGAAAAAGTATATATTACTCCCTTCATCCCATATTAGTTAGGCATAAATCATTTTGCAAGGTGATTAACAAATTATAAATAAGAAGGTAATTTTACTAATTTACGCTTTAAAAAAGTTCATAAAAACTTTACAAACAAGTATGAACACTCTAAAAAAGAATTAGTTGCAAGGGTAATATGAGAAAATTTAATTAATGTTTTCTTTATTTAGTAAGATGACCAACTAATATGGGACGGAAGGAGTACTAAATACTCTTGATTTTATACATGGAGCAACTAAGTTGAAACAAATTTCTTTAGCGAGAGGGCCAACTAAAATGAAATGGAGGAAATAATATGAGACAACTATTTTTAGAAAGGTGGACAACTAAAATGAAATAGAGGGAGTATATATTGTACTTCCCAAATGGTTTCATTAATGAATGTGCCACGACCCAAAATAGGTACGTGAGGGCACTTGTCTCGCCTCTAGACAAGTAAGCCTAACCCATCCCAAAGAATACAAACATAGTGAAATTATATTGTAAGACCCCGTAAAATTTTGGTTATTTTATTTTTGATCCATCCGTGTGTGTAAAGTTAATTTTTGAATTGAATTACGATAAGGGGTGTAAAAGGGTGTTTTGAAAAACTTTTAAAATTTTTAAAAGGGGTTCGGGGTCATTTTGGGACTTCGAGGCAGTGAGGATTCGCGATATTGGTATGCTACTCCACTTACTTGTCGCGATAAGACTGTGGCACTTTGGCTACTCTCTGCGATAGTGCGTGCCATACTGCTACATTATTTTCGTCCAGTTTTATTTTTTTCACTTGAGGACAAGGGTTTTTAGACCTTTGCTCCTTAAACGACTTAAAAACACCCAATTGCCTTCAGTTATCAAGATCAAACATTACACTTCTCCACTTTAAATCTCAAGTCAAGAAAATTTAAGGTTTTTTTTAAGGAATTCATCATTTGGGCTCTAAAGTTCAATTTCTCTTCGATTTCTTCTAAATTTTAGGTATGTTACTCATTCCTTAACTTGTATTTTATATTGTGGCATTAATTTATTCAATATTCATGTGTTTTAGTTGATGGGTTTTAAATTGGGTAGAGGGTTTTTTGGTTGTTGATACTTGAATTACGTTTTCCTTGTTTTTAATGGGTTATTCATGCTTTAAATTATGATTTTGGAACTGAATTGGTACACAATTATAATGGTTGAAATGGGTTACACGAGATTTTACAAATTAATGTAGTTTTGACATGGTAATGACATTAACCTTAACCTACTTGGTCATCTTGGTTTGAACATGGACTTTTACATAATTTAGCTTGTCTTTTGAAAACACTACATTGCATTAAAGGACATATGGATAAAAAGGTTTTGGATTGCCTTTGTTGGCTATGGATTGGATTTTTAAACCAGTAATTAAAGTCAATTTGGTTAATTGGACAGGTTTGACATAAATAAATTAGCTTGCAAGCCTATTGGTATGACGATACCAAGTTGTAAATGTCTAATTGAAAAGATTCATTGGTTAATGGTTGATTTATGTTCAAATTATTTTAATTTGGGCTTAATAGAAATTTTTTAGCTCACCGAGAAGGTGTAGTCATGGGGAACCAACACTGGAAACCACGTTTTCCAAAGTTGGGGGATCTATATGACCATGTGTCTGATAAACACATTATATTTAAATGGCTATCACCTTGGTGTCTTTAGCCATTCCTCGGTACATGTGGTTAATATGGATTGGGGCCCTTTTTGCACGGGGAGCCAAACCCATATAACCCATGGGTGCCTGAAATATCGGTACGAGCTACATAGTTTAGGCTTATGTTTTAAAATTCCATGATTCATGGCCCTTGTCCCTATCTTGACATCCTATATATATGTTTATAAAATTGTTACGCATATGGTTTTATGGATGGATTTTGACAAATGCATTATTATATCCCTTTTTCTTGAGTTACATGTAGTGCTTACCCCATTGATCGTCCCTGAATGCTACATCTTTTCATGATGTAGGTTTTGAGGACTTTTTGTTGAGCGTGTGCAGTGTTAGGTAGTTTAATAATCATGTTGATCTACTGTGAAGTGGTGAGCCTCCATCTTTCGGAAGGCCCTATCATTTCATTAGGTTTCTTTTATCATTCTAGTATTTATGGATTTCTTTTATCATTGTCGGGGGCATGTCCCAACTTAATTGGTATTCTTAATTTATAGGCTTTTGTGGACAGTATTGGAATGTCATGGTTATCTTACTTTGATTCTTTAGATTATGTTTGGTTTTATATATTTTTTGTTGTTTTGGTTAGATTTTTCTATTTATTTCTATTGTGCTCTTGAGGTAAGGCTAAGGGGTTGTCTTCGGCCTATGGTGGGCTTGAGATGCCCATCACGGCCAGGCCCAGATTTGGGTCATGGAAAGTTTGGTATCACGATTCAGGGTTGTTGGGTATCCACAAAGCCATATCGAGTAGAGACCTTTTATGGGTGTATAGCACATCATAATTATAAAGGAGAGGCTACGAAGCATTTAAGAATGTTTTTCCATTTTTGTGTTCTATTTCGTTCTAGAGAGTGTAGTTATCATTGAACTTTTCTAACTCTTGGCATGCTCGCATTTCAGATCATGCCTCCCCAAAGATTTGACTGTCATAGAAACTCTACTGGAACCTATGTCCCACCTAAGGAAAATATGGAGGGGATTCACCCTGCTTATAGAGTGCAGACCCAGTCTAGGGCCCCTGCTCCTGACTGTACTGCTATGTGTGGTTCCACCAGTCCTTACCAATCCTTCTCAGGCTTCTTAGGCTGGTGATACTTATGCTCAGTCGCCTCCGAGAGATATCTCTAATGCGGAGTTTCATGCTTGCTCAGGTTGTGGCATCACAGTCTCATCAGTCTGATAATATTGGTCCTATTACTAGTTAATATGAGGTTACCTGAGTTGGCAAGTTTATGAGATTGAATCCCCTAGACTTTACAAGCTCTAAGGTTGAAGAGAATCCTCAAGGGTTTGTTGATGATATGGAGAAGATTTTCAGGTGATGCATGCTACTGATTCAGAGTGTGTAGAGTTTGTTGCTTATCAGTCAAAGGATGTGACTTACTAGTTCTCTGAGGAGTGGGATAAGTTGAAGGGTGATGATGCTGAGTCAGCAGTGTAGGATGAGTTTTCAAGTGCTTTTGTTTATAATTTTTTTTTCTCAGGAGTTGATAGAGGCTAAGTCTAAAGATTTTGAGAACTTGAAACAGGGTAAGATGAGTGCTAAGGAGTATGCACTGAAGTTCCAACAACTGTCATATTATGCTTTGGAGTTGTTTCTACTAGGAGGTACATAATGAGAAAGTTTGCTTTTGGTTTGTCCCATGATTTGGTATTAGTGTGTAGGGCTGCTATGCTGAATAATGATATGGACATATCCAGGCTGGTAGTTTACATGCAACAGGTGGAGGATGAGAAGAGAAAACAGGTAAAGATGGGAAAAAGGTAGACCATGAAATTCAGGTATGCGGAGCAGGATGCAAATCAGTAGAATAGTGGGAGAGATGGTAGACAGTGGGAACTAGGAAATTTCTTATTCGTCATCCAGTGCTCCTTATCCTAAGCCTACAAATGATCTTCATTTTCAGGCTAGCAGTGGTGTAACTCCCCGAGAGTATACCCTGAGCGTCACACAGTGCTTATAGTCCTGAGGGACCACAAGCTAACCCATGAGCTGGAACCTGTTGTGAGCACTGAATAACATAATCATAAAAACAGAAGAATAACTGATACACCATAAGGTTTTAATAGCTGAAACAAATACTGAATTATGAATCTGAAGAAATAACTATCTGACTCTAAATAACTACTGAAATCTGAGATAAACTAAATAACTAAATGTAGTGTCTGAAAGCCTCTAAACTGCAAGACTGCGAGTTGATGGGACAGGCCCCAACTAACTCTAACTAACTACTAGACTGAAAGCATAAAATAAATATCCCATCCTCAAAATAGAAAGACTTACCACTGCTACTGCTGAGAGTCTGAGAAGTCTAAGCGCGATTTGAACACTGAGCGTTAGAACATATGATATAATACATCATAGCGCAAAAGAAAGGTATGCAATCAGTACTTTGAATGTACTGGTATGCTAAATGAGGTAGGTTGATATGCATGGGTTCATAAATGAAATTAATAACTATCTAAATATATATGTAAAATGTGGAGTACTGAATAAATAATATGAAATTTGTAGATACTGGAAATATAAGATATCTGTAAATACTATATATGCATAAAAGTCTGTAAATACTGAAGATACATGAAAATTTATAGTTATTAAGGATGCATGATCAAGCATATAACATGAACTGAGTAAAATCTGTAAACTGAAATACTAAAATAACGGATATCTGTATGCCTTGGTCAAACAACACTGAGACTGAATTACTCATCTAGTTATTGGACTGAGACTGTGGGAGCTATCATCTAACTGACATTCCCCAATCTGAGCTAATTGGGGCCCAACCTGTAACCCCAGTTAGAAGGGTGTTAATACCGTGCCATGGGTACTAACGCTGGCTGTGTGGATCCACTATACTGATATATTGTCCAAAGGACTAAGGGTGTCAAGCCTGAACTGACGGGTGACCCCTGCGAGATAGTCAAGCCTAATCTGCCGGGTGACATATCGTATCCTACGCTGGCTATGTAGTTCTGAAGTATATGGACTGCTACTAGCGACTTTATCTATCTGATGGGGAAGCCGCCATCCCTATACTCTCTAGGTACTAAATCCTACTCCCAACTTAAGACACTGAAATACTAGACTGTTCTGAGTTTAACTGACTGATATCTGACTGTCCTGATAATTTTTATAGTATGTTCTGAAGACTATTCTGTAATGTACTGAGACTAGACTAAGTAAACAAGTATGGTTTGAGTATTCAATACCCCCAGGACTTAAAAGCAACAATAGTAAAATGACACCAAAACTTGAAGAACATAACATGAAGGCTTGTAGTAACATTTATTCTTGTAGGTTTTTTCTCAAACACTTAAAGTTCATGGTTTGATCAAATCATAAGAATGTCATGGAACTTGTAGTAAAAGCATGAATTCAACATGAATAATATGAAATCATGATTTAATTCAAGGAATGATAACATTAAAACATGAAGAATTGAATAACAATAATAATTTCATTGAAACATGGTATAAAATCATAGTTCATGGAGATTCATGGGTGAAATCACAATTTAAAATCAAATAACTTGAAAAGATCACAATTTTTTTGTAATTTAAATAGGATACTTGGACCCCATGGGTAAAAGTAACCCATGGATGAACATCTAACATACCCGAGTTAATGAATTTGGAAGGATTGATGGTGAGTTCTTGAGATTTGTCCTTGAATTTGAGAGCTAGGATTTCTTGTTCTTGAAAAAGGGGATCTTTAATTTGAGAGGAATTGAATAATAATGAGTATTTAGGTCAATTAGGGGTTAAATTTTTTGTTTAGGACGAGTTTAGGGCTTAGGAAAAAGACCCAAATACCCCTAAATGAATTTAAAAACGCAAGTTGGAAACTAAAGATCCCAATTTTTGGCCTTGGCGCAATACGCCACTGTCGCGCCAAGCTACTGGAAAAAGGATAATTGGAAAATGGACGATGGCACGACGTGGTAAGATCGTGGTCCTTTACTGTAATGCCATTTTGGCCACCTCCGCGATGCGCCATAATAGCGGAGGTTCATTGGAAATTGCCAAACGTGAACTAGGTGCATGGCGCGATACACCAACATTACGGTACCATACTAGAAATTGATAATTGTTATTTAGATTGGCTTCGTGACATGCTAAGGGTCAAAATGACGGTGTTTAGCGACTGAAACTTAAAATCACCATAACTTCTTACCTGGTTATCAGATTTGGGTAAATTTTATATAGGTTGAAAGCTAATTGAATTTTCTAAGCAATGGAAGTCTCTAAATTGAAAATTAATAAGTATTTAAAATTTTTTATATATGAATACTCATGTATTGGGACTTAGATTATGCTAGAGAAATACGGGGTATTACAATATCTCCGCCTTGGGATCATTCATCCTTGAATGAGATTGGTTAAACTGAGGAAAACTGATGGACTGAGCTTACACACTGAACATGCATATCTGATGAATGGAATGCATGACTGAACTGATTCATGAATGCAAGACTGGCATGAACTTGATGTGAAACTGAAACTGAGCATGATAGAGGGAAATCTTAAGAAGATTAGTACCTTAAATTGAATCTGAATTTGTGGAAAAGAAATGAGGGTACTTGGTCCGCATATCTTCATCTTCTTCTTCCCATGTTGATCCCTTAATGGACTGATTCCACCAAAGAACTTTGACTAGTGGAACGTCATTTTTCCTTAGTCTACGAACTTGATGATCAAGAATTTTGACTAGAACTTCCTCATAGGAAAGACTGTTCTGGACGTCTATACTTTCTACGGGAACAATTATAGATGGATCACTAAAACACTCCTTCAACAATGAGACATGGAACACTGGGTGTACTGAAGCTAGATTTGAAGGAAACTCAAGCTCGTAAACTACCTTTCCAAAATAACTGAGAATTCTGAAGGGACCTGCATATCAGGGACTGAGTTTTCCTGTATTGCTAAATATTTTCACTCCCTTCATGGGAGAGATTTTCAAGTACACCAAATCACCGACCTCAAACTCGAGATCATTTTCCTCACATCTGCATACGAATTTTGTTAGCTCTGGGTTATTCTAAGCCTCTCTCTGATCAACTAAAACTTCTCTAAGGCATCAAACACCAAGTAAGGCCTTACTACTGCGGCCCCACCCACTTCAAACCAACCAATTGGAGATCTATATCTCCTACCATAGAGAGCTTCAAACGGAGCCATCTGAATACTGGAATAACAACTATTATTATATGTGAATTCAATCAAAGGAAAGTGGTCATCCCAACTACCTTTGAAATAAAAAAAGCATGCTCTCAGCATATCCTCAAGAGTTTGATTAGTCCTTTTTACTTGACCGTATATCTGAGGGTGGAAGGATGTACTGAGGTGGAATTCGTTACCAAGAACCTTTTAGAATGCTTTCCAAAAGTAAGAGGTAAACTGGGTATCTCTATTTGAGATGATGGATCAGGGAACACCGTGCAACCTAACTAACTCCTTGAGGTAGAGTTTGGCATAGTCCTCGGTTGAATAAGAGGTATGGATTGGCAAGAAATGAGCTGATTTGGCCATCCTATCTACGATAACCCAACTAGAATCATGTTGAGACAGGTATGAGGCAAACCTATCACAAAATCCATGTTCACTTCTTTCCATTTCTATGTGGAAATATGGAAATACTAAACTCCTTCATGGACCCACTAGGTTTCTGGTGCTCAATATTAACTTTCTGACACATAGAGCACTTAGATACAAATTTTGCAATATCCCTCTTCATCCCACTCCACCAATATATCTCCTACAAATTGTGGTACATCTTAGTGGCCTCTAGATGAATAGAGTAACGCATACCATGCACTTTTACAAGGATTAGTTGTTTCAAGTCATCTACACTAGGCACACATAGCCGACCTTAACAACGCAACACCTCATCTCCTCCTTGGGAGAAAACCTTCATTTTCTGATCTCCGACTGATTCTTTCAACTTAACTAGGCTGGGGTCTCAATACTACTTTTCCTTCATCTCAAAAACTAGAGATGATTCGGCACTACTCTGTACCTACACACTACCCTCTACTGAATCGACTAGGCGGACACCTAGTTGGGCAAGCTGATGAACTTCGTGAGCTAACTTCTTCTTACCATCCTTAACATGAGCAACACTACCCATAAACAATCTACTGAGAGCATTAGCCTCTACATTGGCCTTGCCCGGATGATTCAGAACATTCACGTCATAATCTTTAAGTAACTCTAACCACTTTATTTGACGTAGATTCAAATATTTCTAAGAAAACACATACTGAAGACATTTGTGATCTATAAACACATCAACATACACCCCATACAAATAATGCCTCCAAATCATTAAGGCAAATACTACAGTTGCTAGCTCAATATCATAAGTAGGGTAATTCTTCTCTCGAGTTTAAGTTATCTTGAGGCATAGGCTATAACCTTACCTCTTTGCATAAGGACACAATCCAAACCTACTCTGGATGTATCACAGTACATAACAAACCCATCTGAACTATTTGTCAAAGTAAGAACTGGGGCTTAGGTTAGTCAAATCTTCAACTCCTGAAAAATCTTCTCATAGGAATCTGACCACTGAAACTTAACTTTATTCTGAGTCAATCTGTACATGGAGGATGCAATAGAAGAAAACCCTTCAACAAACCGATGGTAATATCCAGTTAAACCCAAGAAACTCCTGTTATCTGATGGAGAGATGGGTCTAGTCTAGATTCTCACCGCCTTGGTCTTTTAAGGATCAACTCTAATTCCATCACCAGAAATAATATAGCCGAGGAAAGCTACTAATCTTAGCCAAAATTCGCATGTACTGACTTTAGTGAATAACTATTGAGCTCTAAGAGTCCGCAATACTATCCTGAGATGGTCTGTATGATCGTTTTCACTACGAGAATAGACAAGAATGTCATCAATGAAGACTATGATGAACATGTCCAAGTATGACTTGAACACTCTGTTCATCAAGTCCATGATGGATAATGAGGAATTAATAAGACCAAAGGACATGACTAGAAATTTGATGACCATACCGAGTTCAGAAAGTTATTTTCGAAATGTCACATTCTTTGACTCTGAGTTCATGATAGCCTGATCTAAGGTCTATCTTTTAAAAGTAGCTGGCACCCTGAAGTTCATCAAATAAGTCATCGATTCTAGGAAGTGGATATTTATTTTTGACTGTGACTTTGTTCAACTGACGGTAGTCTATACACATTCTGAGAGAACCATCTTTCTTACACACGAATAAAACTGGTGCGCCCCACAGAGAGATGATGGGACTTATGAATCCCTTATCTAGAAGATCCTTCAATTGTTCCTTTACCACCTTAAGTTCTACTAAATCCATTCTGTGTGGCAAAATAGATATAGGTTGAGTGTCTGGGAGAAGGTCTATTTCGAAGTTGATTTTCCTTTCGGGAGAAACTCCGGGAAGATCTTCAAGGAACACATCTGGAAATTCCCTGACTACTGGAACCGACTCAAGAGTTGGAGTTTTTGAGCTAGAGTCATCGAGTCACACAAAATGATAGACACATCCCTTGGATATCATTTTTCTGGCTCTAAGGTATGAAATCAAATGACCCCTAATAGCAGTAGTACTACCTCTCCATTCAAGGACTGGTTAATTTTGGAACTAAAAATGAACTATTTTGTTTCTACAATAAACTAAGGCATAGCATGAACGAAGCCAATCCATGCCGAGAATGACATCAAAATCCATTATCTCTAACTCCACGAGATCAACTGAAGTAACTTCCTAAGATATTGTGACCGGACAGTTCCTGTATGCTTGCCTGGATACAATGGAAACACCTACTGGGTAGACACTAAAAAGGGCTTGCTAGATTTTTGGGACTGACTCCGAAATTGACGGCTATATATAGAGTTATAAAAAAAAGAGAAGCTCCAAGGTTTAGTAAAGCATAAATATGTAAGTAAAAAACCTGTAACATTCCAGTAACTATGTCAGGAGAATTTTACTAATCTTGCCTAGACTGAAGAGCATATAATCTGTTCGATCGTTGACCACTAGTAGCACTGGATGCGGAACTCTGCTGAGTTGAGTGACCAGATGGAACTAACGACTGATGGGACTGGACCTGTTGGCGCAAATCCCTACCTTTTTGAGAACCTACTCTACACTCTCGAATTTGATGGCCTAGCTTACCACACCCGAAACACACATCACTACCCGCTCTATACTCACCTTGATGGTGTCTACCACACTTTTGACATAGAGGATTTGTACAAGCACTATTAACACTGCCCTGGGACTTAGAACCTGCTTCCCTATCCCTATTATCTTTTCTGAATTTGGGTACTAGGGTACTGGCCGAAGAAGGTGGTAGGGTTGAAGACCTATGATGAAACTAAGAACGATTACCACCTTCTGACCTTGGCTTACTGAAGTTAAAACTACCCATCCTAGCTCTCTTGTTTCCTCTCCCCCTCTCTTTAATCTTCTTCTCCTCTATTTGTTGAGCATAGTCTATTAACCTAGACAAGTCCATCTCTCTAATAAGCATTGTGGTCCTTCATTCCTTGACTACACTATCAGAAATGCCAGACATAAACTTACTCATATTGGATCTTTTGTTAGCTACCACATGAGGAACATATCTAGGTAACTGAGTAAACTTGAGGGAATACTCCTTCATGATCATGCTGCCCTATCTCAAGTTAATAAATTCTAACACCTTAGCCTCCCTTAACTCCAATGGAAGGAATCTATCTAAGAAAGCTGTATCAAACTCTTCCCATTATACAAGCCCTGAATCAACACCCCCATCAACCTTTCACTGCTTAAACCAAGTATGGGCTATATCCTGTAACTAATATACAACCAACTCAGCACTCAGACTAGATGTCACACTCATAGCATCCGATACCTTTTGAACTATATCTAAGAATTTCTGTGGATCCTCTTTAGACATGAATCCGTAAAAGAAAGAGGATTCATCCGGGTGAAGTCTCAAATTTTGGTCGCAACAATATTAGCCACTGGGTTGGCTGAAACAATAGCTGTCCATTCATTCTGTGATACTACAGAATTGGCTAGAGTAGTGAACACATTTCTGAATTCTGTGTGAGAGATATGCTCATCCAAAGGATCTACCTGGATGAGATGAGGGGATGGATGACTTTCTGTTCTTCTTCAATTCTTCTTAGGAGGAATGTTCTGTAATGAAAGGAAGAAATGAATTAGACTGAGAGTTTAACATGATCTCACATTCAATTGTATGACATGAATACTAAAAGAAGTAAAACGTTTCCCAAATGCCTTGTAGCCTCTCGTCCATAAGTGTGGTGAGCTACACACCTATGCACAAGACTCTACTTGACATGGCCTTCAGACTTTCTAGGACACTTTAAAACCTTAGGTTCTAACACCAACTTTGTAACACCCCGAGAATACACCCTGGGTGTCACACGGTGCTTACAGTCCTGAGGGACCACAAGCTAATCCATGAATTGGTACCTGCTGTGAGCACTAGAATAACTGATATGCCATAAAGTTTTAATAACTAAAATAAATACTGAATTATGAATATGAAGAAATAACTATTTAAGTCTAAATAACTACTAAAATCTAAGATAAACTGAATAACTAACTTAGTGTCTGAAAGCCTCTAAACTGCAAGACTGGGAGTTGATGGAACAGGCCCCAACTAACTCCAACTAACTACTAGACTAAAAACATGAATTAAAATATCCCATCCTCAAAATAGAAGGACTCACCCCTGCTACTGCTGAGATTCTGAGAAGTCTAAGCGCGATTCAGACACTGAGCGTCAGAACTTATGATATAATACATCATAGCGCAAAAGAAAGATATGCGATCAGTACTTTGAATGTAATGGTATGCTAAATGAGTTAGGCTAATATGCATGGGTTCATAAATGAAATTAATAACTATCTAAATATACATGTAAAATGTGAAGCATTGAATAGGGAACATGGAATCTGTAGATACAAGAAATATAAGACATTTATAAATACTGTGTATTCATAAAAGTCTGTAAATACTGAAGATACATAAAAATTTGTAGAGACTGAGGATGCATAACCAAGCATATAACATGGATTAAGTAAAATCTGTAAACTGAAATACTAAAATAATGGATATCTGTATAACAAACAACACTAAGACTGAATTACTGGTATGATAATTGGACTGAGATTGTGGGAGCTATCATCTAACCGACATTCCCTAATCTAAGCTAATTGGGGCCCAACCTGTAACCCCAATTGGAAGGGTGTTAATACTATGCCACGGGTACTAACGCTGGCTGTGTGGATATACTATACTGATATATTGTCCAAATGAATAAGGGTGTCAAGCCTGACCTGATGGGCGACCCTTACAAGATAGTTAAGTTTAATCTGATGGGTGACTTCTCGTATCTTATGCTGGTTATGTAGTTTTGGAGTTTAGGGACTTCTACTAATGACTCTGCCTATCTGAAGGAGAATCCGCCATCCCTACACTCGCTTGGTGATAAATCCTACTTCAACTGAAAGACACTGAAATACTAGAATGTTCTGAGTTTAACTGACTGATATCTGACTGTCCTGATAATGCTCATAGTATGTTCTAAAAATAATTCTGTAATGTACTGAGACTAGACTAAGTAAAAAGCTATGGTTTTCAGGTATTCAATACCCCTAGGACTCAAAAGCAACAATAGTAAAATGACACCAAAACTTGAAGAACATAACATGAAGGCTTGTAGTAACATTTATTCTTATAGGTTTTTTCTCAAACACTTGGAGTTTATGGTTTGATCAAATCATAAAAATGTCATGGAACTTGTAGTAAAAGCATGAATTCAACATGAATAGTACTAAATCATGATTTAATTCAAGGAATGATAACATTAAAACATAGAGAATTAAATAACAACAATAATTTTATTGAAACATGGTATAAAATCATAGTTCATAGAGATTCATGGGTGAAATCATAATTTAAAATCAAATAACTTGAAAAGATCACAATATATTTTGTAATTTAAATAGAATACTTGGACTCCATGGGTGAAAGTAACCCATGGATGAATACCTAACATACTTGAGTTAATGAATTTGGAAGGATTGATGGTGAGTTCTTGAGATTTGGCCTTGAATTTGAGAGCGAGGGTGTCTTGTTCTTAAAAAAGGGATCTTTAATTTGAGAGGAATTGAATAATATGAGTATTTAGGTCAATTAGGGATTAAATTTCGTGTTTAGGATGAGTTTAGGGATTAGAAAAAAAGACCCAAATACCCCTAAATGAATTTAAAAATGCAAGCTGAAAACTGAAGATCTTGATTTTTAGCCTTGGCACGATGCGCCACTATCACATCAAGCCACCGTAAAACGGACAATTGGAAAACTGGATGATGGAGTGATGCGGTAAGATCATGGTCCTTAACTGGAATGCTATTTTTTCCACCTCCGCAATGCGTCATAATCGTGTAGGCTCACTGAAAATTGCCAAATGTGAACTGGTCCTTGGTGCGATGTGCCAACATCATGGTACCACACTAGATAATGATAATTGTTATTTAGACTGGCTTCGCGACACGCTAAGTGTCAAAATGATGGTGTTTAGCATCTGAAACTTAAAATCGCCATAAATTCTTACCCGGTTATCGAATTTGGGCAAATTTTATAACGTTGGAAAGCTAATTGAATTTCCTATACAATGGCAGGCTCTAAACTGAAAATTAATGAGTATTTCAAATTTTTTTATATGAATTCTCATGTATTGAGACTTAGATTATGCTAGGGAAATACGGGGTATTACAAGTGGTCCTAAGGTATAAGTCTTAGGCTAGTGAAGCTCAGTCAGCCCCACCTTATCCTCTTTATCAATTTTATGGACAGCTCCATCATGGGTATGTGAGGAGGAGAGGAATTTATGTTTTAATTGTTGTCATCTTGGTGATCTACGGTGGAATTATCCTATATCTAAATTTGCCACTGGAGCTAATAATGTCCTGGTCGCCACTTCTTTAGATACTGCACCTAAGAGCGTCATATCAAGTACCGATAATGGCTAGAATTACTTCTATACACTTGATACTCATTAGGAATTTGAGGCATCCTAGATGTTTTCACATATGTTACAGATTTTCTCTTGTGATATTTATTATTTGTTTGATCCGAGTTCTACCCTATCTTATGTGACCCCATATGTGATAATACACTTTGGTTTTGGTCCTGATATATTTTTGATCCTTTTTGTGTTTGTACTCCGATGGGTGAGTCTATTGTTGCTAGAAAAATCTATAGGGATTGTGTGGTATCCATTCTTCATAGGGAGACATTGGTAAATTTTATAGAACTTGATATGGTAGAGTTTGATGTAATATTAGGGAATGATTGGATCCATTTGTGATATGATTCTTTAAATTGTAGGAACCAAAAGGTTAGTTTTCATCTTCCTAATGAATCGGTGATTGAATGGTAGAATGTTCTTTAGTACCCAAAGGGAAGTTTATTTCTTACCTTAGATATCAGAAGTTGATTTTCAAAGGATGTCTGTATCATTTAGTTCGGGTTAAGGATTCTAACTCTGAGAGTCCCTCTTTAAAATCTGTCCCTATGGTTAATGAATTTTTTAAAGTCTTTCCCGATTATCATCCTAGAATTTCTCACGATAGTGAAATAGATTTTGTAATTTACCTTCTATCGAATACTCATCCCATTTCTATTCCTCCTTATAGGATGACTTCGGTTGAACTAAAGGAACTAAATGAGCAATTAAAGAATTTTCTTGATAAGGGTTTCATTCGTCCTAGTGTTTCTACATGTGGTGCTCTTGTACTTTTCATTTAAAAGAAAGATGAGTCTCTTCGGATATGTATAGCCTATAGTTAGTTGAATGCGGTTACGATAAAAATAAGTACCCTCTCCCTAGGATCGATAACCTATTTGATTAGCTTTAGGGTGCTAGGTGTTTTTCAAAAATTGATCTCCGTTTGGGCTATCACCAGCAGAAAATTAAGGAGGTTGATATTCCGAAGACTATTTTCTAGACCTGGTATGGCTGATGACACCTAATTTTGGCTCTCCATGCTTTAAAATTAACGTATTTGGGGTTCCTGATCGTTAAAGTGCATAGGATGCAATTTTTCATACATTTTTATAATTTTTAATAAATTATTGATAATCATTATTATTGTAGGATGTTTTATCAATTTATTGTCATATTTTAATTGTGCATAATTTATTAATAATTGTCCTTAGTTTTGTAAGTTTTAGAATTTTTACCAGTTTATTATCGTTTTATTTTTTTTGCAGAGTCATCTGCATAAGTACATAATATAATACTCCAATTCTTCTTTTTACATATTATAATTTTAATTGTTTAAAAGATAATATATTTTTTAAAGATAATTATGTTTGTTGTTTGTATTTTCTGTAATTATATATCGATATCTATATTTTTGCATATTATTTAATACATTCGCAAATACTAAGTCAGATCAATTATTTTAATACACAAAGCAATAAATCAATCAAGTCAAGGTCTCATCACTTTTTAAAAGTTGACACTTCAGGTGATGGATTGAGGTTTTCGTTCTTTGGATAAAGAATTTTTATATATGGGTTAAAAAGATGAAAAAACTCATTGAACAATAACCGCTAGGCTAAATCATGCTTTAGGAGGCAAGAGAGTTTTATTTTTATTTTTATTTTGTGGTTATAGAAAGGGATCAATTTTTATTATAAATAAATGAGAGCGGTTGGGATTTATTTTCAACAAAAAATATACACACACTTCAACACGCAAACACACGTATATCACACACCATTATTAATTCCCTTTCTCTCATCTCCCTTTCTCTCTCAAAGACTCCACCCATCCCGCCATCTTCACTTCCTCTCCGACAGCCCAACACCACCATCATCATCAACTTCTCCATCTATCCACTGCACGAAATCATCCAACAATCAGTCACTGTTCCACCAACCAGTGTAACCTCAACGCTGCCCTTTATTTTCCCTCCCTCTGAGTACCACCAAGCCGCCTCCACCCCAACAACAACAGAACTGCTACTCGACTCTGGTAGAATAGAAATGACATACAACTAGCCAGTGAACTTCGTCACTGCTCCGACTGAATTTGGATAGAACGATCAAAACTCTGACAAAGCCTCTACTTCAAACTCTGTGACGCCGAACACAAGTTGGTCAGATGTTTGAACTCTTGAACCTTTATATCGTTTTTATTTTGACTTATGAATTTGTTACATATTTTATTTGATTTAGTTCCAATATTTTCTATTGTTAAGGCTTTTCTCACAGATTTTTAGTTATTACCATATCAGTATTTGCTATCATCATTATTTGTTATCAATATTAGTTTCGTTGTTTTTATTTACTACTGTTGATATTGTTATTTTATTATTTTGCTAATAGTTGTATTCACTGCCATGTTGGACTGATTATTATTGTGTTATTCGTTTGAGGATCTTATTCTTGTGAGTTCGCCAGAGTTTATCAATGTTTTAGTATTTTGCTTATTGTTCTGATTATATTCTTGTTGTTGTTTCTCTGTTTTACAATGTATTAATTATGATTATTTTCAGCTCATACTTGAGCTATTTCATTCTTGAACCATTTAATAAAAATGATAAATCTTCCATTTTATTGGCCAATGAAGAATTTTTTTCGTCAATTTTTGAGGTCTTTGCAAATAAAATGACGGATATTACGTATATAAATACATAATAAAATAAATAAATTCAGGCAATGATGAAATTTTTATAATTTTTTTAAAACTTTATCTGAGCCCGCTTTTAATGAAAATTATATTTTTTCTATACACATATGTACATGTAGTTCTTAATTTATCTTGATTATTACTAACATCTTTACTGTGAGTATTTGTGCAGGTTCTCGAGAATACTTGTCGGTAATGACATTCAAAGAAGAGCTTGATTTTTTGTATTTGTACTTTTTACATTCTTATCATTGTACAAATATTAATCATAGTGAAAATTTTATTTTGGGGCGTTGGGCGGGATAATCATTATTTATGCAATTCACGTTCCACATTTAGGAATATTTAGGTTGTTACAATTTATATAAAAGAATTAAATTAGTTTAGATATTTAATCGAATAATTCACACTTTTACACTAAAAAATATTACGTAATCTTTTTTCTTAAACAATTTTTTTAGTCAAATATTGTCTTTTCTTTACATGCATATACTTATATATTTTGTTTATATATATTTTATGACAACATATGCATTATATTGTTTCAATACATATTTTATATTTGCATTCACAAACATTGATTCTTTCTTTTAATAAACCTAAGTCCGGTCAGTTACAACTCCTCCTAGGTTGTATTCGATCATACCACATTTGTGGATTCTGAAGGATGCCTAATCCCTTTCCTTTAGAATAATTTAAACCCTCACCTGCAATCTAAAATTGTTTCATAGATTGAAATAAAGTCAGACTTGTTAATAAATAAATAGGTTTCCTTATTTTCCTTAGAAAATAAGGTGGCGACTCTGTATAAAAATTAATTCTTTTAAGTCCATAATGTTATACTTGTTTTAACTTTAGGTAAATATTGGATATGACAATTTGGCGACTCTGCTGGGGATTCAAGGTTCTAACCATAACAAACTTAGGTAATTGTTTATGTTTTAATATATTGTTATTTGTTTCATACAAATTGTCTTGGTTTATTTTGTTTGTGGCATAACTTATTTATTTGTTATTATTTTACATAGATTGTTATTTGTTTATCGCTTTATATAAATTGGCATTTTGTTCATATTTTCTTCATTTCAAAAATTTGACACACACATTGTACCCACAGATTGTACATTGTACTTTCCCCATTTTTTTTTCAAATCACCTTGCTTTAGAGAGTCGGCACATACATAGGGTGAGAGAAAGTTTTACTACTGCGGACCACGTGCCTTTCTCATATAGAAAATCCAAGTCCGTGTCTTCCCATTATTAGTCAACATAGGATATAGCTAAAATAACACCATTTTTATGTGCATGCATCATTAGTCACTTTTATGTACAAAGAATTCACGATCCAAGTGGCACAATATTATAGTCTTTGTACATATTTACAGAATTATTATGTCTGTACATCTTTATTTGATCTAAATTGATTATCCTTTAGTGAGGTGTAGTCAAACATTTTGTTTTGCATATTGGATCAGTTAAAAAATTCACCATAGCAACATCGTCATTAGCTGCGTATAGGTTTGAACTATGTTTTGACCTGATTCTTGTCCTGACAAGATACGTAGGCAACCCTGTATAATGGTTCAATTTCTTCACTATTTCAGAATAATTTCTCTAGTATTCAAACTAGGGCAATTTTCTAGAATAGTCCAAAAATGCCCTACAAAGATCTTTAAGAGTGCAAATAAATAGCTCCTCATATACAAATCTCATTGAAATTAGTGTCTAGCCGGCCTACCTCCAGATCATCACCTGATTTTTATGCAAGAATACCTAGCTTCTTCTTTCAAACGCTGTAGACCATTAAGTTTATGGCGTATCGATCCTCACTTTCAAAAGCAAGGATTCAAATTTTTTTCAGTTATAATAATCCTACCAACTGCAGTGAAATAATGTCATAATTCCAACAATGTCTGAATTTTTCAATCATGTCAGTATACTGAAGTTGTGTCAAAGCTCTCCCCATGCATGACATCCATTCTGTCGATCATTTGATCAAAACAATTTTGATGTTAAAATCAGTTTTTTCTGGTCATCTTTTATATACTTTTTAAGGATAACCATTATTTTTTTTAACAATTACACCATGTCACATACAAATTCATAAATTTTCTTGAATTAAGTAGACCTGATTCTTGTTTTCTCAAGATACGTAGGCAACCCTGATTTGGGTCCGATCCTATTCTTTAAAAAATTAACTTGATTGGTATCAATACATTTAAGAGTGTGCATGAGAAAGAACAAACTGGTATGATGAAAAGGTCCGATTTATAGTAAATCATAGATTCTTTTGGTACCTTTTATCACACCTGAGTGAAACTTGAAAAATTCTCTTGCATGCATCTAAGACTAGCACGACGCCAACCTCATCATTTTATCAATGTGTGATGAGCTTTAGTTTAATTTGTTACATTGCATTGTTGATCTAGAACTTGGCCTAAATGTCTGTTGAGGTAAAATTCTGAGTTATACTTGATTTAGGAAAGGACCGTAGGCCTTCCTTGACCCGATTGTGCCTTTCACAATCCACCAAATAACATTTATCTCTAGCATTTCCTCTTTTAAGCGTAAAACCTTTTTTCATTGGACAACCGCATCTGAGCTTGTACCCTTTTGATTGATTACATACAATATCCCTCTCTTTGTCCTACCTCTTTGAGTGCACTAAATACATACAAATTGAGGACTAAGATTCAAGATCAAAGATGCAAAATATAAAGGCTATATTATCCCAGATGGATAAAGTGAAAAGAAAACGACATTAAAAGGAGCAAAACTCCCACCAAAAAGGAGAAAAAAAGAAAAAGAACCAATATATATATATATTTTCTTAAAGAGGGGGGGGGGGGGAGGGAACTCCAACACAAGATTAAAAGAAAGTCGAAGCAAATACAAAATAAGGGACAATGCAACACAACTAAGAAAATCATGCATCAAAGAGCAACAAACTTCGAAAGCACAAATGCAGTGTAATGCTCATTGGAGGATTAGTCACTTTCATCCCAAATATCATCCTACCCGTCCCCAAGACTACATTTTAAGTCAATAGCGATTCCTATGATATTCTATTTCAAGTGTTCTCATATTAGTGGTGTCGCGCCCTATTTTCTTTGCGGAAGGCGGGATTCGACTTGACAAAATCTCGGAATGCGTTTGAAGGAAGGGTGTGAGAGTTGCCACCTAACGTATTAAGGTGTGTTAGGGCACCGGTCTAGGATACTACGAACCTATTTTTTGTTATTTTGTCTTAGTTCACCAGAGTTCGGGTAAGGGTTCAAATTACCTCAAAAGGAAGGTGTTAGGCACCTTTCGAGGTCTACAAAGGTGGTTCCCGACCGAATTCATACTTTACATGGGGATTCTTCATGATCAAATAAAGTCTCTTCTTTTATAATTAAATTGATGTCTAGCTACGTCATAAAGTAATTAATAGTCAGGCACATATTATTTGTTAATTTTAATTATTGAGTATCTAAGCGATAAAATAAATAAAACATAAAGAAGATGAGCGAGAAGAAACAAGTGGCGAAATCATAATAATATGAGTGTCTGCTTATAAAATTGTCTACCCCAAATAAGAAGCATGCGAAGTAAATAAAAGAAATCGTCCAAGTCGAGAAAAGAAATATTTTGGTTTTATTCGGATCAGCCCCAATTTGTTTAATCATCATCTGACCTAAGGGCCGAACTGGTAGACAAGTGAAATTATCATTAGCCTCGCCATTAATAGTTTGTTGGGATCATCATTTTCGAATAGGGGCTACCCATGCTACCCCACCTAGGCTGGATTGTCAAGTCTAAGGGCGTTCTATGACAAGGATAAAACTAACGTTTTTAGTAATATTTAACGTCCCAACAATTGCCCAAGAGGCATTGGACTTTGCTATTTTGGATTTGTGTTCTAGACTAAAAGAAAGCTATGTTGCCTAAGACTCGAAGCGTGAACATACTGGACAACAGGTAGCACGTAATAGTCCCAAGTTAGCCTCTTGATTAATTAACGCTTATTAATATTGTAGCATGCGAAAATAAATAATTATTTATTATGTTGTTAACCTATAGACATGATATCTAAATGTTTCAACAAGTAGTGATAAAGTACAACTGACTTGTGTATGCAACAAATGTAATGTGTGTTGATGAAAGGGTGTCATAAGTGTGGTAAACGTGTCAAATAAAAGTGCTTGTGAATTAAGTGCAGTAAAATATGTAAATGAGAACATAAGAAACCAACAAGAATATTAAAAGGCATTAATATGTTAAGAATTCATAATAATGAGCTTTATTTGGTGTTTAATATGATGAAGAATGTTCAAACTAACATTTTAGCATGCTGAAAAATTGTATAAAACATGCTGAAAATATGTTGATGTACAAAATTTTTTATATTAACATGCTATAGTATCAATGTTGACATGCTTAAAGTACCCACATTAGATATACGAGAAGACGCTCAAATGAATATTTTACACACTAAGCATGCTCAGTTCCAATGTTCAGAATGTTAAAGTTAATTAATAATATGCTGAAACTATTATTACTGCGCAAGTGACTTAACACTAATGTGTTTAACAATATTTATGTTAACATGATGAAGTAGTTATAACATGCTGAAATTTATTAGATGCGCAGAATTTTAATGTTCTAATGTTAATAACATGCTAAAATTGTATAGATATACAAGAACATGATTTAAACATCCTGTAAATTGTAGTTAAACATGCTGAAAGTTGTATTAAACATGCTGAAAATCAAGTTTAACATATTAGAATATGCGATAGGCTTAAGTATATTACTTAACACGCGTATTCATGGATAGACATGCTTAAAATCATGATAATGCTAAAAAATATATTAACTCGTCTAAACCTATTATTTAACATGCTTCCTAGTATATTAATATGCTAACATGCTTGATGTCAAATAATATACTAATGTGCTTGATGTCAAATATGCTAGTATGTATTAATGTCTTATTTTAACATGTTAATATGTTGGAATCAATATGGATGTCTAAAATGTTGAAAAAATGACTTTAATGCTCAAGATATATGGTAAACCAGATTCATCAATTTCCATGTTGCCAAAAACTTAAGTCAATACGTCAAAATTAATTAAAATTCCTAAAGCAGGATTTCTAGGTGGCCAAGTAAGTAGATTATTAGATTTTAAATCACGTTTTGCGTAAGCATTTCGTATAGCATATAATACACGCAAAAAATCCTAAATTGTGCCTACTACGTTGGTCATAGAGTACATAATGCCCACCCCCAAAGCAGTCCCCCAAATCTAATTATTACAATAATAATAAAAGTGTTTTACAATATATTACAGACCAAATAAAAATCAAGGAAAAAATAACTAGTTAAAAAAATACATAGTTTAAATATTTCGGCGACTCTTTGAAACTTGTAAGTGTCTGTTTCATCTGCCAAATAATACATAATAGCAAATAAACCAAACAAACATCGAGATATTCCTATAGACATGTTCCTACAACCGTTATGCAGTCAGCACATACACAGAGAATAAAATAATTGCATCAATTTGTGAACTTGCCAGTAGCAGCAGTATGAGAGATAATAAAAGTAACGAAGATCAATGATTTGTAATAGTGAAGTATGCTAAGTGTTTTCAGCAGCTTTGTAGGAAAGCCAAAGAACTTTTAAGAATATTGTTTCTCTATATTAAAATAACTGATCTTTTGTTTACGAGAGTAATAGTAGTAGTTGTAATAGAACTTGTGAACTTGAGTCCTCTGTTAATTGAAAAGGATTGGTGTTTATATAGTAGGGGGTCTAGAGGGTAAAAAGGAAAAAATATTTTTACAATCAATCAGAATCAATTAAGGAAAGGAAAATATTTGATTGAAATCAGTCAATGGGTTTTTTCAATAAACAAAAAAATCATACTTGTAATATAAGATTCGGTAAAAGCCAATAAAGGAAAATATTGGTTGAGTGAATCAATTATATTATATAAATAATTTAAAATCAATCTAACCTTAACAAAAGGAAAAAAAGTATCAATTAACAGAGCATGTGGCGTGGTCAATCAACACAACTGCCTTAAATATAAAGACATAATCAGTCAAAATAAATAGAAGGAAAAATATCAATTAATCCAAATATTCCTTCTGAATCATGTAAATTAATTAAGGAAAATCATTATCTCAGCATAAAAAGGTCAAAATAAATTATGAATGTGTCAATCAGTAACATATCCCAAGATTCCCAGAACTGTGTCAAATTGATCTTGCAGTGGTTTGTGAAAATTTAAAAATATGTTAACTAAAGAACCAAATAAGATATGAAATTAAAATAATTAGGTCAGAAAAATCAACATCATACATCACTGATTCTAAATTTAACGATCTATCAAAGAAAGAGAAAATGATGATAACGTTAATGCAATTAGATAAGGATGCGAACCTGGATGAATTTATCACGAATTCATCGCAATTTTTTGGTGATTAGTAGGGAAGATAGAGGCGCTGGAGAAAGGGGAAAGCGATAGAATCGCTGTCACCTTTGGTGGTAGCGGTGCTGGTCGGCTTACTGGTAGAGGTATTGGAGTAGCGATGGAGCAGTAGAGGAAGCTCGGAAGCAGTGAAGTCGTGGTGGCGGGGTTGGAGGACCACGGCTAGGACTAGTCGTCGTTAGTGATGTTGGAGCGGGTCTTCGACAGCAATGATGCATAGGAGATCTGGGGTCATAGAAGATAGAATGGTGTTATCGTTGGGGGGTGGTCGGAGATGAAGGGATGGCATGGTGATGCTGGCTGGAGAAAAATGGGGCGAGGCCATTGCCGCTGTTCTTGGCGGCGTCAGATCTGGGCTGAGACGAAGGGGATTGGCAACGAGGGTGGCATTTCTGGCTGGCTCAGCTGATGGATTGAGCAATGGAGCTTCGACGACTGATGCTCTTTTGAGGCACCGAAAAAGGAAGATGATCGGGGTTTTGTGGTGATGTTGGATTTTACGTTGGTACCGATGTGGAGAGGGACGACAGAAGAGGTTCTTTGAGAGAGAGGGAGTAGAGAGAGGAAGCAAGAGGGGACGGATGATAGGGAATAAGATTAGGGTTAGGGTTTGTTGTTGTTTTAAAAGAAAGGTGAGGGGATTTGGTCTCAGCCATCAAATCAGTTTTTGATCGACGTCTGGGATTTAAAGATTGGGATTTAGACCAAATTGAGTACCATTAAAAATTGAGTGACTAAATTGGCCAAAATTGTGACAAAATGCTAAAATTGTAATGATCTGGATTAAAATCGGCTAAATTTGTAAAGATTAGACTATAAGACGAATAAATTGGACAAATTGGTATTTTAAAAGACAGCTATTATTTAAATTAAGGTAAATAAGATTAATAATAATTGAATAATAGATAACAATACTAAATTCTAAATAATAATAAATAATAATATTTAAATAATAAATAACAATTATTAAATAATAAATAGTAAATAATAATAAAAAAATTATGATAATAGATAATAATGTATATAATAATGGTGTTAATAAATAAATAAAAAAGTACTAATATAAATAGTGTGAATTTTTTTAAATAAATATTAATGAAATTATATAAAGCTATCATATTTAAAAAGGAATAAAATGATACTAAACAATTTATTCAATTTTTCTAAGTTACGAGTGAGTTACGTTAGTATGTATTTAATGTAAAATGATATGAAGAAAAAGAAAATATTAATAATTAAAATTAAATAAATTTGACAAAATAGCAACCCAAAACTGATATCAGGAGGTCAAAATTGGGTGTCAACAGCTGTCCCTTCGTTGTTTGAGAATGATAAAAGAATTGTAAAAGAACGAAATTTGACGCAGTAGCCGATTTTGTCCGACCGAGAGGGGTTCATTGGAATTAAGGCAACAAGAGGTGTTTTTTAAAAAAAATAGTATGGCCGAGACTTTGGCTTTAAGTCACCCACATATCTCTTGTTTTTACGAGAATCAGGCCATGTATAGTTCTAGATTTAGAAATGAACAATATTCCAAGAAAATATTAATGACAAAGGTTGGAGCGTAAAAAATGGTATTGTGGGTCGGATATGATTTGAGATAGAATGAAACAATGACGTATGGAGAATTTTAAAGATGTTGAGATCGGTGAGTCTCAGGATGAGTTCAAGTGGTGGACGAATAGATGGAGTAATATTCTAAAAACAGAAACGAAAATTGTCTCTATTTGTTATTCCTTATCTGCTACCTGCGTCTTTATATCACTAAATAACAGGGTAAGAAATGTAAGAAATAAACATTTGATAAATGTAACATTATTGTGAAGATAAGGAAAACGTATCAATTTTATAATCAGCTTCTTGGCTTCTCCTCGTCGGAGCAGCATTGGGCTCTTCCATCGTCGGATCGGCATTGGAGATTCCCCATCGTCGGTTTAGAATTTAGGCTTCCCCATCGTCGGATCAGTATTGGACTTTTCCACCGGCGAATCAGTATTGGGCTTTTCCCTCGTCGGATCAGCATTTGAGCTTCTTTATTGTCGGATCGATATTGGAGCTTTCCCATCGCCAGTTTAGCATTTGGGCTTCCCCATAGTCGAATCAGCATTAGGCTTTTCCATCGTCGGATTAGCATTGGGCTTTTCCATTGTCGGATCGACATTTGAGCTTCTCCATTGTCGGATTGACATTGGAGTTTCCCCATCATCGGTTCAGCATTTGGGCTTCCCCATTGTTGGATTAACATTAGGATCTTCTCCATCATCGGATCAACATTGGGTTTCTCCATCGTCGGATCAACATTGGAGCTTTTCCATTGTCGGATCTACATGTGAGCTACTTCATCGTCGGATTTACATTGGAGCTTCCCCATCGTCAGTTCAGCATTTGGACTTTTCTATCGTCGGATCAGCATTGGGAGCTTCTCCATCGTCGGATCAGTATTGGGCTTTTCCATCGTTGGATCAGCATTGGAGCTTCTCCATTATCGGATCGGCATTGGAACTTATCCATTGTCGGATCAGCATTGGAGCTTTTCCATTGTCGGATCATCATTGGGCTTCTCCATTGTGAAATTATGGCCCGTATCTGCCACTGGTAGCTTGACTCGACAGAAATAATTAGTAAGAACATAGTGTGTGCGTAGAGGATTGTGGCTAACAAATGTAACGGTAGAGATAATGAAAGATAAGAAAGCATAGCTGTCTTGTAGTTGGATTGATCGTGAAGTTTCTTGCCATGATGTTTGATGGTCTATTTCTCCTTCGTGGTGGAATGGTTATTGTTATCTGTACCTGTTAATCCTGTATCTAAGGAAAAATTATGAGTTCGTAAAAAAGGGAGGTTGATTTGTGCTTTTGCCTTGACTGAAGTATTCGCCTCATGATGTCGTCGATTTGTTGATGAACTTCGTCCGTACCTTCACTTGGGTAGACAGATAGTAGAAGGAAAATCGTTTTTGAAAAGAAAATCATGTTTGAAAAGAAAATTATCTTTTGAGAGTAGTAAGTAAAATTTGTTAGGAAAAACATGAAAATTTTGTTGCATCGTTGATTGTGACATGTTTTGAGACAGTACGACATCTTGCAGATCCTTGTTCTCTTCCCCAGAAATTTTGAGAAACACTAAAAACTTTCTTCCCCAGTATAGAACTAAACTTGTTGCGAGAATTCCAGCGTCTTGCTCCTAGAATTTTTTAGGTTGTCTAAAAAATTATGCCCCAGTTTGTAATTTATACCGACATCATGTCCACGTGGAATTTTTGAGGTCCTCTCAAAAATTCTGCCCCAGTTACAGTACTCCCAGAGAGGGGAATAAAATATTTTATTATGAAGTGACCGAACTCCATAGGAGCGCCTACGTATCTCTCTTAAATGGGAATCAGGTCGAACGTCGTTCCAATTATAATTTAAGGGGCGTAAAGATAAAATTAAACATAATATCTCTTAACAGTGTCTGAATTGATAGGCTTAGACCAAACCATGCCATCCATTTATGTAAGTATGAGTGCTCCTCCTATCAGAACTCGATGAACCACGTAAGGGCCTTGCCAATTAGGCGAGAATTTTCCCTTTGCCTCATCTTGATGTGGAAAAATTTGCTTTAGAACCAGTTGTCCTGGCGCTAAGTGTCTTGGCATAACCATTTTATTGAAAGATTTGGTTGTTCTGTTCTGATAGAGTTGGCCATGGCAAACTGTATTTATTCGTCTTCCGTCAATGAGCGCTAGTTACTCAAATTTGTTTTGTATCCAATCAGCGTCACTCAATTCTACTTCCTGGATGATTCTTAGTGATGGTATTTTAACCTCAGCTGGTATCACTGCTTTTTTTCCATAAACCAGAAAGTAAGGCGAGGCACCTGTGGGCGTCCTGATGGTAGTACGGTACCCTAGCAGTCGACTGTTGTCAACCATCTTGCACAGGATCCTCTTGATATTTTTATTTGCGGCCTCAATTGCTCCATTCATTTGTGGACTGTAGGCTGTGGAATTTTGATGCTTGATCTTGAACTTCTCACATGTGGCTTTCATCAGGTTGCTGTTGAGGTTGGAACTATTGTCAGTGATAATGGATTTGAGAATTCCGAATCAACAAATGATGTTGCTTCAAACGAAGTCGTCTACGACCTTCTTTGTGACTGATTGTGAGAAGTGGCTTCTACCCACTTGGTGAAGTAGTCAATTTCAACAAGGATGAACCTGTTGCCATTGGACGTGGCCGGCTCAATGCGACCAATGATATCCATGCCCCAAGCTGTGAAAGGCCAAGGAGAGTTGGTGACATGGAGTTCGTTGGGAGAAATTCGAATCATATCAGCATGAATTTGACACTGGTGGCATTTCTGCCCGTAGTGGATGCAATCATTTTCCATGGTCAGGTAGAAGTAACCTGCTCTTAGTATCTTTTTTCCAACATAAAGTCGTTCATATGTGGACCGCATGTTCTGGCATGTAGTTCTTCAATTAGCCTAGACGCTTTTTCGGCCTCGACACATCTTAGTAATCCTAAATCAGGAGTCCTCCTGTATAGGATTTCTCCATTTAGGAAGAATTGGTTGGCTAGCCTCCGAATGGTGCATTTTTGGACACTTGTCATATTCTCAGGATAGTCTCTACTTTTCAAATACCTCTGTATATTTGTATACCATGGATTTCCGTCCAATTTCTCTTCAACATAGAAGCAATGCGCGGGCCGTTCATGTACGTGAATGGGAATAGGATCAATGTAATTCTTGTCTGGATGTTGGATCATGGAAGAAAAAGTGGCCAAAGCATCTGCAAACTCATTTTGGATCCTTGGGACGTGTTTGAACTCTATCTTGTGGAACTTCTTGCACATCTCTTGTACACACTCCAAATAGGGTGGGAGTTTTGTGTTTTTAATAGCTCACTCACCTCGTACCCGATGGATCAATAAGTCTGAATCTCCAATCACCAATATCTCTTGGATATTCAAGTCAATAGCCAATCAGAGCCCTAAGATGCAGGCTTCATATTCGGCCATGTTGTTAGTAAAAGGAAACCTAAGCTTGGCCGACACAGGATAGTGTTGACCAATTTCGGAGATCACAACAGCGCCAATTCCAACTCCTTTGAAATTTGCAGCTCTATCAAATACTTGTCTCCAACCGCCGTATTCATTAGAGATGTCCTCTCCTGTAAATGCCACCTCCTCATCAGGAAAGTAAGTTTTCTACGGTTGATACTCGTCGTCCATAGGATTCTCAGCCAGATGATCTGCTAGTTCTTGTGCTTTTACCACCTTTTGAGAGACATAGACTATGTCAAATTCACTCACTAGTATTTGCCATTTGGCCAATTTTCTAGTAGCCATCTGCTTTTAGAAGATATATTTCAGTAGATCCATTCTAAAGATCAGGTAAGTGGTGTGTACTGAGAGATAGTGCCTTATATTTTGAGCCACCCGAGTTAGAGCGCAGCAAGTACGCTCCAAAAGAGAATATCGTGCCTCATAGGAAGTGAACTTCTTGCTCATGTAGTAGATGGACTGTTCTTTATTGCCTGTCTTATCATGCTGTCCTAAAATGCATCCGAATCCGTTATCAATCAATGATAGGTACATTAGCAGTGGCCTACCAAGTTTGGGAGGAACTAAAATGGAAGGATTTGATAGATAATCCTTGATTTTGTCAAATGCCTGTTGTCACTCCGTTGTCCATTCTACAGCAGCATCCTTTTTAATAGCTTGAAAATTGGTTGACAAATGATCGCGGATTGGTCTATGAACCGGCTAATGTATTTGAGGCGGCCCAAAAAGCTCATGACATTCTTCTTGCTTTTCGGAGGAGGAAGATCTTAAATGGCCTTGATCTTGGCAGGGTCCATTTCTATGCCCCTACGACTGACGATGAAACCCAATAACTTCCCCGCGGGGACTCCAAAGACACTTTGCCGGGTTCAACTTCAAATTGTACTTCCTCAACCTGTTAAAGAATTTTTCTAAATATGCTAAATGACCTATACCTTTCCTTGATTTGATGATGACGTCGTCCACATAAACTTCAATCTCCTTGTAGATTATGTCATGGAATAAAATTGTCATGACCCTCATGTAGGTACCTTCAATATTTTTCAGACTAAACGGCATAAATTTGTAGCAGTACACTCCCCACGGAGTAATAAAGACAGTCTTCTCTGCATTGTATTCGTGCATCTTAATTTGGTGATAACCGGCGAAGAAATCCATGAATGACTGTGTTTCATGCTTGGCGCAATTATCAATCAAGATGTGAATGTTCGGGAGCAGGAAGTCATCTTTGGGACTAGCTTTGTTGATATCCCTGTAGTCTACACAAACCCTGACTTTCCTATCTTTCTTGGGGATAGGTACGACATTGGCCAACTAGGTTGGATACTTCGTCACTCGAGGAATACCAGCTTCGATCTATTTTGAGATCTCCTCTTTGATTTTCAAACTCAGGTCAGGCTTGTATTTTTTTAGTTTCTGTTTGACCGACAGACAAGATGGGTCTGTAGGCAGTCTGTGAGCCACTATTGAAGTGCTTAGCCCCGTCATATCGGCATAATACCAAGCAAACACATCAGGATGATTTTTCAGGAACTGGATGGATTCCTCCTTTTCTTCTTCGGATAAGTGAACGCTGATGTGGGTTTCTTTTGCGTCCTCAGGAAACCCTATGTTCACTATTTTTGATTCTATGAGATTTGCCTTAGGTTTGTCTTCAAAATCTTCAACCTTAGTGACAAATTCCTGGGGAATCTCAAAGTCCTCTGTATCATCAACTTCGCTTATATTATGTTGTATTATCTTATTAGTCGTCACAATCTCAGATTCAACAATTTTAAATGTGAGTTTGCTGTAAGAAAAGGTAAATAAAGAACATTAATAATAAAAAAATGGAAAATTTATTGATAAAGTGAATATCGTGAAACATAGTGTTGAAATGAAAATGAAGAAACTAGAAACTTCAAAACGTCTCGACTAGTCGAGTTTAATTAAGAAAATAAATGCTAAAACGTTAATCTTCATTATGTCTACCCAAGTTCACGATGTAGCCTGGAAGGAGTGACAGTCCAGTTACTGGCAGCGACTTTTTGTTCGTTGATTAGGCTAGGGGATCCTCCCTCCTCACTAATAATGTCATGGCAACCATCTTCCTCCGTCAGAAAAAGAAACCTTAAGCTCTTCAATATGTCTTTTTCCAAATTGTCCAGAAAACCAGCTTAACGAAATGTCTTACGTAGTGTTGGCAGTGGATTTGGTAGAGGGCAGTAGCAGCCTAAAGGTGACTTCCAGTCTAGGTACTCTTTCGTAGTGTATTCATACCCCAGGCCGAAGGTGTCCATCTTGAATTTTGGCCGTATAGGTCTGATGATTCCTTGTAATTTTGCTCCCAAACCTTTACTGAGTTCATACCCTTTCATCATCTTTCCCCCTATGTTCATCTAAGTTATATCTACCCCCATGATGTCATCCTCGATCATGTTTGCTTCCTCAGTTTCAATATTTTCTAGGTCTTCATAAGAGAAGGTAATGTCCTTGGTTAGGGTGAGTCGTTTAAATATCTCTGTTATTTCAATAACATCATCATTTTCATAAAGTCCTGTAGAAATAAAGATTTGGTATAATGACAATACAGGGTTGGGTGCATTTTTTCCTTCATAGCCTAGCCCACGATCGTGTTCCCTTTCGTCAACTGCTAGAGGATCGATTATTCCTTGCAATCTGGCGCCAAGACCTTTGTCCTCTTCATACCCAAAGCAACACATGTAACTCCAATCATTCAAGGGTTTCTCAAGTTGTATGCAGCTTATGGCGTCTTCTTCAATATTCCTAATCCATTGTAAAGCGTCGAGCCCTCCTTGATCTCCTTCACCCCAAATCAGTACTTCTTGTTGAAAGTACTCGAATCAAACGCATCGGTGTAGGGTGGACGGGACTACACCAACCATATGGATCCAAGGTCGCCCAAGCAGCAGATTATATGAGGCGGGAATATCCAAAACCTGAAAGAGTATTGAGAATGAGGCGGGGCCTAATATGATGTTTAGCATGATCTCTGATGATAGGCGAATTTACACGCCTAAAGTACTATATTTTACCCATATTTTAGCTAAGTTTTGAGGACAAATTATATAATTCATGCACTTTTAGTCCTTTTTCCTGTAAGTGAGCTAACAAACGTGATTAGCAAGTTTTCAGGCATAAATGATGCAGATTTCAGCATTTTATGGATAACTTAACGCCAAAGAAAGCTTCACGAAAGAAGGAAGGGAAAGCTTGGACGCCAAGGACCAAAAGTGGCGCATGGAAAATCTGTCCCGGGCAAAAACAGCAATTCTGAAGACTTTGGGGACTAGCAGTAACTTAGTAGGATTAGGATAATGATACATTAACCTAGTAGGATTGGGTTAAGTAATGCATTAGCTTAGTAGGAATAGGATATGGGTGTTATAAATACCCTATTTTGCTAGAGATTTTTAATCATTCTCATTCTACTTCTAATTCTTCCATTAATTCTACTTTTCTTCTTCTATTCATCTATTCAATTCTTAAATTCCACAACAAGAGAAACGCTACTTTGAAAGGGAGTTCACGCCTAAAGCCATACCACACCATACTACACGTGATATCTTTATTGCGGTATAATAATAATGTCTATTGTGATTTCCATCGCACTCATGAGTAGCTAAACTTCTCTGTTGGGGTTATGGAAGCCTTATGAGATACTATCTAAGGCTATGAGTTTGTGAATTCATGACACGTAGGCTGCTTATATCATTATTCTCTTCATCTTAATGCAAATTCTTGTGGCTGCAGACGCATAGAATACGCCAGTATAGCATTAACTTGTTCGAAAGAAAAGTTATATGTCTGGAAAAAAGATAATGTCAAGGTAATAGGGTCCCATCCCCTATTAAAAAGTTAGTGCCGTAACTGGATTAACCTCTTGGAGAATTTGTAACGTTAGATACGCTTTAAGCTCGAAAGAGTTAAAGTGAAATAGTCCTTGTTTAGGTCGAAAGATGCTTGGATTTACCATCGAATACAGTTCTCTATAAGCACATGCATGTCTGAATTCTGCACAACTCATAACCAATAGAGACGTATACCTTATAAGGTGGACATAACCCCAACTTCTCAATTCTCATTGTTTTACATCTTACTAAACATTCTTTCTTTTTACTTTGCTATTTTCTGTTTTTACTTTACTATTTTGATTACATTATTTGCACATTAAAATCCCCCCTTTCACGAGACTTGCACCAAAAGTCTAATAATCTTTGCTTACTTATTGACCAGCTATTCCCTGTGGGATCGATACCCAACCCAGTTGGGTTCTATATTTGACTACGACCGCTTTACACTCCTACGAGAGCTGTAGATTGAGCGTTATCAAAAATTGGCGTCGTTGCCGGGGAATACGAGTGTCAGTTAAGTTTGTGATAATTACTAGACCCTTTGGTCAAAGATTCTCGTACATTTACTTTTAGTTTTTGTTTTTGTTCTCTGCAGGTTTTTATTCAGTGCATGCCCCATACTCGAAGTTCTGGTCAACCGTTATTACCTATCAATCCTGAACCACAACGTATTGGCAGAATGGAGGCACAACACGAAATTGAAAGGATGGCTGCTCAACAGGAACAGGCAAGACTAGCTGCTCTAGCCACCGCTCAAGTGCATCAACAGAATATTGATAACCCTGGGCGAGCGACAAATCCTGACGATGAGGACCTAGGTGATGATGAGTTACTAAACCCTAGGCATACTGCTGAGATCGCAACACCTGCTAACAGAAGAGATCGTCAAGCTAGGTTTAGGCATGAACGCCGACCCGTGCAACGAGCATTCGACGATGATGATGATGATCTTGATGGAGCTGGTGCCACAGGAGCTATTATTCTTCCACCCTTGGCACCTGGAGCAAAGTTCAATATCACTAGCACCATGATTCAGTTATTGCAACTCAAGGGATTATTTGGTGGACTAGCAGGCGATGATCCGAATATGCATCTCATCAACTTTATTTCTACATGCAAGTCGTTTGACAATCCTGGCGTTGGTCAGAATACAATTCGATTACGCCTATTTCCATTGTCTCTGTCTGGGGAGGCAACTCTATGGTTGAATGGGCTGACTCCTGATTCTATTACAAATTGTAGGCAATTGAGAGACGCTTTCCTAGAAAGATTCTTTCCGCCATCCAAAAGAGCACAATTAAGAGATGAAATCAACAACTTTCGGTAGCTTCCAACTGAAGCTCTTCATGAAACATGAGAGAGGTTCAAGACGAAGCTTATGAGGTGCCCAAACCATCACATGACCAATGTCCACCTAATGGAAATACTATACAGAGCCTTGAATTCAATAACTAAACCAGTGGTGGATAATGCGGCTGGAGGATCATTTATGGACCTCACCTTTGGGCAGGCAAGCAATATGCTAGACCGGATGACAAAGCAAAGTAGAGCTTGGCATACTAGGGATTCTGAGGTAGCAAACCCCACTTTATCTATTGGCATGACTGCAGACCATATGAGAAGAGAAGAAGAACGTGATCAAGATATGACGCACATGAAAGCACAAGTGGATCTTCTTACAAAGCATCTATTATCAGGGAAGACCGAAAAAGTCAAAGCTGTTGCATTAAAAGAAAGAGACGAATCTGATTCAGAAGAAGAAGTCAACTACTTGAACAATCAGGGGGGTTTCCGAGGTAATACCCAAGGAAACCAAGGTCGGAACTACTATGATAAATCTGGAAATAAGGACTAAGGTAGTTGTAAGAACAAGAATGAAAATAGTGGTTTATACGTTCCCCCAGGAAGACGTGACACCACCACATCTAGTTCTGGAAGTATGGAAGACATGATGGCTAAACTATTGAAAGGAGTGGAAGCAACTAGCACAGGAGTAACAGAGGTCATAAATGATTTGTCTTCAATGAAGCAATTAGTTGATTCCCATTCCACTTCAATAAAGCAAATAGAGCAACAATTGAGCCAACTTTCAGCAGCACTCAATCAAAGAAAGGCTGACACTTTACCTAGCGATACTGTGCAAAATCCAAGGAATGACGGATCATGCATGGCTATTACTACCCGATGTGGTAAGGTGCTGGAAACTTCATCCAAAGGCAAGCAAGTGGTTGACGAGGCAGCAGACATCGATGATAAGGCAAAAGGAGAAGCTGCCCACGACGTCCATGACGTCACACCGAGTATGTTGCAGCCTGAAAAGGCTGAAAAACGGAAGCAAGAGGAGAAGAAATCCGTGGAGAAAACAATTCCTTATCCACCACCACCTTTTCCTCAAAGATTGAAGAAGATTGCGGATGATACAAAGTTGAGCAAATTCATGAATATGTTAAACCAGCTGACCATTAATGTTTCATTGGTAGAGGCACTAGCACAAATGCCTGGGTATGCGAAATTTATGAAGGATCTTTTGACAAAGAAGTGAGCAACAAGCTATGAGTTGAAGGATACTATTCATCACTGCAGCGCAATCGCTACCCGATTACTAGTTCATAAAAAGGCTGACCCCGGTGCTTTCACTATTCCATGCACGGTTGGATCTATGAATTTTGCTAAGGCATTATGCGATTTGGGAGCAAGCATCAATTTGATGCCACTATCCGTCTATAGGAAGTTGGGGTTAGGCGATCCGACACCAACCAATATGAGGCTCGTGATGGCTGATAGGTCGGTAAAATGACCTGTGGGTATCTTGAATGATGTGTTGGTGAAGGTTTCTTCATTCATCTTTCCTGCAGACTTCATTATTCTGGATTGTGAGGTGGATTCTGAAGTTCCCATAATCTTGGGACGTCCTTTCCTTGCAACAGGAAGTGTGCTTATTGACATGAGAGCTAATGAGCTTTTATTTCGGTTGAATGACAAAGTGGTCCATTTTGATATATGCAAAGCAATGAAGCAACCCAGCGATATGACTGTGTTCTCGTAGCTGATGTTCATTATGAGGATAAGAAAGCATTATCTGTAGCAAAACAGCTTACTGTTGAGCCATTGTCTGCTGCGCTACTGAATGTTGAGCATAAGGATGATGAAGATTATGAAGAAACTACATGTGCTCTAACAGAAATAGGGTCCTATTCTCATACTCCTAAACAGCCGGACCTTGATCTTATGAATCAACCGTCACCAACAGAGAAGACTTCTATTGAAGAGCCACTAATGCTAGAATCAAAAGAGCTCCTCGATTATCTAAGGTATGTGTTCTTGGAAAGTGAAAATATACTTCCGGTAAGTATGGTGGATGATTTAAGTGAACAGCACGTAGAGGATCTCATCTCTGCTCTGAAGAGATACAAGAGAGCCATGGGTTGGACTATTGATGATATAATTGGTATCCCTCCCGGGATAGGCATGCACAAGGGTCGTCTCGAAGAAGATTGCATGCCTACAAGTAAGCCTCATTGTCGTCTGAATCCATTCAGAAAATGATCCACCATCTATCTCGATGAAGTCTAAGTAATCGAGATAGACCCATCGTTTTTTATTTTTTTTCTTTCTTTCGTTCTACTAATTGTTTGTTTTTGATAAATAAAAACCCAAAAAGAAGAGTCGTGCCACGACCAAAACTAAGGCGCTTGATGGGAGGCAACCCATCGTTCTAATCATCTTTGTTGTTTTTGAGTAAATGTAGGTGGAAAGAGGTATAAAACGAGGAGGTCGGTTTCAAATTTTGATTTGGACGTATTGCATGTTAAAGGTGGTAAGTTAGGAATGAAGAAGCAAAAGGCTATGGATTGGGCATTGCTTATGAAAATATAGGCAACGAACAAGGCTAGGCCTATGTAAAACTAGGCCACGAACAAGGCTAGACCTATACTATGGCCTAAGCTCTCGGAATCTAGTGTGCCATAGCATAGGCGCCGCCCATGACCAAGTATGCCATAGCATAGGTGCCGCCTATGCCAATGCCTTTTGTCTCTGAATCTCATATGCTAAGTGAAAGGCGCCGCCTATGCCTAGGAATGCCATGGCATAGGCGCCGCTTATGCTAGACAATGCTATGCAAAAGGCGCCGCCTATGCCTAGCATAGGCAAAGCAAAAGGCGCCGCCTATGCCTAGCATAGGCAAAGCAAAAGGCGCCGCCTATGGTCCCTTCTTGTCTCCAAAACCGATTTTAAATGGGTCAAAAACCGACCCAAGCCTTTCCTATAAATAAGAGACTTAGTCTTAGACCAAAAACACATTGGAAACCTAGCATAAGTGCCGCCTATAGCCTCCAAATCCTCTCTAAAATTTTCCTTTTGCTCTTTTACTTCACAAGAACATCATCCAAAGGCATCAATCAAGTAAGTACTTCTTTGTTCTTCATTTATATTCCGTAAGTACTACACTACTACGCCTATTATGAATTGTTAAATCTTGAAATAGTAGAAGTGACTTGAATGTGGTAGATGTGTTGTGATACAGCTAAGTGAGTGAAAGAATACGTACGAATGATCTTAACATGTTTCCAACTTGAATTTGATTTTGATGCACTGTCATACTTTTGCGGAATTGACATGGTCACAAAAATTGCATAATCTTGTCAATAGAAAGCTTACATGTTGGAATAACTTGTTCATCAAGATGAGAATTGTGGTTGACTACCAACATAGGAGGTTGTGATTATTTCTAGATGCTATACCTTGATTCAATCCCTATGTAGTAGTCTTGATATATCAAACATGAAAGTATTGCTAAGAATACAAGAAGTATGACTGCACTGATTTTATTATTGGAATATAGCACCTAAAACGTATGCCGATGAAGTCTGAGTAATCGACCACTTTCACTTCACTAGTCTGTACCAACAAACTAAGTATGGGGTGGTGCCACTACTGCTTGTTTATAGATTGTATCCATCGAGATGACGCTAACATGAACATTGTTTTAGTCTCAGGTACAATGTCACCCAAAGCAAGACAAGGCAAAGATAAGGCAACCACTTCCCAAAAAGGCAAGAAAAGAGGACGCAAAGAGCAAGGAGAGTCCTCCTCGATGCAAGTACCACGCCGCATGTTCAGAATTAAATGGGTTTTAGAGGAGGAAGCAAAGGAATGGTATAGGAACAACAAAGAGAAGAAATATGTTCATGTGGACTTGATAAACAAGGAAAGCCTAGCAAAGAAAGAACCGCGCATGTTGGCCAAGATCATGGCGTTACATCTTGATTTCATCTTCCAAGACATGGGAGAATGCAATCTCGATTTAACAAGAGAATTCTATGCCAACTGGTCACCGAAAACCACAGGAAGCGAGGTCAAGATTCGGGGCCAAGTTTTACAACTCAATGCGGATTTCTTCAACTCCTTTCTTGGCTTGCCTGCTGTTGATCTATCACCATTCAAAGAGCTGTACAGTAGACCTCCATATAGAGCCATTCGACACACACTCTGTGGAACAAGATCCATTGCACGGTGGAGTAGACACAAAGACACCGGTCGACACAACACCTTCCCATATGCTCCTTTGAATAGAGAAGCAAGAATATGGTTGCGCATAGTCAACTCTTGCTTAATTCCAGGGACTCAATACACAAAGATAACAGGAGATAGAGTGTGCTTGGTATACGCATTGATGACGAATGTCCCTATCAACATTGGGGCAATTATTCGATCCACAATGCGGAAAGCTAGGCTACATAAGAGGTCCCACTTCAGTTTTGGCAACCTGTTGACTGCAATATTGAGGAAGGAGGACATCGAAGAGGAACCAGCTGATCATAAACTCCCACACAACCCGAAGAAGGTTGACCTCACAAAGGTTAAAGATGCTGAATCTACACATGGCATCAACCTTACCACTTTAGAAAGGCATGCTCGAGATGAGAGTTTCTTTCGCCATCTTTATGGCATGACTTGGTTTACAATGATGAGCGGTGGCCGTGTTCCAACTGCTGCAGAGCTCCAACAGCTGGATTATGACTACCCAATGAATGAGCACGCGAAGGCAATGTGTGGAGTAGGTACATATTTTGAGGAACCTCTTAATGACGATGTGCCGATCGATGATGATCGACGAATGCCAGACTCCAACGTGGAGGAGAATTCTGATGACGACGACTCCAATGATGATTCCAACGAAGGGGGTATGACCCCAGACATAGAGGAGGAGTTCGACCAACAAGGTTCTTCTTATTTATTTTCCACTAAGGGCAGTGTGTCTCGTCTAAGTGTGGGGTGCTGGTATTTGCATGCTATACTTCTCTATCTGTATTTGCATTTATGTTTGTTTTGTTTCTCTTTTTAGTAGTTAATTTTTTTTAGTTAAATTTTTTTAAAACTTAACTTCTCATGAAATTATTCTAATAGGCAGCATGAGATTATGACAAGAGTTTGTGCTAAAACATGACTATTGAGACGTTTAGGCTCTAATTATGACTCGCTATGTGATATTGTGTGGTTCAATTCCTTCATCTGTTGGGTCAAGAGTCTATGCTACTCCTAATAAAGTCGACCATGTGCCTTGTGTGTGTGAGGATATAGTATATTCTGTGTTTGTGGCTGATGCTAGAACTTGCCTGGTATGTATGTAAAGCGAAAATAAGGAGTGCAAGTCTAGGAGATGATTTAGGCATTTCTTTGGCAACCTAGGCTTGTTTACCTTCTTTTTACCTACCCATGGACATTATCCTAGTTAACCTCTTTGAGCCTTTAGCCTATTTTCTTTGACAACCTCATATGTAAGCCTAATCCATTTTTTCAAGACCATAATTTGATCCAAATTCCTAAGTGCTTTAAAGTGTAAAGTCATGTGACAAAACAAGAGGAAATTGGGTGAGTATGATGCTTTAGAATGTAATGATGCTTGAATTTGTTATAAAAAAAGAATTGCTATCATAAGAGGTGTTATGAAAAGAAAAAAAAGAAAGAAAGGAAAACTGAAAAGTTAGTTATGTTTAAAATTGAAAAACAAAGGTGGAAAAAAGGGGTGGTAGAATAAAAGAAAGTAGAAAGGTTGTTTGAAAGAAAAGTATTAATGGCATAATGTGATGTATTAAAGCGCTTAGGAACATAGTCACTATTTCTGGCCAAAATAGTGCTACCCGTCCCTTAGCCTACATTACAACCTATAGAAGACCTATTTGATCCTAAGATTCGCATTCTGACATTTAGTGGAGCATTACACTAAGGGCAAGCCTATGGTCATCAGTTGCAGCATATGAATTCTTTGTGAGAGCGAGAGCAAGGATACCCTTCTACCCATGTTTCGACAAATATACTATGCTTGTGAGTGATTATGGGTAATATATTGTGAGACACACATGGTTGAAGAGTTTTGGTTAGTTATGTATGATTCTTTGTACCTTAAATTTTGGATACGAATTAACTACCATCACGAGTCTATGTTAGAGGTTAAATTGTTTCTACTAATGATCAGAAAACTACTCTTTGTTGATAATTGTTATGCTTGTCTTGATGAATATTTTGCATTGTTACTGTGAAACCCTAAGTCAATGTTTATATGGACATGAAATTTTATTCGAGGACGAACAAAGCTGTAAGTGTGGGGTGTTGATGATAGGCTAATTTACACGCCTAAAGTACTATATTTTACCCATATTTTAGCTAAGTTTTGAGGACAAATTATATAATTCATGCACTTTTAGTCCTTTTTCCTGTAAGTGAGCTAACAAATGTGATTAGCAAGTTTTCAGGCATAAATAATGCAGATTTCAGCATTTTATGGATAACTTGACGCCAAAGAAAGCTTCACGAAAGAAGGAAGGGAAAGCTTGGACGCCAAGGACCAAATGTGGCGTATGGAAAATCTGTCCCGGGCAAAAACAGCAATTCTGAAGACTTTGGGGACTAGCAGTAACTTAGTAGGATTAGGATAATGATACATTAACCTAGTAGGATTGGGTTAAGTAATGCATTAGCTTAGTAGGAATAGGATATGGGTGTTATAAATACCCTATTTTGCTAGAGATTTTTAATCATTCTCATTCTACTTCTAATTCTTCCATTAATTCTACTTTTCTTCTTCTATTCATCTATTCAATTCTTAAATTCCACAACAAGAGAAATGCTACTTTGAAAGGGAGTTCACGCCTAAAGCCATACCACACCATACTACACGTGATGTCTTTATTGTGGTATAATAATAATGTCTATTGTGATTTCCATTGCACTCATGAGTAGCTAAACTTCTCTGTTGGGGTTATGGAAGCCTTATGAGATACTATCTAAGGCTATGAGTTTGTGAATTCGTGACACGTAGGCTGCTTATATCATTATTCTCTTCATCTTAATGCAAATTCTTGTGGCTGCAGACGCATAGAATACGCCAGTATAGCCTGTGGGATCGATACCCAACCCAGTTGGGTTCTATAGTTGACTACAACCACTTTACACTCCTATGAGAGCTGTAGATTGAGCGTTATTAATCTCCCCAATAGTGTTTCGCCGCGAGCCATCATAAGCCCTTACGACCCTTACCCGGGGATGAATCCCGATCACATCAATTTCAAAATATGTCAAGGTAGCCAGGTGGTAAATATTTACCCAGAGCCTAATATGACGCATCGTTATGTGGCCCTCCTTCATGCTTCCTACCAACTCAAGTGCATCGAACATTTCTCTGTCAAGGTATTCTTTTTCTTTGACAACGTATATTGGATGTCCCTTCTCCCCATGTATCATAACCTCTTGATGATCGTATTCAAACTTGAGGCACTGATGAAGAGTGAAGGATACGGCACCAGCTGCATGAAGCCAAGGACATCCGAGCAGAAAGTTATAAGATGCAGGGATGTCTATCATCTGGAAGGGTACGGTGAAAAGGACTGGACCTATCCTCATATCTAATGTAATTTCTCTAATTGTGCCCCTTTGAGAGCCATCGAATCCCTTCATGTTCATTTTCCACATTTTCACCTTGGACATATCAATCTCTAATCTGGTCAAGGTATTTAAAGGGCAAATATTCAATACCGAGCCTGGATCAATCAGAACACGAGATATCATCCTTCCTTCGTACTGTAGTGTGACATTTAGAGCCCGGTTATATGCTCTTCCTACAGGCGGCAATTCTTCATCATGAAACAAAATCTATTAAGCCTCAAATACTTGCCCCACCATACGGGAATTTCTCTCTGTAGTGGTATCCGACACATAAGCTTGACCTAAGACCCTCATCAAGGCCTTTTGGTGGTTCTCTAAAGTTTGGTGCAATGTCAATATTGAAATCTGGGCCGAAGTCTTACTCAGTTGTTCGGCCACGGAATACTCCTTTGTATGTATCTTTTTCCAAATGCCATCTTCAACCATGGTGGCAGGTTGTTTTTCTTTGCTAGAGCTTCCTTGAAGCAGATTTTCAGGAGTGTATATTCTGCCTGATTTGGTGACTCCTTGTGCAATGTCTGTTTCGGCTACCTTTTCTTTCCTTGGAACATTGATGTCATAATCCCATGGTACTGCATGAGGATTGGTTATAGTTGGAGTATCTTTTACTACAGTGAAAGGAACTCTAGGTGTAGCAACCTCAACCTCAAAGGGAACCTGTCTCTACACCGTGATAGAGTTTCTATTTCCTTCCTCAATAACCCAAATAGAGTGCTCTAAGTCTACGTTATCATCGACCTCGAGCATATTCACCTCATGAGCAGGGAGAGGATTATTGGTGACATTAGGTTTCGGGTCCTTCAACTGGATCACCTTGGTATGAATTAGTTGTTGGACTTTGTTCTTCAAGGCGTAGCATGCCTCCATAAGATGCCCTCTTATGCCAGAGTGGTAGGAGCATGTCTGATCATGTCGGTACTGTGAGGATTTCACATCAACTTGTACGACCGGAATGGTTGTGATGTGACCCTCCTTCTTGAGTCTTTCATAGAGTTGAGCCATTGGCTTAGCTAAAGGAGTGTACTGTCTTCTATCAATATTTTTCTTGGGCTAAAGGGAAGCTGGCTTAGGGACATGAGTGGGTCGGGTGGTTTGGACTTGTATAGGTTGGGCGTTATACATGGGGTAGGAGAGACTTGAGAATTATGGAGGTATTTGGTAGGGATAAAGCATTTGGTATGGTGGGGCTTGATATGACATTGGATTTTATGGTGGTTAGGGAGTCGTATAGGGTATTTGTGGGTAGGGTGAGGGATACGGAGCGGGGGTTGCAGGGCTCGGGACATTCTCTGAAGGTTGGGCCGCCATTACTGACACTATGTTCTTTTTAGTCTTGTTTTCCTCTATTCCTGCAGACTGTGGGTTTAAGTGGATAATACTACCGTTCTTAAGACACTCTTCGAATATTTATCCTATTCTGATGATTTTGGAGAAGCTCTTGTCTGTGACTGTTATCAGTTTGTCAAGGTACTACGGCTCTTGTGCCTTGACAAAATATTCTTTCATCTATTGCTCTTCAACTAGAGGCCGATCTCTTGCAGCCTCAGCCCTCCATCTCGTGGCGTATTCTTAGAAGGATTCATTAGGCTTCTTTCTCATTGCCTGCATGTATGTCCAACTCAAAGCATTGTCGATATTGTACCCAAATCGATCAAAGAAGCTAGACGCCAGGTCAAGCTAGTCTACCTATTTCTTCACATCCTGCTCAAGACACCATGTAAGAGCCTCCCCTATGAGGCTTCTCATGAATAGCTTCATCCAAATTTTCTCGTTCTTTCCTACGTCCGAAATCTTATTGCAGTATACACTCAGATGTGTTTTAGGATCTCCGGTCCAATTGTATAACTAGAACTTGGGAGGTTTGTACCCCTCCGACAGTTCGACATCCGGGTGGATGCATGTCTTCGTAATTGAGACCCTTTATGGCTTTGTTTCCCTCCAAATGTCTCAAACTTTTGACTACAGCATGCATGGTATAGTTATTTTCAGGGTTCTCGAAAGTGGGTTGAGGATGGTCAAGTGGAAGTGTTTCAACATAGATAGGGTTCAGATTGTGGCTTCTGGAAGCATGATGCTGGTATATGTTTAGATGTAGAGGATTTTGAGGGGATGGATAGGTGGAGTTCCTTGGTTCTTGGGTGGGCATATATAGTACAGCTATGGCATTTTTGATATTTTGGATGTTGGTAGGATTTTGGGGTTGAAGATGAGGTATTGGATGGTCTGAGGGAGCTTGGGATTTCGGTATGGCAAAGCTATCGGCTTGCAGTTATGGAGTATTCAGGTTGAGGGAGAGTTTAGCCAAGTTGCGCACTTGTGCCAATTCTGCTTGTAGTTCAAAGATTTTCTGTTCCATTTTCATTATCACTTCATTCTGACCCATGATACTATCCCCTTCTGAACTAGTACCTTCTTTTTCCCAAATAAGATGGCGGTCACCTATTGCTTCTTTTCTTGCTGGAAGAGGAAGAAGAGAAGGTGGATCCCCTTCCGATCTAGTATGATAGGACCGAATACACAAATCAACCTATGGGGAAGGGGAAAACAAAATAAACAAAAAGGTGAAAAAGTTAGTGTGTTAGTTATAAAAGAATTATAGCGTGTTAGAGTGAACATTATTAACACATAGCACATCGTTTGACATGTCCTACGATGGGAGCCTCTTTGAGCCAGAGGTAGTCCTATCATTGTTTGAGAGATAATTATGCTATAAAATAATGCCATTTCCTCAAAGATAAAACCCCAAAATAAAATAAAATTTTATTTCATTTGAACTGTTTCAACATCGCAGAAAATAAAGTAAAGTAAATACAAGAATGCCTAAAAATGAATGTTAGATTTTGAATATGTCCTCTTCTTGCTCTTCCTTGTCATCTTCTAGGACCTTGTCAAAGTGGTGGCGGCTTTCCAAGAGATAAGATGTTGCTAATTTCTCTCCCATGCTTTCCATATTGGTGCATTCTTGTCCCTACTTGTAGAATTCATCTCATAGTTCTATCACCTTCCTTTCCATTATCAAAGCATGGTGTTTCCACGACTCCAGTTGTTTCCCTATGCTGGTTATTTCTTTAGCATTCTCCTCAATAATGTGGCGATTATGGGCCTCAGATGCTAGATCCCTCTTCTTAAACTTGCGGTAGAGAGCTTGCACGTCTGCCTCCTTGTCATTGACATCTCTACCTCTCTTAACGTCTGGAGTCACTTTGTTCTCCCAATCGGCATGCAACCACTCAACATAACTCTCTCTATAGCCCACATTGTATCGGTCTAGTGCGATGCTCTCTATGTCCAAACGAGCTTTTTTCCCCAAGTCTTAGCAATGTCAGCGCCATTTGAAATTTTATCATCCTTGTAGTCGACTCTATACGCCTCCATGTCAGTAACTCGTGGAATCACTTGTCGCCTCCCCACTTGCCTCATTACTCTATTAGAAAAGTACGGTTGGAATCCATGAATACCCATCAATATCAAAGGTGTATGTTGTTGAGTGAAAATTACGAAATATGTGCTTGGGAATCACTCAAACATCCATTGGACGGAATCTTCAGTCAAGGCCCCCAACATTCGCCCCCACTTTTCTGTCTTGTCTGGCCACTTAATCCTTTTGACACCTAACGTGACTCGGGTATCATGGGAAGAGATGTTGTCAATTCCAAACGACCTTGGCATGCTTTGTAAACCATGAATTTTCTGGAGGTGCTCGATCAACCATAACTGCAGCAACAAGTTGCACCCTTCAAAGTGTTTGGTGCCATTTTTGGAACGTCCCAAGAACAGATAAATATCGGCTACTATCATGGGTACAATTGTACAGGACCTACTTTTAATCCCATTGCACAAGGCATCTACTACAGTGATCAAGCGGGTGTGCACTATATCTCTTGCCCCGATTGGAAAAACCACCTTTCCTAGGAAGTAAATGATAAATGAAAAGATTTGTTTATCTTCCCAAGAGCCGGGGTCGGAACCATCTGCTACATATGTCTCTTTTTCTTGCTTGGAGGCGAATCTGTTGGCTAGATAGCTGGCGGGCATCTTTGACCTCATCACATAGGCTACTAATAGGCTGCCATGGAGACCCAACTTATTGCTTGCCTGTTCTAGAGTGAATTTTTTAGGAATGATTACCTCATCTTATTGCCACCTCATTGCTTTTGGAAATACCTTATTTTCCACATATCCTCCAATCTCTTCCAGAAGCGGTTTCATCTCCACATCATCAAACCTTAATACCGATCTTGTTTCATCCCAAAATACAGCAGCCACTTCAATAAGTACTCTACAAGGATTGATGTCCATAAAGGATGGCAAACATCCCAATGCTTGCTCGACTTTTCTTTGTCCCAAGTATCCTAAGTCTGACCACCATTATTTTATGTGTGGCGGCATGCACCAAACCATGCCGAATTTTGGGTATGCAGTTGGAAAGGCCATTAGATCTGTAAAACAAAGAGTTATTCAACCCTACCACCCATAGAGAAAATGACATTGTTTTGGCATAATTATCTCTCAACGTATGCACATAAATAGTGAGGCGTTCTTTTGCGGGATCGTGGGATCCCTTTAGAACTTAGGGCCAGGTTTTCTGGCATGACATCCTACATTTTGAGGGTATTTATTCCTTATTAAAGGGATAAACGGTCAATCTCTAGAGATAAGAGTGGTTTTGACATGGTACCCTCAAGCAGGAAACTTGAGAGTGGGAAGGCTTGTGGCTGTCAACGCACCGCTGATCGACCGATCCATAAGGTATTTCCCAAAGGGTGTTTTTAAGAAAGAATGTTCGTGCAACCATGCAACGGTTCGTAAAAAAGAAAATAAAAGAGGTTTCCAAGTAGAGGAATGCCAGTTATATAAAGTAGTAACACGTAGCATATAACAACATAAAATAACGTGCTTTAGTTAAATAAAAACATATAATCAATAAAGAAAAAAGTAGGCATGAAGAAACACAAATAACACATATTAAGGGGAAGGATAGGGATTAACATGCATAAATTGATCATCAATAAAAGCAAAAGTAGACATGGAACCACATGAATAACTCAAAAAAGAAAAGGCAAATAAATCATGATGTGAATAATAAAAGGAAAACGCATGTCAAAAGTAAACATTATAATAAAATAAATAAAGTGAAACCCATATAAAGCACAAATTCATAATGGTTAGAACCTAATATCCCCAGTGGATTCGCCATTCTGTCGTGCCCTATTTTCCTCGCGGAAGGAGGGATTCGACTTGACAAACTCTCAGGATGCATTTGAGGAAGGGTGTGAGACTCATCACCTAACATATTAAGGTGTGTTAGGGCACCGGTATAGGATGCTACGAACCTATTCTTTTGTTATTTGTCTTAGTTCACCAGAGTTGGGGTAAGGGTTCAAATTACCTCAAAAGGAAGGTGTTAGGCACCTTTCGAGGTCCACAAAGGTGGTTCCTGGCCGAATTCATACTTTACATGGGGATTCTACGTGATCAAATAAAGTCTCTACTTTTATAATTAAGTTGATGTCTAGCTATGTCATAAAGTAATTAATAGTCAGACACATGTTATTTGTTAATTCTAATGATTGATTATCTAAGCGATAAAATAAATAATTCATTAACAAGATGAGCGAGAAGAAAAAAGTGACGAAATCATAATAATAAGAGGGACTGCTTTTAAAATTGACTACCCAAAATAAGAAGCATGTGAAGTAAAAAAAAGAAATCGTACAAGTCAAAAAAAGAAATATTTTGGTTTTTTTCGGATCATCCCCAACTTTTTTAATCATCATTTGACCTAAGGGCCGAACTCGTAGACAAGTGAAATTGTCAGTAGCCTCACCGTTAAAATTTTGTTGGGATCATCATTTCTGAATAGGGGCTACCCATCCTACCACACCTAGGATGGATTGTCAAGTCTAAGGGCATTCTATGACAAGGATAAAACTAACGTTTTTAGTAATATTTAACGTCCCAACTATTGTCCAAGAGGTATTGAACTTTGCTATTTTGGATTGTGTTCTAGACTAAAAGAAAGCTATGTTGCCTAAGACTCGAAGCACGAACATATTGGACAACAGGTAGCACGTAATAATCCTAAGTTAGCCTCTTGATTAATTAACACTTGTCAATGTTGTAGCATCCGAAGATAAAATAATTATTTGTTATGTTGTTAACCTATAGACATGATATCTAAATGTTCAACAAGTACTGATAAAGGACGACTGACTCGTGTATGCAACAAATATAATGTGTGTTCATAAAAGGGTGTCATAAGTGTGGTAAACGTGTCAAACAAATGTGCTTGTGAATTAAGTGTTGTAAAAAATGTAAATGAGAACATAAGAAATGAACAAGAACATTAAAAGGCATTAACATGTTAAGAATTCATAATAATGGGCTTTATCTAGTGTTTAATATGATGAAGACTATTCAAACTAAAATTTTAACATGCTGAAAAATTGTATAAAACATGCTGAAAATATGTTGATGTACAAAAATTTTTATATTAACATGCTATAGTATCAATGTTGACATGCTTAAAGTACCCAAATTAGATATACTAGAAGGCGCTCAAATGAATGTTTTACACTAAGCATGCTCACTTCCAATGTTCAGAATGTTAAAGTTAATTAATAATATGCTGAAACTATTATTATTGCGCAAGTGAATTAACACTAATGTGTTTAACAATATTTATGTTAACATGATGAAGTAGTTATAAGATGCTGAAATTTATTAGATGCGCAGAATTTTAATGTTCTAATGGTAATAACATGCTAAAATTATATAGATATACAAAAACATTATTTAAACGTGCTGGAATTTATTTAAACATGCTGTAAATTGTAGTTAAACATGCTGAAAGTTGTATTAAACATGCTGAAAATCAAGTTTAACATATTACAATATGCAATAGGCTTAAGTATATTACTTAACACGCGTATTCATGGATAGACATGCTTAAAATCATGATAATGCTAAAAAATATATCAACTCGTCTAAACCTATTGTTTAACATGCGTACAAGTATATTAATATGCTAACATGCTTGATGTCAAATAATATACTAATGTGCTTGATGTCAAATATGCTAGTATGTATTAATGTCTTATTTTAACAAGTTAATATGTTGGAATCAATATGAATGTCTAAAATATTGAAAAAATGACTTTGATGCTCAAGATACATGGTAAACCATATTCATCAATTTCCATGTTGCCAAAAACTTAAGTCAATATGTCGAAATTAATTAAAATTTCTAAATCAAGATTTCTAGGCGGCCAAGTAAGTAGATTAATAGATTTTAAATCACGTTTTGCCTATGCGTTTCGTATAGCACATAATACACGTAAAAATCCTAAATTGTGCCTACTACGTTGTTCGTAGAGCACATAATCCCCGCCCCCAAAGCAGTCCCCCAAATCTAATTATTACAATTATAATAAAAGTGTTTTACAATAATAATACAGACCAAATAGAAATCAAGAGAAAAATAACTTGTTAAAAAAATACATAGTTTAAATATTCCGGTGACTCTTTGGAACTTATAAGTGTCTGTTTAAATTGCGAAATAATACATAATAGCAAACAAACCAAACAAACATCGAGATATTCCTATAGCATGTTCCTACAACCATCATACAGTCAACACATACACAGAGAATAAAATAATTGCATCAATTTGTGAACTTGCCAGTAGTAGCAGTATGAGAGATAATAAAAGTAACGAAGATCAAGAGATTTGTAATAGTGAAATATGCTAAGTGTTTTCAGCAGCTTTGCAGGAAAGCCAAAGAACTTTTAAGAATATTGTTTCTCTATATTAAAATAACTGATCTTTTGTTTACGAGAGTAATAGTAGTAGTTGTAATAGAACTTGTGAACTTGAGTCCTCTGTTAATTGAAAAGGATTAGTGTTTATATAGTAGGGGGTCTAGAGGGTAAAAAGGAAAAAATATTTTTACAATCAATCAGAATCAATTAAGGAAAGAAAGATATTTGATTAAAATCAGTCAGTGGGTTTTTTCCATAAACACAAAAAACCATACTTGTAATATAAGATTCGGTAAAAGCCAATAAAGAAAAATATTGGTTGAGTGAATCAATTATATTATAAAAATAATTTAAAATTAGTCTAACATTAACAACAGGAAAAGAAGTATCAATCAACAGAGCATTTGACGTGGTCAATCAACACAACTACCTTAAATATAAAGACATAATCAGTCGAAATAAATAGAAGAAAAAATATCAATTAATCCAAATATTCCTTCTGAATTATGTAGATTAATTAGGGAAAATCATTATCTCAGCATAAAAAGGCCAAAATAAATTATGAATGTGTCAATCAGTAACATATCCCAGCATTCCCAGAACTGTGTCAAATTGATCTTGCAGTGGTTTGTGAAAATTTAAAAATATGTTAACTAAAGAACCAAATAAGATATGAAATTAAAATAATTAGGTCAGGAAAATCAATGCCATACATCACTGATTCTAAATTTAACGATCTGTCAGAGAACGAGAAAATGATGATAATGTTAATGCAATTAGATAATGATGCGAACCTGGATAAATTTATTATGAATTCATCGTAATTTTTTGGTGATGAGAGGGGAAGACAGAGGCACTGGAAAAGGGGGAAGGCGATGGCAGCGCTGTCACCTTTGGTAGTGACGCTGGTCGGCTTGCTAGTGGAGGGATTAGAGTAACGATGGAGGAGTGAAGGAAGATAGGAGGCAGCAAAGTCACAGTGGTGGGGTTGGAGGACCACGACTAGGACTAGCCATCGTTGGCGCTGCTGGAGCGGGTCTTTGACAGCGACGATGCATGGGAGATCTGAGGTCACGGAGGATAGGTTTGTTTTGTTGTTGGGGGGTGGTCGGAGATGAAAAAATGGCGTGGTGTACTGGTTGGAGAAAAATAAGGTGGGGCCGTTGCCGCTGTTCTTGGCAGCGTCAGATATGGGATGAGACAAAGGCAATTGGCGGTGAGGGTGGCGTTTATGTCTGGCTCAGCTGATGGCTGGAGCGACGGAGCTCCGACGACTGACGCTCTTTTGCGGCACCAGAAAAGAAAGACGATGGGGGTTTCATGGTGGTGTTGGCTTTTGCGGTGGTGCTGATGTAGAGAGGGACGACAGGAGAGGTTCTTTGAGAGAGAGGGAGAAAAAGGGGGTGAATGATGGGGAATGAGATTAGGGTTAGGGTTTGTTGTTGTTTTAAAAAGAAGGTAAGGAGATTTGGTCTCAGTCGTCAGATCAGTTTTTGATCGACAGCTGGGATTTAAAGATTGGGATTTAGACAAAAATTGAGTACCATTCAAAATTGAGTGACTAAATTGGCCAAAATTGTGACAAAAGGCTAAAATTATAATGATCTGAATTAAAATCGGCTAGATTTGTAAAGATTAGACTATAAAACGAATAAATTGGACAAATTAGTTTTTTAAAAGACTAGGCTATTATTTAAATTAAGGTAAATAATAGTAATAATAATTGAATAATAGATATCAATACTAAATACTAAATAATAATAATAATATTTAAATAATAAATAACAATTATGAAATAATATAGTAAATAATAAAAAAAATTATGATAATAGATAATAATGTATATAATAATGGTGTTAATAAATAATAATTAAAAAAAAGTACTAATATAAATAGTGTGAAAAAAATAATTTAATAAATATTAATAAAATTATATAAAGCTGTCATATTTTAAAAAGAATAAAATGATACTAAACAATTTATACAATTTTTCTAAGTTACGAGTGAGTCACGTTAGTATGTATTTAATGTAAAATAATATGAAGAAAAAAAAATAATAATTAAAATTAAATAAATTTGACAAAATAGCAGCCCAAAAATGATATCGGGAGGTCAAAATTGGGTGTCAACAATATCATCAATAAATACAATAACAAACATATCTAGGAACAATTAGAAAAATAGGTTCATAAGATCAAAAAATATAGTTGGAGCACTGGTCAACCCAAGTGACATAACCAGGACCTGGTAGTGACCATACTGAGTATGAAAAATAGTCTTAGGGATGTCCACCTCCATAATCTTTAATTAATAATAACCTGATTGGAGGTCAATCTTCGAAAAGCTCCTAGAACCCAAAAGGTGTTCAAATAAATCACCAATCCAAGAAAGAAGGTACATATTTTTTATAGTCACCTTATACAACAAATAATAATCTATACATGTTTGAAGGAAACAATCCATATTATGGATGAAGAGCATGGGATCACTCCATGGAGAGACACTAGGATGGATAAAACTGTTATTAAGAAGATTCTTTAACTGTTTCATAATTTCTTTCAACTTTGTCGGATCAATTCTATATGAAGGGACATAGATAGGATGGGTATCCGGTAAAAGATCAATCCCAAAGTCTATTTCCCTATAGGGAGGAATACCAGGAATATTATTAGGAAACACTTTTAAAAACTTATTAATAAGAGGGACAAATTATAAAGAGAGAACCCCAACACTAAAATCTTTAACCTGAACTAGATGATATATACACCCTTTGGAAATCAACTACTGAAACACCTCAGATTTTGGCTTTTGGAAATTTCCTAAGCTTTGAGCTCACTGCCCTATTGAAGAATCTTCATATGATTCATATAGTGTGGGTACGGGTTAGGTGACCCAAATTTTAAGGTGTCCAATGTATGGTGGTTGGGTTTTTGTTGTGGTTTTGACTTAGGGATACGAGTCGTTAAGGGTGGTAATGATTTGTTAGGATGAACCTTAACCAAATTAGTAACCTAGTGGCTTGACTTGGCTCTGGGTACAAGTTGCTCACTAGGATCCATGAGTATAGGTTACAAATCATGAGTTGAAATCGTAGGTTGTACAGTTCCTAATCCCTTTAGGTTCTGTCTTGGATACGTCTAGACCATACGTGTAATACCCCAATCATTCCTTAAGCCTAAATCTATATTTTGAGTGAATATGGATGACTTTCAAAGTAATTGATGTTTATATCGTGTTGTATTTCTCTAATTCCTACCTTCTATCATGTGGATATTTGAATAAGCTTTCCGTTGATACCAATTTCATCAAAATCAAAGATCGGAGCAAGAAGTTATGCCTATCTAAAGTCCCAGTCGTGGAACATCGTTATTTAGACCCTCAACGCATCACTGAGATGCTTAATATCCCAATTGTCATTTTTCCAGTGAGCCTACGTGATATTTATGCGTCACACCCAAGTTCAATATCAGGATTGTCAAATTCTAGTACACCAACGCTATCCCACCGCGTCACAGTGCCCTTCCAAGTCACAACCAAGGTGGCAACGCAATTTCACCGCGTTGAGCCACTGAGCAGATTTCCAATTATACAAATCCATTGAAGGACCGCGACCATGGCGCATCGCGCCAGGGCCAAAAATGGGCTCCAGTTTTAGAATTTGCTCAAGGGTATTTTGTTTTTTTCCACCCGTTCTTTCCCTTTATATATATCCAAGTAAAGGAGAAAATCCTCATTCTTCTTCCATTCCATCCAAAAATCTAGGGTTTCTCTCCAAAATCCAATCCAATTATTCTCTAAACATCTTAAAATCAAGCCATAGTTTTCATAAATTAGTTCAAAATTTAAAACTTCCAAGTCAAGAACATCAAGAACCTAACTCAAGAAGTGGGAAAAGAAGTCTATAGCAAGTTTATTCATCACGGATCATAATCAAGGTATGTGGTGATGAACAAGAATATTCTTTCATTCTTGTGCCCAAAGAATTGATTTTTACTATTGGAATTTCATGATCTTTGCAAGTGGGTTTACACCCAAATTACTTTATTGATAATGTATGAGATTTGAGTTGGTTAAGTTTGATATTATGATTATTTTACCATCATATTTCTAAAATTGAGAATTTATGCCATGAGTTGTATATTGCTACTATGTATTGATGATTTCTAAGTGATTTGAGATAAGTGTCATAATTTAAATGTTTCCACGAGAAGTTGATTATTGAATATATTGATATTTGAGCTAGAGAGTCAAGAATGATTCTCGTGATGTTTTCTTGAAGTTTTGACATTTGATATGAGTTAATAAGTAAGTCCACTTGATGTTGAGAAAGATTGTTTTGAGATGAGTCGAGTTAGGAATTCACAAATTGCCTATGATTAACAGATAAGATATATTTATGATTTTGGTCTCTATGATAGACCCTTGAGTTGATTGAGGTGGATTTCCTAACGCGTTCTGAGATGAGTCTGGGAGGAGTATTTAGTACCGAGCGGGAAGTGTGGGTTACATGTATCCTACTTCTCTAGAACTACGTGCCACCCAGGATTGAGATTTAAGGGCCAAGGTGTTGAGTTTATGATCACAAAGATGAGTTTGAGGTTATACTCCCTGGCAAGAGTATAACGCTCCCGCCAATGTGGGGTTCCTTCCTTAGGAGGGCAAAACGTTGGACTCCATGTAGCTCACTTGGTTTATGTCAGTTAAAAAAAACTCCCAAGTCCATAAGAGTTCAAGTTTAATGAATTATCGAGTCACTCTAAGTCTTGAGTCAAAGAGTTTTGAGTTGAGTACAATGATTTATGAGATTTATAAAGCATGTGTTACTGTTGATGATTTATGAGAAATTATATTACAGTTTAATTCAAGCGAAGAGAGTCACTATTATCAGCACGTATGATTTTCTTATTTTTTATGATATTATTTATCATGTTGCATACACCCCCATATACTCAGTACATTCCCAAGTACTGATTTCCCATACTCTTCTGTGTGTTATATTTCCCCATGATGTAGGTTCAGGTGCTCAGTCTCTGCAGCGATAGTGATCTTCGAGTACCTTCATTTATATTTCTGTAGTTGGTGAGTCCTCATGGTTTGAGGACCTATGTCCCTGATTTTTGTTTGTTAAGCAGATGATTGCTACTTTTTAGTTCCGTGTGAGTCAGTTGGGGGTCTGTCCCAATGGCTCTTTAGTCTTGATTAGTAGAGGATTTGTCAGAGTAGAGTATTAGTATGTACAGAGTGTCAACATTTTGATTGTACAGACCAGTATATCTTTGCTTTCAAATACGTCCATGATATGATATCCTTTCGTATTTTGCCATGACTACCGTCAAAGTGAGTTCTAAGAGGAAAGACATGCCTAGAAGGTTAGCTTGAGGCCACGTGTGGCCTTAACCACTGTGTGACATCTCGGGATAGGTTCTTGGGGTGTTACAAGCTTAGTATTAGAACGCCTAAGGTTTGAAGAGTCCTAGGGAGTCTGACAAACCGCATTACGTAGAGTCTTGATCATTGGTGTGTAGCGCGCCGCATCTATGACCAAGAGGCTACGGGACGTATTACGAAAAGTCATTTCTTTCTTTCAAAAGTCTATCGTGCCTACAACTATTTCTTTCTGCTATTAATTTGTGCTCTATTATGACAGAAAATGCCTCCTCGTAGAGCTCGTAGAAATAACGAATGACCTCAACCCGTTGATTCTTTAAGTGAGATAGTGTCCCACGCTAAATTCTGGGAAGCTTTTCAGGCGCTAGCCTAGGCAGTTACCGCCAATGCTCAGACTCATGCTTAGGTTACCGTTCTACCTCCGCAAGAAGGTAATTCAGCAGCAACTCAGGTTCTTAATTTTATACGGATGAATCCGCCAGAGTTTTATAGGTCAAAGACAGGTGAGGACCCGCAGATGTATCTTAATGAGGTGAAAAAGATCACCCAAATTATGTATGTAACAGAGGAAGAAAGTATGGAACTAGCTTTATATCACTTGAAAGATATTTCTTATGATTGGGTGGAGATGTGAAGGAAGAGTAGAAGGGAGGATTCCGCTCCCATGACTTGGCAGTTATTTTAGGATGCCTTCTTGGACAGTTTCTTTCCCCCGGAGATGAGGGAGGCAAAACTAAAGGAATTTATGATCTTGAGATAGGGCTCCATGATAGTTAAGGAGTATTGTCTTAAATTCAACCAGTTATCTAAATAGGCTCCCGGTATGATGACTGATTCTAGAACTAGTATGAGTAAGTTTTTGGTTGGTGTGTCTGGTTATGTTATGAAAGAGTGTAGGTCCGTTATGCTCAATAAGGACATGGATCTTTTAAGGTTAATGATAAGAGGGTTAGGTCGGAGTACCATGGGTATGGTCAGACTACATTTGTTGGAGGAAACCACCCTCAATTCCAGAGCTGTCCATTCATGCCAGCGCTTTCGACAATTAGTGCTCCCGCGCCTAGGAGTAGGCAGAAGCAGGGTAACAGGACTATTGTGTCTAGGTCCCAAGACAGTATGGGTAATGAATCTCGTCCTTCCCCATGTCCGAAGTATGGTAGAGGCCATCTGGGTGAATGCTTAGTTGATCGAAAAGGTTGTTTTGGTTGCGGGCCTCAGAGATTGCTTGTATTTTAGATAGAGGATCCGTGATGTTCGTCCCCAAAGTTAGGCTAATAGTGCCCCAGTCCCTTTAGCTCGTCCAACTCCTCCTCAGGGTACCCCGTCTAGCAATGCAAGTAGTCAGCTCTAGAATCGCTTTTATGCTATACCACCTCGCCAGGAGCAGGAGGATTCACCAGATATGATTACTAGTATGCTCCATGTTTTTTCTTTTAATGTGTATGAGTTGATGGAACTTGGGTCAAATCTTTTGTATGTGACTCCGTTGGTGGTTGTGAATTTTGGGATCAATGCTGAAAGGATTCCTGAGCCTTTCTTAGTCTCTACTCCAGTAGGTAAATCTGTTGTTGCTAAGCAAATGTATAAGAAGTGTCCTATCATTGTCCTTCACAAAGTCGTATTTGCAGACTTGATTGAGCTAGACATGGTCAATTTTGATATTATTCTGGGTATGGACTGACTTCACTCTTTCTATGCGTATATAGACAATCGTACCCATATAATCAAGTTTCAATTTCCCAACAAGCCAGTTTTTAAGTGGTACGAAAACTCTGTAGCTCCCAAGAGTCATTTTATATCCTACCTTAAAGCCAGGAAATTGATATCCAAGGGTTGCATCTATCATTTGGTTTGAGTTAAAGACACTAAGTCCGAGACTTAGACTATTCAGTCCATCAGTGTTGTTAATGAGTTTCTTGATGTTTTTTCGGAAGATCTCCCAGGGGTACCTCCCGATAGAGAGATAGAATTTGGGATTGATCTTTTTCATGATACACAACCTATTTCTATTCCTCCGTATCGTATGCCCCCCGTAGAACTCAAAGAATTGAAAGATCAACTCAAAGATCTTCTATATAAGGGTTTCATAAGACCCAGTGTGTCTCCTTGGGGCGCACCCGTTCTATTCGTGCAGAAGAAAGATGGTTCATTGCGTATGTGCATTGACTATTATCAGCTTAACAAGGTCACAGTCAAGAACAAGTACTCTCTTCCTAGAATTGATGACCTATTTGATCAGCTGCAAGGTGCTAGCTATTTCTCGAATATAGACTTGAGTTCCGGTTACAACCAACTTAAAGTTAGGGAGTGTGATATTCCAAAGATAGTTTTTCGCACCCGTTATGGTCATTTTGAATTCCTGGTCATTTCCTTTGGGCTAACTAATTCCCCAATAGCTTTTATGGACCTCATGAATCGGGTGTTTAGATAGTACTTGGATATATTTTTTATTGTATTCATAGATGATATTCTTGTATATTCCTAAAATGAAAACGACCATGCAAATCATCTCTGAATTGTCTTGGAAACCCTTAGGGATCATCAGTTGTTTGCCAAATTTAGCAAGTATAAATTTTGGCTAAGGTCAGTTGCCTTTCTGGGTCATATTATTTCTTATGAAGGTGTTCGAGTTGATCTCCAAAAGGTAGAAGGTTTGAAAAATTGGCCTAGACCTATTTCCCTGTCTGACATTAGGAGTTTCTTGGGTCTAGTTGGCTAATACCGTCATTTTGTTAAAGTTTTTTCTTCTATTGTGTCTCTTTTGACTCGGTTAACCCAAAATAAAGTTAAATTCCTACGGTCAGATTCTTGCAAGAAGAGTTTTCAAGAGTTGAAGACTTGACTTCCTTTGGCCCCTATGTTGACCCTTCCTAATGGTATAGATGATTTTGTGGTGTATTGTGATGCCTCTAGAGTTGGTTTGGGTTATGTATTGATGCATAGAGGTAAGCTTATTGCCTATGCCTCCAGACAGTTAAAATTGCATGAGAAGAATTACCTGACCCATGATCTCGAGTTAGCTGCAGTGGTTTTTGCTTTAAAAATCTAGAGACACTACTTGTATCGTTTTCATGTTGATGTCTTTACAGATCATAAGAGTTTGCAGTATGTGTTTACTCAGAGAGAGTTGAATCTTCAATAGAGGCGATGGTTAGAGTTGCTGAAGGACTACGATATGAGTATGTTATATCACCCGGACAAGGCCAATGTAGTGGTGGATGCTCTTAGTAGGTCGTCTATGGGCAGTGTAGCACATGAAGAGAAAGAAAAGAAAGGATTTGTTCATGAAGTACATCATTTAGCTAGATTGGGTGTTAGATTGCTTGATTCAGCTGAGGGTAATATTAGGGTACAGAGTAGTTTCGAATCTTCCCTAGTTTCAGAAGTGAAGGAGAAACAGGATATGGATTCTCGTTTGGTCAAACCGAAAGGGTCAGTTAAAGAACAAAAGGTGAAGGTTTTCCCCCAAGGGGGAGATGGTGTTTTGAGACTTCAGAATAGACTGTGTGTACCTAATGTTGATGACCTGAGGCAAAAAATCATGGTTGAAGAGCATGGCGCGCGGTATTCTATTTACCCCGGTGCTATCAAGATGTACCGTGATTTACGGGAAATATATTGGTGGAATGGTATGAAGAAGGATATAGAAAAGTTTGTAGAGAAGTGTGCAACTTGCCAACAGGTGAAGATAGAGCACCAAAGACCCGGTGGAGTGATGCAAGAATTTAGTATTCCTACTTGGAAGTGAGAGGAAGTGAATATGGATTTTGTGACTGGTTTACCTCTCTTTTATCATCATCATGATGCTATTTAGGTCATTGTAGACATGTTGACTAAGTTAGCACATTTTTTGCTAGTGCATATATCTTTCACCGCTAAGGACTATACTAAGCTGTACATCCGAGAGTTAGTCAGGTTGCATGGAGTTTCTTTGTCTATCATCTCCGATAGGGGTACTCAATTTACTTCTCAATTTTGGAGAGATTTTCAGAAGGGTATCGGTAGCCAAGTTTATCTTAGCTCCACCTTTCATCCGTAGACATACGACCAGGTTGAGAGAACTATCCAGACTTTGGAGGATATGTTGAGGGCATGTGTTCTTGATTTCAAAGAAAGTTGGGATGAACATTTTCCATTGATTGAATTTGCTTATAACAACAGTTTTCATGCTAGCATTGGAATGGCTCCATTTGAGGCTTTGTATGGAAGGAGGTATAGATCACCCATAGGTTGGTTTGAAGTGGGTGAGGCTACTATAATTGGACCTGATGCTGTGTTCGAGGCTATGGAGAAATTTAAGTTGATTGGGGAGAGGTTGAAGACATCCCAGAGTCATCAAAAGTCGTATGCAGATGTGAGAAGAAGAGCTTTTGAGTTTGAAGTTGATAATTTGGTGTACTTGAAAATTTTGCCCATGAAAGAGGTGAACAGATTTAGAAAGAAAGGGAATCTTAGTCCCTACTATGTTGACCCTTATAGAGTTTTGAATCGTGTTGGAAAAGCAGCTTATGAGATTGAGTTGCCTGCAGAGTTGTCAGCTTTTCATCCTGTCTTTCACGTTTCTATGCTCAAGAAGCACATTGGCGATTCTGTTGTTGTTGATCCATCAGAGAGCTTAGATGTTCGGGATAGTCTTTCTTATGATGAAGTTCCGATCGAGATCCTATATTATCAAGTTTGTAGACTAAGGAACAAGGAAGTTACCTTGGTTAAAGTTCTGTGGAAAAATCAATCAGTCGAGGGTAATACTTGGGAAGCAAAAGCAAATATGCGAGCCAGATACCCTCATCTCTTCTCCACGATTTCAAATCAAGCCGAAGTTACTATGGTTTCTTAATTCAGTTTCCTTCTAATCCAGTGTATACAGCTATATAGTTATCCTTTCTATGATTCATGTAATCTGTGAGGAATTCGAAAGTCTAGAGTGAAGTAAGTCGGTTGAGAAAATTTTTCCCATAAAGTATCTTAAGGTTTCTCTATGATCTTGAGCCTAACTAACAACATTTGAGGAAGAATGTTTCCAAGGGGGAGATATTGTAATACCCCAATCGTTCCTTAAGCCTAAATTCTCCTTTTGAGTGAATATGGATGACTTCAAAGTGATTGATATTTATATCATGTTGTATTTCTCTAATTCCTACCTTCTATCATGCGGAGATTTGAATAAGCTTTCCGTCGATACCAATTTCATCAAAATTGGAGATCGGAGCAAAAAGTTATGCCTATCTGAAGTCCTAGTTATGGAACATCGTTATTTAGACCCTCAGCGCGTCGCAGAGATGCATAATATCCCAATTGTTATTTTTCCAGCGAGCCTCCGCGATATTTACGAGTTGCGCCAAGGTTCAATATCAGGATTGTCAAATTCCAGTGCACCAACGTGATCCCACCGCATCCCGGTGCCCTTTCAGGTCACCACCAAGGTGGCAACACAATTTCACTACATTGCTCCACTGAGCAGTTTCCCAATTGTCCAAATCCAGTAAAAGACCGCGACCATGGCGCATTGCGCCAGGGCCAAAAATGGGAAGTTGATTCCCTATGCTTCTTGGCAGGTGAGGATGCATGAGAGAAATTATTCTACTTATGATTTGGATCTTTTAACTGTTGTTTTTTCTTTGAAAATCTGGTGTCACTATTTGAATGGAGTGCACGTTGACATCTTTTCTGATCATAAGAGACTACAATATGTGTTTTCTCAGTAGGAGCTTAATCTCAGGCAGTTCATATGGTTGGAACTTTTCAAGGACTATGATAAGAGTCTTCACTATTATCTAGGTAAGGCTAATATTTTTGGTGATGCTCTTAGCAGGTTGTCCATGGGGATTTTAGCTCGTGTGAATAAGGAGAAGCAAGAATTGGTGAATGATATTCGTTGCTTGGCTAATCTCAGAGTTCGCATCTTGAATTTCGAGAATGGTAGTGTAATGGTATAGGAAGTGCTTCAATCGTCTCTTGTGCAGAGATTAAGGAGAAAAAATGCTAGATCTTATCTTGATGAAGATCAAAGATAGTGTAGGTGGGCAGAAGGTAATGGTATTCGAGATTAGTGGTGATGGTACCTTTAGGTACCAAGGGCGATTATGTATTCCTGACGTTGATGGTTTACGACAAAATTTTTTGGCTAAGGCTCATGAATCGCGCTATGTTATCCATCCCAATTTGATAAAAATGTATCATGATATTAAGGAGATGAATTGGTGGAGTGGTATGAAGAAGGATGCGAATGATTTTTTGGCCAATCGTGTAGTGTGCCAATAAGTTAAAGTTAAGCACATGAGGCCTGGTGGGTTGTATCAGGAAATAGAATTGCCGAAATAGAAATGGGAGGTGGTCAATATGGATTTTGTTATCGGTCTTACTCGGTTTTGGAACCAATTTGATTCGATTTAGGTCATCGTGACAAATTCCGCCCACTTCTTGCTAGTAAGGCCTAACTTTTCGGCTGAGGATTATGCGAGTTTGTATCTTCAGGAGATTATAAAGATGCATGGGATTCGTATTTTGATTATTTCTGATCATGGTACACAGTTTTCATCTTACTTTTGGCAGTCATTTCAGAAGGGGTTGGGTAACAAGGTCTGTCTGAGTACTACTTTCCACCCGTAGACAGATGGGAAAGAAGAGAGGACTATTCAAACATTGGACGACATGCTTAGGGAATGTATGATAGATTATGGTGTCAATTGGGTTGAGCATCTACCTTTGGTAGAGTTTGCTTACAACAATAGCCATCATTCTAGCGTTGGTATGGCCGTTTTTGAGGCATTGTATAGTGGGAGGTTTATATCTCCTATTAGTTGGTTTGATCTTGGTGAGGCAGATATATTCGGTTTGGATTTAGTTTATCAGGCTACGAAAAATGTGAAGGTGATTCGAGATAGTCTTAAGGCTGCCCAAAGTCACCCAAAGTCCTATGCGGATATAAGGTATAGAGACTTAGAGTTCTAGATTGGGGATAGGGTGCTCCTAAAGGTATATCCCATAAAAAAAGTAATGCAGTTTAGTAAAAAGTAGAAGCTCAGTCCCTGGATGTTGGTCCTTACGTGGTTTTACGGAGAGTTGGTAATGTGGTCTATGAATTGGAGTTGACTTCTGGTTTGAGTTCTATTCATCTGGTATTTCATGTCTCTATATTGAGAAAGTGTCTTGGTGATCCTTCTTTAGTAGTTCCTTTGAATGGATTAGGTATCTCAAATTCTTTGTCTTATGAAGAGGTCCCGTTTGAGATATTAGATCGGCAGGTTTGTCGGTTATGGACCAAGGATGTGGCCTCGATTAAGTTCTAAGGTGGAACCACGAGGTGGAAGAGGCTTCATGGGAATCGAAAGCGGACATGAAGTCCAAGAATCCGTATTTGTTTTCTTCTTTGGATATTCTTACGGAAGGTATGTGTTCTTGATCACATCTTTATTTTCTAACTTGGTTAAAGGTTGGATTAATGTTTGATAATGCAAATAACTCTGCTTGTGTTTGACCTTCCCTGTCCTTCATTCGGGGATGAATGATCCTAGTAGGGGAAACTGAAATACCCTAGGTTTGGGCCCTTAGAAAATTTCCTGTATTTCTTATTTCTGGAAATCATACGACTTGTAGGTACCAGTCGTATGATGGGGTACAGTTCGTATTGTCTTGGTCGTATGCTAACCATTGTTAGTTGTTGGGTTGCATTAGTTTCTAGAATGGGCACAACTTTGTGGGTACGATTTATATGGTTGGTGATGGGTTGTATGGTTTCGGTTTTTCCTTTACTTAATCTGAGACTTAGTAACTTGGATCTCAGTACGAGTGGTTCACCATGAGCTGTAAGTTAGGGTATGAGTAGTACTATTGACTCATATAGTAGACAGTGTTCAAACTTTCTTTAGTTCTATTTTTCTAGGGATACGGTTTAAGGGTACTAATCTTATGGTTGGGTACGTGTAACGCCCCAATTTTCTAGAACCGGAATGTCACATAGTGTTCATGACCCCAAAGGACCACAAGCTAGCCCTCTTTTGATATCTGTACCTGAGCACTGCATAATATAGGTAATAGATGCGGAAAACTGGAGAAAACTTGCCATAAGGTTCAAAACATCTAAAATACTCAAAACTCAAAACTGAATACTGATTCATCTGTCTGTAAAGCCTCTAAACTTGTCTGATCTATGGAGTTGATGGGACATGTCTCAAACGTCTACTGAAAGTAAATTGAATCTAATAAAATACTGAAATAAAAAGCATCCTCGAATGATGAGGACTCACTGCTAAGTCTACTGCTGCTAACTGAATCTGGATTGCTAAGGGTGCTCTGGGGATCGTACTTCTGAACCTATGGCATAAAGTAAAACACCATAGTGCAAATGCATCAGTACGTGGGAATATACTAAGTATGCAAGATGAGGTAAGGCTAAATACAAGGGCTTATGCATGATCAGTTACTTAACTAAATAACATGAGAATACTGAATAAGGACATATGCATGAATGCACAAACCAAAACTGGAATCACAGTAACACTGAATATGAACTCTGAATACTGGTTTCTGAATACTGACTTACTGATGAGTAGTCTACTAGTACTGATGTCTGAGTTTACTAATACTGAGAGATTGGATAACTGAGTCTATTGAGATTGATGTCTAATCCTGCTGATACTGATACTGATTTATTATATCTGAGATCAAGCCTATATAATGGGTGACCTCTGAGTTTACTGGTAATATTGTCTGATACTTGATAAATTAAATCTGAGATAAATCCAATATGACGGGTGATCTCTGAGTCTACTGATAATGAATATGATTGTCTGAATCTGAGATCGAGCCTATATAACGGGTTATCTCTGAGAGGAAGTCAAGCCTAGTATAATGGGTGATTTCTCAGCTGAACTCTATTATTGAGACTGAATATGAAATTGAGATTGTACGAGGTAGTCATCTAACCGACATGCCCCTTCTAGCTTCTTTAGGGTTCAACCTGTAACACCAATTGGAAGGGTATCAGTACCGTGCCACAGGTAAAGACACTCCTATCTGAACCCAGGATGCCATGCCTAATATAATGGGTGACACTTGGTTGGATCGAAGCCTAATGTGATGGGTGAATCCGGGGAGGTAGTCAATCCTAATATGACGGGTGACTCCTTATCCTAAGTTGGCTACGCAGTTCTGGAGTGCAGGGATTGTTATTAACGACTCTGCCGAAAATAACAGGGAAGCCGTCATCCTTGTCCTCACTCGGTGCTGAATCCTACTCCTAACTAAATAAACACTGGACTGGTTCTTAGACTGTCCTAGACTGAGCTAAATCTATTACTGATCATCTTGCTTAACTGATTTGATTGAGTTTGCTTGGTTCCGTTATCTGACAGAATACTTTTTGGATTCTACTATCTGACTGAATGCTACTGAATTCTTGTTACCTTACTGAGTTTCACTGAAGTCTAAACTAAATACTGGATACTACTGAATACTATTGAATTGGAACTGAATACTGAGTTGGATTAGACTGATACTGAGATAGAATTACACTAATACTGAGATTACTAAATTTCCTTACGTCCTGTAACTGTTTGAATTCTACTGATCATAGCACGACTGAGATTATCTTGAGACTGGCTCGGCTCTAGGCACACAACTATATTTTCGGGTACAAGTACCCCCAGGACTCGATAGAAGGAAACTGCTAATACATGACTTCTTGAATTCACGACCAACATTAACATCATAACAATAGATTCACAAACACTCAATAAAACATCTCTTCAAGCACTTGGAAATACTAATATGTATTTACATAAGGAATGCACACCAATATTTCATAACTCATCCCACAAGATCTTGCATTAAACATATAACATGCATTCAAGTGTACATAATTGAGGATTTCATGCTAACATGTCACAATTCATTTACTAAAGCTTTTTAACAAACACTTGGCATGCATTAGTTAACACATAATTGGAGATTTCTAGTCAACATGCTATAATGACTCTAATTTATTCACATAAGCATTTTATCAAAAATATGGGGAGCATGCTTTGGTTACTTAACAATTTCTACATCCAAGCGTCATGATTTCATCAACCCACTCGCAAATTTAGAACTTTAACATGGGCATAGTAGAATTTAACTCATATCAAGATCAAAGTTTGCAACTTGTATCCTAAAACATGATTTTCTAACTCACCAACAACACAAATTATGAACTTAAATTTACATAAACCATAAAACTCATAAAACGTAATCTTTGAATTTAGGAAAAAAGGATTCTTGAAATTCTTGGGTAGAAGGAACCCAAGAATGAACATTTGTATACCTTACTACTTGATTCTCGAAAGATAAATGGTGAAACCTTAATGATTAGGGCCTTGATTTTGGAACCCTAGCTCTTGTTCTTGAGGAAAATTATGAGAAAACAACAATATTTAGGTTTAATGTGGTTGAATATCGTGTTAAAGAGTATATATAGGGGTAGCAAAATGACTTTTTTGCCCTTGGAATTAAAATTCGAAACTGGAACGCCGACAAAAGCTTCACCGCAATGCAGTGGAATCGTGGTGAGCTACTGGAATTTGACAATTCTAAAATTGAGCCTTGGCACGATGCGCCATAATCGCAGAGGTTCACTGGATTTTGACGATTGCCATTTTTTCTGACTCCGTGATGTGCCAAAGTACCAGGTGGTACACTGTCTCACTAAACTTGACTTAAAGAAAATTCGGGGTATTATAGTACGACTTTGTTTTGGTAAGTCATCTATTAGATAGTGTTGGGTATAAGGGGGAGGCCTAGGGTAAAAGTGGTGGGTCCCTCACGTATTGAAGGGTATGACTGGTATGGGGTAGTTGTACCTTCTTACGAGAATTTTGTGCAGTTTAAGTGGGGGTAATTTGGACATTTCCCCACTTAACCTCTTAAGGCCCCATGACTTATATAAATATTGGGACATCATTTACCCTATTATTCTAATCTTAAACACTTGGAAACACTTTCTAATTCTCTCTAAGGCTTTTGGGTGAAGAAAGGCTAGGGTTTCATCTAGAGGATTATTTTGGGGTTTGGACGAGTGATTTCCTCCATCATCTTTATAATCTAAGGAATGCAATCTTCCCTCATTATTAGTTCCAACTAAAGGCATGTTTTATACAATCTTTTCATGGCATGATTATTGTATGATTTTGGGGTTTTTAAATATATGTTGGGGTTTTAGTATTAAATGCTTAGTTATGGTTTTTCCATGTTTTAATTATGTTTTTACGTGCTTTAATGGTGGTTTGGACAATTGGTTGCTTGGGAATGGTTAATTGGTAATTGGAATTGGTTTTGGAAATACTATGCCCCCAATATGTTTGATAAAATGTCTATGATAATGCTTTTGCTATAATTGGACTTTTAATAGAACTATTGCATGGTATGGTTGGTAATGGAACCCTGGATGGTATGAATAGTTTAAATGGTTCGGAATGGTTAAATGGTTAGGTTTAATAGTCAGGTATGGTTACTTAAACTTCCTTGTGGAGTACAGGGGAATCCCCTATGTAAACATAATAATGAATAACTTATGGGGTGGTATATGGGATTCCCCCCAAAAAACTTAATAATGGAACACTTATGGGGTATACGGGATTCCCCCAAGTTAACTTGATAATGTAATCTATGGGTACATGGGAATCCTTTTACATAAAAAGGTTAGCTAATGACATTGCTTGCAAGCTATAGTCAGTATAACGCTACCACTACTCATAACCTTGGTTAATACTAATGGAATAATGGTTTGTTTGGATGCTAATGGTTTTAATTATGCAATAATGGCGGGGTATGATAGCTAACGGTGAAGGTGTAAGTCCAATGGACGAACACTGGAAACTTATGTTTGCCGACATGAGGGTTGGTCATAGAGATCATATATAATACAATGAGGTACATGGGAATCCTCTAAGTACACTATACATATGTTTCATAATGAGCAAAGAGTACTTGGGGGTTACGTTGGACCCATAGGCCTGTTAAGGGGGTTACGTTGGACCCATGGTTGTTTCTAGGATGGTTAAGCTATGCATACCCAAGTTAATGGTTTTAAAGGCATGCTAAACCCAGTTCTCCTTTCTCGGCATGGTTCTATATATATATATATGTATATGTATGGTTTGTGTGCATATGGTTGGTTTATTCGGTTTTACTGGATGATATTATTTTATCCTTATCCTGATTTCATGTTAGCGTTCACCTTCTAACCCATCTTCAGTTGGCAGTAACCCCACAAGATCTGGAACCAGTCATTTTACTCCTCCTAGTCAGTGAATAAATTGGGGATCAACTATTGGATTGAAGTGCAGAGCTTTCATATTCTGGAAGGCTCTGTTTCATGTCATGGATGTCTTTACATACTTTGGTCATTTTCTGAATAATGGTTTTGGCTATGGTTGGAGGTATTCCCAATCGAATATTGTTTTTCTTTTAGTTAGAGGCTTTGTGTGACTACTATGGGTTAGAATGGGTGGTTTCGGTATTGGTGTCAGCCTTAGTATTGGTATTTGTATTGAGGCTGATACTGTTTAGCTGAACTTATAATTGTTCCATCCTTTAATGTCATGTTATGGATAGGAACTTGGTTTTTATATTGGTTTAGTTATGGTTGTTGGTTGGTATTGGATGGTTGGATTTATTTGGGGGTCACGATTATAAACCTATCCCAGAGTCTAGAATCAAAATAAACGTTGTCTTGTTATAAGTTCAAAATTCATCCAACTCAGGGTATGCGTATTTGAAGGTTGGGTTAGGTAATGGGGGTGGTCCCCGATCCTAGTTGGACTTGGGATACCCATTACGACAAGGCCCTAGTTCGCGTCATGTCACGTATCTAGTAAAGTCTTTCTTATGGGTGTCTTGTGCACCACATTTATAATCAGGAGGCTACCAGGCATTTAGGAAATATTTTTCATTATTTCATACTCTAGATCTTGCAATAGTATTATACATATGAAAGTTATCCAAATTCCATCCTTGCTCTAATTTTGTTGGCTATTTCACATTATCAAGGCAATACACGTATAAAGGCTTAGATTCCTAACGATGTGGTCCCTTTTTATTGAGTTATCAAAAGGTTATGAAATAGTATAAAGACTTGAAAAGAGTCCATTTGTGCATCAAAGTGTATTGATTCAAGTGTATACCTCTATCTCTGTGAATTATGCTTTTCAGCCTGAGATAAGATGTGCATTCGGTCCTTTTCAGAAACTTTATTACAGATGTCTCACTTAAGGCGAAAGATATGTATTTGAATTTTGGGATAGTATTCTAACCCGAGAGGTTGTATAAATTTGGATGTTATGACCTATGAATAGTAAGATGATCCCAAGGTTAGTGATATGAAGTCTTAAGTTTAGAAGTCAAAGTAAGGGTAACTTTTCAGTAAAAAAAGGTAGTTATATTTGTGTAACATTTAAGTAGTGTTGGGGGTGTTATGTCCTTATGGAATCTATTATGGTTTACCAAAAGTAGCAAAATTATGGTAGTCGGTAGAAAGAGAGTGGTAAGTTAAAATATTTGTGTCTTTAGTTGAAATAGGAAAGGAGCTCATGAGCACTAGTTATTGTAGTAGTGAAATTAACCATAGGTTGTGAATTGAAGGGTAGATTGTCTAATAATTTATAAATTTAGCATTCACTTGGGGAGATCTTCGAAAGGGGATTAAGATTAAGATCGTCTATTCTTACTATGTGGATATACCCATTGATTTTTTTATGTGTACTATTATAGTACGTGAGAAGATGTGTAATGAATATTAAGGTATAGTACAACGTTGTGAAGAAAAATGTGCTTGTGGGCCATAGTTGAGTGAAATAAGGAATTTAGATTAATTAATTTGCCATATATTTTGATGGACTGGTACAGTATGTGGAATGTTTTATTGGCAAGTCATGAATGGTAATAGATGTTAGGTTTGAACTTTAAATATTGATTGTGGTGAAAAAACTGGTAGCTCGAGAATAGTGATGTAAGATTTATGGAAAATAAATTGGTAGGCTTGATATAATGTGTGCAATAGCCTAGGTTGATAACTTATTATATAAATATGAGGACTAATGCTGGAACAATGAATTATGGCTAAATCATTAGATGGATAAGAGCCTTAAGGTATAAGAATAAAGTGTACTCAGTCTTGAGTTAGAAGTGTCATATGTACCTAGTTCATGTTCTTGAATTTCTTAGTATGGTGAAGTCTAGGCAGTTGTCATATGGTGTTCTTTAGATCTGAATTGAGGAAAATATAGATAGACGGTGTGAGCCCTTGGTATAGTTTTTAAAATTTTTGTTAAGTTGTGAGGTTATGCGATTAGAGGTTTAATTCTAGTATATTAAGGAGTTGAGAATGGATTGTTATGTGTTAAGAAGTGTGGATGTGTATGCTCATGAGAGAGTTATAAGGTGATGCCTATGGAACCTAGCAAAAAATTAAGATTAGTATCCCTAAAAGGAATATCCAGGAAAGAATTTAGTCTCCTCGTATTATAGTTATCAAGATGGAGTTTAGCATTCATGTGTATGGTGATACCCTCACTGTGTTGAGTGTTGTGATTATAGATTTAATGAGAGGAAATGTCCGCAAGTCTAGGATAGTGACCTTTGAGCGAAGGGAAAGATTATTAACTAAGACAGAAATTGAATTTTCTCATAGTAGTGAATTTTAGGGAAGAGTCATGATAAATCTATTATTATCCTAGCAAATTCCTCCTCCTACAGTTTAAGAGGGCATGCCCAAAGTGATGCTATTATGCAAACTCACGACTATTCTCAGTTCTTAGAATGAGAAGCAATATCTTCAAGCAACAATCTATCTTATTCCTTGAATTTATGAATTTCGGCTTATGTTATACGACTCATGGTATGTGCACTCAGTTCCTCACTGTGCCTAGTACTAAGAGCTCATGCTATGTTATGTTTATGCCCGAACGAACCTCTATTTATAATCTAGGTGTTTTCTATGAAGTATTTTATGCTAATTGTATCACATCTCACTTCGCAGGTCTCACCTTGAGTAGTACAATAAATAGGAGTCATAACTGAGCAGTATCACTCCCATTCCTGATGCTTCTACTCTAGTCCCTCAATGACCCTCCTTATGTTAGCATGATAGTGGTTATGAAAGTGTAGTAATGTTTTAGATGGAAGAATGGGTGTTATTTATTTTATAGTTACAATGTGGCTACTCGAGTTAATATTATAAATTAAGAGTGAAGAGTGAGATGAACCTTTGTTATTTGAAATACTTAGAAAGGGGAGATGTGGTGGAAATCTTTGTGATACTAATTGAAGTTGCTAGTTTTTGGTGGGGAGATCCATAAAGTGGGTGTGGTAAAGATACGCTTGAATGTTGTGATTGATAGATACACAAACCATTATGCTATATGGATAGTACTCCTTGATTTAGACCTGAGATTGATTATAGTGATTAGATGAAGTAGTATTCTTAGAGGGATGTAGAGCGTAGGATCCCATAGCGTAAGCAAGCACCTTTTTACTCCGGGTTAGGCTATAACATGGAAGAAGTATACAGTTAGACTCTGGCTTGTGTTGTTATGTTTTTCATGGGGGAATTAAAAGATTGGATATGGTGAAGTGTGGTATTCGTAGCTGTAAGCATGGTTAAGAAGTGTCGCTAAATTTAAGGGTCTGTTGGACGTATCATTGGAGGTGGAGAATATTTATATTCTTATATCCCGTAAAAATCTTATTTCGTGTATTGTATCAATCTTAATCAGGTAGAGGATTTTCGGTAAAATTCATGACTTACATAGTTATGATCATTTTTCATAGAACTTATGCCCAAGAACATATCTATGTCAAGTCTTGTTATCTCATGATTCAAGCTGACACGATTTACTTGGTGATGCCTTGAAGCTCTTTTCTTTTGATCCCTATGTATGTTTTGTTGAGGGAGAATTCCTAATGTGAAGTTACATCCTATATTTCGTACTTCTAGATCTTCCATAAGTTCCTATCCATCATTTGAGGATGAATGATTCTTGGGGGAGATAATGTAACACCCCACATTTTTGGGATAGAATTTGAACCGTCATTCCTAAGTGTATAAACCCAAAACCAATTATTTCTATTTACCTATAAGTGTGATGATCAATTCTATGGTGTGGTAACATATTTGGAGATGAATTGAGGTCATAAAAATCTCTGAACTCAAAGTTGAGTTGAGAAATTTTCTACCGATTGAGTTTTAGTGGATGTTCCAACTTGAATCAAGTTCCAATGACCATTACTCCTAGAACATAACAATATAGTTGGACTAATATATGACAAATGAAATATCTTCAAGTCTTCTTTCCAACGCATCCAATTTTTTCTTAATCCGATACCCGAACAAAAACTTATGAGTATTTTTGTGAGCGAACCAGTTAATGAGATGATCCGAACTAGGGACTTGTCTTAATGGCATATCAAGTCTAACCGGGACTGGAGACCACCCCTGATACCCAATCAAACCAACAAATATATACCTTTAGTCGGATGAATCCCTACCATATAATAAGATAGCAAATTATAAGATATAATGACTTTAGGATAGAGCTATTTTCTAGACGAACCCAACAAAGTCAATCCATGCCAAAAGACAATCAAACCAAAACAATCACCCAAAGTGTATATATATATATATATATATATATAAACCATTCCATACCCAAGTCCACGGTTGTTAATACAAAGCCTCTAAACCAAACCAAGAGCATTTAGTCGGTACATGCCCTCGACCATATACAAAGACTCTAAACCAAACCAAGAGCATTTAGTCGGGACATGCCCTCGACCATATCCCAAAAACCTAAGTGTATATATATATACCATTCTATACCCTAGTCCACAGTTATTCATACAAAAACTCTAAACCAAACCAAAGAGTATTTAGTCAGGACATGCCCCTGACCATAGCCCAAAAACCTAAGTCTATGAAAAGACATAAGTATGTAAACTAATCCATGACATGAAATGGATGCCTTAAGAACTATAAAAGATCACCACTTCAATCCAAAACGGACTATCCCCGAATTCGATCAATAAGCAGGAGGATTAGTATGGATGGTTTCTCCATCACATGGGGATACAACGCCCAAAGACTAGTTAGCAGGTGAACTCTAGCATGCACTCAGGGGAAGGATAAAATAATCACAACCTTTAAAACCAAGTAAACCAACCATATGCATTCACAACCATACATATATATAGATATAACCATGCCGAGAAAGAGAATTGGGTTTAACATGCCTTTGAAACCATTAACCTGGATATGTGTAGCTTAACCGTCATAATCCACCCACGGGATATATGGGTCTAGTGTTACCCCCTGGATGGGCCATGGTGTGTGTATGCATACGAACCGAAAATACCATAGGAGTAGGGGATTCCCATGTACCCTTTACTTTCCATGATACATATATGCAAGTGTTAGGAGATTCTCGTGTACTCCTCAAGTATATGATCTCTATGAACAATCCTCATGTCGGCAAACATGAGTTTTCAAGGTCCGTCCATTTGACTCACAACGTCATGGTTAGCTATCACCCCCCACCATTATTGACCAATTAAAACCATTACCACACAACCAAACCACCAATTATTTTTATTATTAACCAATGCCATAAGTAGTGGTATCGTTAATCGACTATTGCTTGCAAGAAATGTCCTTAGCCAGCCTTAGGAGATTCCCATGTATCCCATAGGTTACATTAGTAAATTTACTTAGACGATTCCCGTGTACCCTGTAAGTACATCATTATTAGACTTACTGGGGAGATTCTCATTTACCCCACAAGTATTTCATTATTAAGTTTTGCTTGGAGGATTCCCGTGTGTCCCACAAGATGTTCATCATTCAAGCTAATTTCATTAATTCATTCACATGGAGGATTCCGTGTATCCCGCAACGTTTTATTAAAAACAATTTTATAGCCACCAAGGCTTTACCATTTAACCATTCAAAACCATCCAAACCATTTAAATCATTCAAAAACCATTCAAACCAATTTAGGGTTCCATTACCAAATCATACCATGCAATAGCTTCTATCCTTCCAAGTAAGTTATAACAGGCCACCAAGTGTTATATAATGTAGGGACATAAGGGTTTTGGGGTGGGAAATATCTGGAATGCCCCCAGCTCAAAAGTTAAAATATGCACGCAGGAGAGTATGGCCACCCTCTTTATCCATACCCTAGGGTATGAGTGGTACCCTAATTATACCCTAGACCTCACCATAGACCTTCAAACTGATCATCATATGAAAACACATGTCAAAACTCATACCCTAAGGTACGAGAAGTACCCACAACCCATAACTTGGACAGATTCAACTAGGCTAATCATATGGTATCATATGACTTGACATCATACACCTCGTATCCTATCATACGACAAATGTAATGTTTAGTCGTATCATGGATAGAAACTAACCCAAACACACCGACTAACATACAAGAGAGGGACATCAAGTCGTACCATAGCATATGAGAAGTATGCTTAAACCATACGTTGTCTAGAATATTCAAACTCAAGAAATTTTTCAAGAGCCAAAGTTTAGGGTGTTTCAGTAAGGGTCCGTGATAAGAGTGTGGAATGTACTGTGTGCTCCACAATAATAGTGTGGCACGCCCATGGTCCTAGAAATGCTAAAACTCAAATTCTTCTTTAGTTTTTAAGACAAAACTAGTAATTTAAGTCCTAAATCATCCTAAAAGTAATACTAACATGTTTTCCATCATCCCATAACCCAAATACACTATCCCGCTCCTCCCAAATTCCCAAGAACACCAAATAGGAGTTCTTATCCAAAATTCAAGCTTCCAGGCTTCAAATTCAAGCTGTTCTCAAATTCCTTCCGTCAAAAAAGCATGTTGGACACTCCTTTATTTCAGCTATCTTTAAATGTGATATTTACTTGATATTCTTCTATTTTAATAATTGTTTAGATTAGGGTTGAGGGACTCGGTTTCCATATACTTATATTGGTTTTCTGTTGTCTTAATAGTTATCCATGTTTAATTAATTGTTTGTAAATTCAAAAGTAACTTACAAAAAGGGGGAATTTGGTATCTTGATTTCATAATGCATGTGCTTTTTGCATGATAAAAATATGAACCTCAACCCACTTCATAAATTTGATTTTTAAAGAGATTTTATTGTTTTTAACTCGTCTTTTGAAATATTATATGGCATTAATGAATAAATGGTTTACATTGGATTTTCAAATTGAAGTTTGGAGTTTACATGACTAAATGGAAACGGTATGTCATTATATGGGCGGCTTGCAAGTCTTGGTATGACAATACCAATTTGGGAATTACTTAATTGAAAACTCCATGTTTAATGACATGTGAAAATATGTTAATTGGGATTTAATGGGAATTTTGTAGCTTCAGCAAGAAGGTGTAGTCCTTGTAACAAATACTTGAAACCTTATTTGCCATTGTTGGGGGTCTATTACCAATGTGTGCTTGCTTCGCAGTTGTACATAGATATTATTTTGGGCGGATATTTTTTATTTGTGACTTTAGCCTAATACTTGATCTATGAAGCTAACATGGATTGGGGCTCCTCCGGTAGGAGGAACTGGACCCATATAGCTCGTTAGTGATTGAAGATCAGTGCAAGCTACATAGTTCAAGATTAAATTTTAAATGGTCATATATTTATGTTTCTTGTCCCCCTTTCCTTATATTATTATCATTATTGTGTAGTATGATCATGTGTTTATAATTGATCTTAGTACATGTATATTTTATCCCTTTTCTTGGGTTGCATATTAGTACTCGCCGTACTGATCGTCCCTAGATGCTACATCATTTCATGATATAGGTTCGAAGGCTTTTTTTGTGACCCTGTGCAGGGTTAGATTGTTCATTACCTTATTGGACATCTGTTGAAAAGTGGTGAGCCCCTCATTATTCAGAAGGTCATGTTATTTTCAATCACTTTATCACTCCTGTTCTTGACATAGTTGGGGTCATGTCTTGGCTTAGTGGATGTTTAAGGATAGAGGCTTTATAGATGGTACTGAATTATAGTTCTTTTGGATTGGTTTTGAATCATGAATTTCATTTTTATAGTCTATTCAATCTTTCTTTTTATGGGTTGGATTCCACAACTTCTTTATATTACTATGCCTATGATGTAAGTCTAAGGGGTCATCTCATGCCTTGTTTGGCTTGAGGTTTCCGTCACTGTTAGAGCTCCGATTTGGATCGTGACAACATCGATCATTAAACCTATAATATAGACCATATCTCGTATGCAATTTGTACAATATCTTGTAGAGCAAAGATGCCGAACAATAGCCTCGAACCGTCCACGAGCTGCTCGTCTCCTCTACATAGCCTTGAAATCCACCGCGTCAAGAACTTTTAAGAATAATAAAAAATCCTCATAGGTCCGAGATTTGAACAACTTGACGTAGATAATTGCTTTGCTTCAATGATCATATATAGTGTTAAAATTATTCTCTCAAATCTAAGTATCTCTCAGCAACCCATCGAACGAATACACGTAGAATAATCATCAACCATCCCCAGTAACTCAGTTAAGAGAAAAAAAGAAATTATGAAGTGGAATAAAATATATAAGTAGACATGTCTAGGGGTGGGCATAAATACCGAAGAAACTGAAAAACCGAACCGAAATTTAATTTTGGTTTCTTTTTTTTAGTTTTTCGGATTGATTTCGATTTTCAATTTTTAAATTTCGGTTAAATGGTTCGGTTTTTGGTTTTCTTAGAAAAAATTTGGTTAAACCGAAATCCAAAATTATATAAATAATATTATAATATAAATATTATTATTTTATTATATATATAAAATAATATATATTATCAATATATTATATTAATTATATATACATTTTAGTAACTCTAATTCCAACTCCAAGATGCGTAAACCCCTAAACAGTAAACATATTACCATTCACACTCAAGTCCAACTCCATGGCGCCTAAATCCTTTGTGATACATCCATTCGTGAGGAAATGTATGAGTTATGGTCTTTTTTAACAATTCACTAAGTAATTCGCGAGAAATTTATGAGTTTTGTGTTTGTTTTGTGGATAGGACTGTTTATGAAAAATTATATATAATGATCAATGACGTTATGTATTATGTTAAGCTTATGATTATTTTATTCCGTTTCATTCATGTTGAGTTACTTATAGTTATTTATATTTGGGAATGAAAAATAGATTTGAAAAAAAAAATATTTTTCTTAAAAAAATCATCAATTTTAAATGTTCAGTTATGAAAAAAGAGAGGCTCTCTACTTTAATATTTCAAATCGAAATAAAAAACTGAAATAACCAAACCAAATTTGTAGAAACTGAACCAAACCAATTTTATTTCGGTTTGGTTATGGTTGTCATTTTTGTCAATCCAAAAACCGATATTAAACAATCAGACTGAACCGACCGAACGCCCACCCTAGGATATGTCTTAATAATAAAAGAAAGAAATGAATGATAATCAAGATAGAAAGTTATACAGATCCACATATAGTAACAAAATGGGATGGATATATAATTGTTAATAAGTTTGTAATTGTTAATAAGTTTGTAATTATTTTGAACTGAAAATAATGGTGCCACCTCTTTAATTAGCCAATGCATGGGTCGCGTTAGCCCTCCACTTCCGCAGGTAACACATTATTCTTCCTTTATCTCACTCGCATGCATTTGGCTATTGTATAGATTAGTGATAAAATATATAATTATTTGAATATAATAAAAAATTATTTCAAATAAAACCTAGTTCATATGTAATAAATTTTGAAAATAACTAAACTTATTATCTCTATAAAATATAATAAATTATTATATAACTCTTTAAAATAAATACATACGCCATTATATCATATTTAAATTATTCTTATAAATATCTAAAATATTTTTAATATAATACTTGATTTTTAAAACTTAAATGAAAAAGTTCAATAGTAATTGCATGCTGTAATAATCAAACGCGATGTTGTTTTTTCTAGAGGGTGGGCCGTTGAAGAGTGGTTCAAAAAGGGATGTTCGTCCCAAACAAAAGATAGAGAATGATAGTAACTTGCTCGAGAACAATAATAACTTCTTTCTAGTTCTAATGTAATGACGCAAGAATGGCTACGTTCAGGTATTACAATTCTAAAATATAAAAATTGGATTGTATCTTCCTCATTCGAATTTTTTTTATGAATCTTGATTCGCGCTTTTCGGCTTTTCTACTCATGACAGGGAGCGTCTTTCTTGTGTGACGCCTCAATAAAATAAAGTTATATAACAATCATAATAATATCCGGGTAGACACCTGGAACCATCCGAAATTAAAAAAATGGGGAAGGTGTTGATTTAGGTTGGAAATATTGGTAAGAAGTTTGATATAAATACAAATGAGTACTATGATGCTCGAGTTGGTAGAATTTTACCTCGGAATGTAATGATTGGATTGTGAAGGATCATAAAGTCAACCTTGTTCTAGGACAGACTTTATAGAACACCCCCCCCCCCCCAAGCAAAGTCTACCGTCACCTCAAAGAATAGTTTATAAAGTTTGTCGTGTCTGCCACAAATCAATCTTGAATTTAGAGCTAAATCTTAGACACATGATGATACTCAAGCACTATTTAGAAAAATCTCTTGAGAATATTATCCAATAATAATTCAAGCGCAACTCAGAATACTCAAGTATTATTTATAATAACCTTTTCCAATTCTGACATCTAAACTAGGACTCGGCTTCCAACCTGTGACCTGAGCCAGAGTTAGGTCAGGGAGATGCATCCTGAGTCAAGACCGATGTCAGAGGTTAGGAGTTGGATCAAGATCGGACCAAATTTTCATTTCGAGGATGGATCAAAAGTTGGTGTCAAGAATTGTTCACAAATTGGTTTTAGGTTCGATCAAGTTTTGAGTCTGTAGTTGAGGTGAGGATTTTGTATCCTGCTTGGTTTTTCTAATTGAAGAAGCCAAATTGGTCCATTTTATTAAAAAAACAAATATGTAACAAGAAAATGGGTCTGATTGATCCAAGCCCAAAAAGAAAACAAATAAATGAAACTAAAACAAAAACAAATGAAAGGTCAAAAGCAAAAGATAAAAATTAGAAAGAGGAAAGTGAAGTAGCTTCAGGAACAATCTCGAATCTTTCCATCTTCACATTCAACTTCGGCAGAGTCGTTTATATCATCTTCATTTAAGTACGAACGTCTCTTCATTATCTTGGAGTTCTTCAAATTAGAATTTTTTGCTTGTCTAATCTGGGCTTTACCTGAGCTTAAACCAAAAAAAGCTCCTTTTGAATTAAATACATCTCAAGCCTCCTTAAACTCTTGAGCGGGTGCTATATATTCAGATTCGATTAGAGTTAACTCTTAGCTTTTGCTTTTTATTTTTAAGTTTAAGTAAGATCAGATTTGTAAGTTGAGAACTATTTATATTCGCTTATTATCTGCGAAGGAATGAATTTCAAAAGAGATTGATACAACCCTCTTAGATTCTAAGCAATTATTCCCACTTATTCTTTATTTGTCATTCTTTTGATGCTTTGTTGTGTGAAAATAGTATTTACAAATTAACCTTTGGGAATTCAATTGTTGTTGGGAGTTAGGTCTAAGTCTAGGATGAATTTCAGATTTTAAGTCTTGATCAAGGTTACGAATGGGGTCTCAGGTCGGTAATATGGTGTCGGATATAAAAATTGAATCTTGAATCAAGGTAGGGAGTCGTATTCCGAATCAAGAATCAAAATTCAGGATCAGAAATTGAATCCTATGCTAATGTTGAAAATTAGTACCTGAGACTCAGGTTAGGGTGGAAAGTTGGGGTGTGAGGTTGAAAAAGAGTTTTGAAAAATATTTTCCTTCATTTTTTAGTAGAAGTATTTCCTTAAATTTGAAGAAAATAAGTTCATTTCGAAAATACTTTTCAAACATTTGAGCCAACCAAACATACAAAAAAAATGGAAAGCATTTTCTCTTTCATTCTAAAAACACTCTAAGTGCAACTAATTTATGTTTGCACGATTATTTACTTTTCAAAAAGTATTATATTTTCAAAATTAGCATCTTATATAAATTAAAATATTGATGATTGAAAAAGTGCGGGCAGTGGAAAATTTTAGTTAATAGTCATGTTAGGCGATGAATTTCTTGAATTCACATTGCAATAAAATACTTAAGCACTATCTAGAATAACCTTTCTTGATTTCGACCCCTGACATGGGACTCGACTTTTAATTTGAGACCTTCCTCAGGATTGGGTTAGGGAGACATGTCCCAAGTCAGGGTCGGAGTTAGAACAGTGTCGAAGTTTAGGATTTGGATTGAGATTAGACCCAATTATCATTTCGAAGCTAGATCACAAGTTGGTGTCAAGAGTTATTCTTAGATAGAGTTTAGGTATGGGTCGAGTTTCAGATTCCTAGTCGAGGTTAGAATTTCATATCCAGGTCGGGGATTTTTTAATCAAAGAGGCAAATTTGGCCTATTTTATTAAAAATAAATATATACAAGAAAAATGGGCCTGGCTGATCTATGCCCAAAAAGGAAACAAAACACACACAAAAAAAATGAAGCTAAAACAAAAACAAAAGATCAAAAATGAAATGAGGAAAGTGAAGTGTCTTCAGAAAAAATCTCTAATCTTTGCATCTTCAACCTTCAGCTTTGGCGCCACTATTTATATCATCTTCATTTAAGTATGACCACCTCTTTATCGTATTGGGGTTCTTCAAATCCGAATCTTTTGTTTGTTTATATGGAGTTTTTCCTGAGCTTAAACCAGAAAAAAATGCTTTGAATGAAATGCATATCAAGTCACCTTAAACTCTCGCCTAATCCTATATATTCAGATTCAACTGGAACTAACCCCAAGCTTTTGCTTTTTATTTTTCAGTTTAAGGAAGATCACTTCGTCGGTGAAGAACTATTTCTAAGGTACACAAGTAGTACTTTCTCTTATTATCTACAAGGAAATGAATTTCAGAAGAGATTGATACCACCCTCTTAGATTCTAAATGATTATACCCTTTTGTCCCTTATTTTTTATTCTCCAGATGTTTTGTTGTGTGACAATAGTATTTCATGTCCAAATTATTCTTTGAAAATTCGGTTGCTGTTGGGAATTGGGAGTTAAGCCGAGGTCAGATCCCAGATTTTGTGACTTGAATCAAGGTTGCAAGTGGGAACTCACATCGAGAGTATAGTGTTGGAGATGAGAATTGGATCTCGAATCGAGTTCGGGAGTCGAATTTTGAGTCAAGAATCGAGAGTCAGGGTCGAAAATTGAATCCTGTGTTAGTGTTGAGAATTGGTACCCAAGACTCTGGTTAGGGTGGAAAGTTGGGGTGTGAGGTGGAATGAGAGTTTTATAAAATATTTTCTTTAATTTTTGAAGGGAAGTCATTTCTCTTAGAAGAAGAAAGTAAGTTCATTTGGAAAATATTTTTCAAAATATTTAAGCCAATCAAATATGAGAAAATTGGAAAGCATTTTCTCCTTCATACAAAACACACTCTTAAGTGTATCTAATTTATGTTTGAAGGATATTTTCTTAGTGTCATGTACTAATTAAAATCTTGATGACTGAAAAAAGTGTGGACGAAGACAACTTTTATTTAGTAGTCATGTTATGAATAATTGCTTGAATACACATTTTAAAAAAAAATATTTTTGTTTTGCACAAAATGCAGTCTAGATTTTATGATTTCATCAATTTTAGATATATCAAAACTATATATGAACATTTTTAAATGATTGACAAAATCTTTTTGTCACGATATATCTATCATTTAAGTTGGAATTTTTTTCAAGAATATCTTATAATTATGTTATGCTTTTAAGTTATTTCATATCATGATTTATGTTGTATGGAAAAACGGGTCCTTATATTTGTTAACGGACTCCATTGATTAAAAGCTAAAAAAGGAACATGAGGTGATTATGTCTTCCTGTTGAGTCAACATCTCTTCCTCTTCCTAGGAATTAGTACATTACATTACAAAAGTTCACGACTCAACTTTGCTCTAAGTATTTCCTATGAACATTCTTCATATTAAAAACACCTTTCACACTAGGTAAATGATCATCACACTTATTCATGATTAAAAATAATTATTTTTGAATGTATAAACATATGATGAACGGTTGAAGGGGAAAAGAATTATGGTTGACAAATATAGCCAAGGTGTGAATCTAATATGAGTGAACCTCCATTTCTAGTCTTGAGCTCAAGGAGAAGTGGGTAACAGAAGAAGATAAAGAATTGGTGAGAGAGATAAGTTAGCTCAATTCGGAGGCATGAATACTCCATCATCATAGTTGAGAAAGAGTTGATGATACACTTAGATTTGAGACTGGAAGCTTGAGCAGAGGAACTAATAGAAGATAGAGGAAGAGGCTTCGAGAAGAATGGCTAAAGCTAGTCTGATATTTCCTTATTCAATCTTTTCATTGTCCTAGTGTTTTTCACTTAGATTTGTGTGATTTTAATGTTTTGAACTGGGTCACTTTTGGACCTAGTCCATTTATGTAAACAATGACCTTTTTAATTTTATAAGACGGGGCTAATAACCTGATTTTTATTAGAAAAAGAGATTAGAGAAATAGTTTTTCCTTTTGCAACTCTGAAGAATAAACAAGAATCTCCTTTCCAAGATTTCTTCTCTGAACACTTAGCAACACACATGATTCGACTCAAATCTCACCACTAGAAATTTGTTCTAACACCACTAATGGAGAAGCTACTACTCAGTGCTCATCTCAAGGAACTGGTTCTACCAATGATCAACCTTAAATGTTTTCTACAGATAACATTCCTACAGTATATGGAACTTTAGTACCATATCACTGGAAATCATTAGATCCAAAGTTGCTCTTATATGGTTTAAAGATTTTGTAACTACTAAGAAGTCTTAACCTAATGTTTCATATAGTATATCCAACTACAGAAGTTATGATCATCTATAGTGTAACTATCAAGCCTTTATTGTTGCAAGGTTTAATGGCAATGAACCATCATTTTATAAGTTATTGAAGATCCAAAGTGGATTGAGTTTATGAAAGCATAAATTGATGCATTAGAAAGTAATTATACATGGGAAATTGTGTCATTACCTAAAGGCAAGAAGCCAATTAGATATAAATGGATATGCAAGATAAAGTATAAAGACACTAGTGAGATCAAAAGTTTCAAGGCTGTTTAGTAACCAAAGGACATAACCAACTAGATGGAATTGACTATTAAGAGACCTTTTCTCTTATAGTCAAGATGGTAAATATAAGGTCTATATTATCCATTCCTGCTATTAGACATTGGCACATCCATCAAATAGATGTGTACAATGCCTTTATTCGATGTGATTGATATAATGAAATATACATGAACTTGCCTCGGAACTTAAGAATTACGGGAGACTGGACAATTCTATAGGCTTCTTAAATTCTTATATGGTCTAAAGCAAGATCCAAACAATGAAATACAAAGTTATTGGAAGCAATTCTGAGTTTTGGCTTTAATTAGAGCCAATATGATCACTCATTGTTCCTAAAGAAAATAGAGATGATTTAGTAGTTATCTTAGTATATATTGAAGTAATGACCCTCTAGGTCATTTTATGTATTTCTGCCCATTTTCACCATTTAGAGATTTTCTATGCTAAGTCATTTATGAATTGCTGGAACTGACAATTCGGTTATCGGACAGTTCATTTGATTTTTAGAGCCAATTTTCTATTTTGAAGCTTCACTAATTCAAATTGGCTACTAGATAAAAACATCAGCCAAATGATCTCGTATGTAAATTTTGATTATTCCAATAACTCCAAAATATCAATTTTAGGTTAGGTGGACCCTAGGTTTGGGTCCTAAGGCTCCCAGACTCATTTCGAATCATTGGCCGAAAGCTAAGAAATATGACAAGTAGGTGTGGGACCCATTTTCATCTAAATGAACTTGAATGAAAATATTGACTATGACATTGAGTCTGAAATATTAAATTTTATAGGGTATCAAAGTTTATTTGCACATATGGGATTTTGAATAAATCTTGAGGGGTTGGCGGAGTCACAAAAAAATTTCAAGTCTCTTGCTGGTACCTGATACTGGTGTGACCACTAAAGTGGACCTTTGGGAGCTTCAGTGGAGGATGCTTTAGAGGCACATTGGGCGCTTTGGCGGCCCTAGCCCAACCAAGAGGTACCACTTTAGCGGCACCTGGGCGCTTTAGCAGCACTTGGGTGCTTTACGGCTAACACTAAAGCGGCACATGGTACGCTTTAACAGCCTGGCTCATGGGGACGGGTACCACTTTAGCGATGCCTAAGGTCTTTATCTGTGACCGCTAAAGCAACCTAGTATTCTCTTTAGCGGCATCCCTGTACCTGGGAAGGGTATAAATATCCAACTTAGCCTGATTTCCATTATTCCTCTCCCATTCTCAAGAGATTAAATCCTTAAAAAGTGGGAACTCTTGGGAGAATCAATTGCAGGGGGTTATGGAGAATGGGAAAAGTTTATTTGTGTGTTTCTCCTTTGAATTTGTGTTAAGCTTCCATTAGTTTCATGCTTAAATTCTCTATCTTTTGCTAAAATTTCTAGAATCTTGGTGTCTTGATGTCACGACCCAAACTAGGGCCTGTCTATGACGTGCATCACAAGACCACCGCAGATCGGAGACTACCCCCTTTCCCTATTCAACTAGACATACTCAAAAGTAAGGATTTGAATCCCAAACAGATAACAAGATTGCGTGAAATGAAATTTATGATAATGCATATATGTCTATACCAACCAACGGTAACCAAAAAAACCACCCGTCACCAAACAATCAACCAAACCACCAAAGTCCAAAGTAATCCGGCAAAGCCTCTACGAACTGAATATTAATAAAATATCAAGACATGCCCCCAACAATAGCCAAAACAAAATCCACAGAAGTAGTCAAAATATAAAGAAAACCATAGCATGAAATAGGGGTCTTCCAAAGTATGGAAGCTCACCACTTTAATCTGACTCTCTGGATAATCCCAAATCTGAATCACTGAGTAGGGGTCTAGAAGTATAGCCAGTTCATGGATCACATGGCGATACAACATCTGAAGACGGTTAACGATTGGAGCGCTAGCTAAAAACTCAAGGATAGAAGAAAAAATAATGCCATGACAACAGTTCAAAACCAGTACGACATCCAATGCATCATGTCATATGAAGTACATATATATACATAATATCACCCCCCCCCCCCCCGGGTAGGGAACAAGAATTAGCACAAAATTCAAAAATCTTAACCAAGGTTGTGTAGTATTACCGTCATAAAATAAGGCACCCACAGGCTATATGGGCCCAGCTCTCCCTTAGCTGAAAAGGCTGGTGCGTGTAGTCACACGAACCAGAAAATATCCGTATATGTATGCCTTTATGGGGTACTCGAATCTCCTGGCGTAATCAAGGTGACTTAGCATCAATATATATAACATGGGGGACTCAAACCTCCCAATCATATAATCAATAAGGGGAACTCAAACCTCCTGGTCATCTTGACCCCCGGATCAGCAAGCGCAGTTTCTGGTGTTGGCTCATCAGGCCACCACTTTCATAGCTCGGCTACACAACCCATTTTAGGGATAAATTTAAAACATTGAACATACAACCTTGATAATTAAGCCCATTATATATTAAGGAATCTCGTTGATATCGTCATACCAACCCCAGTTTCAAGCGTATAAAGTACCATGACAATGTTTACACCAAATGGGACTCGAACCCTATGTCTAAAGGGGCATCAAATCAGTCAAACATTTGGAACTCAAACCCACTTAGCCACCCAAAACCCCAAGGTTACAATTAAAATAAATTTATGGCCAGCAAGGACTTCATAAAGCCATTTATTCTTCATCAATTTTATGCCAATGCATAAATTCAAATACATAATTAAACTTGTGACAAGTCCATTCTTATTATCAATTTCACAAACAGGTTGAGGGAATACCATTACTAAAGCCAAATTCAAGGCAAAATCATCAAATTGGGGGTTAACCATGACCCCATAGTTAAATCACCATTCCCATGCACTCACACATTCAAATCCATATTTAAAATATGAATAATTATAAGTAAACCATGGGAAAAATATCATTCAACAATAAGGATTCAAAACCCTCAACCCTTGTTTCAAAATAATCATTAATACCTTATGAACATTACTTTAAAACAGATTCCTTTAACAAATTAACAATGAGGGAAGGGTAACATACCCTAATTACAAGGTTTTACAAAGAGAAATCAACCCTTGAGCCCTTAGATGACCAAATTGGTAAAGCCCTAGATTGACTTGCTTAAGAGAATTTAAAGAGAGTAAAGAGAGTGTTTAATTCGTTAAAGTGTGGAATGAATTCCCTAAAAGTGTTTTATGGACATAGGGTCTAAAGGGTCTAGAGTGGGAAATGTATAAAGTTCCCCCAACTTACAAGCAGTAAAAGTGTCTTTCTTGGCTACGAGTCCACTATCGACTCGTCACCACGAGTCATAACTAAGACAGTGACTAGGACCCCTATACACTGTCGACCTTATGACTTAACCAACCCATTTGTAATGATACCTTACGACTCGTAGGGTATAGTCGTAGTCAACACAGAACCCAAATGGGTTAAAAATAGGACACGTTAGATTTTATCCCATGACTCATAACAAGTCCTCACAACTCGTAGTGAGCCATTCATACTCAGAGCAGAATCATGACACCAACTTAAACGATTTGGTTACGAATCATCCTAATGACTCATCACGAGTTATTATGACTCGTGTCCCTAAGTCGTACCTAGGACAGAAACTCAAACACCATTCATTGGAACCTTACGACTAGGGTCACCTGACACGTCAAGACACCCTACGACTCATAGGGTGAGTCGTAGTCAAGGCAGAGAGGTCAAAACATAAAATTTTCCTGGGTGAAAAGTCTAGGGTGTTTCATTCTCCCCCTTAGGATTATTCGTCATCGAATAACGGGTCAAGGCACTCATTAGCATGATATACCATAGATACATCACCACATTTTCCTCTAACAAAGTCAAGGAACAAAGAAATCGCGGAATTCAGAATTTTTTTTTCCCTTAACAAAGTCAGAAAACAAAGATTTAAGAATATAAATGCCTCAAGTTCGAATTTCTGGAATAAGGAATAGAAATGGATTCTTTGACTTTATGTCCTCCTTGGCTTCATAGAACCTTTACCGAAGCCATGTCCATTATTCGCAACCGACGGACTTGCCGATCCAAGATCCGCACCTGGACCTCCTCACAGGAGAAACGAATCTGAAATACCTATGTTCTCCACAGGGACTACCAACGAAGAGTGACCCACGCATTTTTGTAACATGGACACATGAAACATCGGGTGAATGGAACTCATAATATAGAGAAATTCTAACTCGTATGCAATATTACCAACCCTCATCAAAACCAAATACGGGTTAACATATTGGGGACTGAGTTTCTCTTTCTTTCCAAACTACATTACTCCCTTTATGGGAGACACATTTAAGAATACCCAATCTCCAACATTAAACTCCAACTCTCTTTGCCTCATGTCAACATAAGATTTTTAGTGACTTTGGGCGGTCTTAAGCCAATCCCGAATCACCTTCACCTTTTTCATCACTTGGTGAACTAAGTCCGGGCAAAATATCTCAGTCTCACCAACTTCAAACCACCCAATAAGGGATTTACACATCCTACCATATAACACCTCAAACGGAGCCATACCAATATTAGAATGGTAATTATTGTTCTAGGCAAACTAAATGAGAGGCAAATGGTCAACCCAACTACTACCAAAATCGATCACACAAGCTTGAAGCATGTTCTCAAATGTCTGAATGGTTTTTTCCGCTTGCCCATCCGCCTATGGGTAAAAGACGGTCCGAAGGCTCACTTTGGTCCTTAAACTACTTTGAAATGAGTGCTAGAAATATGATGAGAACTAAGTACCATGATCCAAAATAATTGAAATAGGCACACCATGAAACTTTACGACCACCTGAAGGAACAAACTTGCATAGTCCTTGGCAGAATAATTAGTCCTCACCGGCAAAAAGTGAGCTGACTTGGTCATTCTATCCACAATGACTAAAATATAATCGAACTAGTTTTGACATCATGGAAGACTAGTAACGAAATCCATATTAATTATCTCCCATTTCCACAGGAGCAATTCAATTTCTAGAAATAGACCATCAGGCTTCATGTGCTCTACCTTCACTTGTTGACACACTAGTCACTTTGCCACAAAGTTAGCTACGTCCCGCTTCATGTTATTCCACCAATAAACATCCTTTTAAGATCATGATACATTTTCTTGTAATCGGGATGAACTGTATCCTAATTCATGGGCCTCAGCCAAAATCCTGCCTCATAATCTATCGAAATCAAGAACACACAACCTCTCTTGGTATCTCAAGATACCATCACCACTGATCTCAAAAGTCATCACCTTCTGTCTACCCAAATTATTTTTTATTTGCATCAATATATGATTGAACACCGGCTTCTCCTTAACCTCAGTACCAAGAGATGGTTGCGCCACTTGTTGCACAAATACACAACTATTCTCAGAATCTAAGAGACGAACTCCAAGGTTAGCCAAATAGTGAATATCTTTCACCAACTTCCGCTTATCCTCATCAACATGCGATAAGCTACCCATTGACAACCTGCTAAGAGCATCAACAACCATATTAGCTTTACTTGGGTGGTAGCGAAGAGTTATATCATATTCCTTCAGCAACTCAAGCTACTCATTTGCTTAAAATTAAGCTCTTTCTCAGTGAAAACATGCTCTTATGGTGAAAAAATAAATCAACATGGACCCTATATAGATTGTGACACTAGGTTTTCAACGCGAACACTATGGATAATAACTCCAAATCATGAGTTGAGTAGTTCTTCTTATGAATTTTCATCTGTCTAAAGGCAAATGTAATCACCTTACCATGTTGCATCACCACACAGCCTAATCCAATCCAAGACGTATCACAGTAGACAATAAAACCATCAGTACCGTCAGGACCGGAGTTGAGGTTAACTTATCTTTTAGCTTCTCAAAACTACCCTCGCAAGCATCAAACCACAAGAACTCATATTTTTCTGAGTCAACTTAGTCAATGGGGTATTAATAAAAAAGAATCTTTCCACAAACTTTCTATAGTAACCAGCTAAACCCAAGAAGCTCTAAATATTAGTTAGAGTCATGGGTCTAGTCCACTTCTTAACCACCGTAACCTTCTGTGGATCCACCATGATCCCTTCACTGGAAACAACATGACCCAGAAAAGTCACAACATTTAACCAGAGCTCACATTTAGAAAATTTGGCATACAACCATTAATCATTTAGGGTCTGCAACATAAGGCAAAGGTGATCGACATGATCCACCTCACTCTTGGAGTACACCAATATATCATCAAAAAAGCTATCAAAAATAAATCTAGAAACTGATGAAAGACCCTATTATCATGTCCATAAATGTCGTAAGGAATTTCTCAAGCCAAACAACATCACTAAAAGCTCAAAATAACCGTACCGTGTATGAAAGACAATCTTAGGGATATCCACCTCCCTAATCTTCAGCTAAAGATACCCAGACCAAAACTCGATCTTAGAGAAAAATTTAGCACCCTGATTCTGGTCAAACAAATCATCTATCTTTGGAAGAGGGTGTTTATTCTTTATCGTCACCTTGTTCAACTGCCGGTAATCAATACATATTCAAAGGGAACCATCCTTCTTATGCACAAAAAAATTATTTCACCCCATAGGGACACTTTGGGACAGATGAAACTCTTGTCTAAAAGATCTTTTAACTTCTTCTTAAGCTACTTCAATTCAGCCAGAGCCATTCTATACAGAGGTATAGAAATAGGAAGAGTACTCAAAATAAGATCAATCCCAAATTGAATCTCCTTATTATGAGGGACACTAGAAAGATCGTCCGAGAAGACTTCAGGAAACCTATTTACCACCAGGACAAAATGTAAGGAAGGACACTCTGAGTTAGTCTTTAACTCAGACCAAATGATGAAGACAACATTTGGAAATTAGTTTCTAAGGTATGATATAAACCTTTCTTAGGAACTAGGGAACTTCCCTCCCATTCAATTACTGGCTCATTACGAATTTAAAAATGACCTTTTGGGTCCAACAGTATAAGAAAGCATAGCACGAATGCAATATATCTATCCCCAATATGACATCAAAATCAACCATGTCTAACTCTATCAAATCTACTAGTGTTTCTTTATTACTAACAGACACCACACAACCCCTATAGACTCCCCTACCAAGAGTCACCCAATGGGGAAGAAACAAATAAGGGTTCGATATACACTTGGGTTCAAAACCAAAATGCACATCCACAAATGGGGTCATATAAGAAAAAGTGGGCCCCGGATCAAGTAAAGAGTACACACCACGGGAAAAGAGTTTCAACATACAAGTAACAACATCCGAGGATGACTTGTACTCCTGATGAGTAGTGATAACATAGTGCCAGATCCTAAAGTGGCACCCTTTGGTACAGGAACTGATGAATCGTCAATAGGGACCTTGTAGGCCATAGAAGCAACTCTAAAGGGACAATCCCACTAAATATGTCCAATTTGACCATAATTAAGACATCGGTTCCTCCCTTTCTCACACTGACCATGGTATTATTGACCATAAAATTTGCAAGAAGGGTAGGATGGTGCTGCCTGGGACACATTGGCCTAAGATTGGGCACCCAGTGCCCTAGAAACATCACCCTACTTCTTCTTCTTCTTTTGTTCTTTGACTTGCTTCATATAAACCACAAGCCGAGAAATATCATGTCCTTGTTTAACAAGGCAGCCATGCTCTCCAAAATCGAGTCTCGAGATAACCCAAAAGCAAACTTCCTTATCCTTGCCCTTATTCTAGTCACCAACTCAGGACTATACCTAGATAACTGGTGAAATTTCAAGGCATACTCTTTGAGTGTCATCTTTTCTTACTTCAGATTTTTGAATTCTACCACCTTTGCCTCTCTCATCTTCTGTGGAAAGAAGTAGTCTAGAAAAGCACTACTGCAATCATTTCATATAGTAGGATTAATATCTTCACCTCTCAACTACTCTCATTCTTCGTATCATTAGTATGTTATTTCCTTTAATTGGTAGGCTACAAATTCCATATCCTCAATATCTGAAGCATACATAACCCAGAAGATCTTCTCCATCTCATCAATAACTCCATCTCATCAATAAAGCTTTGAGAATCCTCCTCAACTTTGGTACCAGTAAAAGTTGGAGGATGCAATCTCATAAATTAGAAACCTTTGGTGGCCTCTGATGAACTCATGGCAATTCCTGCATAACCCAAGTATTGTGACTGAGATATTACCAAATGGGTTAATAGGTTAATAAAGTAACGTAACTCAATATTAGAGATATATCCTTGAGGCGACTGAGTATGGGTATCACCTCAGGTGTAGGATCAGTGGAGATAGGTTGGACTCCACAAGGATAGTCAGATGCTGCAACCCTTGACCTGGTATGGACCCATAAAGTTGGATGAGCTTCATCCATATTATCCTCAGAAGGGACATGAGAGTTCACACTAACATCAAATATTCTTGGAGTCATGATATAAAAAACGAACAAATGAGAATGAGAAGAATCCAAGCCTTAGACTCTACAACCTGAAAATAAGACAACAAGAAAAGAAAATATTCCTAGATACCTCGTAGTCTCTCTCTTTTAAGTGTAGCGTGCCACAAACCCATAAAAGAGATCTACTTGACCCGGCTTTATGGGCACCCAATTGACCATGAACCTGGCTCTGATACCATCTTTGTCAGGACCCCAAACCAGGGTCTGGCCGTAATGGGCATCTCAAGTCTACCGCATATCTGAGACCACCCCCGTTTCCTATCCAACTAAACATACTCAACAATAGGGATTGAATCCCAAATAGACAACAAGATAGCATGAAATGAAATTTAAAATAATGTATGGTATGTCTATACCAACCACTTATAATTGGACAATCACCCTTCACCAAACTATCAACCAAACCACCTATAAGTCCACAGTAATTTGACAAAGCCTTTATGAACTGAATGCTAAGAAAATGTTGGGACATACACCGACAATAGAAAAAAACAAATCCAAAGGAGTATTCAAAATATAAAGGAAACCATAGCATGAAATGAGGGTCTTTTGAAGTATAGAAGCTCACCACTTCAATCTAACTCTCGAGCTGATCCCAAATCTGAATCATTGAGAAGGGGGTGTGGAAGTATGACTAGTTCCTGCATTGTGTGGGCATACAAATTCTGAAAATGGTTAGCGGTTAGAGCTATATCATGAAACTCGAGGATAGAGGAATAAAATAATGCCATGATAACAGTTCAAAACCAGTACAACATCCAACGCATCATGTCATATGAAGTATATTATATATATACACATAATATTATATGCTGGGGTAGAGAACAGGGCTTAACATGAACTTTGAAAGCCTTAACCTGGATTGTATCGCATAACTGTCTTAAAACAAGACACCCATGGGCTATATGGGCACAGCTCTTCCGTAGCTGGAAGGGCCCCAGTGCGTGTAGACACACGAACCAAAAAATATTCATACATGTATGAACTTATAGGGGACTCGAAGCTCCCAACATAATCACGGAGACTAAGAATCAATATATATAACATAGGGGACTTGAAACTACCAATTATATAATCAATAAGGGAGATTCGAACCTCCCAGTCATTTTAACCCCCGCGTCGGCTAGCTAGATATCCTATGATTTTATCCCACGACTTATGACAAGTCCTTATAACTCGTATTGATCCACTTGTACTCATAGTAGAATCATGCCACCAACTTATATGATTTGGTTATGACTCGTCATCACGACTCATCACGAGTCTTTATGACTCGTGTCCTCAAGTCATACCTAGGACAGAAGCTCAAGTACCATTCACTGGACACCTTAAGACTAGGGTCACCTGACCCGTCAAGACACTTTATGACTCGTAGGGTGAGTAGTAGTCAAGACAGAGAGGTTAGAACTTGGAATTTTCTAAGCCTAAAATTTTGAGGTGTTTCACTTGATTATAGTCCTATTAGATCTTAGAATTCACCTATTTTTTAGGAAAATGTTCTTGAGCATAGAGGGATGTTGTATTGGTCTAGATAGTGTGATTTTATAAACGGATCTCATATGGGATTTTTATGTAATTTTGAATCCAAAACACAATAGTGTAATATAGGTATCATTGTTCTCACTTTGATGAGTAGATTGTGATTTTGATAGCGTGGCGCCTTGTGAAAGCTTCTCAAAAAGGAAAATTGGTGACTTAGTAAATTCTTTGGGTTTTTCTTCGATACCCAGGTAGGCTAGGTTTTCTCTCTTCATATATTAAGCTATTTTGTAGTATGACTATGATAATATGCTAGATGTGGAATTGGATTTAAGTGTTGAAGGTAAGTTCGTCAATATTTAGGTTGGTTGGACCATTTAGGTTATCTCGAATTTGCTAAGTAGACATAATTAGATTAGTTACTCATGTCTTAGGTGAAGTCGGCTTTGTGGTTCATGTTTAGGTTGAAAATGTCTTAGTTGATCAACGTAGGAGTAAATTCCTTATTCACTCATATTTAGTAGTGAAATTTACCGTAGTTGCTCAATTTATGTGAAAATTTCCTTAGTTGCGATTACTTAGGTGGGATTGACTTAGTGGCTCTCGGTTGAGAAGAATTGATATTGTAGGAAAAATTATGACTTTTTTAACAACTAGATATGAATTTAGATACCGTAGCCTATTCGGAGTAGAATTTGTCTAAAATAGATTTCGAGAATTAAAAGTGGGCCCCCTATGGCCCAGGGCAAGACTTGTGTTAGCCTTGTAGACTTATTTACATTTGATATAACCTTATTAATGTTTGGTTTGGGACTTGAGGATATTGAATATAAGTTATGACTATGTTAGTTGGATATTGAATGATTGGATATTGAATGATCGATGTTATTTTTGGGTATTGCTAATGATATGGTGCGTAAAAATATAATTAATGGCTTATAAATATTATTAATGGTTTAAGGATATTATTAGTGGCTTATAGATATGATCATTGATATAATTTGGGGCATGACCATTGACATAACCTATGAGGTTATTGGCATGACTGAAGAGATGCAGTATTGGTATAGTTCATGGGTGTAGGTATCGATATGACCTATGGTTGTGATCCTTGGTACGATGTATGGATATGAGAAAAAAGGTTAGTTTAAAGTTACAGTTTATTGTTATAGTGTATTGATTCAGTTTATTGATATGGCTTGTTGAGATGTCTCATTGATACAGTATACAAGTATGAGTTTTGGTTTGAGTCCGACAGTTGATGATGATACTAATAATGTGAGTTTTGGTTCAAGTCCGATAAATGAAAAAAACAATGATGATACTATTGAGTTTCGATTTTATTCTGACATCAGGGATTTTGTATGAGATGAAATAGTTCGGATGGAATCTTGGTTATGGTATGATAGTTTGGTAATTTATGGCTATTCATCTACTTAGTTTCCTTGATTGTACCCTCCAAGCTTATGGGGACCTGCGTTGGGTTATTTACTTTTTTTCACTAATTGGCTTATGGCCAATCTCATAGTTATAGTTGTGTGATCATTATTTCACTATTTTGTATGTATTTATTATTTATGTATATTGGTGTCAGAGCTTATTTCTAGGTTTGTTCTTTTACCTTAACCTAGATTATTTTATCTTGTATCTTAGTGTATTTATCATGATTTAGCTCAGTCGGTTGATGATGCCAACTGAGCACCCATGGTTTTGGTACTCATACTACATTTCTATATATTTTTGGTATAAATCTACGTACTAGTTGTTGTCGCTGATTCGACACTTGTACAAGGTTGATTTTAGAGTTTGGCCGAGCTCTTAGAGTCGGAGTTATCCTTTTTCCAACTATTTATCTATGTTAGTCTTTTATCTTTGAGATGGATTGTATTTAACTATTTAGTACTCGTAGTTCCTTTATAGTAGCTTTTGTACTGAAATTATTGAGTTTTCGGGTGGTTGTTGATTTTTTGTATTAGACTTTTATGACTTTATTATTGCTATGTAAGTCGTTAATTGCTAATTTTTGGCTTTTAAGTCATTTTCCACAAAATTAGCCCATTGTTCATAGCTTCGAACAATGGTTTGACTTACCTACTAGCAGGGTATAGTAGATGCCATTATGACTTGTAAATGGGATCATAACAGTTGATGACTTAGGAGAGATGGGATAATCTTTAAGGATTGAATTCGCCAGGTCAAAGTCAAGAATGTTGATGCATCAGAGAAAGTATGCCTTAGAACAAATTGTTGAGCTAGGATTGAGTTCTTCTTAATCTGAATCTACACCACTAAAGGAAAACATCAACTACTGGGAAAGTTTATGACTATGAAAAAAGGTTCATTTGATCCATTGTTTGATAAGACTGCCTATCAGAAGATCATTGGAAAGTTGTTATACCTAGCCTTAACTAGACCTGATATAATATTTAGCGTACAAACTCTCAGTCAATTTCAAACATGAGCCAAAGTAATCACACTTGAACCAGCCTTGAGAATAGACAGGTATATGATGAAACAACTTGGACAAGGGATACGACTCTCAAACACAACTCAAGAACAAATCTCTGCACATAGTAATGTTGATTGGGCAGCTTGCCCAAATTCTAGGAAATCATTAATAGAATTTTTTTGTTAAATTAGGAGACTCACTAATTTCTTAGAAATTAAAGAAACAAAGCACAATATCCAGGAGTTTAGCTGAAGGTGAATATAAAAGTTTGGCATCCAGTTCAACTGAATTGAATTAGACCCTTGGATTGTTCAAATAAATTGGTGGTTAAATAAGTCTATCCATTCGTGTACATACTGATAGTAAAGCAACATTGCAAATAGTAGCTAATTCAATATTAGATAACAAAGCATATAGAGATAGATTGTCATTTTTAAGAAAAAAAATACAAAGGGAGATGATTAAAATAGAATATATTTCCACCAGACATCAGCAAGTTGATCTACTAACCAAAGATATCTAAAGAATGCAACAGAGTACATGTGTTCCAAGCTTGGGATGATAAATATATTTACACCACAACTTGAGGAGGGAGTATTGAGGATAAACTGTTATATGGAAGAGGGGCACAATAGTCTTTATACATGGTATTTAGTTAAAGTTAGTTAACTAATAGTTAGTTGAAGCCAATGTATATACGTCACTGTTGTTGTACACTTTCATTTATTGAATTGAATATACAATTCTCCAGGCCGGTTGGTAGTATATAAATATTAGGCAATTGCCTAAGGCCCCTATTTTGGGGCCCCATTTTTCTGACACATGTATTGATAATATAAAAAAAAAATTATATAATTAATGGAGGGCCTCATTTTTTTGACACATGTTTTGATAATATAAGTAAAAGTTTCTTGTTTTTAAGATGATGAATAACTAAAAGAAAAAATAGAATTTGATAAAAAATGTAAAAGTTTCTTGTTTTTATAATTTTTAACTGATAGATTTTCTTTTTACTCTTTTAAATAATTTTTTTTACCCTACTTTTTCATTTGTCTCTCACCTATTCTTTGTATCTTTACAGTTGGTCTCCATGTTTTTTGTTGTAAAAGATCAAGTTCAAGTGTTCAACCCATTTTTTCATATTGTTTGATTGTTTCTCTCTCACGTAGGGCTTCTATCTTTTCATCTTTTCTCCATTTTTTGTTGTCATTTTCAAGTTCAAATATAGAATTGGAAAGAGCTCATATCAAAATTTAAAAATTATTGATAATACTTTGAAAAAGACACTTTCAAGCAGCTAAACGTTAGCACTTAGTTGGAAATTGGGATCATCGATCAAGTCTTCAAATTTCTTGAATCGGGTAATATCATTCTAACTTTTTATATTATTGTTGTATTTTATATTTGACATTTTTTTTATTTAATAGTACGGATTGTTTTTATACTACTAGTTACTAGTTAGAATTTAATATGTCAATTAGAAAATATGATTTCGATTATTCAAAACTTGTAAAAAAAAAAAAGAAGAGTTGATAATTTGATAAAATCTCAAAAAGGAGCTCTTGATAAATTTTTGACAAATAATACCAATATTAAATCAAAAAATTTAGAAAAAAGTTCTTTAGATGAACAAGTCACTAATTTAGTTGAGTTAGATGATGGTATAATTGAAAAGGAAAGGGAGGAAATTAATGAAATGTCAGATACCGATTCTCAAAATAATCAAGATCTTAAAAATGAATCAAATAATTGTACTCCTAAAAATATATATGATCCTAGTCAATGGAATAATATTGATACAAAGTTAAGAGATTTATTAGTAGAAAATAGACCAATTAGAATTACTGACATAGATTTTTCAAAGGATGAATTTTCAAGATATTTTTCTACTACACATTATTTTCAAAAATTAGTAAATGGAGAAAGACATGACAGAAAATGGTTAGTTTATTCCAAAGATTTAAATAAAGTATTTTATTTTTGTTGCAAGTTGTTTAATACTACTTCTAATGCTAAGAATAATAAATTTGCTAGTGAAGATAGTAGAGATTGGAAAAAGCTTAATGCAAAACTCAGATCTCACGAAATATCTAACCAACATATTATTAATATGAGTTCGTGGATTGATTTAGAAATTAGATTGCGTACCAATAGAACAATTGATAAAAATGTTCAAGAACAAATTAATAGAGATAAAGAACATTGGAAAAATGTATTGTCAAGAATTATTTCCGTCATAAAAACTCTTGGAAAAAATAATTTGGCATTTAGAGGGAAAAATGAAAAAATATATCAAGAAAATAATGGAAACTTCTGAAGCCTCATTGAAATGATTGCGGAATTTGATCCAATCATGCAAGAGCATATTCGAAGAATTAAACATGACAAAATTCATAATCATTATCTTGGACATAATATTCAAAATGAATTGATAAGTTTGTTGGCAAGTGAAATTAAGAATAAAATTATTGAAAAAATTATAGAAACAAAGTATTTCTCTATAATACTTGATTGTACGTCGGATACAAGTCACCAAGATCAAATGTCTTTTGTATTATGGAGCGTAGATATTTCTACAACTCCAATAAAAATTACCGAATATTTTTTAGAGTTCTTAAAAGTGGATGATACAAGTGGAAAATGTCTTTTTAAAGTTATTTTAGATGAAATAAAATATATTGGACTTGACATTGATAATTTGAGAGGACAAGGATATGATAATGGATCTAATATGAAGGAAAAACATCAAGGATTGCAAAAAAGACTACTCGATATAAATCCTAGATCATTTTACACACCATGTGGTTTTCATAATCTAAATTTGGTACTTTGCGATATGGCTAATTCTTGTACAAAATTTGTATCATTTTTTGAAGTGGTACAATGTATATATTCACTATTTTCTTCTTCCACTAAATGATGGAAAATTTTAAAAGATTATGTACCCAGTTTAACTCTTAAATCATTGTCACAAACCCGTTGGAAAAGTCGTATTGATAGTGTTAAAGCAATAAGATTTCAAACCCTACAAATAAGGGATTCTTTATTGAAATTAGTAGAAGTTAGTGATATCCAAAGACTAAAAGTGAAGCCAACTGTTTAGCAATTTATGAGCTTGAAAACTTTGAATTTTTACTAGGTATAACTATTTGGTATGGTGTATTATATGCTGTTAATTCAATTAGCAAAAATTTACAATCAAAAGATATGCATATTGATGTTGCCATCAATTAAGAGGTCTAGTTTCTTTTTAAAAAAAATATAGAGAAGAAGGATTTACATCTGCTATGATTTCGGCCAAGGAAATTACATTAGAGATGAATATAGAGCCTCAATTTCATAATAAACGTGTGATTTATAGAAAAAATAATTTGATGAGAATGTTGATAATGAAATCACAAGATCTCTTGAAGAATCTTTTAGAGTTGATTACTTCTTATACATAGTACATCAAGCCATTTTTTTCACTTCAAACTAGATTTGAACAATTTGAAGCTTATGAAAATATTTTTGGTTTTCTATTTACTGGAAAGAAATTGAGATCTTTAGATAACGAGAATTTAAAGAAATGTTGACTTAATCTTGAATGTTCCTTAAAACATAATACTCATTCTTATATTGATGGTTTAGACTTATTTTCTGAATTAAAATTTTTAAGAGAAATAGTACAAGTAGAAGATAATAGTCTAATCGAGATACTTAATCAAATAAAAAGACTTGATTCTTTTCCAAATGCTTATATTGCTTATAGAATAATGTTAACAATTTTGGTAACCGTTGCCTCTGCAGAAAGAAGTTTTTCAAAATTAAAAATGATAAAATCTTATTTAAGATCAACAATGTCTCAAGAAAGATTAAGTGGATTGGCTATATTATCAATTGAAAAAGAATTATTAGAAGAAATTGATTATAAAAAATTATTAACAATTTTGCATCTCAAAAAGCTAGAAAAATAGATTTTAGATAAAAACGTATATAATTTTTATAGTTGTTGAGTTTAAGGCCTCCCATTTAAGTTTCGCCTTAGGCCACCAATGCGGTTGAGCCGCCCCTGCAATTCTCCTAAATTCTCTTCACCCTATCAACTCTCTCATCTTCTTCATCGTCATCATCTCTTTTCTCTGTCAAGATTAATCTTAATAAGGAAAAATTAGAGATTTTTTATTTTTTTATTTGGAAAAAAAAAACAGACAAGATATTATAAGGTAGAGAATGATTTTTTATCAACAAAAATAAATTCAGAGAGTCAATGAATTTAGCTACGAAGATCCCTAACAATTAGAGATTAAAGAAGTGTGGGAACATATTTGAATGTTCTCATTTAGAACTTACGAAGTATTATTTTTAAAACTGTAGGAAATTTCCTCACCAATTTAATGCATCACATCATAACATTATTTTTCGCATAAAATTAGTATTTTTAAGGGACCATTTTCTTGTTTCTTTTCCAGTTAAATTCCTTTAACTAATAAAAACTGAAAGTAATTTTTTTCTTATTAATCTAGTTTTATCAATTAAAATATAATGTACTTTTTTAACTCATAATATAGGTTATACATAAGATCAGAGCAACCCCGTTATTAGTTTTTATTTAGATTTGGATAAACTCTTTTTCCTAATAAAATTGAAAATATTTTTATTTCTTAATCCTGTTCGAAATGAAGCTGGATAATCATTATTAATATAACCGTGCTTTTAAAACTTAAATAAACAGGTTCAACAATAATTATATGATTTAATATATGGTTCGGCACTTGAAATTGTCCAAAATAATAAAAAGACGTGAAAGGTGTTCGTTTAGGCAAAAATATTGGTAAGAAGTTCAATATAAACACCGGTGAGTACCATCGTGCTCGGGTTGGTAGAAATTTTAGTTCGAAATGGAATGATTAGGTAGTGAAGAATCATATAGTTAAGCTTTTTCCTGGATACTCTTTATAGAACCTTCTCCTCAAAGCAAAATCCACCTTCACCTCAAAGAATAATTAATAACATTCGTCAAGTCTAATAAAAATCATTCATGAATCTACAGCTAGATAATCGATGTGTGATAACACTCCAGCACTATTTGGAATAACTTTTTCATCATATTATCCAATAGAAATGCTCAAGCACTATTAAGAATAACCTTTTTCTACTCCGACGCTCGACCTGAGATCCAACTTTTGGTTCGAGATGTAACTTGGGTTTGGGTTAGAGAGACGTATCCCGAGTCAAGATCAGAGTTAGAATTAATGTTACAGATTGTGAGACAGGTCAAGATCAGACCTAAATCTTATCTCGACATTAGATCACAAGTTGCTGTCGAGAGTTATTCTCAGATAGGGTTTAGGTTTGGGTCGAGTTTTGGGTCCATAGAGAGGCTGGGATTTCATATTCAAATATGAGTTTTTTTAATCGAAGAGGCCAAATTAACCCATTTTATTAAAAACAGATATGTACAAGCAAAATAGGTCTGACTGATCCAAGCACCAAAAGGAAACAAAGCAAAAAACAAATAAATGAAGTTAAAACAAAAAAAAGATTAAAAATGAAAAAAGGAAAGTAAAGTGTCTTCAGGAATAATCTTGAATATTTGCATCTTCAACCTTCAGCTTTAGCACATTGTTTATATCATCTTCATTTGAGTACGAACACCTCTTATCATCTTGGAGTTGTTTAAATCTGGATCTTTTTCTTGTCTAATCTAGCTTTTACTTGAGCTTAAACCAAAAAAAAAGTTGCTTTAAATCAAATACATCTCGAGTCACCTTAAACTCTCGTGATGGTCCTACGTATTCAGATTTGAATAGATCTAACTCCAAGTTTTTTCTTTTTATTTTTCAGGTTAAGTAAGATCGGATCCATCAGTGGAGAACTAAAGATCCATCTGTGGAGAACTGTTTCTAAGATACACACATAGTACTTTTGCTTATTATCTGCAAGTGAATGAATTTCAAATGAGATTGATACTACCCTATTAAATTCTAAATGATTATACCTAATTATTCCTTATTTGTCATTCTCCAGATGTTTTGTTATGAGACAATAGTCATGTATAAAGTATTCTTTGAGAAGTAGATAGTTGTTGGGAGTCAGGAGTTGAGTCGAGGTCGGATCTCAAATTATGTGATAAGGTACACGATACTAAGCACAAACCACCCAAGAACAACAAGAGAAAATCAAGAACAATATACAAAACAAGCACGGGCAACAACACAAAGAATCCGAGAATAAGAAGATAAGACACAAACAAACAAATGCAATAAGATAAAGGGATAGATAAGATGACATAAGAAGTTACGAAGAAAGAAGAATCAAATCGTGTATTAAATGATAAGACCCTTAAACTTTCAACAACAAACACCAATCTTCTTAAGGTGGCCGCTAAGGAAATCAACTCTACCTTACAACCATCGTTTCTACGTAAAGATCAATAATGGTTTTTTCAAGCCCTACACTAATGGTTTTTTCAAGCCCTACATTAAGGGTGTTATACTCTCAAAGAGAGAAGAAGTCTTTTACATATTCATCATTCAAAAACTAAAGAGAAAAGACCTAAAAGAGACTATATATAGCCTTATTACATAATGAAGACAAAATGACTCCTATACCCTTAATGAGGTGGGGCGGTCATGGAGTGTTACTTGGACAAGTCTAAATAACCAAAATACCCTTAATGAAGGGCCCAAAATTGTGAGTCCTCAATCTTCAATGCTCCAAGCAATCTTCCACACGCGGGATTGCTCTTTGGGGTACTCAAATCGACCCCTCTATGTAGGATCACATGTCCTCAATGCGACCAAAGCTTGATGCCCCACGTACTGACTTTGAATGATGTCATCGAAATCTAAGGGAGCCATTTGACTCGTATCATCCCCCCCTTCTTGAAAAGGATTCAACCTCGAATTCAAATCTTACAAAACCGAAGAAAGGACAAATGAATACAAACTCCTTATGGCATGAGGGTTTGGGTTAGCACGAGAAATCATCTCAACATGCCAAGGTTGCACATATTTAAAATATAACTAAGGATTCTTTGAACTAAATATTAAATGCTCAATGAAAAATACATAAAGAATTTGGTTACAGGAATCACCAAGAGATAAGGAAGCTACAAGGGTCTTAATGGAATCACTCGAACTAAAAAGTAGAATTAGGATCTTATGAGCCATAAGACACAATTGCCTTTTTATCTCTTCAAGAGACCACACCAAGGGTGGTGATTAAATTGGTTCTAAAGTCCACGAGATCCATATAGCACTATTACTCACACAAGTGGACATACCAACAAATTTCCTTCCTCTACATAAAACAAATCCAAAACTAGTATGGATTTCATCATAAGCAAAGAGGTAGTATAGGAAGGACTCAAGTGTAGCGACATACACAGATGAAGACAAACCAATTAAGCACATACACTTTCCTTCTTGCAAATAAATAAACAATTCGGTATCCGTAAGTTGATATTCATGTAACTCAAACACAAGTATGTCAAGCAAGGATGTTCATTTAGAAACATTACCCCAAGGAGTCAATGACACCTTTCCCCTTGGGTTTTTAAGAAGGATTACACATTTTTTACCCTTAAGAGTATTCTCATCTTTAAAAAGAGATTTTTATCTTTAGGGGGAATGTTGTCACACCATAGTGGATTAGCATATCAGCTATAGACTTCAAGGCAATCTATACCATTATTTTCTCCACTAGGTTCCCTAAGAGTGTGTATATTATCTTCAAACAAGACATTATACCTAAAGAGAGCATGATCTATCTCACGGGCAGATTTGGAACAAGAAAGTTCTTTACTCTCTAAAAGATCAATATCAAGTTTCAAAGAGATTTTAAGTACAAGATTATCCCAAGAATAACTCTCGGGTTCACTCCCATTTTGTTGACCAACATTTTCAAGTACTTCACTCGCTTGAGTTTTATTAATCACATAACACACATACTCAAGTGGTGGATAATTTTCACAAATAAGTTGATCAAAACCAATTACACAAAGTGATGTACTTTCATTCAACATATAGGCTTCAATACTAGGTGGACATAAATTGATCTTACAAGAAGAGTCAATTTGGTCATCAATAGGATCAACTATTGTATCCACTCTCACAACATGTACATCATTAACAAGAGGCAAAGAATCATTAAACTCACAAGTAAGTAAGTTACTACTCACACTCAATAGGCTACTAGCCACACAATTATCATTCACATGCACAAAAGTATAAGAGTTAGCTATTTTACCTTGAAGTTCTTGAGTAGACTCACCTTTGCCGTGTTGTGAAGGTCCTCCACAAGCTTGGGCAGCAACTTCACTTCGGCATTGCTCTCCTTCACTTTCCATATCGGTACCTACATAAATGTTCTTAGAAATAGAGGGACAAACAATATTAGCTCGGTTTGATGGCAATTCCCTCACTTCGCTCCACACAATCTCTCTTTTATCCACTCTCGGATTACCACCTTGCACACCATTACTTCTCTCAATATTTTGTCTCTAATCATCACTCAAATTGGAGTAGGTGAGCACTTCTCTTTGCGGCCCGGGCAGAATGTACTTCACGAGGCGAGTTCTCCATTGGTCTCTTATAATATTAGGCCAATTTTGCACATTTGGGACTTTATTTTGTGCAAACCAATCGACACCCAAGCTCACATGACCGTAGGATATGGGAAAAAAATTGCACCATACCTCCTCATGGTAATCAAATTGGGAGAAGACAACTTTCACCCTCTCGGTAACCTTAAACTCATCCAAGAAGTATGGAATAAGTAAAGGCTCTAGAAACAACCCCAAGTAGTCAACCATGGATGGAAGGATGTAGTTTCTATAGTACCTATCATTTAACACAACGAGACAGCTTGGTATCCCACAAACAGTCACCTTTTCAAAGTGTACACTCCTTCTTGGATCAACATTGTAAGGCACATGATTACCTATTAGTTTTGGAGATGCATATTCTCTTTTTCTCGTGGGACAACCTCTACTATAGCTAGGATAACCATTCACACCAAGTCAATTTGATAAAAAGTACTACAAGGTGAAAATAAATAAATTTTCACACTCCTCACATGTACTCTCATCATAGCTCTCATAAGCTTTGCGAATGAAAGGGTTATACCTAACATCAAATCTAGGTTCGGAGTGGGAGGTGTAAGACTCCTCACATGCCCTAACTTTATCACAAGAACCATCACGAGGTCCTACATCATCTCTATATTCCCCACAAGCGCTAGACACTTCATTCTCCTTATTTTTTCCCCTAAAATCGCGACCCTCAAATCTGCTCAAGTTTTGATCATGGCTATTTTCATAGCCCCCACAATCTCGCTCAACTTTGTAGCCATAAAATCCCTCACTACAATCATAGTCTCCCATGTTGTAGTCACAATAATCCCCGGCTATCAAAGACATGTTCTCCTTATATTACTTCTTACACCTACCAAAAGAACAAACAAGATTAGTAGTTAAAGCTCCTCTCCAACACTCGTATACACTCACCTTTGTGATTCTCACAATCGAAGCGGCGAATATTGAAAGTTGCTTATACTCCAGTAGTCAATAAGGTGGCAATTACTACTTAACGGCTGGAATAGATTCTTGTTTGATCGACTCAAGACACAAAATAAAAAATTATATTTACAAACTTGAAACAAAGAAGTTCAACAAATCAAAACGAGAAAATCACACAAAGAACGAAAACACGAAAAAAAGTGGACTCAAACAACTAATTCACAATCTAGTAGGTGATTACTAGTTGCTAATTAGTACTAGACTCAAGAAATGAAACTAAGAAAATAAAGAAAGGAAATTTAGAAATCTGAAATTTTGAGCCTAAGGTTGTTTTTAGAGGGTGATGATGTGGCAGTTTGGTGATGTGGCAGTTTGGTGATGTGGCAGTTTGGTGATGTGGCAATTTGATGACGTGACAGTTTGCAAGTTGGATTGGTCAAATTTTAATTTGAAATGGTGAAAATCAACTTTAGGAGGAAAACAACAAGACTTGGAGCCTTTTTTTTAATTTCAAAAATATTTGACATCCTTACTCCTTTTTGGCAAGACACCTTTTTAAAATGTTGTTGGCTCTTTCCTCTTTTGTTAGTCTTGGAATAAGGTATTACTCCCTTTCGGTAAACAAGACTTTTGAAAGTCCTTTTGTCCCTTTTTCCTTTTTGGATGTCTTGGGATTGTGTCTTTCAAGATAAACACAAAACCACACTCCTTTCTTTACCTTTTTAGATCAAACCACTCTTTTTTGAATGTTCTTGCTCAACATTACATGAAGAACAACAAGAACATTCAAGAATGAAAACCAACCCAAATGACCTCCAAATTGAATGATTTTTATTTCTTTTAGCTCACGTTGAACTCCATAACAACAACAACACTTTTCAAACCCGCACCCTCAACAACAAACATCAACAACACACTTTCAAGCCATCAATCCTAAGAAAATAGCAACAATCAAAGTTCAAGAACAACTCGAAAATGGCTCAAAATTCAGATCTTGACTCTTTTAGTGTTTGTGAAGAAGGGGCTAACACTAGAAAAACCAAAACACATAAAAATATCCTAAATATAAGATACAAATTTTGGCCTAGACACCAAAAATGGGACAGAATATTTCTTTTTGGATTTTCGGTTTTTCAACACCTTTTTTGTGATTTTCGAGTTAACAAGCTCAAGATCGATTTCATAAGAATGAAATCAATCCTTACTCTGATACCAGATGATAAGGGACACGATACTAAACACAAACCATCCAAGAACAACAAGAGAAAATCAAGAACAAGATACAAAACAAGCATGGACAACAACACAAAGAATTCGAGACTAAGAAGATAAGACACAAACACACAAATGCAATAAGATAAAGGGATAGATAAGATGACATAAGAAGTTACGAAGAAAGAATAACCAAACTATGTCTTAAATAATAAGACCCTTAAACTTGCAACACAAACACCAATCTTCTTACGGTGACCGCTAAGGGAATCAACTCCACCTTACAACCACCGTTTCTAAGCAAAGATCAATAATGACTTTTCCATGCCCTATACTAATGACTTTTCCAAGCCCTACACTAAGGGTGTTACACTCTCAAAAAGAGAAGAAGTCTTTTACATATTCATTATTCAAAAACTAAAGAGAAAGGACCTAAAATAGACTATATATAGCCTTATTACATAATGGAAGACAATGACTCCAATACCCTTAATGAGGTGGGGCAGCCATGGAGTGTTACTTGGACAAGGCTAAGTGACCAAAATGCCCTTAATGAAGGGCCCAAAATCGTGAGTCCTCAATCTTCAATGCTCTAAGCAATCTTCCATACGCGGGATTGCTCTTTGGTGTACTCAAATCGGACCCTCTATGTAGGATTCCGTGTCCTCAATGCGACCAAAGCTTGATGCCCCGCGCATTGACTTTGAATGATGTCATCGAAAGCTAAGGCGGCCCTTTGACCCATTTCATTATGTGTCTTGGATCAATGTTGCGAATGGGTCCCTGTTCAGGAGTATGGTGTGGAGATGGAAATTGAGTCTCAGATCGAGTGCGGGAGTTGAATTTTGAGTCAAGAATCGAGAGTTAGGGTCGGAAATCAAATCCTGTGTTAGTGTCGAGAATCGGTACCCAAGACTTAGATTAGGGTGAAAAGTTGGGATGTAAGGTTGAAAGAGAGTTTTGGAAAATGTTTTCCTTAATTTTTGAAGGGAAGTCATTTTTCTTAAATTTCAAAAAATTAAGTTCATTTGAATAATATTTTTCAAAACAATTAAGTCAAACAAACATGAGAAAATTGAAAAGCGTTTTCTCCTTCATACAAAACACACTCTAAGTGCATCTAATTTACGTTTGAAGGATTATTTTCTCAGTACCTTATATTAATTAAAATTTTGATGGTTGAAAAAAGTGTGGGAGATGACAATTTTACTTAATAGACATGTTAGGCGATGAATTGTTCAAATGCACATTGCGGTAATTATTTTTTTTAGTTTAACTGACGAAATGCAATTCAGATTTTTTTTCATAGACATTGAAAAGAAAGTTTTTTTTTCAATTGCTTTTATTTGTTTGATTTGTGAATTTTATGATTTCATCAATTTTAGATATAGCAAAAATATATATGAATATTTTTTAATGTTTGACAATATTTGTTAATGATTCTTATCAGATTAAAATTATTTTTTTAAAATAAAGTTAGATCATTTTATTTCAAAATTAGTGGGTAATCTATCTTCTTTATCATGGATAAAATTCTGAGAGGAAGTATGTAAATTTAAGCCTTTAATATTTAAATTGAAATATCACAAATTTCAATAGCAGTTTACGAGAATAGATGAAAAATGAATACTAGCCTCGTCCCAAATCGTTCACGAGCTTAAGTTGGAATAATCTTTAAATTGTTAAAAACTCGTAATGTATATATTACTTAGTCTTTTAATTTATTTCATGTATAATGATTTTACGGCCAAACGGCCATTACATTTATTTATGTTGTCCATTCAGTGATGAATTTTTAGAATTTTTATTAGGAAGTTCGAAAAATAAAGTTATAAATATGTGAATAAATCAATAAAATACAGTTTTAAGTGAAAAAAGAAAAAGGGTTTTGGGTTTTCTAATTTTGGGAAAAAAGGGTTTTAAAGTTCTTGTTAATTTTGATTTTTAATTTATTTTGGATTTTTTTTTTTAAATCACAGCAGCTAGCTTTTTTTTTAAAAAAAATAATACTAGCAGTAATTAAAAATAATAAAAAAAGGCAATTTGCACTCCAGCAAGGATCAAACACTCATGACATGGACTTCAACAAGCAGCCCAAGAAGCGTCACCCATACCATCATGCTATCTAAAATTTGAAGTGATTCAAATTTAATATATGTATATAAATGTAAATTATTATTTTTTTTTTAATTTTATATATATAATATAATTTTTGTTGAAGGGATTCGGGCGAAACTCGTTGACAACCACATGGGTCCGCCTGGGTGTCCATTCCTATAAAAAAATAAAAACGGAAAGTGGTGTCTTTTTATGTTCCTTAATTGGCTGAGGTGTCTTCCTCTTGGGTCACTCACTGTCTCTTCCTCTTTCTCTTCCAGGAATTATTAGTACATTACATTACTGTAAATAATGCAACACTTAGGGCTTCTGGTTTCCTCCCTTTCTGCTTAGAGCTCTAGTTTTAATTACTGCCTTTTTGTTTCCAAAAGCAGAAATGAAGAAGAACAAGAACAGAAAAGCAAATATGGTGAAACGGCGGGTAAAGAAGATGTCCCGTCAATTCTTCAAAATTATCTTATTTCCTCATTCTTCTAAATTGGTAAGTTGTGCAAATTCATGCATGCATTGCATTCAAGATTCTTAATTCCCCTTTTTTGCTTGGTAAAAAATGAGTGAGTGAGGTCCCACAGTATTTCAATTTTTCCATTTTTCCATTTTTATGTCTGGATTTAACTTAATGTTCATAGACAGTATGATGAAAAATTATTACTATTGTCGTACAATTCATCTGTCCTTTTCTTTCTTTTTCACGTTACTGCTAAATTACCTGTAATCTATGTTGCTCAGATTTTTTGAGGAACCGGTGCATGCAACATTTCAAGTGATCAGACATTAAAACTTAAAATAAAAATAATCCTATTACGACAAACGGATATATTATGCAGCAATTTCACCTGCCGTACAATTACCATGGTGCGCCTTGACTGTTTGTAGTGATGTCAATTTTCACTAAAGAAATGACACCAAACTCATTGTACTCTTCCTTGGAGTAACTGGTAAAGTCACTAAAGAAATCCCTCTAAGGTATGGATGGCTATGTACAATAGACCCTGTGCTTCGGCCCTTCCCCGGACCTTGCTCCTTGGTGCACAGAGCTGCCCTTCCAATACACTCTTAGAGTAGCCAGTTGAAGTCATTACTTTCCATGATTTTTATATGAGTGAGATTGAACAAGTGTTGATCCCTACTGTCAATGTTGATGTCAAAAACCCAAAATTCTACTTTATCCCATACCTCATATGAAAGGCCAATCTGATCAATCAGTCAGTCAGTTTGGTGCTGTAAAGAAAGTCATGTAATGTATCTATGGTCGCAATGCCTTTCAAGTAGGTCTTCAAGTCGGTTTACCAGCAGGCAAAGCATTTTTGCATAATCACATGCTCCGTAGGATTTATCTATTGTGATGTGTCGAATTAAATAGAGGGATTTCTTCTATTGTTAGAATTTCATTATATAAAACTTTTGATCAGCTGTACCAAGAAAGCCATGTAGACAAAAAAATTAGACTTATGAACAATGTACAATCTTTTTTGGCTTACATTTATAATCTGCTTTGAAGAAATTTGGGATTAGCAATCAGTCTTGTAAAACATGATTGGCAGATAATTAGAACCAAGCATAACTGATCACTTTCCGTATTTGTTGTTTGTCTGTACAGGATTTTCTTACTTGTTATCTTGCTATGGCATTTTCTTTTCCCTTTTCCCAGTTTCTCTATGTGATTGGAAATATGACTGCAGTTTCTTCAGCTATCTTACACCAAATTCTTGGTCTAAAAGTTTGTCTTTTTTTTCCATTTGTTTTCTCTTAGTTTTTTGCTCATAAATTTTTAAATTTTGGTATCCTACAGCACATCCCAGATGAATTTGTAATGAAGTATGGGGCCGATCTGCGAGATCTTGTTTTCCTTGAGGTCCCAACTGGCGCAATATGGGAAGTAAAATTGCAAAACTCGAATGGCATGAAATGGCTGAAGGAGGGCTGGAACAAGTTTAAGGAGTACTATTCAATTGGTTGCGGTTACTTCTTACTCTTTCAATATAAGGGAAATTCTCATTTCTTTGTCTTCATATTCGATTTAAGTGCTTCTGAGATTGAATATCCTTCTGGCCCAAATGAAGATATAACACCAGAGAAGTTTGTAAATTTAGTGGGTGATGCTAGTCACAGGAAGAAGACACAAAAAAATGCATGTGATGACGATTTTCTGAGAAACAAGACTGCAAAAGTAGCAGATCGTTCATATTCAGAAAGAGAAAAGTCTGTTATTCAAGTATCCCACCCTAGCTGTCCACCAGAAAGGCAGGAGCCTAACAGGGTGAAGCTTGAGAAACCAGATGTGGAGGAGGATTTGGATTGTGCTACACAAAATGATAAGGAGAAACTTCTAAAACTTAACATGGAGAAAAATTTGTACTGTGCAGCAGATAAAGGAAACGGTATACTGATTATATGTTTTGTGCATACATTCATGGTCTCTTCTTGTTCAATGTCATGAGAATCTTCTGTTGTGATACAAATTCTGCTTTAACTATGTCGACGCCAATAACTTTCTGCTTACTTTATCTTTGTATCCTCCTCTCCCTCCCCCGGTCCCCTTCTTTGTCAGGGCACTGCAATGAAGTACTAGATCCCTCAGCCTCCAAGATGGCAAACACTACCAAATGCACTAAAAGGAAATATTCTATCAGTTTGGAAGCATCAGGTCGTAGTTATCCTCTACGAAGTAAACAGGTGAAGCTTGAACAATCCAAAGGAAATGGGAGTCCATATTCTGTAAAACAAAGATCTTCCACTCCAGTACCCTGTCGCGGTACTCAGTCAGAAAGAAAAGAGTCTACTGAGGTGCAGCTTGAGAAAGCAAACACGGAAGAGGATTTCTGTTGTGCAGTGCAGCTTGAGAAAGCAAACACGGAAGAGGATCTCTGTTGTGTGCCAAAAGCAAAAAGGGTGGAAACTAACATGGAAAAACTTGTAAAACAAGGTAGGCAACATAATTTGTATGGTGAAGCATATAAATTTAAAGGTATCTGCTTTTAATATTTGTGCCTCTCATTGATGCTGCTGGTTCAGCGACAAGACAACTTTCCTTTGTTGAATTACGTTATGACGGATGACATTCTTCTTTTATTCTCCTCCCTTCCTTCCCCCCTCCCATATCATGTTTTTGGCAGGGCACTGCAATGAAGTACCAGTAGTGGTTGCCTTAGCATCTAAGGTGACAACCATTAATCAGCATAGTAAACAGAAAACTATTACCAGTTTGGATGCATCAATTTGTCGGTATCCACTGCGAAGTAAGCAAGTGAAAGATGTGAAGACTGAAAACGGAGATGTAGAAGGTATTTGGTTCAGCAACTTGTTCTCTGTGAGACTTATCATGGTGAATTATGTTATGTTGGACGACATTTTTCATCTTCCTCCCCTCCCACTACATCTTTTTTGCAGAGCACTGCAGCAAAATACCCGTGGTGGATCCGTCAGTAATTAAGAAGACAACCACTAATCAGCATAGTAAACAGAAAACTACTACCACTTTGGATGCATCAATTTGTCGGTATCCACTGCGAAGTAAGCAAGTGAAAGATGTGAAGACTGAAATCGGAGATGTAGAAGGTATTTGGTTCACCAACTTGTTATCTGTGAGACTTATGTTATGTTGGACGACATTTTTCATCTTCCTCCCCTCCCACTTCATCTTTTTTGCAGAGCACTGCAGCAAAATACCCGTGGTGGATCCGTTAGTAATTAAGAAGACAACCACTAATCAACATCATGAAAAGAAAACTAGTGTCAGTTTGGATACGTCACATTGTAGGTATCCACTGCGAAGCCAGCAACTGAAAGAGGTGAAGCTTGGAAAACCAAATGCCGAAGAGGATTTGCTTTCTGTAGCACAAAAAGCAAAAATGAAGAAGGCTAACAATGTGAAGCTTGAGAAAGGAGATGTCGAAGGTATCGTGTTTAGTAACTTGTCCTTTGTTAGACTCGTCACGTTGAATTATGTTATGATGGATGACAGTTTTTTCCCTTCTCCCTTCTTTCTCCCCCTCCCATGTCATTGTTTTGGCAGAGTGCAACAAAGAAATGCCAGTAGGGGATCCCTCAACAACTAAGAAGAAGACCACTAATCGACATCATCAAAAGAAAACTAGTTTCAGTTTGGATACGTCACATTGTAGGTATCCACTGCGAAGCAAGCAATTGAATGAGGTAAAACTTGGACAATGGGAAGCAGGAGGGAATATTCATAATAAATTGCCCAAAAAAACAGTAGCAGCAGATTCTTCGTATTGCAAAACACAAAATTCTGGTCTTCCAGCATCCTCTCGAAGTTGTAAGCCTATCAGGGTTAAGCTTGAAAAACCAGACAATTTATTTTGTGCAGCAGAAAAAGCAGAAGGGAAGGAGACCATCAATGTGAAGCTTGAAACAGGAGATATGGAAGTGAATTTGAATAGCGCATCTTATAAAGGGACAGGTATGTCATTCCATTTTTTATGGTTACAAGAGAATCGTTATGGTCATTTTGTTGAACAATAAGCGGTTCTTTAGTCTTCTCTTTCTCTCAAATTCGAGGGATGGCTCTGGCTCAGCGGTAAGCTTGCTTACCGTGGCGTGCCAGGGTCGGGGGTTCGAAACGCCCCTCCAGCAAAGCCGGGGTGAGGGTGCGTAGGTGAGGCCAGGACCGGTCCCCCCCCTCCCCGACACCTACGGAGTAGGTATGAACCGGGTCGTCCCTTTTTCTCTCAAATTCCACAGCCTCTGAGATGAAAATACTTGGCAAGATAAAGATGTTAGCCTCAGAGAAGCACAACTATTGTCTTTCATCTTGATTACCTTAAAATTGGATTTCTTTTTCTTATCATAGCTGTTGAATAATAAAATCTTTCTTCTATGCTGATTAGATCTCTCGTTTGCCGGAGGTTTTAGCTATTCTCAGTAACTGCAAAAAAGTAAAAAATGGATCAGATTATTAGCAGTCTAGTCTTGGCACAGGAAATGTGAAGAAATTGGCATCTAATGGTGTGGTCTAGTGGTGAATGAAGTGTGTAAAATTAAGAGACAAGGTTCAAATTTCATAAACAAAATTATTTGGTGGTTTATATTCGTTTGCCTCAGCTTTGATGGGTAAGAGTTATCATGTGTTTGTTATGGTGAGAGATAGCATGTGTTTGTTATGGCCATTTTGTTGTACTGTAAGAGGTTTTTTTGGTCTGGTCTTTCTCTCAGATTCCACGGCCTCTGAGATGACAAGACTTGGCAAGAAAAAGATGTTACCCTCAGAGAAGCACAACTGGGGAAACTACTGCAATCCACACTTCATTGTTTCTATGCAGCCCGCTTATGTCTCTCAAAACTTCCAATTGGTAAGTTGTCAAGTCAAGAAATGTTGCATTCATTGCATTTTGTAGATGTCGAGTCCTACTGTCCTGAGGGGTCAAGTGCCTTTTTTTCTTATCCTGTCGAAAGAGAAGGGGATAAAATTACTAATAATCCGATTAAAGAGTAACTGTTTCTGTTTTTTCAGGATATACCTGTTAACTTTTTCAAGAAATATATCAGAGAGGAGGAGACTATTATCAATCTACGAGTTTCTAATGGGAGAATTTGGCGTGCTAAGTTGTTTAACATTCAATCAAGTTGTGTAAAGATCCAGGCATCAGGATGGAGAGACTTTGTGCTCGGCAACAGTTTAAAAGAGCACGACACTTGTGTCTTCGAGCTGTTTGAAGACACCGAGCCGGTGCTAGATGTGACAATTTTCCGAGCCATGACTCCTGCCTCCTGAATGATAGTCTCCCATTTTGCAAGAATGTGATGGTTCTTTAGTTTCTATCCATCTTGAACTTTTTTGGAAGATGTTATAGACAAAGACTTGGCTCAAGAATGTGACCTTTACTTTCTTAAGATTGGGCTTATGTGCAATGCTTGGATGATATGCCGTCTCCTTGCTTCTATTTCCCAAGCGTACTAAGCAATTGTCAGGCACTATTAAAAACTTTACCTTGTTGAAGAATTTCATGATACTGCATTCACCTTTTGTCCCTAAAAAGCATGTTTATGTATTATTTTTGGGGATCATGCTGTTTTAAATTGTTAGGTTTTTGTCCTGATTTTCTTACCAAATTTAAATTTTATTTTTCTTAGAAGGAAAATAAAAGTAATACCATAATTACTGACTTTTCTTAAAAGTAAAATATAATTATTTTTAATATTTGGCTAACCTCGGAAAGGTTTGCATATGTATAAATAGTATAAATAGAATAAATAGATGATCCCTTCTTATACCATAACATAATAACATCCACTGTATAGTCGTTTAAGAGTCTTTGTTTAGGGGAGATTTTTCCAATAGATTTTGTGTTTTTTCAATATTAGTTTTCAATACGTAGGTCGCTTGATCAAATGTTATCAATAATATCTTTTTAGTATGTTTTTCTTTATCGTCTGATTTATCGTCTCATAATTTGTAAACTTTAAGTTTCCGCATGACGCCATCTCGATTTCAAATACAACAAGTGATATCAGAGCATATGGTTCAAAGATGTAACGATTTGGTGAAACGAGATTGAAGACAAGTTTAAAGCGGTTTCATATCAAGCTACAATCAGTTTGGTGATATTGACGTTTTTGTCCAACTACATGTGGAGAAAATATTTTAATCATATTTTCAACAATCCTGCTGTCACATCTTTAAAAATAAAACTCTCTTTGGAGCTCCAATATTTTTAACCTAAAAGGGCTCCAGTTATAAGCATGACAAACGGGGATAAATGAAGATTATGTAAAGAATCAAAATTATGAATATGACATGAAAAAAACGGATCAAGTGAAGAAAATCAAGTCAAAAAGGGGAGATCTATTAGGATTTTTGTCCTGATTTTCTTATCAAATTTAAGTTTTATTTTTCTTAGAAGGAAAATAAAAGTAATACGATAATTACTTTGACTTTTTTTAAAAGAATAATATATTTTTTTTCATATTTGGCTAACCTAGTTTTATTTTTTTTAGAAGAAAAATAAAAGTAATACCATAATTACTTTGACTTTTTCTAAAAGGAAAATAAAATTCTTTTTCATATTTGGCTAAGCTTTTTCTAAGAGGAAAGGTTTGCATATCTATAAATAGAGGATCCCTTCTCATACCATAACACAATAACATTCACAAAATAATCATTTAAGAGTCTTTGTTTAGGGGGATATTTCTCGCAACAGATTTTACGTTTTTTCAATATTAGTTTTCAATATGTAGGTCGCTTTGACCAAATTCTATCAATAATATCTTTTTTGTATGTTTTTCTTTGTCGTTTGATTTATCGTATCATGATTTACAAATTTTAAGCTTCCGCATGACACCATCTCGATTTCAAACCCAACAAGTGGTATCAGAACCTATGGTTCAAAGATCTAACGGTTCGGTGAAACGAAATTGAAGACAAGTTCAAAGCGATTTCAAATCAAGCTGCAATCAGTTTGGTCATAATGACGTTTTTGTCCGACTACATGTGGAGAAAATATTTCAATCATATTTTCAACAATCCTGCGATCACATTTTTAAAAATAAAACTCTTTTAACCTTATAAAAGGGCTCCAATATTTTTAACCCAAAAGGACTAATATATTTTTAACCTAAAAAAACTCCATTTTTAAGCATGACAAACAGCAGGGATAAATGAAGATTATGTGAAGAATCAAAATTATGCATATGACATGAAGAAGGCGGATTAAGTGAAGAAAATTAAGCCAAAAAGGAAAGATCTATTAGGATTTTTGTCCTGATTTTTTTATCAAATTTAAGTTTTATTTTTCTTAGAAGGAAAATAAAAGTAACACCATAATTACTTTGACTTTTTCTAAAAGGAAAATATAATTCTTTTTTATATTTGACTTACCTAGTTTTATTTTTCTTAAAAGAAAAATAAAATTAATACCATAATTACTTTGACTTTTTCTAAAAGAAAAATATAATTTTTTTTCAAATTTGACTAACCTCTTTTCAAGAGGAAAGATGAATATCTATAAATAGCAGACCCATTCTCATATCATAATACCAAACATCCACAATGTAGTCATTTAAGATTCTTTATTTTATTTAGGAGAGATTTCTCGCAATAAATTTTATGTTTTTTCAATCCAAATTCTATCAATAATATCTTTTTAGTATGTTTTTCTTTGTCGTATGATTTATCGTCTCATGATTTGCAAACTTTAAGCTTCCACATGACGCCATCTCGATTTCGAACCCAACATAAATTTTCATAGACTGCCCTTCAGTTATTCTTTTGAAACGATTCTGCTTCATCTTGGTTACCTTAAAATTGGATTCCTTATTCTTATCATAGCTTTGAATAGTATAATCTTTCCTCTATGATGATTAGTTCTCTCTTTTGTCGGAAGTTTTATCTATACTTAATGACTGCAAAAAAGCAAAAAATGGATCAGATCATTAACGGTCTAGTCCTAGCTCAAGAACCGTGAAGAAAATTGGCACGTAATGGTGTGTAAAATCTAGAGAACAAAGGTTTAAATTTCAAAAATAAAATTATTAATGCTTTATTTTCATTTGCCTAAGCCTTGACCGGTGGAGTTATCATATGTTATGGTGTTAACTACAACAGAAATAATTAAAAAATATAATGAAAGATTTCAATTACTGGCTGAAATCTACAGCTGCCTGAATCTGAATGTTCATACTAAGTCTTGTACCAATATTATGAGACAATGTAGCACATAGATATATATATGGATCAGTACTTTGAGAATGTACTGAGTATATGGGGGTGCAGTGCATAAGTAAAATATATCTCATGATCATCATTTATAAAGAATGCATGCTAAATGTAAATGACTCACCTAGCTTGAGTAATATGAAATCTGAATATCACAAGTCATGAAGAGTAAAACATATAATAGATAACTCGTGAGCCATCACACTGAGTTTTGAAATCTGTAGTTCTATTCCCTTCTCAAATAATATAGACTAAGTGGTAAAGAGCTCACCTTTGTATCTAAAAGCTAAGGTTGTAACTTCGAAACTGTAATCTCAAATAAAACAATATTTGATTAACTTGTGAGCCTTTACACTTAGTTTCTAAAATATTTGGAAAAAACATACTTTTAAAAGCTTTCTTTGATCAATAGGGAAATTAACTCATCTTAAGGATTTATGGAAATTCTCTCAAAATTTTAGGGAAATCACTTTCAAAACTCTTCTTTACTGGTAGAAAAGAAATAACTTATCTGTAAGGAAAAATACTCAAAAACTGTATATTTACGTATACTAGCGGAGAAAAATACTTTCTTTAAGGGAAAATACTTTAAACCACTGAAACTGTTTCAAAAGTGGGGGAAATCTTTGGGAGGTTCTTCTAACCGACATAAACCATGTGAGCTGACATGGAGTCCAACGTCTTACCCACGTTGAGGAGAGCTGTTCTACCCTTTCCATCGTAATAGAACCTTAATTTAAGTGATCACTATCTCGGTCTTATGCCCATAAATCTCAATCCTACGGCGGCAGGTAGTTCTATGGAATTAGGATGCGCTAAACCCACACTTCCCACTCGATGCTAAATACTTCTCCCATACTTAAGCTTAGAACTTTTAGGAAATCCACCTTAAAATAACTCAAAGGTCTATAATGTAGACCAAATCAAGATTCTCTTTGCTTTAAATCATCAATAATGAATAATGTGGATTCCTATCTTAGCTTGTTTCAAAAGATCATCTTTCTTTATAAAAATCTGAATATAGCTAATTATCGGATACTTAAACCATGATCATTCTTGAAATATCAAGACTAACTCTTAGGGCTTTGAGCCCATGCTTCAAATTCATATCAAACACAATAAAGTCCATGCTTTATAACACAATTTCTCATAACTCAATTTAAAATCTAGAAAATATAATCATGTGCATAAATACTAGAAAGTAGACATGTAACTCAATATCCAATTCACTTGAAAATCACAAAATCATACAAGTAACAACATGGGGTATAAACCCTAACTTAAATTTCATGAAAGTCATATCAAAATGTAGAAATTTATAACTTAAAGTAAGTTTTTTGGGCACAAGAACGAAAGGAGTGTTCTTGTTCAAACCCCACATACCTTAATAGTTTGGATTTTGATGAACTGAATGTAAAAGCTTGAACTTTGAATCCTTTGGAGACGATCTTGAAATCATTCTTGAAGTTCTTGGATTAGAAACCCCAAATTCTTGATCTTTTGTTGGAGAGAAGAAGATGGAATTGCTTATTCTTGAGGGAATTGATTAGGGTTGTTCTTGGGGGAAAAATTGAAGAATGGGGGCAAATAATGCCCCAATTAAAGCTTTAGATCATATTTTTAGGACCTAGGTTGAGGTGGGAAAAGAACCCTTTGCCCCTCCATAGTTTAAAACAAAAATTCGTGACTCGTATTGTCATTTGAAGGGCCACCGCGACGCGGTCTAACCACGGCAGCTTACTGCGTCAAACTAAAAATGTCATAAGTTTTGACTCGGGTAACGAATTTTGAAAAAATTGGTATCGTTGGAAAGCTAATTCAATTATTTAAGATTTGATCCATCTTAAGCTGAAAAATTATACATACATAAAGAGTTATTCACTTTTAAAGTTGACTCTTGTAGAATCGAACACTAAACATTGGACGAATTAAAAGATCTTAACTCAACTTGGGCCTAAGAGATTTCTAGGATCATTTTTCATCCTAATAAGCATTTCATACACTAGGATAAAGGTCATGAAACATGCATTTAAATTATGGATCAAGGACATGACAAATATGCCTTCACCGCAAAGCGGTGATCCCGCCATCGCTATACTCATCGCGATGCGATGGAATCACGGTGAGTTACTGGAAATTAACAATTGCCTTTTAACACTCCACTACGACACGATGGATATCTTAGTGCTATACTCACCCCCACGCGATGGATTTACGGTGAGCTACTGAAATTTGACAATCATGAATTCACCCTTCACCGCAATGCGGTGGTTGCTTGAACGACACACTATCAACACTAAAATGCCATAACTTCTCAACCACGCATCAGATTTGGGCGAATTTGGTATTGATGGAAAACTTATTTGATTTGCCACACAATGAAAGGTCTAAATCTCGAAAACTCCATATGAAATAAATTGTTATTCATTCTTGAAGCTAATCTTTGGCATTTTAGAGACAAAATTATTCTAGGAAAAATGTGGGGTATTATATTATCTCCCCTTTGGGAACATTCGTCCTCGAATGTGGATGGTTAGGCTGAAAATACTGAAGAATATGAGGCTATAAGCTATCATGCATAACTGAAATAAACTGTATGACTGAATCTCAACATAGTGAGCTGCTGAATTGATCTGTGAGTGCATGAACTTACATGAAAATAACTATATGGCTAAATCTGAGACGTAAAAAGAACTTAATGAAGGAAGACCATCCTTTAGCTGGATTTGAGCTCATAGAGAAGATATGAAAGGTTTATGATATGAAAACTCGGGGTATTACAACACCCCCTCCTTGGGATCGTTCGTCCCCAAATGATACTGATTTGATCGAAATACTAGGAAAAAACTAAATTCAGAGATCGTATGTTTATGAGTTTTAATTCATGTTTTGTTTACAAGGTTTCAAGCTTTGGCCCTAATATGTGATATTCATGTGATGTTCATGATAAACCCTTTTCAAGTTGCTTGTTAAACGAAGTCTTTATGTCAATCAAGTATAGAAATTGTTGAATAAGCAAAGAATGCTCCCCATATGTTTGATAGAATGCTTATGTGAAGGAATTAGAGCCATTATAGCATGTTGTTTAGAAATCCCCAATTGTGTGCAAGCTCATGCATGCCAAGTGTTTATTGAAAAGCCTTAGTGAATGAATTATGACATGTTAGCATAAAATTCCCCAATTATGTGTTCTTTAGAGCATACTAAGTGTTTGATGCAAGACCTTGTTGAATGGAGTATAAGCCAATAGCATGTCTCCCTATAGTATCATATTTTTATGGTTTCTAAATATTTGAAGAGATGCTTTAGTGATTGTGATGATGAATGAATGTTCGTGGTCATGATTATTCAAGAATGGTTATGTTTAACTTTTATGTTATCGAGTCCTGGTGGTATTTATACCCAAAAAATTAGCTGCAATCTAGAGCCAGTGTCAATTTTTATAATAATCTCAGTCAAGCCATGATTCTTAGAAATCAGTGAGTTACAGAACTCAAAACTCTCAGACAATTACAGAACTTAAGAAATCTCAGTAATCTCAGTAATCTCAGTATCATTAGCATTCTAACCTCAGTTCAGTACTCAGCTCAGATCTAGTAGTATTCAAGTGTTCAGTTCAGACCTCAGTAGTATCCAAGTAATCTATTCATAGCTCAGTATCAGTCAGTCAGATAACAAGATTCAGTAGTATTTCTTCAGATAATGGAACCACGTGAACTCATCTTAGCTCAATCAGATCAGTCGAGAAATATAATCAGTAATAGATTCAACTCAGTTTAAGTTCAGTTAAGAATTAGTTCAGAGTCTTTCAGTTAGGAGTAAGAACTAACACCGAGTGAGTGCAGGGATGACGACCTTCCCGTTAGAGAGGTAGAGTCATTAGCAGCAATCCAGTTACCCGTTAGATTAAGGCTTGACTATTATACTGCCTTAGGCTTGACTTCTTGTTTAGGGTCACCCGTTAGAAAGGCTTGACCAGAGTAGAGGTCTTTACCCGTGACATGGTATTGACACCCTTCCAGCTGGGGTTACAGGTTGGACCTCACCAGTTTAGATTTGGGGCATGTAGATTAAGTATGAACTCCCACAGTTGCAGTTTCAGTATCAGCCTTTAGAGTAAAACTTAGAAATCAGGACTGTTAGATATAGTCACCTATCTTAGTAAGGAACTCAGATAGTTCCATAGATTCATGGACCACCTGCTATATAGGCTTGGTCTCACATAAAGTTATTTAGTATCAGTACTAATAGATCCAGAGATCACCTGTTAGATAGTCCTGATCTCAGATTCAGTTAATTATTCTCATTTATCAGATCCAGAGATCACTCGTTAGATAGGCCTGATCTCAGATTCAATTAATTATTCTCATTATCAGATTCAGTTAATTATTCTCATTTATCAGATCCAGAGATCGCCCGTTAGATAGGTCTAATATCAGATTTAGTTGGTTATTCTCATTATGAAATTCAGTCAATTATTCTCATTATCAGATCCAGAGATCACCTGTTAGATAGGCCTGATCTCAGATTCAGTTAATTATTCTCATTTATCAAATCCAGAGATCACCCATCAGATAGGCCTGATCTCAAATTCAGTTAGTTATTCTCATTATCAGATTCAGAGATCTTTCGCTAGATAGGTCTGATCTCTAGCGTAATTATTTCTTATTATTGATAGTAGATTCAGGGATCATCCGTTAGTGAGGTTTGATCTCAGATTTAGTCAGTCGATAGTAGAAAGTTCAGAATTCAATTATTGATATGAGTAGATTCAGTTAATCAGCTTCAGTATTATCAATTTTTGAGATCACTCGCTAGACAAGACTGATCTTAATTTTAGTACTCATTTATCAATATCAGATGATTTAGTATCTCAGTATTAGTAGTGAGTTCAGACATCAGTAAAGCAGTTTTTGAGTCTCGGTATTCAGAGTCATGATTATTTTAGTTATGGTTTATGCATTCATGCATATGTCCTAATTCAGTATTCTCATAATTATTCAGTTAAGTAATTGCTCATGTATAAGCCCTTGCAATTACCCTTACCTCATCTTGCATACTCAGTACATTCCCACATACTGACGCATTTGAGCTATGGTATTTTATTTTATACCATAGGTTCAGAGGCACGAGATACAGAGTACCCTTAGCAGCTCAGTTCCAGTCAGCAGCAGTAGACGTAGCTGTAATACCCCATACTTTTTCCTAGCTTAAAATCATCTTAAGAATGTTAGAAGCTTTCTTTGAAAGATGAATCCACTTTTGTACATATTGTATTTTTTAAGATTTTCACTTTTATTCATGTGGAAAATTTAATAAGCTTTCCATTGATACCAGTTTCATCAAAATTTGATCTCAGAATAGAAAGTTATGGCTGAAATACAGAAGGTAGTAAAATCGCCTAGGTACGACGGTGAAGGCCGACGGACCGTTGCCCACGACCATCGCAGTGAGGCAGTGTGACTACCTTCAACCTAGAATCAATGGCATAGGCTGACAGATCATTGGACTAGCGATAGACCGTCGCTCAGGCCATCGCAAGGGAGACAGTGAGTCTCTATTCTTCCCAGGTGCGACGGTCAGGACCGACGGACCATCGACCCAGCGACAGACCGTCGTACCCACCGTCGCGCATCCCATTCAGTTATTTTTAAGTCATTTTAAAGGGGTTTTTTGGTATTTTACCACCAGTTTATATACCTAGTAATATTCGACCAAGGCTCCCAAACAACATTAAAATTAGGGTTTTCTACCTAAGCTTAAATCCCAAGAACAAAAATCCAAATCTTCTTGAAGAAACTAAGAGATTCAAATTATTCAAGTTCAAGAACTTCAAGAAACTCAATACTAGTTATGCATAGTATTCATTCATGGACTTCTTTCGTCCATGAAGCCCAAGAATCTCTTTTTCAAAGTTCAAGTGTATGGATTTTTGTGAATTTCATGTTGGGTTTGTTTTGTTCATGTTGATAATGACCAATTGAATTCTATTCCATGTTTTAGTGATAAAATCTTAAGGGGAATTTATTATTTTAGGTATAGCTTCATGTGAATCCATGATTAAACCCTTGAATGGTGAAATTAGAGAAGATCATGATGTTTATTTGTTGTATAATGTTGTCTACATATAATATGCCTACCATGTGTTTGATTAAATGCCTATGTGAATGAAAAGTGTTCAACTAGTATGATATTATTAAATCCCCATTTATGTGTAAGTTTATGTATATTACATGTTTGATGAAATGCTTCAATAAATGAATTATGGATTGTGCTGTTGGTCATGTGTTCAAGTAAGTCATGCTTTGTCAGTTTCTTTCCATCAAGTCCTGGGGTTACTTGTACCCAATAATTTTAGCTGTGTGCCTAGAGCCAGCATTATGTTTTCATGATATCCTCAGTCAAGCCATGTTCAGTAGAATTCAGTTAGTCATGTGACTCAGGAAAACTCAGAAAGCCCAGTAATTCAGAAATCTCAGTACTATTCCATTAGTCAACGCAACTCAGTTAATTCAGTCAAGTTCAGTTCAGTAATCCATGTTCAGTGTCTATTTAGATAGGAATAGAAATTAGCACCGAGTGAACCCAAGGATGGGAACTCACCTACCAAAAGAGGGTGTGATTCGTAGAAGCAATCTTTGTGTTCTAGAACTACGTAGCCAACATAGGTTGAGACATCATACCTGCTAGTCGAGGGTGGATGAGGTGGCTTAACCTGCTAGTAAGGTTTTCCACCATTCTTATTAGAGTAACCTGCTAGTAGAGGGTCACTCGCATATTGTCCTTACTAGTGGCGTGGTATTGACACCCTTCCAATCAAGGGACAGATTGGACCCCAATTCAGCTATGATGCGTCATTTGGGGCATGTCGATTAGATGACTACTTCCCACAGTTTTAGTATCAGTATCAATAAAAGAACTCAGATAGTTGTTCAGACTTCAGGACTGTCAGATACTGTCAACTCAGCTACAGTACGGAACAACTAGTTCCTTTAGATTCAGGACTGTCAGATACAGTCACTCACGTTATCAGTTATATTAGTCATCAAAACTCAGTTATCAGTCATGTTAGTTATAGTACATTCATGTTATTATGATCTCATATATAGTTATTATGTATTCATGTATGAATTCTCTCGTTCATGTTATTCAGTTAGTTAGGATAGTGCATGAATGTGAACCCCTTTGCATTCAGCCTACCTCACATGCATACTAGTATATTCAAAGTACTGACCCATTTGCGCTATGGTGTCTTATACCATAGGTTCAGAAGCACGAGCTCCAGAGCATTAGTAGTATTCCAGTCTCAGCAGTCAGAGTTAACAGTGAGTTCTCATCTCTCAAGGACATGATCATTCCTTTATTATCTTATGAATTAATTTATTAGTTGGAGTTAGTTAGAGATATGTCCCATCAACTCCTTATTCAGACAATTATGTTTTAGAGGCTTTTCAGACTACAGTATGTTCAGATAGTTTATTTCAGTTGTTTTGGGTATTTCATACCCTACCCGAATATTATATTTTATCAGATATTATGTCTTAGTTTTGATCTTTATGGCCTTTTAATTCATGTTTCCACATTACACATTATATTATGCAGTATACAGGTATAAATATTAGTCATGAGTTAGCTTGTGGTCCTTTGGGGTCATGAGCACCGTGTAGCATTCTGGACACCAGATTTGGGGCGTTACAAACTTGGTGTCAGAGTCAGGTTTCAATAGTGTCCTAGGAAGTTTGAAAGCTGCATCTGTTAGAGTTTTGTACATGGCTGTGTTGCGCACCACATTTATGTGCGGGAGGCTATAAGATGTTTTAGGAATAATTTCCCTTATTTCAGTATTCATTTCGTGCCAGTAAGCATAATCTTAGTCTAATCCATTTGTCTTTTTCTTCTACAGAACATGCCTTCTAAAAGAAGAAATGGGAATCAGTCAGCCCCTCATCCCAAAGAACCTTTGGGCAAATATGTTTCTCATACAGAGTTCAGAGCTGCATTCACTACTCTTGCTCAGTTAGTTGCTATTCAAAATGAATGACCAGCTGTCATTTCGACCAATCCAGTGGCCAATTCAGCTGCAGCCAGGATTCGGGATTTCACATGAATGAATCCTTCATTTTTTTCTCAGGTATAAGTTAGATAAGGACCCTCAGAAATTCATTGATGAGGTTTAGAAGGTTACATACATCATGGGGGTGTCAGCTGTTGAGAGTGCTAAGCTAGTTGTATATCAGTTGAAGGATGTTGCTAACACTTGGTACAAACAGTGGAAGTCAGAAAAGCCAGATGATGCAGGGCCTATAGAGTGGAAGGAGTTTGTCACCGCATTCTTAGATAGATTCTTTCCCCTAGAGCTGAGAAAAGCTAAGGTATTAGAATTCATCAATCTCAGGCAGGGCAAAATGACAGTGAAAGAGTATTCTCTTAAGTTTACTCAATTAGCCAGATGCACCCCTCATGTGGTTGTAGATAGCAGAGCCAAGATGAGTAAGTTTGTTTCTGGGGTAAATGATAATGTGGTCAATGAGTATAGGTTTGCGATGTTGAATAGTGACATAAATTTAGCCAGGCTCATGACTCATGCTCAGCAGATAGAAGATCAGAGGTTAAGATAAGGGAGAAGCAAAATAAGAGAGCAAGGACAGGTAGTTTCAACTTTGCTCAGCCTAAATCAGAAGGAAGAGACCGTTCTCAGTTTCATCCTAAGTCATCCATTCCAGCTCCTTATTTATCCAGTGCTCCAGTTCCTAAGTTTAGAGAGGGTAACAAAGATAGAGTGCCAAGCTCTAAGTCTCAGGGTAGTTTTAGCAGTGCTCGCACCTATCTTCTTTGCCAGACTTATGGCAAGAACCATCAGGGTACTTGCAGAGCTGGAAGTGATACTTATTTTAGGTGTGGCAAGCCAGGCCATAGGGTTAGATATTATTCATAGTCAGGTTCTTAGGGTCAACAGAACCACTCCTCAGCTCAGTTCGATCGCCCAAATTAGTAGGGTGCCACTTCCAGTGCTACTAGTGGGTAACGCCAAAACAGACTATATGCTCTCCAGTCTCAGTAAGATCAGGAAAATTCTCCTGATGTGGTTACTAGTACGTTACCAATCTTTCATGTGTGTGTTTATGCTTTGCTAGATCCAGGTGCTTCCTTATCTTTTGTTACTCCTTATATAGCAGGCGATTTTGGAGTCAGTCCTGAAATTCTAGCAGAGCCCTTTTCAGTCTCTATCCCAGTGGGTAAAACCATCATAGCCCAACAGGTATACAGGAACTACCCGATTGTGATATTTTAGAAAGTCACTTCAGCAGATTTAGTCGAATTTGAGATGATTGATTTGGATGTTATACTCGACATGGATTGGCTTTATTCCTTCTATTCCACAGTCGACTGGAGAAATAGAATAGTCCTATTTTAGTTTCCAAATAAAGCCATCCTAGAGTAGAGGGGTAGTACTTTAGCTTTCAGAGGTCATCTTATTTCCTACCTTCGAGAAAGGAAGATGATATATAAGGGATGTGTCTATCATCTTGTTCATGTTAAGGATTCTAGTTCCGAGACTCCCAGTCTTGAATCAGTTCCAGTTGTGAATGAATATTCATATGTATTTCTCGAAAATCTTCCAAGTGTTTCTCTCGAAAGGGAAATAGACTTCGGCATTAATCTTCTTTCAAATACTCGGCCTATATCTATTCCGCCATACAGAATGGCACCAGCAGAACTCAAAGAACTAAAAGAACAGTTGAAAGATATCTTAGATAAGGGATTCATTAGACCCAATATGTCCTCATGGGGTGCACCAGTCTTATTCATGCAAAAGAAAGATGGTTCTCTCAGAATGTGTATAGACTACCGTCAACTTAATAAGGTCACAGTCAAGAACAAGTATTCACTTTCCAGAATCGATGACTTATTTGACTGACTTCAAGGTGCCAGCTATTTCTCTAAGATAAACCTCAGATCTGGCTATCATCAGCTCATATTCAGAGAATGTGACATTATGAAAATAACTTTTTGTACTCGGTATGGTTACTTTGAATTCTTAGTCATGTCTTTTGGTCTTACCAATGACCAAGACACTTTCATGGACTTGATGAACCAGGTGTTCAAGCAGTACTTGGAAATGTTCGTCATAGTCTTCATAGATGATATTATAGTCTATTCTCGCAGTGAGCGTAATTATGCAGACTATCTCAGAATAGTACTTCAGACCCTCAGAGATCATCAGTTGTTCACCAAATTCAGTAAGTGTGAGTTTTGGTTAAGGTTAGTGACATTCCTTGGTCATATCGTTTCCAGCGACGGCATTAGAGTAGATTCTCAAAAGACCAAAGCAATAAGAAACTGGCCTAGACCTATCTCTCTATCAAATATTAGGAGTTTCTCAGGTTTGGCTGGCTATTACAGAAGGTTTGTTAAGGTATTTTTGTCTATTGAGTCCCCTATGTCCATATTGACTCAGAAAAAAGTCAAGTTTCAATGGTCAGACCTTAGTGAGAAAAGTTTTTAGGAGGTGAAGACTCGACTCACTTCAACTCCAGTCCTAGTTCTTTTAGATGGTTCAGATGAGTTCGTAATATATTATGATGCATCTAGAGTAGATTTGGGTTGTGTCCTCATGCAGCATAGTAATGTCATAGCCTACGCCTCCAGATAACTTAAACCCCATGAGAAGAATTATCTTACTCATAATCTTGAGTTAGCAGTTGTAGTATTTGCCTTGAAAATTTGGAGGAATTACCTATACGGTGTTCATGTAGATTTGTTCACAGATAATAAGAGACTTCAGTATGTCTTTTCTCAAAAATATCTCAATCTTCATCAGAGAAGGTGGTTAGAGCTCTTGAAAGATTATGACATAAGTGCCCTTTATCATCCAAGCAAGGCCAATGTAGTGGACGACGCTCTTAGTAGGCTGTTTATGGGTAGTGTAGCTCATGTGGATATAATAAGAAGTTAGCTCAGGAAGTCCATCAGCTTGCCAGACTAGGCATTCGCTTAGTCGATACAGAGGAGCATGACATATGGGTTCAGAGTAGTTCAGAATCATCTCTAGTTTTCGAGATGAAAGAATAGTAAGATAGAGATCCCAGCCTTGTCAAGTTAAAGGAGTCAGTCAAGGATTAGAAAGTAGAGGTTTTATCCCAAGGGGGAGATGGTTTTCTACGTTGTCAGGGTTGTCTCTGTGTTCCAGGTGTAGAAGACTTAAGGCAGCGAATTCTTGTAGAAGCACATGGTGCGCACTACTCTATTCATCCAGGGGCCACAAAGATGTACCGTGACTTGTGAGAGATCTATTGGTGGAGAGGGATAAAGAGAGATATTGCAAAGTTTGTGGATAAGTGCTATACATGGCAGCAGGTTTAGATAGAGCATTAGAAGCCTAGTGGTTCCATGCAGGAGTTCACCATTCCTACTTAGAAGTGGAAAGAAGTGAACATAGACTTCATGACGGGTTTGCCTTATACCCTTCATCAGTATGATTTAATTTGGGTCATTATAGATAGAATAACCAAATCGGCCCATTTCCTTCCAGTTCATACCTCTTATTCAGTCGAGGATTACACCAAGCTCTATATCAGAGAGTTTTTTAGATTACATGGTGTTCCGTTATCTATTATCTTATATAGAGGTACCCAGTTCACCTTTTACTTCTAGAAAGTGTTCCAAAAGGGTCTTGGTACCCAAGTTCATCTCAGTATAGCCTTTTATCCTCAGACAGATGGTCAAGCAGAAAGTACCATTAAGACCCTAGAAGATATGCTAAGGGGGTGTGTAATTGATTTTAAGGGTAGTTGGAATGACCACTTGCCTTTGATTGAGTTTGCATACAACAACAACTATTATTCCAGTATTTGGATGGCCCCATTCAAAGCTCTCTATGGTATGAGGTGCAGATCTCCAGTTGGTTGGTTCAAAGTTAGTGAGACCTCAGTCATAGGGCCTGACTTGGTATTCGACGCCTTAGAGAAAGTTCAGTTGATTAGATAAAGACTCCGAGCTTCTCAGAGCTGATAGAAGTCTTATGCAGATATATACAGAAAGGATCTCGAGTTTGAGATTGGTGATTTGGTCTATCTAAAGATCTCTACCATGAAGGGAGTGAATCAGTTCGGCAAGAAGAAAAATCTTAGTTCCCGATATGTCGGTCCCTTTAAAATTCTCAGTTGTCTTGGAAAGGTAGCCTACGAGCTTGAATTGCCTTCAGATTTAGCCTCAGTTCATCCAATCTTCCATGTCTCTTTGCTCAAGAAATGCATAGGTGACCCATCAGTTGTAGTCCCTATTCAGAGCTTAGATGTTCAGAACAGTCTATCTTATGAAGAGATTTCAGTCGAAATCCTAGACTATCAGACTCGTAGATTGAGGAACAAAGAAATCCCTCTAGTCAAGGTCCATTGGTAAAATCAGTCTGACGAGGGAGCTACTTTGGAAGCAGAAGCAGACATGCTTATCGAGTATCCTCACCTCTTCTCCGCCAACTCAGAACAAGCTCAAGGTAACAGTTCTCCTTAAGCTTACTCAGTTTCATGTTCAGTGTTCGTCAAACATGGTATTAAATATCATTTCATATCCAGTCATGCATTCATGTATCAGTTTAGTTATATAACTGTGCATCAGACATGCATTCTCATTGTGAGAAACTTAGTTCCTCAGAACACTTAGTAATGTATTTATGAATCAGTTACATATGCATCAGATATGTATGTTCAGTATGATATGTTCAGTTATTAGTCATGTTAGCCATGAGATCATGTTCCAGTTATTCATGTTCAGTATGTACGTTAGTTTATGTTCTTCCCCTCACTCTCAGTCTTATTCAAGGATGAATGTTCTCAAAGAGGAGATATTGTAATACCTCGTACTTTTTCCTAGCTTGAAATCATCTCAAGAATGTTAGAAGCTTTCTTTGAAAGATGAATCCACTTTTGTACATATGGTATTTTTTAAGATTTTCACTTTTTGTCACGAGGGAAATTAAATAAACTTTCCATCGATACTAATTTCATCAAAATTCGATCTCAAAAGAGAAAGTTATGGCTGAAATATAGAAGGCAGTAAAACCACCCAAGTGCAACGGTGGAGGCCGATGGACCGTCAGACTAGCGATGGACCATCGCCCACGGCCGTCGTAGCGAGGTAGTGTGACTGCCTTCTGCCTAGAAGCGATGGCGTAGGCCAATAGACCGTCGCTCTGGTCGTCGCAAGGGAGACAGTGAGCCTTCATTCTGCCCAGGTGCGACGTCAGGACTGACGGACCGTCGACCCAGCGTCGGACTGTCGCACCCACGGTCAGGACCTATGGACCATCGACCTGGTGACGGACCATCGCACCCACCATTACACATCCCATTCAGTCATTTTTAAGTCATTTTTAAAAGGGTTTTTTAGTCTTTTACCACCCGTTTATATACCTAGTAATATCCAACCAAGGCTCCCAAATTCATTATTCTTCTGCAACATTAAAATTAGGGTTTTCTCCCAAAGCTTAAATCCCAACAAAAATTCAAATCTTTTTCAAGAAACTAAGAGATTCAAATTCTTCAAGTTCAAGAACTTCAAGAAACTCACTATCAGGTATGCATAGTGTTTATTCATGGACTTCTTTCGTCCATGAAGCCCAAGAATCTCTTTTTCGAAGTTCAAGTGTATGGATTTTTGTGAATTCCATGTTCGGTTTGTTTTGTTAATATTGATAATGACCAATTGAATTTTATTCTATGTTTTAGTGATAAAATCTTAAAGGGAATTTATTATTATAGGTGTTGCTTCATGTGAATCCATGATTAAACCCTTGAATGGTGAAATTAGAGATAAATTATGATGTTTATTTGTTGTATAATGTTGTCTACATATACTATGCATACCATGTGTTTGATTAAATGCCTATGTGAAGGAAAAGTGTCCAACTAGTATGATATTATGAAATCCCCATTTATGTACAAGTGTATGCATATCACATGTTTAATGAAATGCTTCAATAAATGAATTATGGATTGTGTTATTGGTCATGTGTTCAAGTAAGTCATGCTTTGTCAGTTTCTTTCCATCGAGTCTTGGGAGTACTTGTACCCAACAATTTGTTGTGTGCCTAGAGCCAGCGCCATGTTTTCACGATACCCTCAGTCAAGCCATGTTCAGTAGAATTCCGTTAGTCATGTGACTTCGGAAAACTCAGTAAAACTAAAAAATTCCAGTAATCTCAGTAATACAGAAATCTCAGTACTATTTCATCAGTCAATAAAACTCAGTTAATTCAGCACAATTCAGTTCAATAATCCATGTTCAGTGTCTATTCAAATGGGAGTAGAAATTAGCACCGAGTGAACCCAAGGATGGAAACTCACCTGCCAGTAGAGGGTGTGATTTTTAGAAGCAATCCTTGCATTTTAGAACTACATAGCCAGCGTAGGTTGAGACTCATACCTGATAGTCTAGGGTAGATGAGGTGGCTTAACTTGCTAGTCGAGGGTTCCTACCATTCTCATTAGAGTAACCTGCTAGTAAAGGGTCACTGATATTTTGTCCTTACCAGTGGCGTGGTATTGACACCCTTTCAATTAGGGCACAAATTGGACCCCAATTCAGCTATGATGCGTTATTTGGGGCATGTCGGTTGGATGACTTCACTCATGTTATCAGTTATATCAGTCATCAGAACTCAATTATCAGTCATGTTAGTTATCAGTGCATTCATGTTATCACAATCTCAGATATATTTATTATGTATTTATGCATGCATTCTCACGTTCATCTCATTCAGTCAATTAGCATAGTACATGTATGTGAACCCCTTTGCATTCATCCTACCTCACATGCATACCAGTACATTTAAAGTACTGACGTATTTGCGCTATGGTGTCTTATACTATAGGTTCAGAAGCATGAGCTCCAGATCATCAGTAGCATTCTAGTATCAGCAGTCAGAGTTAGCAGTGAGTCCTCATCTTTCGAGGCTATGATCATTCTTTTATTATCTCATTAATTAATTTATTAGTTAGGGACATGTCCCATAAACTCCTTATTCAGACAGTTATGTTTTAGAGGCTTTTCAGACTACAGTATATTTAGATAGTTTATTTCAGTTATTTTAGGTATTTCATACCCCACCCTGATGTTATATTTTATCAAATATTATGTCTCGATTTTGAACCTTATGGCTTTTGAGTTCATGTTTCCGCATTATACATTATATTATGCAGTATACAGGTGCAGATATCAGTCATGGGTTAGCTTGTGGTCTTTCGGGGTCATGAGCACTGTGTAGCTTTTTGGATACCAGATTTGAGGCGTTACAGTAACAGTGAGTCCTCTTCATTCAAGGATGATCCTTATTTTACTATCGCATTAGATTCAGTTTGTTTTCAGTAGACAGAGTTAGTTGGGTACATATCCCATCAACTCCATAGTTTAGGCAGTCTAGAGTTTTTTCGGACAAATCTATTAGTATCCAGTTTTCAGTTTTGAGTATTTTTGATGTTTTGAATCTTATGGAAAGTTTTTACCAGTTTTTCCGCATTTATTATCTATATTATGCAGTGCTCAGGTACAAATATCAGTAGAGGGTTAGCTTGTGGTCCTTCAGGATCATGAGCGTCGTGTGGCATTCTGATTCTAGAAAATTAGGTCGTTACACTATAAGGGAGTAAGGGACTCAGGGCATGATCTGAAGAAGACATCTGAATAATAGACTACAACATTGCCATAATGCTATAGCATGGAATATAGACCTGTAAATCATAAGTTAGGAGAGAAGTACTAGGCCTCAAGCAATGCAACTTCTTACTTTCAAGCTAAGCAACACTTCTCAAACACTCTCTCATCTACACTATTCCCCTCAAATACTATACTCACTTGATTCAATTTATAATTCTTACATGGCATTGATAAACCCATCTACTAAGGTCTAATTATACCAATTCTCTCATCGTGTTAAATCTTAACTCAAAATCACAAGGTATTGCACATAATTCCATGACATAACACCAGTCTGAATCAAGAATTCACACACATCTGTATTTTCACAACTTCTCACCTCAAGAATAATTCTTATTACCACTTCAACAACTGCAATCCACCTAGTACTAGACATCCACTAACGCATAATGCATCTATCCGCATGTATACAAACATGATATTCAAGCCTGTCTTCATAGCCAATATGCACTTCTAAACAAACACTCATAAGAGCATCTTTCTCATATTCTCTAATACCTCTATTAATAACAACTTCTATGCAATATTCAATTCTTAGGAAGACACACATAAACTATTCTCAACAAACTAAGTCATACACAAAACTTTACCTCAATATTCCTCTAGACTCATAGAATTACATAAAACAAACATATAACAATCTTCCAAAATATAACACATAAAGCTTCAACTAACCATGACATGTATCAACAACTTGGCCTCAATCTTACTTTCGGATGTTCTATAACAATCTAGCATCACTACTAAAATCTAGGAGTCTATCTTGGTTACTCATTTTATCATCTCCCCCTTATCTTTAAGCTATCACTCTAAGTCTATGAACCAATATATAAACTTCTAATCTAAACTGCAATCACTTTACTCTAGAGTCTGGGATATAATCAATACACATAAAACTAAACTTACCCTGAAGGACTGTATCTTCATGTATAACAGCCAATGCTAATACCTTCTTCTAAGATTCAACTCTTAGATTTCTATAGCCCCATAAGTTATCATATAGTAATTTAAATACTCACTAACTTAAATTCTATCACTTAACATAGATATCTCTAAACCATACTAACTTCCTCTATACTCTGCTAATATCACATCTCTAACTTACAACATCATCTACTTGTAACCCATAAGTTAACCGACAAGGACATCGTATACCACATAGCCTCATTCATACTTATCAATTCAATCCTTAATAAATTTTGAAAATAATGAAGCCCCATCTTACCTTGGTACACCTCTATATCATACCTGCAACATCATACTTAATTACGAATAACAAAACTTAAGCTCTTGCATACACTATTCAAGCCAACTAGATCACTTCCATACAACTAGCATCACTAACAAAGAAACTATTACATCCACCCGGATGACCATCCATTGTTCAAACTTAATGTCTATTGGTAAAAACGATTTAACAACCCACCTTACATACAATTCTCACTTGTAAGCAGTAAAATAAAACATCAAGTAACACTAGTCCACTAGAACTTCATAACAATAATAATAGATCATAATCATAGGGCCTATCTTATCAAAATCCATTAACACATCCTTCTTTTACACATCATTACTATTTACCCTTCTATACATCTAAATTACTATCATAGCTCTATAAATTTCAGCTAAACTCTTTTATTGCAACCTCCAGGGAAGCCTAAATTAATTAAGCTAAACCACCAAACACTTCATTAATGTCCTATACTTTTCAAACACAATAAACACCATTAGTAACTCTTTTCATACTTCAAGAGAACAACAATTCACCTTAGCTAATAACGCATTCTCTACCTTCTACTAAACTAATATGCAAGGGCATATCACTTCATTACTAACTCAATCATATGCAAAAATTCAGCTATATATATTCAATAAATCGTCCTTACTACTTTTCTTGTTACTACACCTCTAAACCCCCAGTTCCAACCAATACAAGAACAACAAGATAAACAACAAGTTGCTAGTGAATCAAAATAGGCCTCACACGGCTTCACTAAACTTTAATTTTGTGTTGTAAACAAGAAAATGAGATGAATAACAAAGCAACTATGCTAGTGAATCTAAAGAGCCCCACACAGCTTCATTAGGCTTTTAGTTTCAACAACATAATAATACCAAGATTACAAGAGATAGAAACTTGACACACATTATTCAATGATCTAAGAATACATATCTTACTCTGTCTAAACTGAACGGTTCATAAGAATAAGGACATAACTTTAAACTTGAGGAGATTATAACACAATGGAAGGCTCCTCTCAAGCTGCTTCATGAGACTTCTAAATCTTCTTGCTAGAAAGTCTGAGAGCATTATCACGGGAGAAAATTAGAACTTGCTAATCATGTTATCTCAAGAATAAGTCATAGATGAGGAATTTTGGGGTACCATAAAAATAGACAAGAGTATCTGATAGAATAACTTTACTGCACGATCTAGAGTACGAAAGGAGGAAAATTTTTCTTAAATGCCTTATAGCCTCTCAAAGAAAAGAACAGACGTGTCCGTACCGTTCTGCAAGACTCTACTAGACACGGCTTCATAGACACCCTTTGACACTTGAACCTTGTTCTCTGATACCAAGTTTGTAATGCCTCAAAAATTTATACCGAGACGTCACATGATGCTTACGACCACAAATGATCTCAAGCTAACCCTTCTACGGGTATAACTCATGAGCAACTGAATAAAGTACATACATCCGAACAAAATAAGCAGAAGATAACTCTTTTCTAAATTTGACCAAAGTAAAACTGAATTCAGATAATTACAACTCTGCTTTTACAACAAAACTGAAATAAAATACAACTTTACTAACTGTTTATGAAGCCTCTACTATACTGACTATAAATGGTTGGGAAGCTACTCCAACTATCGCTAATTAGTACATATGAATAAGAATATAAACAACATAAATGAATCTAACTGAAGTCCCCAAAGTAGGAGGACTCATCATCTTGCTGGCTGGAATCTACAACTACCTGAATCTGAATGTGCATACTAAGTCTTGTACCTACATTATGAGATAATGTAGCACATATACATATATGTGGATTAGTACTTTGAGAATGTACTGAGTATATGGGGGTGCAGTGCATAAGTAAAACATATCTCTTGATCATCATTTATAAACAATGCATGCTAAATGTAAATGACTCACCTAGCTTGAGTAATATGAAATTTGAATATCACAAGTCATAAAAACTAAAGCGTACAATATAAAACTCGTGAGTAATCACACTTAGTTCTAAAATCTATAGTTCTATTCCCTTCTCAAATCATATAGAATAAGTGGTAAAGAGCTCACCTTTGTATCTGAAAGCTAAGGCTGTAACTTTGAAACTGTAATTCAAGTAAAACAATATTTTATTAACTTGTGAGCCTTTACACTTAGTTTCTAAAATCTTTGGGAAAAGCATACTTTTAAAAGTTTTCTTTGATAAATAGAGAAATTAACTCATCTTTAGGCTTTAGAGAAATTCTCTCAAAACTTTAGGGAAATCACTTTCAAAACTCTTCTTTACTGGTAGAAAAGAAATAACTTATCTGTAAGGAAAAATACTCAAAAGTTGTATATATTTACTTTTACTAGCAGGGAAAAATACTTTCTGTAAAGGAAAATACTTTAAACCACTGAAACTATTTCAAGAGTGGGGGACATCTTTGGGAGGTTCTTCTAACTGACAAAAATCGTGTGAGCTGACATGGAGTCCAACGTCTTACCCACACTGAGGAGAGTTGTTCTACACTTGCCATCGGAATAGAATCTTAACTTAAGTGATAACTATCTCGGCCTCAAGCCCAGAAATCTCAATCCTACGATGGCATGTAGTTATGTAGAAGTAGGATATGCTAAAGCCACACTTCCCGCTCGGTGCTAAATACTACTTCCATACTTAAGCTCAGAACTTTTAGGAAATCCACCTTAATATAACTCAAGGATCTATAATGTAGAACAAACCAAGCTTCTCTTTGCTTTAAATCATCAATAATGAATAATATGGATTTCTATCTTAGCTTGTTTCAAAAGATCAACTTTCTTTATAAAAAATTGAAAATAGCTAATCATGGGATACTTAAATTATGATCATTCTTGAAATATCAAGACTAACTCTTAGGGATTTGATCCCATGCTTCAAATTCATATCAAACACCATAAAGTTCATGCTTTATAACACAATTTCGTATAACTTAACTTAAAATCTGGAAAATATAATCATGTGCATAAATACTCGAAAGTAGACATGTAACTCAATATCCAATTCACTTAAAAATCACAAAATCATGCAATTAACAATATGAGGTATAAACCCTAACTCAAATTTCATAGAAATCATATCAAAATGTAGAAATTTATAACTTAAAGTAAGTTTTTTGGGCACAAGAACGAAATGAGTGTTCTTATTCAAACCCCACATACCTTAATAGTTTAGATTTTGATGAATTGAATGTAAAAGCTTGAACTTTGAATCCTTTGAGATGATCTTGAAATCATTCTTGAAGTTCTTGGATTGAAAAACCCAAATTATTGATCTTTTGTTGGAGAGAAGAAGATGGAATTGCTTATTCTTGAGGGAATTGATTAGGGTTGTTCTTGGCGGAAAAATTGAAGAATGGGGAAAATAATGCCCCAATTGAAGCTTTAGATCGTGGTTTTACGACCTAGGTTGGGGTGGGAAAAGAACCCTTTGCCCCTCCATAGTTTAAAACAAAAATTCGTGACTCACATTGTCGTTTGAAGGGCCACCGCGACGCGGTCTAATCACGACAGCTTACTGCCTCAAACTGAAAATGTCATAATTTTCAACTCGGCTAATGAATTTTGACGAAATTGGTATCGTTGGAAAGCTAATTCAATTATCTACGATTTAGTCGGTCTTAAGCTGAAAAATTCTATATACATAAAGAGTTATTCACTTTTAAAGTTGACTCTTGTAGAATCGAACACTAAACATTGGACGAATTAAATGATCTTAACTCAACTTGTTTCTAAGAGATTTCTAGGATCATTGTTCATCCTAATAAACATTTCATACACTAGGATAAAGGTCATGAAACATGCATTTAAATTATGGATCAAGGATATGGCAAATATGCCTTCACCACGACGCGGTGATCCCACCATCGCTATGCGATGGAATCGCAGTGAGTTACTAGAAATTGACAATTACCTTTTAATACTCCACCGTGATGCGAGGGATCTCTTGGTGCTATACTCACCGCGATGCGATGGAATCGCGGTGAGCTGCTGGAATTTGACAACCATGAATTCAGCCTTCACCGCAACACGGTGGTTGCTTGAACGGCACACTGTCAACACTAAAATGCCATAACTTCTCAACCGCGCATCAGTTTGAGCAAATGTGGTATTGATGGAAAGCTTATTCGATTTCCCACACAATGAAAGGTCCAAATCTAGAAAACTCCATATGAAATAAATTATTTTTCATTCTTGAAGCTAATCTTTGGCATTCTAAGGATGAAATTAAGCTAGAAAAAATATGGCATATTACATAATCGACACGAAATTTTAAGTCCGCGCAGACAACAAACATATTCATAGTAATAACTCAAAGTAGAAAGAGAATTCATAACCATTCCAACAAAAAGTTTTAAAAAATGAAATTTAACTCTAAAATATTGTTAACTTTTTTATAACTTTATCCATCTTATGGGTGTTTCAATGTCTCAATATAATAGTCCGAAATCTAACAAAAGCATCTTGAACATAAGAAAATACGCTCTATTTATTGTAATGTTGACATGCATTAATATCAAAATAAATCTACACGTGTGTTTTAAATATAAAAAAAAAAGATATTTTATTTGTTGTAATAACACACACTAATAGTTGAAATATTTTAATCAGTAATATAATAAGCAAAATAAAGATGAAATAGTATGACAATAAATAAAGATGATAAAAAAAATTGTGTTGTTTTCTCTTTTTGAAGGACAAATATTTTTTGCTTTTTCTGGAAAAAAAATTAATTGTTCACAAGTTATATTCAAATGCTTATGCACCTATGACCATTGAAAAAACAATACAATTGATTATTTTACCTTGAGGAAAATAATCCGAATAAAACACTAAATAAAAAGAAAAAGAAATAAAGAAGAAGAAAAAGAAGACTCAATTTTTGTCTATCTCTACGGACTATACGTGTATAACTTTCTCCATTGTCATCGTTCCTGTGATTTCTTATATAGTTAAAATAGGTATTTAACTCCAACAAATTATGGACTCTTACCATACATATTTTTTTATTATATATTTAAAAGTTTCTTAATTATTAAAATATTTTTTTCTTACCATATCTTTTAGGACTCCTTAATTATTAGTTGTCCTAATAATTCTTACCATATTTTAAGACTCTTTAATTTTAAGTATTATAAAAATAATTTATAAATAATTCAAGAAAAATAGAGAAAAGACGACTTTGTCTAAAGCAGAGACTTTTAATGGAGGGTAAAAAGTTCAATTCACACTTTTAATATATCATAAGTATACATTATAGATATAGATTACAGATATAAAATATACATTATAGATATACATAATTCATCTCCCCGTTTAATTCCTAATGCTCCTCAAACAACCCTAAAATCAAGGACATTATCAAGAGGATAAACATCAATAAACACAAAAACAACACTACAAAAAAATTAAATAAATTCATAAAGCCCATAGTATGGATACACATCTGATGAATATTCTTACGAAGATTAAATGAGTAAAGATTAACATACTACAACAAATTAATAAGATAGCAAAGTCAGGCTTTAGAACTATCACAAGATACAAAATATGGCGAGGCAAGAGGTATATGAGTACTTGGTGTTGCCATTGGGACTTAACAAAGTGTGAATAGTTTCCATGGATCAAGTTGAGCACCATTTTTGTAGTTTAAATGGGAAAAGGGTTTAAAATTTAGTATGTAAAACTTAGTAAATTTGTCCTCCGTTAACAGTTTGGTCCAAAATGCTTTTATCATTAATAGTTGGCCAAAAAATGCTTCTATTTTGTGATAATCGTCATTTATGCTCCTTTTTTAAATCCCTTTTGGCTTCTTTCACCTTAAAAAATGAAACACCCTCGTATAAGTAGTGTCAAATCATGAAATCAAGCATAAACTACAAGAATCAAGTAATAATATCCTCAAAAGAAAGCTCAAATGTAGGTAAAAAGTAGAGAAATAAGCGTAACTTAAACCTACATCAATATGTGATCCCATCACTCGGGTATGGGTGTCAAGTGGGTCGGGCCGGGTCAACCCAGAACCGATCAATGAAAATTAGCCAGGTTGTGAGCTGGTCCGGGATGGGTTGTGGTTAGGTGGGCCGAGCCGGGTTCGGGTTAAATAGTAAATTTTTTAAAAACAATCCTGAACCGGTCCACTTAGCCCAACCCGATCTAACCCACCTAAACCCGGTCAAAACCAATAAAATACAAAAAAAAAAAATGTGTTTTTTTTCAATATTTGCTATATATACTCACCTATATACATTTTAAATATGCTAAACAATATATATACACTACATATAATATTAGGGGTGTACAGACCAAACTTCAAGTCAAACCGAACCGACAAATCAAATCAAACCGAGAAAAAAAATCGACTTATGGTATGGTTTGATTGGTTTGGCGTTAGAAAAAAAAACGACCATTCTTGGTTTGGTTCATTTAGATATAGATATATAATATTCGAACATTTTTATACATAAAATATTAATTATAAGCTACTTTTTAAATACTTTTTCAACTAGTTTTAGTAATTTTCAATAATTTGAAAGCACATGTAAATATATATTTAGATTTGGGTCTTGAAGTTGTAATATTTGTCCATTAATTGCTAATTAAATGATCCAAAACTCAATATAAACTTAAAATCTAAACTTTTCACCCTTCATCTTACTTTTTAGTTTCAAGAGAGTTTTCCGCTCCTCATTTTTTCATAATTATAGTTTTTCATTAGCACATGAGTGAAAACATATTTGATCTTGTCTTCGATCACAGTATAATTGTAAAAATTAAATATTATAAAAAAAAAACTGAAAAATCCAAAAAAAATGAATAAAACCTAAACCGAAAAATTCAATTTTATGTTGGTTTGATTTGGTTTATAGTTTTAATAAACCGATATGATTGGTTTATTATTTTTTAATAAAAATCGAACCAACCTGACCTATGTACACCCCTATATAGTATATACTACATTAGAATTTTAAAAATATATACACAATTACACATGTAATCGTGTATACGATTATACGTTAGTTAAATATATATATATATATATATATATATATATATATATATATATATATATATATATATATTACTCTAAATAAAACATATACTGCAAGATATGTACTACAATAAAATGATATATATACTAATTTATAAAACATATACATATGTATACGTTAAATATATACGTCTATAGAAGATATATACACATATACGTACCATTCAATATATACGTACTACTTTAAATAAAATATACTACAATATATATATATACTATAATATATATACACACTATATATATAGTTATACACTAATTTATAAAACATATACACATGTATACGTTAAATATATGTGTCTATAGAAGATATATACACATATATATGTACCATTCAACAGATACGTAATACTTTAAATAAAATATACTACAATATATATACACACACACACTATATATATAGTTATATACTAATTTATAAAACATATACACATGTATACGTTAAATATATACTTCTATAGAAGATATATACACATATATACGTACCATTCAATATATACGTACTACTTTAAATAAAACATACTATAATATATACACACACTATATATATAGTTATACACTAATTTATAAAATATATACACATGTATACGTCTATAGAAGATATATACACATATATACGTACCATTCAATATATACGTATCACTTTAAATAAAATACTATAATATATATATACTACAATATATACACACCCTATATATAGTTATACACTAATTTATAAAGCATATACACATGTATACGTTAAATATATACGTCTATAGAAGATATATACACATATATATGTACTATTTAATATATACGTACTACTTTAAATAAAATATCTATAATCTATAATCTATATCTATAATATATTAAAAGTGTGAAGACCCTTAGAAAAGTGACTTGAACTTTTTGCCCTTCATTAAAAGTCTCCACAATTGATAAAATGGTCATTTTATTATTTTTATAGAATTATTATTTAGTTATATTTATGATATTCTAAATAAAGAGTCCTAAAATATATGGTAAGTTTTAAAAATTAAGAAATATTAAAATATATGATACAACACAATATATGGTAATATATGAAAAAAGGGACGAAAAAATTGAAAAAAAGGTACACGTTTTTTGGCCAAAGGACACCTTAATCACTAATTTTCTAGAGTAAGTCCAAAAGAAAAAAGGAATAATTAAAATAAGTAGATTGTCCTTTTTCCCCGTCATGTAATTATCCTTTAATTTTTGGGTAAATATTTTTTAATAATTAATAGAATTATTAACTTCTTAAGGTTTGATTATTTATTCTAGGTATAAGAAATCATAATATTTAATATTTCTAAATTAGTTAGAATTTCACCTTATATATATAAAAAATTGTGCAATCCTATTTAAGCAATATTTTGAATTAAATTTTACAAGAAACTTATTTTACTTCACTTTTTCCTCTTGTTTTGATTTTGATTTTGATTTCAATTGTCCTGTTGCATTTATATTTATAATCTTTTGTTCTTGTATGCAACATAGTCAAATTAATTTTAATGTGGGAGCTAAGTTTTTTTTCTTTTAACTTTTACTTGAATTGATTTTTTTCTATCTGAGTTATTAGTATGAATAAGTTGTTTTTTCTTTGTAAAGTTATTACCTTATTCAATTAATATATGAATAAATCTATACAAGTCATTATTAATTAATTTTTTGATATTTCTGTACAGGGGAAGAAGGATTCATGAGGAGCATGCTATTGAGACTTCTTCGATATGACTTAAGGAGTCTCAATTCCAACATGAACGTATTAAAAATATAATATATGTATATGAAAGAAAGATATGTTATCACGGACATGCGAAAGCTAGCTAATAAGATGTAGTTTCGAATACCTAAAAAAGCTCCTAGGTCAAGCTGGAAGTGTCAAGTGACGTGTATTAGTTGGTCAAAGCCTTGCTACCAAAATAACAAAGAAATTCAAGGAGAAGTGTTATGAAAGTTATAGTGGTGTCACCCCAGTCCTCAGGCTTGACTTCAGGTTTGATCTTCCTCCTATGCAAGTACACTATCCTTTTTTTAATTACTTGTTGGTGTTTTATTTCTATCGCGCAACTATCATACTCGAGATTCTATGATGTATTGCATGTGGAGTTAGAAAGTTGAGTTGTTATAGTTCAGGTTATATTTTTAGGTAATTTGTGCATCTGCTTTATGAACTATTCAAACTTATAAGTTGTTCTTCTACCTCTCTCTACTTTTTTACTTATCGATTTGGGATTTTTTGAAAGTCAACGCTTTCTAGCTAAATTATTGAGAAAATGATGGCTTTAGATTGGACTAGTAACTATTAAATCGTTATTGTTGTAAATTTTTTATATGTATTTATGTTTTTTGGTGATATTTTTGTCACATGTATAAAAGTGCATTAACAATTATTTTTGAAAAGAGTTTGAAAGAACGTAAAATGGAATTTAAGCTTTTTAAGAGACATTTGGCCATGAAAAATATTTACTTTTTTTCGAAGTTGAATTTCAAAATAAAATTTTAGAATGTTGATGTTTTTTAGCAACTAATAAATATGATAGGAATCTATGTCAACTCTCATTATCACGGAAGAAAAAATCTAAATTGATAAATTAATCAAATAAATTATTGGTGGTTTAACTAAGTTGATTATTGAATGACATGAATAAGTTGATTTAGCATTATCGCAAATCAACTTTCTTCATCAATGAAAATTTCACTATTATTGTTTCATTTTCTATCGTAGTTTTCTATTTATTTTCTTTTATCCTATTTATTTTCATTAGTAGTTGAAATTTGACACTAATTAAAAACTCTTTACGTTTATCTATTTATCTCTATAATAGTCTAAATGTGCAAAGATAAATTAATAATTTCGAAGTTCAAGATGTGAAACATTTCAGCCATAAATTTATCCATGGTAAAGTTTTTATTTGAAATTTAATGAAAAGAACAAGTGAACCGAAAATTCAACGTCTAAAAAGAATCTTTTTATGCATAGAGAAATCTTTAAATAAAATTATAATATCTTAACTAAATTTTTATATATAATTATAACTAAACTGGCTAATAGTCCATCAGAAATATCTAACTAAAAGTTAACTTTGATTTAACTAATATAAATTAAACACTCAGAAGGGTAGAAGGAATATTTTGAATATAATTATAGATATTATTTACAAATTGCATGAGCTGATATTTAAAAAAATGAAATAAACAAATTAAATAATTTTTCTTATATTTAAGAATAGTCATTTGATTAGTTTTCTAAAAGTTATACATAACTATTTTAAAAAATAGTTATCACTTCAATTTTTTAATAATTTTTTGTTTATAATTTCTCCGCATCCTAATTAACTATAAAAATCAACTATCAACTTTCTTAGGAATATTAAATTTCAATAACTTTCAGTTTACACTAGAAAAGTTTCAACTGATTGTATTGTCCTTTTAGGTTTGTATGAAATTTTATTTTATTTTTTTAAAATTTTATATTATTAATATATATGATTATATATAAAAATACAACTTTATTAGAAAATATTTACAAAATGACATTCACATTTTTTTTTGTAACATTTAACTTAGTAACTTAAAACCGAGGAATAAACCATTAACTATAGAAAATTGGGACGGAGGAAAAAAAAAGTCAAAACACTCGAGTTTTGTAAATACAAAATTTTAAAGTTATATGTTCTATTGATTTTCTTACCATTTAAAAATACAAAGAGATAGAAAGAACTATGATTGACAAGAGTAATACATCAATATCTTTATTTGAAACTTTGAAAGTTCAGGAATATTTTTTTTATTTTTTTATACATGCAACTTTCTTTTTTAGCATTGAATACACATGCAATGCACGTATACTTAAACTAGTACTACAATATATACATACACTATATATATAGTTGTACACTAATTTATAAAACATATACACATGTATACGTTAAATATATACGTCTATAGAAGATATATACACATATATATGTACTATTCAATATATACGTACTACTTTAAATAAAATATACTACAATATATATATATATATACTACAATATATACACACACTATATATATAGTTATACACTAATTTATAAAACATATACACGTGTATACGTTAAATGTATACGTCTATAGAAGATATATACACATATATACGTACCATTCAATATATACATACTACTTTAAATAAAATATACTACAATATATATATATATATATATATATATATATATATATATATATATACACTATATATATATAGTTATACACTAATTTATAAAACATATACACATGTATACGTTAAATATATACTATTTTAGAAAATATATACACTATTTTAAATAAAACATATGCTACTTAATATAATAAATTAATAATAGTATAATACTTAATAGTAAATTAGTAATATATTAAAACTAAGTTTTTAATTTAAACTAGAAATTCAATTTAAATCATTAAATGGAAAAAATTACACTAAGAAATGAATGAATGCTGAATTTTATTTATTGCAAAATGATCCAAAATTTATAATTTACATGAATAAAAAATCTACAAATTTTGCATCATATTCTCCAACTCATTCATGTTAATATTAACGGGAACTTGCATAGGATAGTCAAAGTCAACGAGGCAAAATCATACATTGGACTTGATTCTGCTGAGTTCTCCCATGAAGTCCTAATTTCTTCAAGTTTCTGCTCGTCGTTCGGCTCAGCTTCCATTCCTTGATTTCTTCATTCGGCTCTAATCCAATCTCTGAGGCAAACAAGAACATTCATTGCATTGCTTCCCAATGAATGTTGGTTGTCTCCAAGTTGCTTTCGTTCTTGACTAAAAACGCTCTCCGATGCAACGGTTGACATTGGAACATTTAAGATATCTCTAGCTAATCTTGAAAGCACAATATATTGTGTCTCATTACTCCTCCACCAATCCAACGTGTTGATCTGTCGTCTGCGATCCTCTATCGACGATCGAAGATAATACTTAAGCTCTTCCCGATAAATTGATGTGTAAGATCCCTCATCGACACTGTTTCAATAATTTAAATCATAAAGTGATCAGGAAAACCACTATGTGCCGACCTTTTAGAAGATGATTGCTCCTCGGTAGGATGAGGAGCGATATTTGGAGTGATATCTGTAGGTACAGCTAAATCAACTAAATCAACATAGTAATTATATAATATTTCTATGTATTCATTCGCATCACCCATAGCTGTCCACAAATCAGGTTGTACTTGTTGAGAAGCATTGTTAGTATTTATTTCTAAATTGGTATAAATAATAGTACTAAAGTGGCATATAGTATTATATTTCATGCACGGGATTAAGCATAGCACCAATCAAGTACATAGGAGGAATTGGAAAAAATATTTTTAAAATTTAGCAAACATGACACCAACAGCATCTTTGTAACCTTCTTTATTTTTATATTCTTCGAGTAAAATAGAAATATCAGCTATATATGTCAAAATATTACAAACACTAGGATAATAAGCACCGAAAAATTCAACCGTAACTATATGAAATTTTTGCAAAAATCTTAACAAGATCATTAATTACAACCCAATCAGAATCATGTAACATGCAATCAGCAAAAGCAGCAAACGAATGACAATATTGGTTAAAAGATAGTGTAATAGAAACTCTATATTTATAATAAATTTTTAAAAAATCATACGTAGCATTTCATCTAGTTTCACATTCTTCAAGCATCAATATCGGTGCAAGTCGATTTTGTTCACATTTAAGTTTAAAGTCTCTAATTCTACTTCTACAATTATTTCCTTGAATAAAATCAACGGCAAGTGGAATTTTTTCAATATAAAACTCAAAAAACTCAAGACCATCTCTTACAATTAAATTACATATATGACATACACACTTAATATGAAAAATTTCAGGTAACAACGGAGATAACTTAGATTTTAATTTTTTTATAGCAGTCTTGTTGTTAGAAGCATTATCAAAAATAATACATAAGATTTTATGTTCGATACCATAAAATTCTACAACTTTAGCAACCGAATTCGCAATAAAATCTCCAGTATGTTTACGATCTTTATCATATAAAAAAGCAAGAATACGTTTTTGCATAATAAAACTACTATCTATCCAGTGACAAGTAATAGTTAAATAATTATTTTTATTTATAGCACGTCCAAGATCAGAAGTTAGGGACATTCTACATTGAATATTTTTTAACAATGTTGATAAATAAAAATAATATTGTGAATGAAGTCTAAAAATATCGGCCCGACAAGTACTTCTAGGAATACCATTAAACATAGGGTTATAAATTGCTTGAATATAATGAATAAAGGCATCAGAAGAAGGAAAACTAAAAGACAAACAACCCACAACTACCATTTTATCTATTTCTTTTCGGTTCCTCAATTTATTATACTTCTTTATTACCTGACCGGTTGTTGGGTCCATTCTAGTTTGCGTTGGCCCACCAACATCCACACCACCTCGTGCAATATTTAACTCTCTTTCGTGAGCATCACCTATATGTCTCATTAATGTACCTGTACTCTCTTGCTTTCCTCCGCTTTTATGCTTATATATTTGTTGATAAATATTGCATTGCACCTCAACGTCTGATATACGTTCGAAAAATTGTCATGCAATACTAGTTGTTTTATAAGATCTTGGGGCACGGGGAGGAAGGGGAGGGAGATTAACTGATTCAGATCTAACGTTAGCATCTCCTACTGCGGGTGTTTCACCAATATTTTCATCATCTTTATCTAAATTAACCGCATCTACTTCATTTCTTCTTCTATGTCATAATTTTTCTGAGTTTCTACATAATCCATATCGTGGGCACCTAAACCTAAAGGTACGCCTATTTATTTCTCAAAAGGTTGACTAAGCGGTGCCGGAGGCACACGGGTATATCTAATACTTGAAGTACCTCTACCGCTAGTAATTTGCTTTTTACTACTACTACTACCGCTTCCAAGACCAAAAATTTTAACACCTTTAGTAGCGAGGTTTCTTAATTTATCTATAATATAAGTTAAACTAAAGAAATTCAAAATACACAAATATAATAAAATTAAATATTCAACAATTAATACACTAAATAAAAGTTAAACATAAGAGATGGAACGACAATACCAAATTTTGAAAGTATCCGAAGATTGCGACTTTAGAAACTTCCACTCGTACTTTGTAATCGCAAAATTAAAAAATTAAAGTGAGCACTTTAAAAAATTAAATATATAGAATGTTTGAGAATTGAGAATTGTGATTTGAGAGAGAATGAGAATTGAAAGAATAAAAACTTGTGTGGAAAATGATTTGAAAGTGTAGGGTATTTATAGAATTTTTTTGGGGGTTAAAAAATAATTTTAAAAGTAATTTTTTTTTTAATAATAAATGCCAAACTAGCTGTTTGGACCAAAAAATGGCTATATAGCCGTTGGTCCAACGACTAGCTTGGGCCCAAAAGGTCCAAAGCCTATTTTAAAAAAAAAAATTCTGGACCGGTTAACCGGCGGGTCCGGACTAGGCTTGGTTCGAGACGGATTAACCGAGCCCAACCAAAAAAATAAACTGGATCGGGACCCTGTACCCTACAACCCATGGGCTGACCGAGCCGGGTCAAACTGAGCTAGTTTTCTTAAATGGACTGGATTGGGCCGAGTCAACCCAGCCCGTTTGACAGGTATAACTCGGGGTAAAATTTGTTTACTAATGTCAAGAGTCTTATAACAAGTAAATTACGATTATATCATCAAATGAACAATTGATAATCTCCATATATGAAATGAGTCTTATAAAAACATGTTAACTAAGTGTCAGACTTGTTTTATCAAGTAATTTTTCACACACACATATATATAATATTCCATGTGAAGTCTATGAGTTCCTAATGAATGCAAGTACGACCACATATGACGCTATGGATAATCCAATTGACAGGAGTAATATTGAATTTTAATTACCAAAAAAAAGATTATGGGAGATTGAAAGTGCAATTCGCCGAGGTTATAAGCCTCCGTTATTTGTCGTCAACAAATAATGAAGGTTTTAAACCTCCACAAATTGCAATCTAAACCTCCACAATTTACCATTTTTTATAGTGACGGTAAACTTCGATAGACAGACAAATGAAGCACGAAGGTAAGTAATTTCAAGTGAATAGAGTATGTAGATGCATTAGCTATGTTAGGCATGTTGTCATGTGTTTGGCATATCACAGATGAAGGCTCTTCTCTCGTATATATCAAATAAGTTATTCACCTTAAAGGATAAAAATGTGATCGTGGGTTGTGTCTTAGAGATTTTAACTTTACGTACCTCGAGTGTTGCGCCAATACTATGGCGTAACAGCTATGACATTTACTCTTCAATCATTATTTATACTATAATGACACTATAGCAGTGGCGGAGCCAGACTTTTAGTTAAGGGTGTTCTTATTTTAGTTTGGGCAAAGCACTGTTTAAAAATCAAAGAAAATAAAGCACTACTACTCCTGCCAAGGTTCGAACCCAGGTTGTTGATGCGGAAATGCACACACTTGACCACTGGACTATGCTTCTCTAGCTAGTCAAGGGTGTGCAACAACATGTATATAACCATAAATATTTATATTTAACCTATATACTCAAAAAAAATTCCAATGAAAGGTTTTCATCTGACCACCCTTCGGTGGCTGTAGCTCCGCCCCTCACTATAGAGGCCAAATAAGAAGCTAACCAAGAAGAATGACCATTTAGAAATAAAACAATGACTCAACGACGTATAGTATAAACAACCATTGTATACACGCTATCACTTTGCAATTCTATATGTACGATTGTGTCATGAACATTTTGTTGGTTTGAAATCAAGAGAGCATCATGCGGAAGCTTAAATTTTGCAAATCATAAAGACGATAATTCAGACGACACAAAACTAAACTAAAAAAAATATAATATTATTTATGATTTGGCCAATTGATCTACATATAAAACTCAATAACAAAAAAATATAAAACTATTAGGAGAAAGTCTTACCCTAAAAAAACTCTTTAATGACTACATTGTGGATACTATTGTGTTATGGTATGAGAAGAGTGGTCTTCTATTTATAGAGTTTCAAAATCTTTCCTTTTAGAAATAGGTTAGCCAAATATGAAAAAGTTTTTATTTTTCCTTTTAGGAAAAGTAAAAATAATTATGGTATTACTTTTATTTTCCCTCTAAGAAAAGTAAAATTTGAATTTGGTAAGAAAATTAGGGCAAAATCCTAACAAATCTCCCCTTTTGGATTGATTTTCTGGCAATATAATCTTGATCTTCCTTCTTCATACGATCTTCATATATCACTGTTGCTTACCATCACTAAAAGTTGATATGGGTTGAAAATTGGCGCCCTATGCGTTGAAAATAAAAGCATGAGTTAATATTATTGGAGCCCTGTTTTATAAGTAAACAGAGTTGAAAGTGGAGTCTTGTGCATTGAAAGTGAGCACAGGTTAAGAGTGGAGTTCATGCGTTAAAAATAAATGCACGAGTTGAAAGGAGCCCTAGCATAAAAGTAAGCAGGGGTTGAAAGTTGAAGCCCATAAACATGGATTGAAAATTGATTTTGTCTTTAAAGATGAATTAGTAGCAGGATTGTTGAAAAATTATTTGAATTTTTTTCTCCACATGTAGCCTTTTTTGGACATATATCTTCATTATCATCAAATCGGTTGCAACTTTAATCTCAAGATGTCCTTAATCTAAACCATCAAATCATTGAACCATAGGCTTTGATACTACTTGTTGGGTTAGAAATCGAGAGGTTGTCATGTGAAAGCTTAAAGTTTACAAATCATAAAGACGTTAATTTAGACGACATAAAACTAAACTAAAAAAAATATAATATTATTTATGATTTGGCCAATTGGCCTACACATAAAACTCAATAATAAAAAAAATATAAAACTATTAGGAGAAATTCTTTCCCTAAACAAAACTCTTTAATGACTACATTGTGGATACTATTGTGTTATGGTATGAGAAGAGGGGTCTTTTATTTATAGAATTCCAAAACCTTTTCTCTTAGAAAGAGGTTAGCCAAATATGAAAAAGTTTTATATTTTTCTTTCAGGAGAAATAAAAGTAATTATGGTATTACTTTTATTTTCCTTCTAAGAAAAGTAAAACTTAAATTTGGTAAGAAAATCGGGACAAAACCCTAACACATTTCAATTGAGTTCTAAACTCTCAGTGTTAATTAGCTTCTTATAGTCAATTAAGTCACCTTAGAAATCAGTTTTATGTTGTGGGTTTTATCTTTTCAACTCATTTATATCCCTCATATGTAGTCCAAATGGATAAGTACCTCTATTTGTTCACTCCTAACAACGATTCAACAGGAGTAAGAGATTTTCTTCCTAGAATAGCGCTCTTTTAGTTTCATGTCTATATTATTCCATAAGATTCTTATATACGTGATCAAGTTTCATATGTATCGTCTGAGTCAATACTCCATAAAGAGGTGATTCCAATTATAAAACATGATCAATTTTAGAATATTGGTTTTAAGTTAGTATCTACATTCTTTTCATCTTACTATCAGTCTTCATTTGAGGACGAATGATCCCAAGGGGGAGATATTATAATACCCAAAAAAAATTTAGCTAAGCTTCTAATTGTTCGTCATATGTTTAGCGGTCCCAAAATAATTATTTTTAATCATAAATAAGTGTCATGATCATTTATCTAATGTGTAAAGTGTTTTTGATGTGAAGAACGTTCATAGAAAACACTTGGAGCAAAGTTGAGTCGAGAACTTTTGGTATCAATTGAGTTTTTGTATTCGATCCTACAAGTGTCAACTTTAAACGAGTATAAATTCTATAATATATTGATATTTGGATATAAAGACCTATACAATGAAAGGTATTTGAGTCCTCTTTCCAACACATCTGATATTGTCTTAATTCATCCGAGTGAAAAGTTATGAGCATATTTGCGAGTGAACCAGTGAGTGTCCGCAATAAGAGTGTGACACACACTATGTTCTCTGCGATAAGGGAGTGCCACACTCATGGTCACAAAGACGCTAAAATCTCATTTTTCTGTTAATTTTCTGAAGGCAAATGGGTCATTTACATCCTAAATGATCTTATAACCTATATTAAAAAGTTTTCTCTCACCACGTAACCCTAATACACATTCTCTCTCCTCCCAAACTTTCAAGAACACCAAAGAGGAATTTCTTCTCTAAAATTCAATCTTTCATGTTTCCTTTAAGTAATTCACTAAGTCCAAATATGTGGATTTTGCACAAGAATTATCTTCCATCCTTGTTCCCAAAAGTTCAATTTTTACATGAATTTAAGGATTGTAAATGCCTTGGGTTTATACTCATTTTTATGCTTTCGAAATTTTGATACTCCCATGTGCTTTAAAGTTTATGCAGTATAATAATTTATATTTACTCATGTTTTTATCTGCATGGTTGATGTCATGAGTTGAGTCTTAATATTTTGATATGAAGTTTTATGAGTTCGTAAATGTATATGACTTTCAGCATGATTCAGTCAGTTTGCAAGTGAAAATGTGATTTTAGCATGATTCTCTTAATTTACAAGAAGTTTAGATTCACTACTTCAGATTATAAATCATTACAGTATTATTCAAAGTTTAGTTTTTATTTTATGATCTTAGACAAGATATGAAATTCACATAGTTATTTAAAAACAATATTTAGATACAAATGCATGATTGATATTTAGACTTATAAATCTCTATGCTTAATTTAATGTGAATTTCATATATTATGAGCACCGGTATATATATTTTAGGAGTAGTATTTAGTACCGAGGGAAATGTGGGTTTATCATATTCTATTTTTCAGAAACTACGTCCCACTGTAGGTTTAAGGAGCCTCAACAGAGAGTGTCTCCCTTGCAAAACAGGATCAGTTTAGTGATCATTCCAATTTAAGTTCTATACTAATGTCAAGGTATGGAATAACCTTCCTCAATCGGGTCAAATATTAGACTCCATACTAGCTCACATGATTTATGTCGGTTATAAGAATCTTCCACGGTAAAAGATGATCTTAGAAACTAAGTGCAATGGATCACAATATTTACTCAAATGTTTTTTATGACTTATTGTAATGCCTTGAGAGTACACCCTGGGCGTCACACGATGCTTACGACCCCGAAGGACCACAAGCTAACCCATGACTGATACTGCTATGAGCACTAAATATAATATTGGAATATATATGTGGAAGAAATCTGATAATGCCATAAGGTTCTCATAATACTAAAATAATAAATGAGTATAACTGATAATAATATCTGAAAACTAAATAACTGACTATACTAGTCTGAAAGACTCTAACTGTTTGAATATGGAGTTGATGGGACAAGTCCCCAACTAACTCCGACTGAAATAACTACTGAACTGCTGTAATACTGAAATAGATAAACTCTACTCTCAAAATATGATGACTCACCACTATAACTATTGTTGATAGCATGAGCTTTTAAGTACGGTCAGGAACCTGAGCGTCCGAATCTATGATATGAAACATTATAGCATAAAAAAGAGTATGTATGGGATCAGTACGTAGAATGTACTGGTACGCTAAGTGAGGTAAAGCTGATTTACATGGGTTCATATGCATGAGATGATAATTGACTGAATGAGTATCATGAAGTAACTGGATGAGGGTACATGCAAAACTATAACTATTGAGCATACTGAACATACAATGCTACGCATATAGGTATACATCATATATTTGATATTATACTAAAACTGAGTACTGAATTCTGATGGTTGAGTCATTAATAACTGTTAGCCAGGGTTCTGTAAAACTAACTGAGTTCTTCACTAAATACTGATATTGAAAATGTCACTGTAGGAGTATTAATCTAACTGACATACCTCGATATAGACTGATTCGGGGTCCAACCTGTGACCCCCAGTTGGATGGGTGTTAGCTCCTTGCCACGGGATATTAATAATGTTGTGTCAACCCTAATCTGATAGGAAGACTCATGAAATATATATATGATTCTGTCAACCCTAGTCTAACAAGAGGATGACTTACCCTACGCTGGCTACGTAGTTCTGTAATGCAGGGACTACTACTAAGGGTCAAACTCTCTGATGGAAGAAATGCTCCCATCCCTGGGTTCGCTTGATGCTAATCCTACTCCCAACTGAATCAACACTGAACTGATCACTAGACTGTACTAGGCTTAACTGAACTGACACTGATCGTGTTGACTGATTGAACTAAACTGAGTTCACTGAGTTATGTTATCTGACTGAGTACTACTGTTCTTGACCTTTACTGGGACTATTCTATAACTACTGAAACTAAGTAGACAATTAGATTTCGGGTAATAAATACCCCCAGGATTCGATAGCATAATTGATAAACTCATATCACAACTTTAGCAACACAATAATAGGTTACCATTCATAATTCACTCATACGGATATTTTATCAAATACTTGGAGAGCATGGTTGCTATACATGAGAACTAACCACATAGGGCATCATAATTACAACACACAACTTGCAAATTCAAGGGTTTTGACATGAGATATTCATAATCCAATACACATGCTAACTTACTTTCATGAAACTCATAAAATATCTTTACTTGAAACCCATATAACAACAACACGAGCATAATTCAATTCATAACATGGGAATCATAATTCAAGTTTTTAAAAAAGGTTCTTGAACTCCAAAGGTTGAAGAAAACCTAAGGATGAATACCTAACATACCTTGATTGTTGATTTCGTAAGAATTATCGATGAATTATTGGTACTTGGACTTGAACTTGATGAAACTAGGGTTATGTTCTTGAGAGTATTTTTGAGATAATGAGTGAATTTTGCCCTTTGAGAGGTTTAATTTTGTGTTATAATGTGTATTGTAAGGGAAAAATAACCCAATTACCCCCACAAACTTGTAACTTAATACACAAAACTTGCCCAGTGACGCAATAGGTAATGCACAGTGTCGATGTGGTCGACGCAATCATAGATCTGTCGCGTCGATGGGGTCGACGTAATATCCAACGCGACGCATCATGATCGTGTTGGTTTGATGTTTTGGTCATTCAAACGTGACTGAAACGATGTTTGAAAAATTTAAAACTCACTCAAGATGACCTATTGACATCCCTAATCATGAATCAACTTAAAAATCAACATTCTAAGGTCGTTAGGATCGAAAATAAGATCATCCAATTACGAAGTCTAAAAATAATTCTAAGTCTCAACACTAATTAGCTGAATTTTTCTAAGTCGAGATCCCTTATTACAACCTATATGGGACTGAATTGAACTAGAACTTTTACGAGGTCTTACACTTATGCTTATGCTAATTCTGTTTTCAGTTGCTTCATAATCATGGTGAGTCTATTTATACTTAGTGTCATACCCGATTTTTACCTAAGGTCAAAACGGACACAACATTATGGACTCTAAAGGAATAAATTTTGTATAGAGTCACCACCTAATTTTAAGGAAAAATAGGAAACCTACTTATTTATTAACAAGTATGACTTTATTTTAATCTACGAAACCAATTTAGATCATATGTAAGGGTTCAAATTATTCTGAAGAGAAGGTATTAGGCACCCTTCAGAATCCACAAATGTGGTTCTCGACCAGACTTAGGTTTATTAAAAGAGGAAAAGAAAAAATCAATATTTGTAAATCCAAATATAAAATGTACTGAAATAATATAACGTGTATGCTATCGTTAAATAAAAGTATATAAACATATGTACATAAAGATAAGATTGAATAAAGGAAAATTATTCTAATAAAAGACTACATAATATTTTTTAGTATAAAAAGTGTAAATTATTTGATTAAATAATCTAAATTAATTTAATATAAATATTAATGGCCTAAATTTATCTAAACGCGTGATGAATATTGTGTAAATAAACATCCCCGCCCAACACCCCAAAAATAAAATTTCCACCATAATAATATTTGTACAATTGCAAGAATGTAAAGATACAAAACATAAAAACTCGAACTCTTCTTTTGAGTACTTTTTTGAACAAATATTTTCGAGAACCTATACAAACACTCATAATAAAAATGTTAGTAATAAATGAATAACTATTAAAATAAATTGAGAAGGTATGAGTGCATTATATGTATAAAAAATATATTTTTTTGTTAAAAAAGTGGACTCAGATTAAATTTTAGATACGCCATGGCTACGAAATGGTTTCTCAATTAATTGGTCATCCTAAATCGTCTTGCCAAGATACAAATAATAAAATAATAAAATCTTTTTGAGTTGTTATAAGAATTTCGTCATCGCCCGAATTTATTTATTTTATTATGTATTTGTATACGTAATATCCGTATTTTATTTTGTGAAGGCCTCGAAAATCGATGGATGATTTCTTCATTAGCCAAGTGTCGGTCCTTAATATAAAATAATAACTTTGATAAAATAAAGTCCGTATTTTGTAATGGTGTGGCCTCAAATATCCAGACGGAGAGATAATTTCATTGGCCAACCAAATTGTCACTTGTTAATTATCAATTAATCAAATAGTAAAGATCAAAATAGTCCAAAATAATATTAACCAGTGACAAGTAAAGCAACAATTCTACAATGAAAAACATGGTAAAAATCACTACAAAGACTAAGTCAACAGAATCAATAATAAGCCAAAGGATGGCAATGAAATAACAACATTAACCCTAACAGTGGATCACCTATATAACCAGAGGCGGACCTACCTTGGCAGTAGAGGTAGTAAATAAAATAATAATAATAATAATAATAATAATAATAATAATTGCACTAATAAAAGTGTAGATGCACTGAAGAATAAAGGAAGAAATCAATGTTATAGCCAGCGTTTCATTAGAAAAGACGATGCATGGCTCATTACGTCTAGTCGGGATGGCGTCATTCGGATAGATCTGATCTATAAATGGCGGGGAGAAATAAAGGAAAGAATTTCATATTTGTTATGGTGGAGTTGGAGCTCACCGGAGTTGTTTAGGGATGGATAAAAGGAGAGAAAGAGGCGGGGAAAGGCGGCGCTGGTGCGACTGTGGTGGCTGGCGTGTACTTGTTCTGATTTTTATCATTGGCTGGAGAGGAGAGGGGGAAGGGAGCCGTGTGGTGGTGTGGTGGTTGTCGACGGGGGAGCAGTGGTGATGGGTCGTCGCCGGAATTGTTTGGCAATGGGAAACGGGGAAAGGGAGGCGTTGGTTTGGTGTAATTTGTGAGAGAGAAAGTCAGGAGAATAAATCTGATTGTGTGTTTGTATTGTGCGTGTTATTGTGTGGTGTGTAATGTGTGGTATTTAAAAAAAGTAAAAATAATAAAAAAATAATATTTATTTCTACTTTATCTTTCAGCATATCCCTTACATTAGGAAAAGTAGATAAAATAAAGTCAAAAAAATTTAATAACAGTAGACCTTGATTTGACTGATTTATTACTCTATGTATTAAAATAATTAAATCGACTTATTTTTGCGGGTCATATTAAATAACATACAAAATAATGAATGTCGATATATAATTACAGAAAAATATAAATAACAAATAAAAAATATAATAATCTTTAAAAAAATACATTATGCTATAAATAATTAAAATTATACTATGCAGTAAAAAAAATTATAGTGCTATGTTATGTACGAATGTAAATGACTGTGCAAAAAATATTAAAATAATAATAAATTGATAAAAATTCTCAAATTTATGAAATTAAAGATACTTATCAATAAATCATGTAAAATTAAAATATGACAATAAATGAGTAAAAATTATAAAATAATGATGATTATCAACAATTTATTAACAATTGCAAAAGATACGTGTAAAATTGCATATTAAGTCATTTAACGATCAGAGAGCCTAAATGCGTTAATTTTAAGTATGGAGAGCTAAAATTGGGTTTCAACACATAGCATGCATGTTTTACTATTTTTACTTACTACATTCACCACCACATACTCAGTACATTCCAGAAGTACTGACCATATATACGTCAGTGTGGCAACATTATTTCATAATATAGGTAATAATTGTAGCTTATAACATCATGATCAAACAATTCGCAACTTCTAGCTAGTAGGTGATGAGTTCTATTTATTCGTGGACTCCAGTTAGTTATAGATATAGTATTTTATTTTTATTCATTTGTATTGATTATGGATAGTTGGAGGTCATGTTCCGTCTACCTATAGTTAGTATTAGTAAAGGCTTCATTGACAGTCAGTCAGACTTGATGTATTCAGATTCGATTTTCTTTTGTATAACTAGTGTTGTAAATATTTTAAACAATATTATATTGAACAAGTTTATTTAATGATAGTGTTTCCTCTTAGTATTTCCTGTTTCTTGTACTTTATTCAGTTGTTCACAAATTATGTCAGTATCATGAGTTAGTTTGAGATCACTTGTAGTTCTAAACACCGTATGACATCCAGAGGGTAGTTTCGGGGGGTTACATAAGGCTTTGAAGTGTCTTTTCATGTCAAAAGGTACCTTTTCCAATAAGTCTCCATCAAATTTTAGAAAAGGTTCATGAATTTTCTATAATTTCAATTAAACACATACTAATAATAAACATTATCTTTTAGGTCCAAAAACTGTAATGTCTTATTAGATCATAAATTGGGCTTCTTTAGAGATAGCATATCTTCATACAATATATTAATACCTGAGTTCGCAAAACATAAGTTACTAACAAGTACCTCAAAAAAATTCTATGTTGACAGCTAAAAGCGGAGAAGAATCTTGCGTTTGCATTACGGAATCAACTATCAAAACTGGAATTCGAACTATGAAAGAACCTTACCTTGGACTTTATAGATCAAAGATCTCACCTTGTAGAGCTTCCAGGAGCTCTATATAAAGAGAGGGTTGAGAAATGAAGATTATATCAAACTTCATATAAATTTAAACTTTGTGCCACCTTATATTCATTGTGCCATTCACGATCGTAATATGGTCGGACACTATCATCCACTGCCATGAAATTTAATATAACTGGTAGACATTTACAGTCGTGAAAGATACCATAAAACACCATCCATCCCTGTGAAACTCACCATGAGTGGTGGAGGCCTTCTTATCCAAAAACTAATTTTGATCTCTCCCCAACTATGATCGTATTCATGATCATAATCCAATTTATGGACACACATATGGGCTATCCTTAGAAATGTTGGGTTATGTATTTTTTTTTTCTAAAAATTATAAAAATACACAACTTATGTTTCTAATATTACAAAAAATCCAACTCCCTAACCATATTACAAAAATTCTGACATATACATAGAATACTATGTATATATCGACTATGTTATGTATATTAATAGGGAGAAAAATTAAAGTAATTAAAAAAGTGGGAGAGAGTGTAATTACTTTCAAAAGGTTGGTATTTATGTTATTTATACCTTTTTTTTTCCTATATGGATAAATAAAGCCTAATTTGGACCAAACCACTTTTCCCATATGTCCATTACTATGGGGCAAATATATAGATCTTTTTACTTCTTATTTCACATCTACAAAAGAGTTTTTTAGAAGCCAAAAGAGAAAAAGATAGCTGATTTTTGCACCTAAAATTTCAGCCAGAATTGTCAACTTCAAATTGCGATTTCCACTTCGTTTCTTGTCCAATTGAGCTGATTTTTTGATAGCTTGTTCCTCTCATCTCAATATTTGATTAGGAACTGACAGAGTTGGATTTTGTGGACTGTAGATCCTATTTTTATTTGTGAACAGTAGCTGAGTTTTGGTATTTTTGTTTATTTATTTCTGTATTTTTGGTGTTGTGGTTTATGTGTTGTTGCTCATTGTTTGACACTTGCTTTATGGCCAATGTTGGAGAACAATATTGTAAGTCTTGGTGATTATAGTTGAGGTTTGGTCCTGTAGGTTTTTACTCTTTACATCAAAGGGTTTTCCACATAAATTTGATGCCCCCTTTGATTGGTTTATTCTTATCTTGTCGTATTTGTGTGGTTGATATATTTGATGCATATTCTTTATTTTTCTTGTATTTGCTTGTCTCCTCTTGATTCAAATTGAGATAAAAAATTTAGACTTAGGTATTCTTCCACTACTACCATGTTGTACACTTTAATAGTGCCTTGCCTCTTTCCTACAACTTTAATGTACGTTGAAACGTATGATCTGTACCTTTATTTCATGGTCGAACATTATACTCCATCATCCAAAGCTTTACTAAGAACCTATCTGTTGTGCGTAAGTCTAAGGCCAAGAATACAAATCGCATGTAATAACATGCTATCATGAATTAGGACAATATGTCTAGGCTTCATCATTTGGCTTCTCGAGCTCACTTAGCTGTATTTAATATCTTGCATACTTAATACTTCATAGATTAAAGGAGATCTCACTTAGCTATATTTAACATCCTGCATACTTATATTTTATAGATTAAAGGTCCAAATGCACATCAAGTCTTATGGTTATATGATATGTTGTCAGCGTCAACTTGATCGAACATGTTCTAATAGTTACAGAGTGTTAAAAAGCAATAATAATATCTTTAATAAGAAAAAAAAGAACCAGATAGCATAGCTAGGAAATTATCAAAAAGGATAAAAAATATCCTTGAACTATTCGAAATGAAGTAAAACATCCTTCATTTGTTTTTAGCTAAAAAATATCCCTCAATTTATTTTTTTGACTCAAAAATATCCCTCAATTTATTTTTTGAATCAAAAAATCCCCTTTTTAATGGAATGCCACCAGGCTATTCATGTGGACAAAAATGCCATCTGGTCTGCCTCATAAGCTGTCATCTGGCCTGCTTTTGCTTTCTTTACTTCCCCACCTTCTGTGATTTCATTGATTACGAGATCACCAATGAGTCTTGGTCCTCAACAAACATCGTTAAAGCATGTTCTTCCATTGCACTTAACATTTCAAGTCCTCAATTGACAATAGTATTTTCTCATAATTTTTTCCTTTGACTTGCATCAAGTTGCTTCTTTGTTTTTAGTAAAATCTGACAATGACCATATCATATGAATGGACTTATTTACAAGCACACACTAGGTGTGGATAATTGTAAACAATTGATAGGGACATAAATAGCTTCTTGCAAATATTAGTGTTGAAGACATTGAGGAAGTAGTGAACTCAAACAGAAAACAAAGTAGACTTGGTTCTAACTTTCAGTTATAACTGTTCTAATAGTTAGTTACAAAGTAGTTAATGGCTAGTTGAGTTATTTAGGCATATCACATGCTAGTATATATACATAACAATGTACATTGTTCTATTCATTCAATACAAGCAGTTACTCTTCTCTCTCATATTCTTCTTCTCTCAGTTCTCTTCCTTCCCTTCTTCTACAAATACTATCAAACTTTGTACTTCCTCCATTGTTGAATAAACAAGAATCTTACTACTATCTTGTATAATTACATGATATCATAGCCATTACTCGCTAGAATACTGGTAGAGCAAGGTTGATTCTAGTAGATTGAATCAAGATCAAGAAATCTGCAATCAAGGATTATAGAGCTACTGAAATGGATAATCAAATTGTTCCTGTGAATGTGGTTGAAACAAACAGAGCTACTCCCAATTTATTGGACTACAATCATCCTCTCTTCTCAGCCCTTCTTATGTAAGTGTCATACAAATCATCTCTTTTCAATTGATAGGAATTAAGAACTTTTCAATCTGGTTTAGATCCATGCACATAGCCTTACTAGGGAGAAATAAGTTGGGAATGGTAGATGGAACATGCTCTAAATATAAGTTCTCAAATGAGTTGAGTAGTCACTGTGAAAGAGTCAATGCAATTGTACTTTCTTGGATCATGAATTCAGTTTCTAAAGAGTTACTTGGTGGAATCATGTATGCATCTATAGCTAGTGTAGTTTGGAATGAGCTATCTGAAAGGTTTAACAAAGTTGATAGGGCAAGAACCTTTAATCAACACAAAGATATAACCACATTGTCTCAAGGAACTACCTCAGCGTCTGTGTATTTCTCGAAACTAAAGGATTTGTGGGAAGAATTTGAGACTCTTACGCTTGCACCTGGGTGTGAATGTGAGAAATCAAAAGAATATGTACTGCATCTGCAGAAACTAAAACTGTTTCAGTCTCTTATGGGTCTGAATGAAACCTACACACAAGCAAGAAGTCAAATATTGCTTATGACCCCTATCCCAAATGTGAACCAAGCTTATACAATGAGCATAAGTGATGAAAGTAAAAAATCTATTGCAAGTCAGGCTGAAATCTTGGGAATGAATCCTGCAGTTAATGCCAAGAACCTTGAGATAGCCATGTATGCAAGAAATGGTCCAGGTGGAAACGACAATCAGAAATTCAAGAAAAATTTTAATTTGCAATGTGGTTTCTGCAAATTGAAGGGGGACTCTAAAGAAAACTGCTGGAATATAGTATGATATCCTCAAGATTACAAGGCCAAGAAGAAGTTCAAACATGAAGTGAACAACACAGCTTACAACGTGTCTTCAATAGATCAGGATGGCTATGATCAGTGTGCAGCTCAGTACTTTTATTCTATGTAGAAGTGGTCTACTAAAGATGCAGGACAGTCTCTAGTGTCTGATAGTCAGCTGGAGCAGTTGAGTCAGATGGGAAATGCTTCATTCACCAAGGAACAATATGGTCAAATCTTGCAAATGATCAACAAAAACAACTCTGTCAACACACCTTGTGAGTCTGCAAATGTAACAAATGTAGGTATTTCTGCTTGTCTAGTCTCTTTTGATACTCAAATATGGATTATAGATACTGGTGTTACTAATCATATGGTTGGAAACTCAGACCTGTTACTTAATAAGAGTGTTACAGAGTTGGTAAAACCAAAGAAGGTATATCTACCAAATGGTGACACTACAATGGTCACTTATGTGGGAACTTGTTGCCTGTCAGAAGGAAATAACATCACAGATGTCTATCACATTCCATAGTTTACATGTAACCTTCTATTAGTGTCACAAGTAACTAATGAGTGGAATTGCTTAGTGAATTTTCTTTCCTGATTCCTATATTTTCCAGGATCTTTGTACTGGAAAGGTGAGGGGGATTGATAAGCTTAATTGAGGACTATATGTGCTTAGAGATCCGTCAAGGAAAGAGGTTGTAATAGCAACTAAAGCATCTAGTAAACCAGCTATGGAAAGAACTCAAACTGAAGTAGATCTGTGGCATTAAAGATTAGGACATGCATCAACCAATGTGCTGAAAAGAGTTATATCTCAATAATCTTAAGTAATAGAAGATAGAATAAAGTAATGTAGTATCTGTCCTAGTGCTAAACAAACTAGGTTACCTTTTCTGTCTACTAACAGTCAAAGTACATATTATTTTAATGTTGTACACATGGGTGTTTGGGGACCTTACAAGGTACCAACTATGAATGGAAATAGATATTTTCTAACAGTGGTTGATGATTTTTCAAGGTACACTTGGATATTTCTGTTAAAACTTAAGTCTGATGCGTGTGTTAAGTTCAGCACTTTCTTGTATATGTCAATACTGAGTTTGAAAAGGCTATCAAAGTAGTGAGGATTGATCATGGTACTGAGTTTGTCAACTTAATCTGTAAAGAGTTATTCCAGGAACATGGCATAGTTCATCAAACTACATGTCCATATTCTTCTCAACAACACGGTGTTGCTGAGAGAAAACATAGACACATCCTAGAAGTGACAAGAGCTATCAGATTTCAGGCTGAAAGTCCAATAATGTTCTGGGGTTATTGTGTTGTAAATGTAGTATATATCATCAATAGGTTTCCTAGTCCAGTCATTCAGCTTGTGAGTCCTTATGAAAAATTGTATGGTAAGCAACCAAATTGTGATCATCTCAGAGTAATAGGATGCTTGTGCTATGCCAAAGTACTGAATGAACATGATAAGCTCATGTCTAGAACAAGGACATATATCATGATAGGGTACTCTATCACTCATAAGGGATATGTTCTATATGATTTATCTACTAACATTTTTCTGTATGTAGAGATGTGTCATTTAGGAAAGGTATATTTCCTTTTAAGGAACTCAAGAAGCATCGTCAGGAACCTCAACATGTGTTCCCTTTAGAAGATCAGTATCCAGTAACTACTGAGGTCATGCAGATTCCTATATAGGTATCATCCCAAAGGACTACTGCCTTAGACAATCAGCAAGAGCAGCTACCACTAATGGAACCTACTCTTAGATAGTCTATAACAAAGGTATACCATAGGAGGTCAAGTAGAAGTCAAGGGGATACTCAGCAAGAGCAACAACTCCAGAGCATTCCTACCACTACACAAGCTGCATCTCAACCAGTTGCATCTCAGGATAAAAAAAGTCAACAAAAGAAAGAAAGTCACCTGCATGGATGAATGACTTTGTTTCCAAAAACACAAAGAAGGTACCTCATGCTGTTGCAAATCATGTGTCTTATGATAGACTTTCTCAGTCATACAAGAGCTATGTGATGAACACTTCATGTGTTGCTGAACCAACAAGCTACTCTGAAGCCTGCCAAGACCCTAGATTGGTAGAGCAATGAAGAATAAAATAGAAACATTGAATTCTAACAACACCTAGAGGGTTGTTACCTTGACTAAAGGAAAAAAGGCTATTGGTTGTGGATGGATATATAAAGTGAAGTATAAGGCCTCAGGTGAAGTTGAGAGGTTTAAAGCAAAACTAGTAACAAAGGGTTATGGACAAAGAGAAGGCATTGATTACCAAGAAATATTTTCTCCAGTAGTGAAGATGAAGACAGTAAGAACTGTACTTACTACAACAGCTAGAAATCACTGGTGTGTCCAACAAATGGATGTCTACAATGCTTTCCTAAATGGTGATCTTTATGATGAAGTGGACATGGATCTACCTTAAGGATTTTCTAGTCAGGGGGAGAATGCAGTATGTAGACTACTTAAATCCTTATATGGTCTTAAACAAGCACTAAGGCAATAGAACACCAAGCTATAAGAGGTTTTGGTAATATCTCACATCATTCAGAGTCAGTATGATCCATTCTTATATATCAGAAAGACAACAGAAGGCATCATTCTTGTACAAGTATATGTTGATGATATGTTGATCACAGGAGATAGTGTAAAGCTAATAGAAGAGACCAAGACAATTCTACACCAAAACTTCAAGATGAAGAATCTAGGTGAGCTGAGATACTTCCTAAGAATAGAATTTGCAAGGTCTGACAAAGGAATACTAATTCATCAAAGAAAATATGCTCTAGAGTTACTATCTGAGCTAAGCTTAACAACATCCACGCCTGTAGCTACTCCTATGGTCTACAGCAATAAGATAACATCTAGACAGTTTGATGAGCATGGACAGACTACTGAGGATCCACCAGCAAACCAAGGTTCTTATAAAAAATCGATTGGAAAGTTGTTGTACCTAACTATAACAAGGCCAAATATAGCCTTTTGTGTTCAAACACTCATTCAGTTTCTTCAAGATCCTAAAAGATCACACATAGAGGCAGCACTCAGAGTCGTAAAGTATGTGAAATGACAACCAGGTCAGGGTGTGTTGTTGTCAAGTGGTTCAGATAATAAAGTGAGTGCCTACTGTGATGCAGACTGGGCAACTTGTCCTCAAACTAGAAGGTCTGTAACTAGTTACTTTGTGAAGATTGGAGAGTTAGTAGTATCCTGAAAATCAAAGAAACAAAACACTGTCTCTAAGAGCTCAGCTGAGGCAGAGTTCAGAAGTCTTGCAACAGTGACAACTGAACTGGTATGGATTCTAGCTCTGATGAAGGAAATTGGAAGTGAAGTAATGCTACCTGTGGATGTGTTCAGTGATAGCAAGTCTGCACTACAAATAGCTACTAATCCAATATATCATGAGAGTACAAAGCATATTGATATTGATTGTTTCTTTATAAGGGAAAATACAGTCCAAGGAATGATCCAGACACACTACATTGCTACTCAAGATCAACCTGCAGACATGCTGACTAAAGGATTGACAAGAGCTCAACAAACTCATCCCAATACCAAGCTAGGAATCTGTGACATCTTCATGCCTTCATAGCTTGAGGGGGAGTGTTGAAGACATTGAAGAAATAGAGAACTCAAACAGAAAACAAAGTAGACTTGGTTATAGCTTTTAGTTATAATTGTTCTAATAGTTAGTTACAAAGTAGTTAATGGCTAGTTGAGTTAGTTAGGCATATCACATGCTAGTATATATAAATAACAATGTACATTGTTCTATTCATTCAATACAAGCAGTTACTTTTCTCTCTCATCTTCTTCTTTTCTCGGTTCTCTTCCTTCCCTTCTTCTACAAACACTATCAAACTCTGTACTTCCTCCATTTTTGAATAAACAAGAAGCTCTGCTATTGTGTATAATTATAATTAGTGTATCTTAAAGAATTAGCACAAAACACCCATACCCATATCGCACCAAAAATATTATGCAGAGTTTCCTTGGCGTAATCATTTATTTGTAAATAGCTTTTTTCCTCATTTCTATTTTAATCTTACTCTACTCTCGATGGCTTTAGATGTGTGCTTGCTCAATCTACAAAAAAAATCAATACTCACTCTTTTTATAAAATTGGAACACCATAAAGACTCATTATTGATGTCAAGGATATACTCAATGACACCACAAAAGGTGTGGAAGTAACGCAAGCATGAGCAAGTCAGATGGCAGCTTATGTGGCAGGCTAGATGACATTTTTTATCTATATAAAAGTCTGATAGTATTTTATTAAAGAGATGGGTATTTGTAAGACAAAAAATAAACGGATGCTATTTTTGAATCAAAATAAATGAAAAGATATTTTTGAGCCAAAAAATAAATAGAAGATATTTTGCTCCATTTCAAATAGTTTAGGGATAGAGTTAGACCCTTTTGGAGCAAAATTAACTTGCATAGATAATACTAAAAATTACATATATACACAAGTGATAGAGGAACCAACCCCCAATATAGAAATAAAACACAAACACAAGAGAAATCGAGAGCTCAACAAGAACACTCTCTCGGCAGTAGCTAAAACACAAGAGAACCGAGAACACCAAGGGGATCACAAAGTGTATTTTTACACCAAAACAGTAGTGATAACACGTGATCAACACAATATAACAAGAACATCAACAAGAGATAACAACAACCCACAGTTTTCACTAGAGCAACAACAAACAATTACAAGAATGAAAGGGATAGGTAGTGAGACATTAACCCTTACAAAAACTAAGAGCCTAGGTGTATACTAAACACTAAAACCCTTAACTATTGTAAAAGCAACACCAACACTCTTACCATGACACAAGAGGGTGTGGACCACTCAAGCAACAAGGTTTCTAACAATGTTTTGCAATACTAGTGATTCCACACTAGCATCTCCCTCATTTCAGTTTGGTGGCTATTCCAAGCCCTACAACTAAGGTATTACACTCCCCATGCTAGAGAGATTTTGGTTCAAGTGTTACAACTTTCAATATCAATAAACAACTAAAGAACTAAAGACCTAAAACTAGTCTATTTATAGACTTATTATAAACATAAGTGAAATATCTCAAATGCCCTTAATGAAGGGAATACAAAAGGTGTCTGTGGAGTGTAGTGTATTTCCCGTTCTTGGTGTGTGATATGGTGTTCCTTTGCACTTCACTTGTACACTTCGAGTCTCGGGTTTGACACGCACTCTCATTAGTTTATCTCCGTGATTATTCTTGCATCATCCTCTCCATCTTGAGAGAAATTTGCCCACAAATTCACGGCTTCACCTCATTCAATTGGCCACTTAAAGAAAGCCACTCAAAATAGTCCGCAAGACATGGAGAACCCGCAAGCTCAATAACAATACATCTTGGCTGACATCTTTATTTTGAATCTTGGCTTTGTCTCCATCTTGAGATTTACCTTCAATCTCATCTGATTCAAGTCTCCTACTATTATACAAACATTATCGTAGACCTTATATCTTTTATGTTCTTTTCTACCATTCTCCTCCGCATGGATATATTGGTTTTGGTAACGTGGAGCTTTGGTCAAGAGGGTTGGTTTAGTGAAGCAGAGTTTTGGTTGTAGAGCTTAGACGGAAGAAATTTGAATTGGTGAAAGTTGACGCCTTTGGTTAAGTGAATCTTGGATGGGAGGGTTCGGTTTTAGTGTAGGCATTTGGCTTCTAAGTCTTTCTTGGACTTGATCGAATTGTGGGAAATGGGTTTTGAGGGCTATTTGGAGCTTAGCTTGCGGTATTAAGTGATGGTCTTGGAGGATTGGTCATTGGAAGTAAAGTGTTGGGAGTAAAAGCATGAGAGTTCCTTCGAATCTCCATTCGATTCAAACTCTCACTCATAGTTACCACATACGAGCCAATTTTTTCAAGACCTGCATTTGCCCTAGCAAGGTCACAGGACATAGTAACAAGGAGGGCTAAAATAGTACTTGTAGCATTGTGGTCCACCGTGGGTTGAGAGGATGAGGTCTCGGGCTCCATTGCTCCAAAACAGTCCACAATGTCACAAAATCAGCCAACAAAGGACACAAAAATAGTCCCAAAACGTCACACACAACAACACCAACAAACGTTCAAGTCTTGAACCACAAACAACAATACCACACAAATTAAACTCGTATTGTTGTTGTAGTTAAAGTATGATGTTTTTCAATCTTGAGTTGTTCAATATCTCTCCTTGATAATGAATTTTTGGTTGTAGTATAGGTGAACAAGATTTGGACTCTCTTTTCAAAAGTCAAAGGCTTCCATCAACTTTTCACCAACTTGCACTAATTTGGTAAAATACCTTTTTATAGTAGCCTTATCTCTTTCCTCTTTTGGCTCTTCTTGAAAAGTGTTTGTCACCCTTTTAGTAACTAAGCTTTTTGGATGCAATTTGTTTCTTTACCACTTTGGTGTTGTCTTTAAAGTATTCCCAAGACAAACACAAAGCCTTGTCTCTCTCTTCTCTTTTCAAAATCAAAAACCTCCCTTTGTTGAATACCACTTCAAGAACAATATGAACAACAACAAGAACAATATGAATAACAACAACTTCTTTTGTTAAACACCACTTCAAGAACAATATGAATAACAACAACTTCTTTTGTTAAACACCACTTCAAGAACAATATGAACAACAATATCAACCTTGTTCTTGGTCATTGCTATAAACATTTTCCACCTCTAAACTACTCCATAGACTAGGATAATGATCATGCAACTTGTATTCATGTGAGAATCACTTGGATTAGAGCTTAGACGCGCAGGAACGACGGTTAGAATTCTAGCACGAAAATACGGGGTATTACATTATCTCCCCCTTGGGAACATTCGTCCTCGAATGTGGATAATTAACCTGAAACACAGAGGAATATTAGTCTTCAAGCTATCATGTGTAACTGATAGAACTGAATCACTGGATCTCAAGAATAATGAGCTACTAAACTGGTCTGCAAGTGCATGAATCCTCAAGAAAAAATAACTATATGGCTAAGATAGAAACGAGAGTGTCAACTGATGAGTAACCATTACTTTGCACTGGATTTGATCTCATGAGAAAGGATGAGAGGTTTATGACATGAAAACTAGGGGTATTACCACACCCCCCTCTTGGGATCGTTCGTCCCCGAATGATAATAATTTGGTGAAAATACTAGGAATAGACTGTGATACTACACAGGATTATTACAAACTGAATCATGACTTAATATCTAAAACTGGAACCGATGCATGAACTGAGTTGAATTCATAATTTAATTGGACACAAACACATTGCCTCTTGGAATGTACATATACGTATAAGACTGCGATAGTAAGACTAGCTGGAAAATTAAGAATCTATAGGAGCTTATCTCCTTGCTTGCTAAACTAGACTGCAGGTTATATGGACTGGGTCATACTGACTACCCACACTCAAATAGAGTATTTCTTCAGCACTTTTCTACGAAATTCTATTGACATTAGGGAGCAAAGAATTTTGGGCATGCTCTGAAAAAGACATTTGGCTAAGGAATTAAAACATTGATATAACTCTATAGCATGGAATATAATTATATAACTCATAAACTAGGATAGGATTGCTAGGCCATAGGCAACACAACTTCTCACTTTCAAGCTTAGCATCACTTCTCAAATGCTCTCTCAACTATACTATTCCCCTTAAATACCATACTCATTTGACTCAACTTACAATTCTCATATTGGAATTGCGAAATCTTTCTACTAAGGTCTAAACTAAACTAAGTTCTCTCACCATGATCAAGCCTAACACTAAATCACAAGATAAAACATGCCAAACTACAATACTAGTCTAAACCACAAGGTTCAATATTCTATATCTTCTTAGAGCTCACACCCTAAGCATAACATGCCTTACCACTTCAATGACTAATTTAAAATTCTTGATATGGATTCACTAGTGCATATTGCATACATCATCTTACACCCAACATGACATTCAAGCCTATCATTAAAACCACATATAACTTTAAGGCAAATACCCGTAAAGGCATACTCCACATATTCTCGAGATTAAGCCATAATTTCATCATTCTATTATCTACACATAAATGCTAAACTCACAAGAATAAACTAATTTTGAACTTACCGACTTCATTCTTGAACAACCCATCCATATGTCATCCTTAATTCCTAGCTTCAATAATCATCATCAAAGACTTACACTCTCATTTGCAACCATATCTGCATCTCTAATCACACAATCATAGCCTACCAAGATCACACTTCTATACTTATATTTTTCCCAAACCATGAGAATAAAATCATACTAAAAAAACTCAACATCTTCAATCATAACTCCTTAACTTAGCTATCAAGAACAACATAAATTATCTAACTAGCCTTTCTCCACCTAGCAACTCAACGTTACTACTAACCACACAATATGCAATAATTCTCAAAAAATAATGCAGCCCCATAGCACCTTGGGCACACCTCTACATCATACTTAATTACGAATACATGATCTTACACTCTTGCATACACTGTTCAGGCCTACTAGATCACCTCCATATAACTAGCATCAACCACCGAACCATCAACTGTTCAAACTTAATGTCTAGAAATGAACATGATTTACAACCCAATCTCAGACACAATTTTCACTTCAAAACTATAGAACACAACATTAAGCAAAACTAGTACACAATGACAATCGATCATAATCATATGACCTATCTTATTCATAATCTGTTAACATATCCTTCTTCTTAACATCATTACTATTTACCCATCTTCACACCTAAATTACTTTCATGGCTCTATAAATTTCAACTAAACTTCCTGTTGCAATCTCAGGAAAGCCTAAATTAACAATACTCAACCACCAAGTACTTCCATCAAAACCTATACTTTCCTAGCACAACAAATACCATCAATAACTCTTTTCATACTTCAAGCAAACAACAATCCACCTTAACTAATAATCTCTTTCTCTAACTTCACTAAACTAACAAACAAGGGTATATCACTTCATTACTAATTCAATCATAAGCAATAATTCAGCTATACATATTCAATAAATCGCCCTTACCACCATTCTTGCCACTCCACTTCGAAACCCACAAGTTCAACTAACACAAGACTTTCAACTAAACGTTACTACTTCTGTCACTACACAGAAACCCACACTTTCAACTAACACCAGAACAACAAGATAAACAACAAGTTGCTAGTGAATCGAAATAGGCCTTACACGGCTTCACTAGACTTTGGTTTTGTGTTTTGATTAAGAAAATTATATGAATAACAAAACAACTATGCTAGTGAATCGAAATAGGCCTCACACAGATTCACTAGACTTTAATTTTTCACAAACATAATGATAACAAGATTACATAATACAAGAGATAGAAACTTGACACACAATATTCAACGATCTAAGAATACACCTTACTCTATCTTAATTAAATAACTCATAAGAACAATGCTATAACTTCAAATCTGATGGACTTAAACACACTAGAAGGCTCCTCTCAAGCCACTTTGTGAAACTTCTGAAACTTCTTCCAGCAAATATAAGAGCATTATCTGAGGAGGAAATTGGAACTTACCGAACATGTTACCTCAAGAACAATACATAGATAGAGAAGTATAGATTATCATTATGGATTCTGAGGAGAAATTTGAAAGCACATCTGACTTAGGCTTTGTGCATGATTTCTACAGACCTGATAAAGCACTTTAATTTTCGAAACTCAAAAAGTACTGACAGGATACTTTCTAGCTCTTTTACAGTCCCATAACTATCTATGAAGAATGAAGCTCAACTGTTTCTGATACCTTGGAAATAAGACAGAGATGGCCTTACTAGAGTAAGATGAGAATCTGTATAAGTTTCTTGGAGAACTTTTCTATAGGACTATTAAGACTTGAAAGAATGGAGACATTTCCTAAATTCCCTGTAGCCTCTCGAATAAAAGTATAGACGTCTCCATACCATTTTGCAAGACTCTACTAGATACAACTTCATAGACACCCTAGGACACTTGAACTCTGTGCTTTGATACCAAGTTTGTAATGCCCCAAAATTGGGTCCTGAGACGTCACGCGGTGCTTAGGATCACAAGTGACCCCAAGATGACCCTTATACTGGCATAACTCATAAGCAACTGAACAAAAAGTATAAATCTATACAAATCTGCGGAAAAATAACTCTTTTCTGAATATGATAGATACAAAACTAAATTTACAAGATTACAACTCTGCTTTTACAACTAAAACTAAAACGTAATACATCAACTTCTACTGACTGTCTATGAAGCCTCTACTAGTACTGACTGTAGGTAGCTGGGTCATGACTCTCGACTAACCCAACTCAATACTACTGAATAAGGAAAATACAACACTTCTCAAACTGTATAACTAACTCAAGCCCTTGAATCAAAAGGACTCATCACCTGCTGACTGGATGCCGCGAACTGACTAGATCTGAAGATGTACACTATACCTTGTACCTACATTCCGAGAAAATGTAGCCCACATACGAATATGTGAGTTAGTACCATGGAAACGTACCGAGCATATGGGGGTGCAATGCATATATAAAATAATATCTTAATATCATCACAGTTTATAAAATTATGCATGCTGATATAAATGACTCACTTAGCTCGAATTAAAATGATCACAATCATAAGAGAGTAAAATATATCGGGTGAAACATGTGAGTCATCATAATAAATCTCAATTCACTTCCATCTCGATTCCAAATCATCAAAGCAATCAAATCTCATAACAATTCTCTTTGGAATATACGTTCATTAAATCTTTCGAAAACAATGACTTTCTCAAACTCAGTCTTTCAGATAAATATGTTTTCATCACAGATAGAAGAATAAGACTTTCATATTAGATAGGAGAATACACACACACACATATTGGGAGTCTCTTACGACCGACATAAACCATGTGAGCTACATGAAGTACAACGTTTAACCCATGTTGGGGAGAGCTGTCCTATCCTTGTCATTGGAGTAGGACCTTAATAGTTCTTTTCACTAGTGATCACTATATCAATTAGCCTTAGGCTCACATCCTATGGGGGCACATAGTTCTAGGGAAGTACCAATCGTTCTATACCTCCCGCTCGGTGCTAAAGACTACTCCCGGACTTAGCTCAGATCTTTTCAAAAGAAAATTCGCTAATAAATATTTCAACAATTCACAACAGGAGCCATCATGATACCCCTTTCATAATAAATCAATAAAAGTGGATTTCTTTTCTCATCTCGGTTTCAAAAACAACCCTTTTTACGACCAAAAGGTCAAAGCTTCTTTATCATCTCAAATTATTTAAACTCAAGGTGTTTATAACACATGATTTTATCAAAATAATAATTTCAAATAGGGTTCCAAAAATCCATACATCAATATCACCATAAAACCTTCCAAAGTTTCATACTTTATGACATAAGCACAAAAATAATCACTTAAAACTTAAAATTTCAGCTTTATAATCATACATCTTGGTAAAAAAAATTAGCTTTGGGATTCAAATCTCATTGTGCTTATAGCACATAATTTCTCAAAGTACAATCCCAATTAGGACTCAAGGTCTCATACATCAAAATCATATTAAATTTTCTCAAGATTCATGCTTTTCATCATAAATATATATAACTTACTTTAAAATCTGGAAAATTCAGCTTTATGTACAAAAATGTCATCATTCTCATTCAATTCAACTTTCAAAACATAAAGAGTATCATAATCTCATGTAAAACCATATAGGGTATAAATTCATGCTTCAAATTCATATCAAAACATGAAAAATCATGTATATTCATACAAGAAAAATCAGTTTGGGCACAAGAACGAAATGGTGTTTTTGTTGAGAACCCCCACATACCTTAAACTTGAAGCTTTGAATGAACTCTTGACCTTGGGACTCTATTTGTGAAAATAATGAATGTTTCTTGTAGCCCTCGAAATGGGGATTCCGAATCTCGAAGAATTATTGAAAACTCATGGTTGAATCTTGAGATATTTAAATTTTTAGGTTGAAACCCTAATGAATGTTCTTGGTGATTTTGTGTTATGGGAGTTTAATCCCATGTTATAGACATATATAGGGGTGTTTTTGGCACTTGGAAGTGAGGTATGCGGCGCACAACCCATGGCAGACCTGAAGGTGTGCGTCGCACACCGTATGGCAGACATTTAAGTATACCTCGAACTCCCAATCGCACACATTTGATTGGGCGGTGCATTGCCCATCGCACACCCTTCCTGCCTCTCACAAAAATGGGCATAACTCTTCGCTCGGGTATCGAATTTTTGCGAAATTGGTATCGTTGGAAAACTAATTCAATTATCTACAATTTGATAGGTCTTGGGATGAAAAATTCCATGTACATTAAGTTGACCCTTGTAGAATCAAATGTCAAACTTTGGATGAATCAATTGGTCTTAGCTCAACCTTGTTCTAGGTCATTGCTATAAACATTTTTCATCTCTAAACTACTTCATAGACTAGGATAATGATCATGCAACTTGTATTCATGTGAGAATCACTTGGATTAGAGCTTAGACGCGCAGGAACGCCGGTTAGAATTTTAGCACGAAAATATGGGGTATTATACTCATCCCCCTCCTATTTGCATTACTTTTACAATAGAAATTGAAAATGTACATTTTTAATTCACGTAATAAAGGAAATTGAATCATTCATTTTCCTTATTATCGTGTAGCCAATGTAATGTTACAATAGCACTAATTTTTTCTTAAAATTATTATAATCTTGTAGATAATTAATGTATAAGGTGAATAATTTATATGTATAGTATGCTATTATACATTTTGGAAGATTACATTTTAATATATAAGTTATAATATATCAGACATTATACATCAGTTATTTTTGTAAGACTAATGTATAATATAATTATTCTGCTATATATTTCATTATGTTATACATTAAAAAGTTCTTATTACATTTAAGAGACATTTTATGTATTATTTGGTATTATACAATTGGAGAGTATTAGTATTATATTAGGTTACATTATATATTCTGATAAGGTTACAGAAGTATACATGTTTAATGTTAATACTTAAATATATATTATGACATTATACATTACTGCAGATTATTTTTTAAACGTATAATATGTCCACATACATGTGCAAGTGTTGTATGATATTATCTTTTAAATTTCAACTTATCCGTTATTTGCATTGATTCAATAAATACATTACATATTGAATAATAAAACTGAATATATCAACTGTATTTGGATATATATTGTTCTCATTTAACTATATTGTTAACTGATGTTTATTTTTTTTATGGATTTTAAATTATTTATAATAAATTTATATGATTCCTTGAATGAAAGATAATTTCTTTCGTCAAAACATACTTTAGAAATCAATTTTCTAGGAGCTTAATGAAGCATATCAGTATGAACACAAATAATCCATACGCATTAACATTACTCCTTACTAAAGTAAAGGAAAGAGAATGAAAAAAAAATACTCCCACTAGATTTTATATTATTTTATGTTGTTGTTACATAATTTTTAAAAAGGTTTTAATTAAAATTATATTTTATTATTGTTTATGTAATTTATTACTACTAAAAATAGTATAAGAAGAAAATAATAAGACTTTTTTATTTGTTACAATGAATAAACAACATAAAATATTGTAAATGAGAATAATTAATAATGATGTTTAAGAATTTTTTTTTAATTTAAATTTCAGTTACTATATTTAATCATACATCATATAATGATAGGTAAGTAATTGCGTTAATAAAGGTAGAGAAAGATAATATCTGATTTCTCTTTCCATAAATATAGGCAAATTCGTTTTATCATACATTGCAATAATGTATAAGGGCCTAACTAATGTATAAGTATATTTTACAAATTAGGGAGAGAGAAAATCTAACGGGATTATATGTAAGTACTTTCACTGTAGAAGGGATTTATGTGGTTTATACTAGATAATATTACATCATCCCTACCTCTGGCGAGTGGAGCAAACTTTGTGGCCAGTTTTCTACCGCTTAGTGCGCCGACAGAGGAACGAAGAATTAGTCTCATGACTGCAGGCTGTGGGGATACCTTAGGAAACAAAAAAGAATATTGCATCATAAAAAAAGTAAAGATCCGTTTACAAAAGCTGTGCTAGAGGCTAAATTATTGAATCTCTGTATGAACAATAAGCCGAGCTGTAGAATTGTAATTATTCACTTGAAATTAATAGAAGGATTCGGTACCAAAAAATAAAAATTTTAACATTAATTATTTTTAAATACGAAAAAGGTATAAATATATTCCTAAACTTTAATAAGTGGTATAAATATACCTTCCGGCATGTTAGGATACAAATATACCCTTACAGTTAATAAAAAAGTACAAATATACCCCAAACTTTAATATATTGTGCAAATATATCCTTTATCATACTTTGAGTACAAATATATCCCTATCGTTAATAAAAAATGTACAAATATACCCTTCCCATTAATTGCGGAACACATGTAAGCATCATATTGGTTGCCACTTTTTAATTTATTTTATCTGTGATTAATTTAATCCATCCTAAATTACAATTCATACCCCGTTCCAATAACCCGACCCAACCTGTGATACAATGAGGACATTGGTTTGGTCGATGAATGTTCAAACTTTGTAAGTTTTTCTCATTTTTCTGTTCTTAAAATATTATCTCCTTATTCACTCTTTGAAGTTGGTGAACAATGGTGTAACAATAAATTTAAAACAGATAACAATAACCATGACTTAGAAATAATTTTTGATTTATCGACACTCATGAATTAGAAAAAACAACAGTAGTTCATGAAGAACATTAAACAATATCAGTATATTAAACTAACATCAGAACATTTAACAACATTACAATAATAAACAAATCTCTACTCGATTCTAGATGGTGATGGATTGAAACATGAATCGAACTGACGTGTTTATTAGGATTTTTTGGATTAATGAGAGAGAGCAAGTGTGAGAGAGTGGAAGAAAGAAACATGTTTGAATAGAGACGCATGATATGTCTTTTGAAGCGTCTTTATTATATGGGTCGGGTCAGGTTATTTGGACCGAATATGATTTATAATTTAGTATAGATCACATTATTCACAGATAAAATAAATTAAAAAGGACCAATCAATACGATGCTAACACGTGTCCCGTCGTTAATGACAGGGGTATATTTATACCTTTTTCTTTAACAAAAATGGTATATTTGTACTCTAAGTATGACAGAAAATATATATTTGTACCATTTATTAAAGTTCAAGGGTATATTTGTACCTTGTCATTAACGGCAAGGAAATATTTGTACTCAAAGTATGATAGAACGTGTATTTGTATCATTTATTAAAGTTTGAGAGTATATCTGTTATTTTTCCATTATAAATATAAAAAGGATTATTTTAAAGGCGAATTAATAAGAAGATAATGCCACATATGGCCCTTTACTTTCAGATTATACAGTTTGCTCCCCTTTACGACTTCAAGACTAGGCAAGAAGACTGCATGGCAAGGTAAAATGGTAGGCTTTCCAGTTTTGAATGAACAATTGAAGTGGTTGTTGTTGTGGAAAGGATGGAATTTGTACCATCTGAAACAGATCAACAGTGTGGTCTTCACTTGTGGCCTCTCACATCACACTTCATTTTTCAGCAAACTACTCCGCCTTTGCTTACTTCTTCCTTCATTCCCATCTTCTTATGCTTCTTCTCTCTTCAATCACATCACAAACCCCACTATACATACATGGAACATCATCTTCAAAGGCTTTTCTAATACTTCACACCCTCAAAGCTCCATTAGTTTCTACATTCAAATGCGCCAATATGGACTTTTTCCTAATAAACATACCTTTCCTTTGCTACTAAGAGCCTTTTCTAGAGCCAAGAATCAAAACCCACTTATAGTTTTAGCTCAAATACAAAAGTTTGGATACACTTCTGACCAGTTTGTGCAGAACTCTTTGGTTTCTTGTTTTGCCAGCAGTGGGTATGTCGACATTGCGCTCCAAGTGTTTGATGAAATTACACACAAGGATGTGCTTTCTTATACTGCTCTAATTGATGGGTATGCCCGGAATGCTCTTCCAGTTAGAGCTTTGGAACTTTTTCTGGAGATGAGACAAGAAGAGGTTAAGGTGGATGAAGTTGCTGTAGTAGCAGCTCTTTGTCCTGCTGGAACATTGAGATATGTTTGGTTTGGGAGGTGTCTTCATGCTTTCTATGTGGAAGCGGGGAGGGTTTCTAGGGATGTTTACATTGGCAGTGCTCTTGTTGATATGTATGCTAAATGTGGATTTTGGGATGATGCCTTGAAAGTTTTTGAAGACATGCCTTACAAGAATCTTATTTTTTGGAGTGCTATGATTGCTGCCTGTGTACACTGCAATAGATTTAGGGAAGCACTCTCTGTTTTCAAAGACATGCTGTCCGTAAAGGTTGTGCCAAATCAAGTAACATTGACGAGCGTTCTCAGTGCATCTGCTAGGCTTGGGGCACTGGACCAGGGCAGATGGATTGCTAATTATATAAAAGAACACAAAATAAAATTCAATGCAGTACTTGGCACTGCTTTGATAGATATGTATGCAAAGTGTGGGTGCATCGAAGAGGCATTGTTGGTTTTTGAGAAGTTGCCAAATAAAGATGTTTATGTATGGACTGCTATGATCAATGGCTTAGCAACACATGGTGATGCTGCAAAATCCATGGCCTTATTCTTAGAAATGTTGAGAAATGGTTTAAGGCCCAATGAAGTAACCTTCATTGGAATTCTCAGTGCTTGTTCTCATGGAGGACTTGTGGATGAAGGAAGACGGTTCTTCTCATTAATGGACCAAGTTTATGCTGTAAAACCTAATTTAGATCATTATGGCTGTATGGTTGATCTTTTGGGCCGGGCCGGGCTTCTGGAAGAAGCTTGTAAATTGATTCAAGACATGCCAATGAAACCTACACCTAGCATATGGGGTGCTCTCTTTGGTTCTTGCATGATTCACAAGGCTTATGAATTAGGTGAATGGATAGGAAGACATCTAATCGACATACAGCCTTATCACTGTGGCAGATATACACTCTTGGCGAATTTGTATTCTACTTGGAAAAATTGGGAAGGGGTAGCTCAAGTCAGGAAAATGATGAAAGAAATGGGTGTGGAAAAGACCCGAGGGTGTAGTTGGATCGAATTGAACGGGGAAGTGCATGAGTTTATCGCCTTTGATGGTTCACATACTAAGTCCGAATACATTTACACAATTTTGGACAACTTAGTCAATCATCTGCAACAGATTACTATTTCTCCATGTGCTGATTCTTTAGTTCTTGAGAGGAGCTGAAAGTAAGCAGAGTTTAGGTAATGATGAACTTCCAATACAGCCTTAATTGATCTGACTTTATTTGCTTTTATGCTTGTTGTAAATATTCTTTTCAACTTGAGATTAAGTCTTAAGGGAAAAATGCCCTGATCTGATTGATTTGTTGCTTGTTTGTACATATCCTCAAATTTGTCTATTCCATACTACTTTTTTAATGCTCTCATCTCAAACTTCAAGATTGTGATGCAGTCTCATTGTGAGCTTTTACAGTCTTTTTCTTAAACATCTAGATGCTCTAGGGATGTCTTAACTCTCTAACATTTTCTTCTTGGCTCTGTCTTTTCATTGTTCTGGCAACTACATATTTATTGTAAATAGAAACTCTGTTTCCATACTGCCCATTCCATAATGCCCGTCTTGATTGAGTTGCTCATGCATGTAAAATATTATAATAACAACTAAATTAAGTAAACAAAATATAAAATGAAACAAGATTAGTTGAAATGAACAGTAACTTAGGTATTGAGCCTTTCTTTGAGCAAATTCTGAATTTCCACCCCTGAACTATCTCTAAGGTGGACATGTATTTGTCGAGAGAAGTGGAGCCATGGAAAATCAAAGTGTCAGTTTGCTTACAAATTACAAGTTGCTGTCACATCTTAACTAGTTTAAGGATAAACTTGGCATCCTTGCAAAATCTGAAGGCCTGTTTGAGGATGGCATAACCATTTTGGTGTCTCTTGACTGAATGAATACTTACTAGCTTCGTTAGTGTTCCCTCCTCTTAATTATCCAGTGCTCAAATTTGGTTTTATATATTCAAATACAAACATCTTAATCATTGAAAACCATAGTCAGGTGCGAAGAAATCACTTAGCATTTTTTCTGTTGCTGAGATTTGAACTTGAGGCCTCATGGTTATCACTTCATGGACCATTAGGCCACAACATTTTGAACAAATTACTATATAATCTTTTTTTCCGGTTGCTAATATTTGAAGTTCTAGGATTGGAACTAATTTGATGCATAGATGTCATAATGAGACAAGTCTATGACAGAACATTGAAGGAAACTATACAGATTTTTTCCTTGACAGGATGGTAGACTGAGAAAGAGGGAACTTGTTATTGTTTGACCAATTTTCTTTAAACATTGTGCCAAGGGTGACACGAGTACATTGCTATTAGATTTTATTTACATAATATGAAACTTCTTAGAAGATACTGTTTAACCCTTATGATGCATAATAATTGAATAGATTCTCATGATGCATAATAATTGAATAGATTCCTCTTATTTTAAGTCACCAAAACACTTAGCTCAACTTCTCCATGTCTTTGACTCAGCTAGAATTCAGGATGACTAATGGTTATATGCTGGAGATTTAAGTGTCAACTAGTTATGTTGAACAACCAGTAGTTGTTGAGATATATGACGGCAACAATTAAATAAATGTAGCCCCTGCAGAAAATATCATGACCTGAAAATTTATCTCCTATCTGGCATCCAACTGTGAGATGCTTAATTCATTGACAGAAGTTTCGCCATGCTTGGTAGATGAACTGTCAGGTTCAGTGATTCGGCTTCTGCCATTGAAAAAGCCTGGCTCTTTAGGCAAGGGTAGCACAATATCACTACTCAACATGAGCACAACTGATGCCATACTTGGCCTATCTTCTGGATATTGCTGCACACATAATAGACCTACATGGACTGATCTTTGAACTTCAGACTGATCGCATGACTCCCTTAGTTGTGTATCTATTACTTCCATAACCCTGCCTTCTTTGAAGAGGATCCAGACCTGAACATTCGATATCATGCAGTGAGATGCTACTAGTTATAGTTAGCATAAAGTTTGCACCATATAAGATAGACAAGAAGAGCTCCCACATGTCCTAGAAGATTATGGTTATGGTCTGGATGCAAGAACCCTCTATTTCTCTTCCTGCTTAAAATCTCCAGTACTAGAACCCCAAAGCTAAATACATCTGATTTCACTGAAAATTTTCCTTCTGCTGCATACTCCGGAGACATGTAGCCACTGTAGGATAATGTCAAACAAACAAAGTAAGTAGCTTTTTAGAAGACTGTAAATAGTTCATCGGTTTAAAGATTATTACTATGTCCCAACCACTCTTATTGTCATGGCTCCAGTCTCATTTCCTCTGAAACTTCTTGCCATGCCAAAGTCAGATATCTTCGGGTTCATATCAGTGTCTAGCAAAACATTGCTGGGTTTAAGATCTCTATGGATTATCCGCAATCTTGAGTCTTGATGAAGATAGAGAATTCCTCGAGCAATTCCATTAATAATATGGGAGGACTTAGGCCAATCAAGCAGTGATCTCCTATTTGTATCTGCAAAAATCCAAAGCTTGTGATAGGATCCTTTCAAATATTTCAAATCAAAGAGTAGATAACCAAATCCCTCTGACGATTGAATTATTTTGAGTGATGATTCTTGGAAAGCTAAGTATGCTAGGAGTTCAAAAGTGAGAACCAACCAAAAAGAAACCAATCTAGGCTATTATTCGGCATGTACTCATAAACCAACATTTTTTCTTCTGCTTGGATACAACCACCAAGAAGCTTCACAAGATTCCGATGCTGGAGTTTAGCAATGAAGATAACCTCATTCTTGAACTCTTCGGTTCCCTGTGCTGAGTATCTTGAAAGTCTCTTTACTGCAATTTCTTGTCCATCTTTCAGCATACCCTAGGTTTTCAGAGGCAATTAGTTGAAATAGCTTCCCCAGAATATTTTACCGACAATAAACTAGAGCTTGACATTTCTGTTTAGATGAAATAGGAGAATGGCAGATAAATTTTCTTACCGAAGCTTGTGTTTTCATTTTAATGTTTCGGAAATTGCTTTTTAGGAAGTTAGTTCGATGAAACAGAAAGAGCTGTTCTTAACATCGTTACCTTGTAAACGGGTCCAAAACCACCTTCTCCAAGCTTGTTGCTGTGTGAAAAGTTATTGGTAGCATGAGATATAGTTTCAAAATCAAACAACGGTAAATCTAGCTCTTCATCTTTGCTTTCGTTAGTGCAGAACATTTCAGGGCTTCTTGGTCCTCTTCCTGTCAAAAGGAGGACTTAATTGGATGTAAAGAAGAGAGATTCTGCTATTTACCTAATGTGACTGCAGAAAAAAGGCACCACTAATTCAAAAGCAGCAAAACCTCTGGTTACCTTTGCTAAAATGTTGCTGATTCCGATCCTTCTTCTTCTTTTGCCTCAAGTACAAGATTAAGCACAGTGCTAAGAGCAGACCTAATGCTGCCAGTAGCAAGCTGATGACCAGTTTCTTTACTTTCCCTCTAATGGAGTTACCTGAGGATCAAAATAAATTCATATTTCCTTAGAAGGATTATTTTGTTTTTTCAAATAATGTAGAAAACCCTCAACTGCTCATTCGATGACATTTACTTTATTCTGGAGTAAAAATCTAATGTAGCATTCTTAACAGCCTTACATTCAAAAGTAAAGAAACAAATCTGTACCTAACTCGGAAGAATCCAACTTTATATAGATATCTTGCCCGCTACCACCAAACTCTCTGATGTCCATTAGCTCACTAAACCAAAGCAAGCAGCCTTCATTTGTCCCTGTTACATCTGGATTTGCATACGCCATACACGAGCAGTTTCTCAAGCACAATTCCTCACATGCATTAAGAGTCACTCCTCGACTATACCAGGAAAAACGAGTGTCTGGCAACTTGATGCCCAAGTACTTCGAGAATTTAACCTCCTTTTGGCAATTCAATGTGGTCTTTCTAACGCAGCCTTTTGACCAATTTCCCCTTGCCCATTCTGTTGGATCTTTGGGTTCAAATTTATCCAAACATCTGCAGATTGGAGGGTTGCCACTGTTGCACAAACCATATGATTGACACTGGCCATAAATGTCACAGTTATCTGCTGGTACGCTAACAAAGCCATCCCAATTCTGAGTTTGATTATTCCATATTGAAAGCTGTAGAACCCCATTTAGTTGCATCACAACCCTTGCAAAGATAGAGCTGTCTGTGAGCTGATACATAAAGGATATTTTCTCCTGATCAGATACATAGGTATAGTTATAACCAGGGGAAGGTAGCTGCGATGGTGCATTAGAAAAGCCTCGACCATTCCATGGTTCAGACCTGAAGCGTTCAATGGAACCATTCATGACAAATGGTTGTGGGAATCCACGAAGATCAATTACCCAACTAAACTCACCCTTGGAGGGGTCATTTGTGCTCTTCCAGGACATGAGGAAACGACGAAAACCAGTCTTTAGATCGACCCCAAGCTTCATTCCAGGTAGAAACGTGTCACTGGGGTAGTCAAAACTCTGCCACAAATAATTCTCAATTGCATCTCTAACAACAAGATTGCCTGAATTAAGAAGTTGTGCGACTGGATTTTGCACATGTCTAGTGGAATTGGATGACCAAATGACTCTGCCAGAACCATTTAGAAGAGTAAGAATTCCTTGTCTGGTAAAATTTAGTGCACCGGATGTATCTTTGAGTGGACTGTCTCTATTAGCAACCCATACCACCGTCTGTACAGTAACTTTATTGAACCATATTCCTAAGTACCGTTTTCCGGATGTCCCAGGGGAGAAAAATCCCAACTTAAACTTGCCACCTGATGAGATAATTGTGCCTCCATCTCTTAGAGGTTGATTTACAGGTATGGTATCTAGGGAACTAGACAGAGCCCATATGGATGACAAGAAGAAAAGTATGTTTATGCCTTTCATGTGCCTTATTGGTATCTTAAGTACTGTGATGGTTTGTATATTAATGGTATTTGTAGAGTTAAATAAGATAGCTGGTGTTTTCAATTTGTTGTTTGTTGCTTACAGAGATGGAGTGATTAATCATACCTTTCTTGATAGGCAATTTAATCAAACATATTTTTTCCGTTAGCGACGTGTGTGAACTTGAAAAATGACAAAGACATGATAGGTTGACTATTCTTATTGACGTGTAAATTTTGTATGTTGAGATTTCTTTTGTTTCTTTTTACGAGTCAAATACTAAAATATGATCATTCAACTATAGGAATTTTCCTACCAAAGTCATTTATTTGTTTTGTATCAGTAAAATCACCCAATTTAGACTAATTTATATAGCTAAAAAGAAAAAACTTAAAAGAATAGTTACATAAACCTTCCCTCAAATTTGATCTCCATTTAAATTTCATTCTATGTGGTTATGCTGAGCTCTTTTACTTTATTTTTTATAATAATTTTAACCTAATTATTATTATTATTATCAATATACGAAAATTAAAGGCAAATTCTAAGAAAGTGCCGCCCAAGCTTAAAGGCAAATTATACAGGGTGGTAGTCCGTCTGGCCATGTTGTATGGAGCGGAGTGTTGGCCAGTTAAGAGCTCCCACATTCAAAAAATGAAGGTGGCAAAAATGCGGATGTTGAGTTGGATGTGTGGGCTGACCAGAGGGGATAGAGTTCGGAATGAGACTATCAGGGAGAAGGTTGGTGTGACTCCAGTGGAGTATAAGATGCGGGAAGTCCGATTGAGATGGTTCGGACACGTGATGAGGAGGGGCATGGATGCCCCGGTTCGTAGGTGTGAGAGGCTAGCTTTGGATGGTTTTAGGCGGGGTAGGGGTAGGCCGAAGAAGTACTGGGGTGAGGTGATTAGGCGGGACATGGAGCAGTTACAGCTCACTGAGGACATGACCCTAGATAGGAAGATCTGGAGGACGCGAATTAGGGCAGAAGGTTAGTGCCAGTTTGGGTCGCTAGTGTAGGGAATTACTTGGTGGGGGTATTATTCTTGTTATGATACCTTGTTCCATGTTTTACTACGAATATGCTTGCTTTTCTCTGTTTTATTACTTAGGGGTGTCGTATTTATGTTCTGACACCTTGTTCTATACTTGACTATGTATTTGTGTAGTATCTCGTGTCTCGAACCGGGGGTCTATCGAAAACAGCCTTTCTACTTCTTTAGAGGTAGAGGTATGGACTGCGTACATCTTACCCCCCCCAGACCCCATTATGTGGGAATACACTGGGTTTGTTGTTGTTGTTGTTGTTGTAGATTGAACTAATTTGCCTTTTATGATGTACATCTTTGTTTAATTAAATTTGTAAGCATTTTATTTTTTAAAAATATTTCCATCCCATGCATGTGATCTTTTTCTTCTTGAAAGAATGTATGATTTGTCCGCCAATTTAGGGACCAGGGGCTTTAAATTAAGAGTGACAAAAAAGTTTTAAAATTTAGTGTAGGTAACTCAAATTTTAATTAATGAGTGTTGATGATTATTTTTAGATTAAGGCTTAGGGAAATAAATTTCATATTCCCAAGTTTTGAGACTTTTATACATGATCCATCTATATAAAACTCAAACTAAAAAAGGAGGAAAAAATGGCGCTTCTTCTCCCTTTTCTCTCTCTTCGCCTTTTTTTTTCTTCCATTGTTGTTGTTATTGCTACTGCTGCTGCTTTTCTTTTTTTCCATCTTCATTGTCTTTTGTTTTTGGTGCTGCTTGTCATTACGTTGCTACTGTCGCAACTATTGTTATTGAATTAAATTTTTGGATCAAATTTTGTTTATATATCAGTACGTGTTACTTATAAGTGATTTCGGTAAGTAAAATTAATGATTTTTAGTTCAATTTTTTATCTGGGTATATCTGTTTTTTCAATAATTTTCAATATTGTATCCAACAGTTCAACAAGTTTTGTATATGAATATAACAATTGTTGGATTGTTTTCACTACTGTTAATGTATTTCCAACTGATAACTCATCTGTTGAAACAGATACCTAACTGTTGGATTAAGTTATTAGTTATGAACATGCACCCAATAGATAACAGATGAGTTATCTATTGCAACGAATGCTTATCTGTTGGAATAGTGCATAAAATTTTGTTTTTGTATATAGCCACTCAACTTTACTGTACTATCATATTATTAATATGTTTAAACAAATTTCTCTAGGTAACATTAGTGAAGGATTCATTAACATGTGTTAGTTGCCATGAAAAGACAAATATCAAAGTATATTAATTAAATTATGGGCCCAACAAATAGTCAATTACATAAAAGTTTAGTATCACTGGTCATGGTGATGTTACCATGGTTGATATTCAAAGAAAAACTTGTACATGTAGAATTTTTAATTTGGACGAATATGGTAGCGTTTCGAGCCTAATATGGTGCACAAGTTGAAAATCAAATTTATGAGTATTCACCTTCATATTATTCGATAGAAAAAAATACATAATTGCATATTGTGAGGATATTAATTTGGTGCCTTCTGAAGATTCTTGAATTATTACTGTAGAGATTATGGAGAGAGATATACCTACTCCATACGTTGACCTAAGCAAATTGGGAAGAACGCGAATGAAGGAGGCGTGGAGTCGGGGAATCATTTCCAACAAGAGAAAATAAGTGCTGCATATGTAAGACGGGTGACCACAAAAAAGTTATATACTGGATTGAAATGCTCCATTATTATTGTATTAGTGAATAGTCTTGTTGGTTTATTATGAACTTGCTAATTTTCACTCTTTTTAGTTGGTAATGTATGTTTTTTATTCTATAAAATATATTTTTGTTTATGATCCAGCTACTGCTGAACAAAAGGAAAAAAAAAATTACAATTGTGCATCACTGAAAAAGATAATAGAAAATTTAATAAATACAACATGGTACAAAAATATTTTCAATAGATGACGTATCTATTGTAATAGATGAGTCATCCGTCGGATGAAATCAAATCACAGTAAAACCTATTTTGATTCATTCCAACAGATGACCTATCCGTTGCAATATATGAGTCATCTGTCGAAAGAAATCAAACCACTAGCAAGACATGTTTCAATTTCTTTCAATGGATGACTTATTTGTTGCAATAGATGAGCCATCTATTGAGAGAAATTAAAATATGTCTTGCAAGTGGTTTGATTTCTTCTAATAGATGATCCATCTGTTGCAATAGATAAGTCATCTGTTGGAAGAAATCAAACCACTAGCAGGACATGTTTAGATTTTGTCAACAGGTGGTTCATCTATTGCAACAGATGTTTATATCTCTTTGATAATTTTCAACAAATGAGTTAGTTGTTGCAGCAGGTTAGACATGTGTTACACATATATCTATATTTGTTTGACTAATTTGATGTGAAATCTTTCATATTAAATCATAATTAATAATAAATAAATTAATTTAACTATAATTAGCTTTAAATTTATAAGTTTAATTACAATTACAATGATTTACATGATCAACTAAATATATTCCTCCTAAATAGAGTGATCAATTGACTAATTTGATGTAAACTGATTCATATTAAATCATGGTTAGTAATAAATAAATTGATTTAACTATAATTATTTTTTAATTTATGAATTTAATTACAATCTCAATGAATTACATGACCATCTTAGTGCATTCTTCCTAAATAAATTGATCAATTGTTTAATTTGAAATTTGTCATATTAAATCATGATTAGTAATAAATAAATTGATTTAACCGTAATTAACTTTTAATTATAAGTTCAATTACAATTACAATCTCAATGAATTACATAGTAATTTCATGATCAACTAAGTGTATTCGTCCTAAATAGATTGAGCAATGACTAATTTGATAAGAAATGCTCCACCTTTGATCATGATTAGTAATAAATAAATTAATTTAACTATAATTAATTTTTAATTTATAAGTTCAATTACAATTTCAATGAAATACATAGTAATTGCATGATCAACTAGGTGTATTTGTCCTAAATAGAGTGATCAATTGACTAATTTTTGAGAAGTGGTTCATATTAAATCATACTTAGTAATAAATAAATTGATTTAACTATAATTTGCTTTTTAATTTATTAGTTCAATTATAGTTTCAATAAATTACATAGTAATTAAATGATCAACTAAGTGTCTTCATCCTAAATAGAGTGATCAATATACTAATTTGATGTAAAATATTTCATATTAAATCATGATTAGTAATAAACAAATTATTTTAGCTATAATTAACTTTTAGTTTATAATCTCAGTTACAATCTCAATGAATTACATTGTCACCTAAGTGTATAACCTATTTTAACAAATAATAACCTGTTGCAATTGATGTCTATATTTGTTTGATAATTCTCAGTAAATGGATCATCTATTGCAATAGATTAATAATCTGTCTGTTTAATAATTTTCAAAAGATGAGTCATCTGTTGCAATAGATGCCTATATTTATTTGATAATTTTCAACAGATGAGTATCCGTTGGAACAAATATTTATATTTTTAAAATAATTTTCAATAGATGGATCATCTGTTGAAACGGGTTAATTGTCTATTGCAACAAATGTCTGTATCTGTTTGATTGTTTTCAACACATGAGCCATCTATTACAACAAATAATACATCTATTGTCATAAATATCTATATCCGTTTGATTATTTTCAATAGGTGAGTCATTTATCGCAATATGTTAGTCATTTGTCGCATCAGATATTTATATCTGTTCGATTATTTTCAACATACGAGTTATATGTTTCAACAAATAATGCATCTATTGTAATATTTGAACTTAGTAATTCATTTTCAGCAATAATCTAACATTTTTTAAATCTAAGGATAAAATAATATTTTGACAATTACTAGACATCAATTAAAATAAAATTCATAACAAAAAATAAATTCAAGACATCATAAATTAGATAAAATAATTCAATAAAAACATGACATATAAAAATTGTTATGTCGTCAGAACCCACAATTATATAAAAATAAAAGTCATCACAAATTACAAATTATTTAACTAGGGCTCTAAACTCCTAATTGTCCGACACTACGTTCCTCGATCTTCAAAGAAAACTGACTCCTCCTTCTCCTAACGGGTAGGATCCTCCTTGTTCTTTCTTTCACTAACGGTCTCACCATTTTCTACTAGTAGTAGTTCGCACGAGGGACTATCCTTTCTATCGCTTGTCCTTGCTTTTCACTCTTATTTGATCTTTTTTTTTATAAAAAATAAAGTAAAGCAAAGCGCCCAGAGCTTTTTGTAGTGCTAGCAGGAATGCAAGTGAATGAAGCCCATCCCCTAGCGAGTGAAGTGCTTATGCCCCTTTAGAGATAGGGGCGAGCAAAAGAGCTCGTTCTTTTATTTTGAGATCTTTATATTCGTAAGATTATAATAGAGTCCCTTTACTTTCTATTATATTAGTCAAACGTGAGCGCTCTACTACTAGTATAGTATAGCAGAGCAGCCAACTTCAAAGCTTACCTGAAATAAATAAGAAGTATTCTAAAAAAGGAGAAAGGTTAGGGGGCTGAGAAGCTCTTGCTTGCTGCTTGTTGTCTACTCGCGAGCCTTCACTGCCCCGTTCAGGGCATACTACATCAACACTCCATACACCTTGCATCATTTTAACAGAATTATCACACATGAAAGTATTTGAAGTTGTCAAATTGATCACGATTATCAAATACTCTACGAAGGCAAGTGAATATGACGCGCATGCATTACCAATTTTATTTTTGGCAAGATTTGATATTCTCTCATTAAAATCTCATTTTTCATTGAGCAATTTTTCTAGCAAGTGATCAAACATGCTACTTTAGTTGAACAATTTGAAAAACAACTCTAGCAGATGTTCCATTAGACATAAGAAATCCCCTTCTTCAAAGATCGAAATTTTTTTATCATACACATTTATGACTCCTTCCTCGATGATTATCTCAAGAGTCACAAAGTGTTTTTGTCAAGATTTATCACAACCAAAATTTCCCGAGCACCTGTTCAGAATAAGGCACCTGGATAGGGTTTCTTACCTCTACAGTAATTGAGCATATCATCGTTGTAAGATCCCATAAAATTTTCTTGTTGTCTAAGTCCTTTTGAGCATGTCAAGAGAGATCTCACACTTAGAAATTTATCTAAGTGTTGGGACTTAGTCATTTTTAAGACCTTCGAACTTTGAGGATTTATTTGATGACCTTCCCGACCTTCGATGGTTGATTTTTTTGTTGATTCATGATGGGGTAAGTAATAGTACACTCGGGTGAGTTTAAAAAATTTTGGACCCCGTTTAGGGCATGTTTGGATGCCTAAACCAGTAATATCATTTGATTTGTGCACATCACACGATCTAGTTCACCCCGGGCATCGTGCAATAGAGCATGCGGCGCACGCTCCAGTCCAGAGGACTAGAGCATGCGATGCACGCTTCACTGCACCTACCTAGATTTTTCAGCTTCCATCTCTACGTCATTAAGGGCAAAATAATCCTTTTTCCCATTCGCAATCCATCAAAACCCATGATTAAAGCCTTTTAGAAGCATTATATGCTAAGTTTCATCAAAATTACTCTCATCCAAAACCCTAGGCTTCAACTTTCAACATCAAGAATCTCAATATTTCGCTGTTGTTTTTCCAAATTTCTTCAAGATTCAAGGTGCCCATTCCAAGAGCTTCAAGAACCCTCATTCAAGAGTGCCAATAGAGTCCCAAAAAGCAAGTTTGTTCACCTAGTTCATCATTTAAGGTATGTGGGGTTATGAATAAGGATAATTCTTTCGTTCTTGTGCCCTAAACTTATTTTTAACTGCAAGGATATATGATTTTACATGTTTTCCTATGAATTTGAAATGTGGGTTATGCCCAATATTGCTATGCATGGGATTTTGAGATTTTCAATGTTTTAGAAAAAGAATTACATCAGTATGTGGATATTATTATGCTTATTGCTGAAATTTCCAAATTTTGAGTTGATTTATAAAGGTTTATGTTATCAAACATGAGTTTTGAGGTATTTTAATATGAGATTGACATATGGGTCACTAAGCCCTATTTGAGATTGTTATTTTGAGAATTGTTATGCTATAAGCACCCTATGATTATTGAGAAAGATTTGACCTTTTGGTCTCATTAGATTTGAAAGTCCACTTTGCAGATTGAGATTACAAATTTTATAGTTGGTTTCATTATAAACCATGAGATTATTTTAAAGTGGATTTTCTTGAGATTTTGAGCATGAGATTGGTAGTAGTGTTTAGCTCCAAGTTGTATAGGTTAGCTCTAAACTTAAGGGGGCTAGTCTTGAGACACTATGGATGCTCACATGGTGTACATGTAGGTTAGAAGAACCTCCCAAAATGTCCCCCACTCTTGAAATATTTTAATTATTTAAAGTCTTAAGATAGAGTATTTACTATGCAGAATGAGTTTCAGATTTCATCTAGCTTTAGATGACTTGAAAACGAAGAAGAGAATGTAGATTTTAGAACTAAGTGTAATGGCTCATATGATTCAGATTTTATGTTTTACTATTCATGATCTATATTTTTAGATTTTAGATTTCTCAAGCTATGTGAGTCATTTACATTTAGCATGCACGATCTTATAAACTGTGATGATTATGAGATATAGTTTTTACTTAATGCATGCACCCCATATACTCAGCACATCCTCAAAGTAATAATCCACATTATGTCTATGTGCTAATTGTCTCATAATGTAGGTTCAGGTGCTCAGTCTCAGTAGCGACAGTGACTTCTGAGTACCTCATCTACATCCCTGTAGTTGTTGAGTCCTCATAGTTTGGGGACTTATGCTATTTAGATTTCTAGCTTTAATAGTAGATGTGTCATTTCTTATTTCAGAAAGTTGAGTTAGATGGGGCCTGTCCCAGTGACTCTCTAGATTTAGTCATTAGAGACTTGTCGGATTATTAGATTTAGACTTAGACTTCAAATGTCATATTAAGATATTTTTAGTATTTGTTTTATCAGACTATTGATATTTGCACTTTGAGATATGTTTAGATAATTCAGATAGATTTTCCATACTAATTATGATTTCATGCTTATATTTATCCCTTTATGAGACTCAGATTAGTAGAAAGCAGCCAGGGTTAGCTCAGGACTACTTATAGTTTGGGGCACAGTGTGGGGTCCCAGGAACTAGGTTTTGAGGCATTACAAACTTGCTATCAGAGAATAAGGTTTAGATAGTCCTAGAGATTTTGACAAGTCATGTTACATAGAGTCTTGATCTTCGGTGTGAAGAGCGCAACATCTATGATCAAGAAGCTATGAAGCATTTTAGAAAAAATCCTATTTTTTCCCTAATCTATCATGCTTATAGTTTTCTCTATCTTCTATTAACTCATGCTTTTTTATGACAGAATATGCCTCCTCGCAGAGCCAATGTTCCTAGAAATGATAACCAGCCACCTTAGGCCGTACATCCCTTGAATGAGAATGTGTCACGTGCAGAATTCCGGGCAGCTTTTTAGGCGCTAGCCCAAGCTGTGACAACTAATATCCAGGGTAACCATCAGATATACCCACCTCAGTAAGATAGAGATTTAGCTGCATCCAGAATTAGAGATTTTATGAGAATGAACCCTCCAGAATTCTTCGAGTCAAAAACAGATAAGGACCCACAATTGTATCTTGATGAGGTGAAGAAGATCACCTAGATTATGCATATTTTCAAAAAAAAAAGAGTGTAGAGTTTGCATTCTATAGGCTGAAGGATGTTTCTCGTGATTGGGTGATGATGTGGAAGAAGGGTAGAGGCGAGAATACAACTCAAATGACTTGGCAGGTGTTTCAGGATGCATTCTTAAACATGTTTTTCCCACTTGAGATGAGGAAAAATAAGATAGAAGAGTGTATGAACCTGAGGCAAGGCTCCATGACAGTGAAAGAGTATTGCCTCAAGTTCAACTAGTTGTCTAAGTATGCCCTTGATCATATGGCTGACTTTAGATCGAGCATGAGTAAGTTTATGACTGGTGAGTCTAGGTTTGTAGTTAAGGAGTGTAGGATTTCTATACTTAACAAATACATGGATCTGTCTAGATTGATAATGCACGCTCAGTAGATTGAGGTAAAAAAACTAAAGAGAGAGAGAGAGAGAGTTAGTAAGAGGGCTAGAACAGGGTAGTTTGATTATGGTCAGAATAGGTTCGGAGAAGGAAATCATTTGTAGTTTTAGAATCGGTCATCTATGCCCGCACCTTCACCCAAAAACAGACAGGAGTAGTGGGGTAAGTCTTTTATGCACAGATCTCAGAATTGTGTGAGTGGGAAGCCTAATATTCTATGTGCAAAGTGTGGTAGAGATAATGGAGGTAAGTATTTGTGGGGTCATAGAGGGTGTTATGTTTGTGGCCAGGAGGGTCACAATATTAGAGATTGCCCAAATGCTAGACGGAGAAATAGAGATGTTCATTCTCAGACTCAGGCTAACAGTGCACTAGCTCCTTTAAGTCGCCCATCCCCTCCTCAGGGTGCATCATCTAGTACTGGTGGCGGTCAGTGCTAGAATAGGTTCTATGCTTTACCATCCCATCAGGAGCAAGAGGATTCTCTAGATGTTGTTACTGGTATGCTTCATGTTTTTTATTTTGATGATTATGTATTGTTAGACCCTAGGTCGAGTTTCTCTTATGTGACTCCACTAGTTGCTGTGAATTTTGAGATGAGTCCTGTAAATATCCCTGAACCTTTCTTGGTTTCCACCCCAGTAGGTGAGTCAGTTGTTGCTAAGTAGGTTTACAAAAAGTATCCTATCACAGTTCTTCATAGAGTCATGCTGGCAGACTTAATAGAATTGGATATGGTTGATTTTGATCTTATTCTTGGATGGATTGGCTCCATTCCTATTATGCAAACATAGATTTTCGCACTCGTGTGGTGAAGTTTTAGTTTTTAGATGATCCAATTTTTGAGTGGTCAGGTAATTCAATATCTCCCAAGAGTCATTTTATATCCTATCTTAAGGCCAGAAAGTTAATTTCCAAAGGAGGTATTTATCATCTAGGTAGAGTTTAGGACACAAGTCTGAGGCTCCAACTATTCAGTTAGTCAATATAGTTAATGAGTTTCCCGATGTTTTTCCATAAGATCTGCTAGAGGTACCTCCCGATAGAGAGATAGAATTTTGGATTGACCTTTTTGTCGATACTTATCCTATTTCTATTCCTCCATGCCGAATGGCTCCCACAGAGCTTAAGGAGTTGAAAGAGAAACTCAAAGATCTCTTAGATAAAGGTTTTATAAGGCCTAGCATTTCTCTATGGGGTGCTCCCATCCCATTCGTGCAAAAGAAAGATGGCTCTTTGCGTATGTGCATTGATTATCATCAACTAAATAAGGTTACAGTTAAGAACAAATACCCTCTTCCTAAAATTGATGACTTGTTTGATACATTGCAAGGTGAAAGTTATTTTTCAAAGATAGACCTTAGATTTGACATTCATCATCTTAAAGTATATTCCCAAAATAGCCTTCAGAACCCGCTATGGTCATTTTGAGTTTCTAGTTATGTTTTTCGGGCTAACCAATGCTCCAGCAGCTTTCATGGACCTCATGAATCGAGTGTTCAAACAATATCTAAATATGTTTTTCATAGTGTTCATAGATGATATCCTTGTGTATTCTCATAGTGAGAATTACCATGCAGATCATATTAGAATTGTCGTGCAGAATCTTAGAGATCATCAATTGTTTGCCAAATTCAACAAGTGTGAATTTTAGCTAAGTTAAGTAGCCTTTCTAGGTCATATTATTTTTAGAGTTGATCCCCAAAAGATAGAAGCCATAAGAAATTAGCCTAGACCTATCTCTCCAATAGACACTAGAAGATTCTTGGGTCTAGGTAGCTATTACCGCTGTTTTGTTGAAGGTTTCTCATCCATTGCATCCCTTATGTATAGATTAACCCCCAAAAAGTTAAGTTTCTACAGTCAGATTTCTGTGAGAAGAGTTTTTAGGAGTTGAAGACTCGACTCTCATCATCCCCAGTATTAGCTTTACCCGATGGTACAGATGGTTTTGTGGTGTATTGTGATGCCTCTAGAGTTGGTTTGGGGTGTGTGCTGATGGAGAGAGGTAAGGTCATAGCCTATGCTTCTAGACAGTTAAAGTCGCATGAAAAGAATTACCCAACCCATGATCTTGAATTAGCTGCTGTGGTTTTTGCTTTGAAAATCTGGAGATACTATCTATATGGTGTTCATGTTGATGTCTTTATGGACCATAGAAGTCTGCAATATGTGTTCACTAAGAGAGAGTTGAATCTTCCTCAGAGAAGATGGTTAGAGTTGTTAAAAGATTACGGTATAAGTGTGTTTTATCATTCGGGCAAGGCCAATGTAGTGGCAGATGCCCTTAGCAGGTTATCTATGTGCAGTGTTGCTAATATGGAGAAAGATAAGAAAGAGTTAGCTCATGAATTTCATCATTTGAATAGACTGGGTGTTAGGTTGCTTGATTCAGCTGAGGGGAATGTTTGGGTTCAGAGTAGTTTCGAATCTTCCTTAGTTTCGAAAGTGAAAGAGAAACAGGACATAGATTCTAGTTTAGTCAAAATGAAGGAGTCAGTTAAAGACCAAAAGGAGGAGGTTTTCTCCTAACGGAGAGATGGTGTGTTGAGATGTCAGAATAGATTGTGTGTTCCTTATGTCGATGATTTGAGGAAGAGGATTATGGATGAGGTGCATGGTTCACGATATTCTATTCATCCAGGCGCTACTAAGATGTACTGCGACTTGCCGGAAATCTATTGGTGGAATGGTATGAAGAAGTAGATAGCAGAGTGTGTAGCGAAATATGCAACTTGTCAATAGGTTAAGGTAGAGCACCAAAGATCCGATGGTACGTTGCAAGAGTATGGTATCCCTATTTGGAAGTGGGAGGAGGTGAATATGGACTTTGTGACTGGTTTATCCCTTTTACATCGGCATTATGATTTAATTTGGGTTGTTGTGGACAGGTTGAATAAGTCAGTGCATTTCTTGCAAGTGTACACGTCTTATATAGCTAAAGATTATGCAAAGTTGTATATTCGAGAGTTAGTTAGGTTGCATGGAGTTCCCTTGTCTATCATCTCAGATAGGGGTACTCAGTTTACTTCCTAATTTTAGAGATCTTTTCAGAAGGGTCTTGGTACCCATGTTTATTTTAGTTCTGCTTTTCACCCTCAGACAGATGGTCAGGCAGAGAGGACCATCCAGACTTTAGAAGATATGTTGAGGGAATGTGGTCTTGATTTCAAGGGTAGTTGGGATGTGCATTTTCCATTGATTGAGTTTGCTTATAATAACAGTTATCATTCTAGCATCTAGATGGCCCCGTTTGAGGCTCTTTATGAGAGGAGATGTAGATCACCCATAGGTTGGTTTGAGGTGGGTGAGGTCGTTTTTCTTGGGCTAGATGCAGTGTTTGAAACTATGGAGAAAGTTAAGTTGATTAGGAAAAGGTTGAAGAAAAACAGAGTCGTCAGAAATCATATGCAGATGTGAGGAAAAGAGATCTTGAGTTTGAAGTTGATGATTTAGTGTATCTGAAAATTTCACCTATGAAAGGGGTGAAGAAATTTGGCAAAAAGGGGAAGTTTAGTTCCCATTATGTTGGTCCTTATAGAATTCTGAGACGTGTTGGAAAAGTAGCTTATGAGATTGAGTTACCCGCAGATTTTTCAGCCGTTCATCCTGTATTCCATATCTTTATGCTTAATAAGTGCGTCGGTGACTCCACGGTCGTAATTCCTTTAAAAACCTCTGGTATTCAGAATAGTCTTTCATATGAAGAGATTCTAGTTGAGATTTTAGATCATCAGATTCATAAACTAAGGAACAAAGAAGTTCCCTTAGTCAAAGTTCTTTGGCGGAATCTGTCAGTTGAGGGCGCTACTTGGGAAGCCAAAGCTGATATGCGAGCCAAGTATCCTCATCTTTTCTCCACAACCTTAATTTTAGCCGAAGGTACTACTCTTCCTTGATTCAATTACTTTCTAATCATAGATTCAACTATATAGATATTCTTATTATAAGTTCATGCTCTCGCTGATTAACCCAGAAGCTCTGAATAGTTTAGAATCAGTTTAGCAATATTAATTCAGTTGTGCATGCTATCATGTATCCTCAGATTCCTCAACATTCTTAGCTTAACTAGCGACATTCAAGGATGAATATTTTCAAGGGGAGATATTGTAAGATCCATCAAAATTTTCTCGTTGTCTAAGTTCTTTTGAGCATGTCAAGAGAGATCTCATACTTAGAAATTTAGCTAAGTGTTGGGACTTAGTCATTTTTAAGACCTTATAACTTTGAGGATTTATTTGACGACCTTCCCGACCTTTGATGGTTGATTTTTTGTTGATTCATGATGGGGGAAATTTAATAGTACATCTTGGGTGAGTTTTAGAATTTTTGAACCCCGTTTAGGGCATGTTTGGATGCCCAAACCAGTAGCATCATGCGATTTACATGCGTCGCACGATATAGTCTACACCTGGCATAGTGCGATAAAGCATGCGGCGCACGCTCCATTTTGGAGGACCAGAGCATGCGGCGCACGCTCCAGTCTGGAGGACCAGAGCATGCGATGAACGCTCCACTGCACTCACCTGGATTTTTTAGCTTCCAACTTCGCATCATTAAGGGGAAAATAGTCCTTTTTCCCATTCCCAATCCATCAAAACACATGATTAAAGCCTTGTAGAAGCATTATATGCTAAGTTTAATCAAAATTGCTCTCATCCAAAACCCTAGGCTTCAACCTTCAACATCAAGAATCTCAAGATTTCACCGTTGTTTTTCCAAATTTCTTCAAGATTCAAGGTTTGCATTCCAAGAGCTTTAATAACCCTCATTCAAGAGTGAAAATAGAGTCCCAAAAAGCAAGCTTGTTTACCTATCATTTAAGGCATGTGGGGTTATGAACAAGGACAATCCTTTCGTCCTTGTGCCCAAAACTTATTTTTAATTACAAGGATATATGATTTTACATGTTTTCCTATGAATTTGAAATGTGGGTTATGCCCAATATTGCTATGCATGAGATTTTGATTTTCAATGTTTTAGAAGATGAATTAAATGAGTATGTTGATATTATTATACTTATTGCTGAAATTTCCAGATTTTGAGTTGATATATAAATGTTTATGTTATCAAGCATGAGTTTTGAGATGTTTTAACATGAGATTGACATATGGGTCACTAATCCCTATTTGAGATTGTTATTTTGAGAATTGTTTTGCTATAAGCACCCTATGATTTTTGAGAAAGATTTTTGAGAAAGATTTGACCTTTTGGTCTCACTAGATTTGAAAGTCCACTTTGTAGATTGAGATTACAAATTTTATAGTTGGTTTCATTATAAACCATGAGATTATTTTAAAGTGGATTTTCTTGAGACTTTGAGCATGAGATTGGGAGTAGTATTTAGCACCGAGTTGTATCGGTTACTATGGTTTCATACCCCAGAACTAAGTGCCACCGTAGGTTGAGATATTTATTTCTAATATACGTGGATGACTGAGAATGTGATCACTGAGATAGATTGTTCTATTTCGATGGCAAGGGTCAAACAACCCTAACCTTATGGGGACTAGTCGTGGGACACTATGGATGCTCACATGGTGTACATGTTGGTTAGAAGAACCTCCCAAAATGTCCCCCACTCTTGAAACAGTTTAATTATTTAAAGTCTTGAGATAGAGTATTTACTATGCAGAATGAGTTTCAGATTTCATCTAGCTTTACATGACTTGAGAACGAAGAAGAGAATGTATATTTTAGAGCTAAGTGTAATGGCTCACAGGCTTCAGATTTTATGTTTTACTATTCATGATCTATATTTTCAGATTTTAGATTTCTTAAGCTGTGTGAGTCATTTACATTTAGCATGCATGATTTTATAAACTATGATGATTATGAGATATTATTTTTACGTAATGCATGTACCCCCATATACTCAGTACATCCTCAAAGTACTGATCCACATATATGTGTATGCGCTACATTGTCTCAAAATGTAGGTTCAGGTGCTCAGTCTCAGCAGCGACAGTGACTTCCGAGTACTTCATCTACATCCCTGCAGTTGGAGAGTCCTCATAGTTCGGGGACTTATGCTATTTAGATTTCTAGGTTTAATAGTAGATGTGTCATTTCTTATTCAGACAGTTGATAGATTTAGTTATTAGAGGCTTGTCGAATTATTAGATTCAGACTTAGATTTCAGATGTCATATTCAGATATTTTCAGTATTTGTTTTATCAGACTATTGAGATTTGCACTTTGAGATAGGTCTAGATAATTCAGATAGATTTTCCATACTCATTTTGATTTTATGCTTATATTTATCTATTTATGAGACTCTAATTAGTAGAAAGTAGCCAGGGTTAACTCAGGACTACTTGTAGTTTGAGGCACCGTGTGGCATCCCGGGAACTAGATTTTGGGGCATTACAATGTTCTTCTTTTTCTCCTTTATTATTCTTATCATCTTTTTCTACTCCATCATTTTTTCTATCTCCTTCTTTATCTACATCTACTTCCGTTTTATTTTCATCACTTTTCTCTTCGTCTTTTTCTTCTCCCCCACTTTCCTCGTCCCCTTCACTTTCCTCGTCTCTTTATTTATTTTTATTTAAATCTTCAGATTTTCTTACTTCTTTCTACTTCATTCTTATTCATTTTTTCCTTCTTTTTTCTATATCTAGAGTTGATTAGAAAGGGACTTCTACTTCTATAGCTTGTACAATAAGCTCATCTAGTGGTGAATGTAGTCTAGCTACTTTACTTCTTTCTTTCTTTGGAGTTGATTTACTTCCTTTTCTTTTGGAAGTCATTTTATCCACAAATACGAAAAAAAATATAAAAAAGATTATAATTGATTTATGCATCATTAAGAAAATGATAACAGTAAATCTAAGAAGTATAACACAGTAAAATAATAGTTCCAACATATCAGTCATCTATTACAACGGATGAGTGATCTGTTGAAAGAAATAAAAATAATTTTAATATTATTTTGATTTCGTTCAACTAATGAGTTATTTGTTGGAAGAAATGTAAACAGTAAGGTATACTAGTTTTATTTAATCCAACAGATTATTCATTTGTTGCAACAAACTATTCATTTATTGAAAGAAATCAAAATAGTATTGAAACTATTTTAATTTCTTTTAATAGATCACTCATTTATTGCAACAGATGAGTCGTTGTTGGAAGAAATCAAAAAAATATTGAAGTTGTTTTTATTTCTTCCAACAAATCAATCATCTGTTGCAATAGATAGATAATCTATTGGATGAAATCAAAATAGTATACCCAGTACTGTTTTGATTTTTTTCAACAGATGAGTGATTTGTTGGAAGAAATAAAAAATAGTCTTGACAATCAGCTGTTGGAATTACTGTTATGGGTCTATCCAACAAATGACTCATCTATTGCAACAGATGAGTTATCTGTTAAAATAATTGTTAGGCTTTTTCCAACAGATGAACCATTTATTGCAATAAATGAGTCATCCATTGAAAAAAAATCAAATTTATAGTAAGATTTATTTATATTAACAATATATGTACCACATAAATACATACATAGATCAATAAGAACACCAACAACAATACTATCACTTATAAATACACCAACATCAATATTTATCAATACAACAACACCAACAACACCAACATTCACCAATATACCAACATCAACAATAACACAAATAAATCAATACCACTAACACCACCAACACCACTACTAACACCTACACACCCTAACAACAACACACACAACAACACCAACAAACTCCAAAAAATACAATAAACATCAACAAATCAATAGTTTTTTAAGTAAGTGTTAGCTTAAACCAACTAAATCAACAGTTATTGGATTTGATCACAATAGACATCTTCGAAAAAAATTAAAATTCAAGTTTCACTATTTTTACAGTAATATTCGAGAATAAAAACTACAACAACAATAAAAAATTCTATTTCACTCATAAAATATGCCACATTTACATTAACCACCATATTAAGAGAATAAATACCATAAATTAGGATTTTCTTGAATTTTTGTTTCATTTTTAAGCATCATATACTAAAATTATTAATCCATACTAGAAGAAAAATTTACTCAAGTTCTTTTTTTTCTTCATAACTAAAAAGTCCCTTGTTTTTAGAAAAAATAAAAAAAGAGAAGCTTTTACATATGAAGAGAAAAAAAATTATTGGTTGAAAGTCAAAAAGGAACGATTAAGAACTCGAAACTATTGTCACTGGAGGTTGAAAGTCGTCGGAGATTAAAGATCACGTCGATTTGGTATCGATGGTTTGCAACAATTATTGGGTGGTTTCTTTTGAGAGAGAGGAGAGAGAGGGGAGTTTTGATTTTTGAAAAACTGATTTTTATTAATGATATATTTATAGATTGATTTGTATTTTTCTTAAAAGAAAGAAATTTCAAAAATATTAATTGAGTCCCCAATTAACTTCATTAATTTTTTAAGTGGATTTGACCCTTAAGCTTGGTTAAGTGTCACCAATATTTAAAATCAAACTTGGATGATACATTTTGTTCATTTTTCTCCAGGGACCTGGTCCCTACCCAATGTATACAGTAATGAACAAGAGTAAATTGAAAGTACAACACAAGAAAATAATGCACACACAATATTTACGTGAAAACCTCCTTTCTCAAGAGAGTAAAACCACGACTTACCTTGTAGGATTTTGTCATAATTCAAAAATCAAGGATCATGATGACACTTATCACGGCGTACCTTAACAAGTAAGACAATCACTCAAACTGATATACATAGGAAAAAAGATATAAAGACCCCTAAGGTAAGACTTGTAGAACGAAGTCAAACTACACAAGTATGATAAATGCAGAAGGAATATAATCAACAACACAACATAACTCCCAAAATTTTTTACCAACAGTATAAGAACTAGTAATACAATCATGAGTCAATACATTAGAAATACCCACACAAGGCCAACATATATCTCCAAATACATAAGTATTATAGAAAGATAGAGGTGAACTCCGGCCGCATGAATGTCCAATCTCTACCTTGAGTAAATCTGAAGGCACTCGAAATCAACCAATCTGAGGCACATTCGAGATAGGACCTGCACCAAAAGGGCCCAATAGGCATGAATACGGTTCACTTGAACTCAGTAGGTATCATAGGCTAACCAAGCAAAGTAGTAAATAAAGCATATAAAATATACGCTAAGTACACATCACCTGTAATCAGAAAATGTCCCACAATGGTAGGCCACACCGCTTGTACTAACAGTTAGACAATATCCACACATATACAAAAACACTCCAGATAGGGATACAAATACAAATAATATCACATTTATGTAGAATGAAAAAAGATTATGTATAATCAAGATCGTCGATTACAAATAAAGGATGATAGATTAATTAGACATTAACAAGTCAAGATATAGAACGAATACATAGATGGTGAGTCAATATAATAATACAAGCATAACATAAACAAAATAAAGCAAGTGCAATGTATATGATGATGATAATAATGATAATGATGAGGATAATGATAAGGATGCATAAGGTTGGCACACAACCTTGAGTTTGACACACTACCTTGAAGTTGGCACACACCCTTCGTGTTTTCAATATTCTCAATATTTCAGTATTTCTAAAGCACATCCATAACATACAACATAAATCAAGTACACATACATGACAATAAGTAAATATAAAGCAATAAAACAAACAAGTGAAATGATGCATATAATGACATGAGAATGATGATTTAATGTTCACGACCATACAAAATGAGTATTTCCAAAATCAATCTACATGGTGTATTTCCACTACCAACCATAATGTTACTATTCCACAACCACGTGAGCCAATATCCACTCACTATTTTCACTATCTATGAATTTTTCACATGATTCATATGCCCACAAAGTATGAATATACATACATACATATATACATATATATATATATATATATATGTATGTATATAAAACCCCGCACAGTCACACATATCACAGGATATCTCAGATTCAGCAATTACATCACATTCAAGACCCCACATGGGGAAAACATATAGATAGCCATATTTTATGATTAGTTCTCACCTTTTATATGCATTTTGTACCAATCTTTACTATCTAGACCATTCTAAAAGGGTTAAGCTATAACCTGTTTTGAATGTCGAAACCGATCTGCAACACTTCAACCACAAAGTCTTACTTCTCACGAACAGTACTAAAATTAATTAAAATCAAGAAATATAGAATCTATGCATCAAAACAAAGCTAACGACACCCATATTGAGTACTTTTATTTTGGGGTCAAAATGGACCCCCAAAATAAATTTTTGAAAAAGAAGGAAAAATCATAACTTTACTTCAAAAATATATTTTTCATATTCTTATGAATCTAAATTTGAAAATTTAAGTCTAATCAAGTAAAAAACAAGGTTCAAATCAAAGATAAATTATTTTTGGGCTTTACCAATTTTTTTTTAAAATCCATGTTAAAATCAAGAATCAAAGTTGTTTTGAAGGTTAAATTGATGAAAAACTAGCAATTATAATATTAAAACATTATTCAAGTGAAAAAGAGTGAAGTTAGGGCTTAAAATCAAACTCTAAGATTTTTGGGATTTTGAGAAATTAATCAAGGAATTAAAGTACGAAAGGATGACTTCTCATCTTATATCCATAATAGAATCAAGAGATATATGTTAATCTAACTTCTCAAGCTTCCAGATGCTTCACTTTTAACTCTCACACTATTTTAGGGTTTAACTCTCAAGAGAAAAAGTGAAAGAATGAGCAAAATGGGCCAAAAAAGGCTATTTTATGTAGATTTTTCTGCACTAGATTTTTCTAAGTCTAAATAGACTTCGATGGGGTATTCGGATTTGGAATTTGATATATGAAAAAGAACTATGAAATCGCACTAAATTCGACACTCCAGACTCAATGGAGATATCAAATTTTTGAAAAAATATCATTTTCACAAAGTTGATCCCCGAAACTCGAAATCACAATTCCTCGAAGTGAGATCTAAAAGTCATAAAACCAAACCAAGTATGTTAACACCCTAAAATCAACATTTTGGTTGTATTTACAAAGTCAAATTTTTCATACAAGTTTGTTTCGACCAAATGTGGGTCCTACACTCATATTTTTGATTTTCCAACTTTTTGATCAACAGGTCAAAATGAGCTCGAGTGTATCAGGATTCAAACCAACAATCTACCTAACCTAAATATTCTGGAGCTGTTGGCATAGTCTGTTTAGCCATCTATTGCACAGATCAAAAGATAATCACACAAGTCCATAATAAGGCTCTCGAAGACACCAAAAAATCATAATATCACACAAATAATACCAAATGCATTGAGAACGGGGTCAATAACCTCTGCACTCTAGAAATAACAAATACAATTTCAGAAAGGGGCAAAATAGTCAAATCATACGAAATCACAAATTACACATTTCATTAAAAAGCTGGTTGTTACAGATTTTCAGCCACTTTACTGTCTTCAAGCAACTTGAAGACAAACTCCAAAGTTCAAAGGATTAACCTTTTAATCCTCTATAACTTGCAATAACTCTATTATGAGAATCCACAACAATAACTCTATTGCTAACAACTAAAATAACTAATTCTGACTGAAATTAGGGTATTTTTGAGTTTACATTTCATTTTTAAGCATCATATACTAAAATTGTTAACCCATACTAGAAGAGAAGTTATCTCAAGTTCTTATTTTATAGTTAGCTAAAAAGCCCTAATTTTTTTGAAGAAGCCTTTAATTATGAAGAGAGAAATTGACGGTTGAAAGTCAAAAAGGAATGATGAAGAACTCAACTATTTTTGCTGGAGGCTGAAAGTCGCTAGAGATTGAAGGTTACATTAATCTATTGTCGATGGTTTGCAACATATATTGGGTAATTTTTTTAGAGAGAGAAAGTCAAGACGTTTGAGAGGAGAGAGGGGAGTTTTGATTTTTGAAAAACAAATTTTATTAAAAATATAATTGTGGATTTATTTAAAGTTTTAAAAAGATTAAGAAGTTTTAAAAATATTAATTAAGTTCTCAACTAACTTAATCAATGTTTTAAATGGCTTTAACCTTTAAGCTCAGTCAAGTGGGGAAAATTAAAGAAAATGTGTCTTTTAAGTTGTATTTGAGTATTGGTGACTTTGACCAAAGGGAAGGGTCAAAGATTAACTTAAAACTTGATTAAGTTAATTGCAGACTCGATTAATATTTTTAAAACTTCCTAATCTTTTTAAAAATACAAATTAACCCACAACAAAACTCCCCCTCTCTCCCCCAACATCTCGACTCTCTCTCTTAAACTTATCCTAATAGTTTTGTAAAATCATCATCAACAAATCGACAACCTTCAATCACGGGTGACTTTCAACCTCTACGACAATAGTTTTGAGTTCTTCATCGTTTCTTTTTGACTTTCAACCATCAATTGACGTGACAACATTCTCCGACAACTTTCGATGACAACAACTTCGAGCACTTCATCATTCCTTTTTGACTTTCGCAGGTAAAAATATTAGGCCATTTTAGTTATGAAGAAAAAGAGGAACTTGAGTTAACTTTTCTTTTCGTATGGTTTAACTATTTTAATATTTATTGCTTAAAAATGAAATGAGAACTCAAGAAAATTCTAATTTGTGGTATTTCTTATCTTAATATGATTAATGTAAATATGGTATATTTTTAGAGTGAAATATAATTTTTTTGTTGTTACTATAGTTCTTGTTCTCATACATTATTGTAAAAATAGTGAAACTTGTATTTTAATTTTTTTGCGGAGACATCTGTTGTAAACAAATCTAATAACTATTGATTTTTTGGTGTTTGTTGTATTTTTAAATTTTTTTTGTTGTTTGTGTTTGTATAATTGTTGGCGTTGTTCGATGTGTGTTGGACTATTGGGTTGTTATACTGGTAAATGTTGATATTCTTGATGTGTGTGTTGGTGTTAGTGGTGTTGATTTGTTTGTGTTGTTATTGGTATTGGTGTCTTGGTAAATGTTGTTGTTATTGGTGTTGTTGTATTGGTAAATATGATGTATTGATAAATGGTGATATTGATGTAGTTAATATTGATACAACTTGCTAATGGTTTGTTTTTTCTCAACAAATGAACCATCTATTAAAAAACAAAGCAATTATTCTAATAGATGACTCATCTGTTACAACAGATGGGTCATCTGTTCGATGAAATCGTAATAGTTATTCCAACAAATGACTGTCAAGACTTTTGATTTCTTTCAATAGATGGATAATCTGTAGAAAGAAATCTAAACAATATTGAATTTTTTTATCAACAAATGGATAATCTTTTGCAATAGATGAGTAATTTGTTGAAAGTAATCTAAATAATATTAAAATTATTTTATTTCTTCAAATGGATCACTTACCTATTGGAACAAATGAGCGATCTATTGCAACATATCAGTCATTGTAACGCCCCGAGAGTACACGCTAGATGCCACACGGAGCTTGGAACCACAAGTGATCCTAAGCTAAACCATAAACTGGCATACTATTAAGCAACACAATTATAATACATTCAATAACAGGTTTTGCTGTACAAAAATATAATCATACTGAAAATCTAAAATATATACACTACTGATAAAGCTGTACAATCTGATAAATCTGAATGAAGAAACTAAAATTACATGACTGACTCTGACCGACATCTATGAAGCCTCTACTATACTGGCTATAGATAGCTGGGACATGCCTCTAACTACCACTAGTCAATACACATAAAAAATAAATGAACTGTACATGAACTAAAACTATCTGGACTTCTCGAAATAAGAGAACTCATTAACTTCTGGCTGGAAACTGCAATTGTTTGAACATGATGTGTGGGATACAAATGGTACCTACATTATGAAATAATATAGCCACACAGACCTATATATGGATCAGTACTCCTGGAATGTATTGAGTATGCAGGGGTGAATGCAATAAGTAAAACTAATTTCATACAAAATCTTAAAACATGCATGCTAAGTGTAAGTAGACTCACCAATAGGCTGGAATAAACTGAAATCTGAAATATCTTAAAACATGAGTTACAAACATAATCTGGTAAGCTGGTGAATCTCTACACTTAGTTTCTGTAAGACTTTACTTTTATGATATAAGCAGAACTGAAGCTGGGATATGGTAAAACATGGATACTGTATGAATACTAAGTTTGAAACTACGTGATGGAGGCTGACGTAATTCGAGGATCTGAATATACAATCATACAAAGCATGAATATATAAACACACAGAACCAAACATAATTGTGGTAAGCTTATTTGATTAGCTGAATGACTGATTGCTGAATACTAGTCATGTAAGGTTGAATTGTACTTAGTCTGAAAAACTGGGGTAAAACTGTGGAGTACTATGCTTATGAGGTAAGGACTATCAAAATAACATAAGATAACGGAGTGTGAATGCGTGAGAACTATAATATCTGAGAATGCAAAACCAAGCGCCTAACATGATTTTAATGATGCATAAGTCAATTATAATTTTTTTTTATTTTTCTCTTATTTTAGATAATATGGATCCCAAAAGAAAAAAATAAATCAAGTTCAAGTAAAGGAATAGGTGAAGTACTTAGGCTATATTAACTACTATATGAGCTTTCTGTACAAGCGATATCTCAATTAGAAGTAGAAAAAAATAAACACGAGGAAGAGAAAAGCTTTAAAAGAGATGTTGAATTTAGTTATAAAAGTCAAAATGATTCAAATGCTAATATTGACCCTAATATCTTTTCCACTGAAGAGTTTGCAAAACTTTCTGTATTAATAGTTTTTCTGTTAGAATACAGTGTGATGGTGCCATAGATTTAACTAGTGATTGTGTGGTAAAGTCATCCATGGGGAAATATTTTGAGATCTTCAGAAACAAAATGGATGTTTATTTCAGGGACAGTTGCTTTGGGTAATATCTTGATTTGTTGGAGGATAATAATGCTCGTTTCCAAATGACCATTGTGTATGGTCTTCTCAAATGTAGATTTATATATGAAAATAAAGATAAGATATATCAGGTGTGGATAAATTTCTATGGCGTGCCAGTTTGTTTTGGTTGGAAGGAAATTGCCATAGTTACTGGACTAAAATGTTATCTTCCTTTACAACCTATACCTATTGTAACACAAAAAAAACCCTGCACATAAAAAGGCAAGTTAAGTGATAGTGATGACTTGTTGTCCCTTGTTGGTCCATACTTTAAAAACAAAAAATTAATAGAGGATTGAAAAGTAAAAGACTTACAAAGTAGCACAAGCAATCATTGTGCTTGGTTTAATTTGTACATAATATTCTTTAGGAGAAAGACATTAACAATAACACACCACTTGATTTAATAAATATTTTCGAGGATCTTGAGGCATTTAACAACAATCTTTGGGGTCATAAAAGCTTCAAAATAACTGTCAAATATTTGTTGACTCCGTTAACGCCAAAAATAGTCAACTTATATGGCTTTCCATGGTATTTCATGGTATTTTTTTTGTTGGATAAAGCTTTTGATTAATTGGCATAATTTTACAAGCTTAGGCATTTGAAGTCATTCCTTATCTCAGACAAGAAGTGAACTACCAAGAAGAAGTTTCATGTCCAAGAATCCTAAAATAGTTATCAGCCAAAAATGATTTTTAAAAAGTTCTTTCTCTTTCAACGCCCTCCCCTTGAGGAAGCATTAAGTCTAATTTTAATTAAATTTTTATTTTAATTAATGATTTATTTTAATGATTCAGTCATTATTCTAAAATATTAACTAATTTATTTTAGATTGTGAATCTGTGGCTTATTCTGATTAATCAAGAGTTGAAAATGTTATTTTTTGTTACTTTAAGATTTGCGCAAATTTTATCGGATCCTAAGGTAATTGATAGAATAAAAAAGGAATGGGTTGGAATAATAGCCATCAAAAGAAAAATACTTTGGGAGGGTGGGATTATTCTTGGTGATCTTGTTGTTGATGTTGCTATTGGTGGTGATAGAGTTATTATTGGTTATGGTGGTGGTGATGGAGTTTTTGGTGGTGTGGTTGTAGTGATGGTGCTTCTGTTGGGGTTGGTAGTGTTGATAAGTTGGTTGATGCTCCTCTTGCAGTTTTTGAAACAAGAAATGATCATACTAATTTTACTGATTTTGGTGGTCGATATATCCCTTTAAATTTGCATATGAAAATTTTGTCACATGAAATAGGTAGTTAATTATTAGGAGATCTTACCCCTCATAGTTTATGTTGTGCATGCAAATGTCAAGAGTGCAAGAAAAAACATGATGGAGTGGTTAATGCTATTAATGCATTAACTACTGAGGTAAAGGAATTAACATCTAAGAGGGATGTCATTCCAGCAAAGAGGATTTTATATCCATTCACTCCATTAGAGGTTAAGAGGAGAAAAAAAAGTAATTTCCAAGGTATTATTAAATATTAAAAAAAAATATCAACTCCTCTTTCTTGCACTATTGAGAAATATACAAGGTACATAAGAGAGTAGTATGAACTGAAAAAGTTGAATATTTATCATCTTTTCCAATAGACTACCTATTTGTTGCAATAGATATCCCATCTATTACAATAAATTACATATCCGTTTCAATAGATGGGTAATCTGTAACCATCTGCTCCATAACTTGCAGTAGCTTTGTAATATATTAACAACTAGAGATATAAATGCAACAAATATTTCATCTGTTGCAACATATGGGATATCTATTGTAACAGATTACCCATATGCTACATCACTTTATACATCTTATCTTATTGTTTTATTTTATTTATATCTTTGTGATAAGCATTGACAATTCTGGCTTTTCAGGTGGATGTCACAGTGCATGTTACTGTTGAAGAACATATATCTGATTTGATAATCCATCAATGGCTTCCAAAGAGGTTGAAAAAGTGAAGTTTGTCAGTATGGATGAAAGTTCAGATGAATGTCAGCATTATCTGTTTGAAGGTTTCAATATCTCGGACGAGACTCTAACATAGTTGATCAACATTTATTCAAAATGAATTGCCGATAGACTGTTAAAGTATCATGACGACAAGTAACAACATAAATTATTATAAAAAATCCCGGTTCATAAACTTCTTATATAAACATGATATTAAATTTATTTAAATCATGCATAAAATAAAAAGATGGCCACTACAAATTGAAAAAATCAGTTCTTGAATTTGAAATAATCAAATTTATTGTGGAACATCTCAAAATGAAGAATTGGTTTTAGTTGATGTCATAGACCAACACTTGTAGGAATGATGAGGTTTAAATGTCATTTATCTTAGTATTAACTATATTTGATGTCCATTTTTTAAATTGTGTCTGTTAAATAATTTATTTTACTTAATTATAATATTTGATAATATGTGCAGCACATCAATGTCGTAGTACGAAAAAAGTCCAAGTTGCAAACATAAAACAACGATATAGATACATGGAAACCAAATGTTTGTTATCGATAAAACCTACGAAAGGTATTATCACAAATATTTAGAAGTTGCTCAAAATGAGGAATATTTAAGCAACATCATCAAAGATTATGGCATTCCAGTTGGCCTACCTTGGCATTTGATCGATGAAGTGTACATCCCAGTCAATTATGATGGTGAGTTCCATTGGGTGTTGGTTGTCGTTATTCTAAAAGTGAGGCGCATCTGAGTTTATGAATCGATGTCGACAAAGAGACATTCTAAGCCGTCATCCGAGATACAAAAGCTGGTCATAATATTGCCTACTTACCTTCATATAAGTGGCTTTTTGGACTAAAAGATTTGTTCTGATTGGTGGAATATTGAATCATACCAGTATAAAATGGGTGATAGCCATTTTTTTAGGGTAATTCATTTAATGGAGGATATGTTGAAGGAATTGCTCAATGATCTAGTGGCATCCTGTAAGTACTTGTCATGATTTATTTTCATAAATTTGCAACTCTTACATTAATTGGATATGTATTATTTGATTTTTACAAATGCAGGGATTGCGGTGATTTTATTGTCATTTACGCTAAGTGTTTGAGCGATGGATTATAAGTACCAAATAATGGAGTTGATACTGAATTACTTTGTAAAAGATATGCTACACTTTTGTGGAATTATGAAAGTCTGAAAGCTCGGAAAGGGTACGTAAGTGATAGTGAAGATCAACCACGACCAAAGTCAAATTTCATGCCACCGGATAAAGCATAACTGATAATATTGAGTAGATCTTCATCGCTTGATTCTATAAATATTGATTCTAAAACTTAAATTGTAAATATTTATCATCTGTACCCGTACAATTTTATATTTCATGTAGTTGTTGAATTATTTAATATAATTTGTAAAGGTTTGGATTTTTTTAATGAATTTTATTTTAATTGATGACCAATTATTTATCATGAATTATATTTTTATCCTTATATTTAAACTTATTAATCAAAATGGATTACCAAATTCAAATATTACAATAGATACATTATCTGTTGTAATAGATGACCCATCTGTTAAAAATTATCAAATCGATGTAAACATTTGTTGCAATAAATGACTAATCTGTTGCAACAGATGACATATTTGTTGCAATAGATGTTTCATTTGTTGAAAATTATTAAACAAATATAGGCATCTATTGCAACAGATGATCCATCTGTTGCAACAAATGAGTTATTTATTACAACAAATATCTATATTTATTTGATAATTTTCAACATATGTGTCATCTATTGTAATAGATGCATTATTCTTTGCAATAGATGAATAATCTATTGGAAATAACTAAACAGATAAAGACATGTAAGTTATTACTTTAAAATTCATTAAAGTTGCAACTGAACTTATTAAATGAAAGCTAATTTTAGTGAAACTAATTTTATTTATTACTAATAATGGTTTAATATAAACTAGTTTCACATCAAATTAATTAGTTTTGACCAAATGGAAGGGTCAAAATCTCTTTATAAAAGTTAACTAAGATAAGATAATTAAGACCAAATTAACATTTTCAAAACTTGTTATTCTTTTCCAAAATACAAACCAACTCACTAATTAATGCGTAATAAAAATACAAGGGGCCAATCATTTCAATCATTTCCATCGGTTTTCGAAAATCTAAAAAAATGTTTCATCTTCTTCTCTTCTCAACAACTCAACCTTTGTTCTAACAGAATGCTCAAATCCTTCACAACAAATCAGTTTTGTTTCCATTTTCGACCACATCAATTGACATTTTTGACTTTCTTCTAATGTGTATTCATCATTTTCCCTCTCTTAACTGGTAAGAATTTTACATTTGATATTTTTTCAAAAAATTAGGATTTTTTAGTTAATGATGAAAAAGAAGAACTTTAGTTGAATTATCTTTAAGAATGTGTTAATAATTTTTGGTTTTGATGCTAAAAAGGTAAAAAGAACAAAATTCTAATTTTTGTGGTATGTTCTCTTAGTATGGAGGTTAGTGTAAAATGTAACTGAGGTATATTTTTTGAGTGAAATATGATTTTTTTTGTGCTATTGTTTTTGTTTTTGTTCTCGAACATTGCTGTAAAAATTACACAACCTTGAACTTTGACCTTTTTCGGAGATTGATAATTTTTTCTTATTGTTTGTGTTGTTGTATTGAATCACTTTATTTCACTTGATATTTATTGGTGTTGTTGGTGAATGTTAATGGTGTTATTGGTGGGTTTTTGTTTGTTTTTTGTTTATTTGTGTTGCGGTATGCTGTTTGTTTTGATTTTTCTTTTGTTGATGTTGTTGGTGTTGTTCGTATTGTTGGTTAGGTACTGTTGATGTTTGTGTATTGCCCAACAGATGTGTAATCTATTGGAAGACCTATTTTAATTTCTTCTAATAGATGACCCATATGTTGTAATAGACGGGTCATCTTTTTGAAGAAATCAAAATAGGTCCTATTATTGGTTTGATTTCTTCCAATAAATGACCCATTTGTTGCAATAAATGGGTCATTTTCTAGAATAAATTAAAATAGGTCTTTCAATATCTGACTTACTTGATGCAATAGATGGATCATCTATTGGTTAACTAGAATGAATTTGTGACGCCCCGAGTCTGGTACCCGGGACGCTACATGGTACTCATAATCTCGAAGGACCACAAGCTAACCCTTAACTGATACCTGTAACTGAGTACTACATAATATACTATAAAAATATGGAAAACTAGTGGAAAACTTGCTATAAGGTTCAAAGATCTGAAATACAACTGAAACGGAATACTAATACAACTGTCTAAATGTCTAGTCTGAAAGCCTCAAAACTGTCTGAATAAGGAGTTGATGGGACAATCCCTTAACAAATCCATCTACTAAAATACTGAATCTAGTAATATAATGAAATAATAAAACTATCTTCTAATGATGAGGACTCACTGCTGGGTCTACTTCTGTTGATTGAAATAGAACGACTAACAGTGCTCCAGAGCTCGTGCTTCTGAACCTATGGTATAAAACACCATAGAGCAGGAAAGTATGCGTTAGTATATGAGAATGTACTGGTATGCTAGATGAGGTAAGGCTAAATGGAAAGGCACATGTGCATGAACTAAAGCTGAATGAATAACATGAGTAGACTGAAAGCGGAATACATGCATGAATGCATAAACTATAATTGAAATCGTAATAACACTGAATAATGAGTTCTAATAACTGGATTACTAATAACTGGGTTTACTAATGACTGTTATCTGAGTTTACTGATACTGAACTCTGATAACTAAGTCTACTGATACTTAAATCTGAGATTAAGCCTATATAACGGGTGATCTCTAAATCTATGGACACTGGAAATGATTGACTGAATCTGAGATCAAGACTATATAACGGGTGATTTTTGAATCTACTGATAATGATAATGATTGTCTGAATCTGAGATCAAGCCTCTATAACTGGTGATCTATGAGAGGTAGTCAAGAATAATATAATAGGTGACTCCTCAGCTGAATTCTATTGCTGAGACTGAATCTGAAACTGAAACTGTGGGAAGTAATCATCTAACCGACATGCCCCTTCTAGCTAATTTGAGGTCCAACCTGTAACCCCAGTTGGAAGGGTGTCAATACCGTGCCACGGGTAAAGATAGCGACTATTTAAACCCAGGATGCCAAGCCTAATATAACAGGTGACACCTGGTTGGAGCCAAGTATAATATAATGGGTGACCCCTGGGAGGTAGTCAAGCCTAATATAACGGGTGACTCCCCATACTGCGCTAGCTATGTAGTTCTGGAGTACAGAGATTGCTACTAACGACTCTACCTAAAATAACAGGGAAGCTGTCATCCCTGCCCTCACTCGGTGATGAATCCCACTCCTAACTGAATAGACACTGAACTAATTCTTAGAGGCTACTAGACTGAGTTGGATCTATTACTGATCGTACTGATTAACTGATCTGAACTGAACTTACTGAGTTCCATTGGTAGATGGAATACTACTAAATTCTTTTATCTGACTAAAGGCTAATGAGTTCTGGACTGAATACTGGAATACTATTGAGGTCTAAACTGAACACTTGAACTGGACTGGACTGATATTGAGATTACTGAATTATTTCTAAGTTCTGTAACTGACTGAGTTCTACGGATCATGGCTTGACTGAGATTATCTTGAAAAATGACACGACTTTAGACAATCAGCTAAATTGTTAGGTACAAGTACCCCCAAGACTCGATAACATAAATTATACAAAACATGACAACTCTTGAATAATAAGACAATGGACTACTATTCACAATACAATCAATGAAGCATTACTTCAAGCACTTGTAAGCCTTAAAATTGCACATGTATAGAGATGCATATTAATGTTTCATAATTTATTCACTAAGGAATTCACATGAATGGGAATGCATGCAATATATCCTAATCCATTCACTAAGGTCTTTCAACAAACACTTGAAATGCATGAACTTACACATAATTAGGGATTTTATGCTAACATGCTATTATGACATTATTTCACTCACATAGGCATTTTATCAAACAAATGGGGAGAATGCTTTGGTTATACAATAATTTTTACACCTAATTATCTTGGATACATCAATCAACATGTAACTTGAAAGGGTTTTATCATGAACATCACATAATATCACATACTAGGATCAAAGTTTGGGCCTCTGTAATTAAAACATGAATTAAAACTCAACAACAACATGAACTTCAATTTCTACTCCCATAAATCATGAAAAACTCATAAATATGAAATCTTGAATTTAGAAAAAGGATTCTTGAAATTCTTGGAGGGAAGGAACCCAAGAATCAACATCTAACATACCTTAGTTCTTGATTTTACAAAGATTGACAGTGGAATTTTCTTGAAATTGGATCTTCAATTGGAAACCCTAAACTTGTTCCTAAGGAAAATTGAGAGAAAGCTAGTATATGTGGGTAAACAATGGTTGAATCTCGTGTTTATAGGGTTATATAGGGGTGAAAAAAAAACCCTTTTGCCCTTGCAAATATAGAATTGGCCTGCTAAAAATTTGCCCAAGCAGGAATAGGCAAGGCGCCGCCCTGCCTAGTCTGCCGGATTATACAGGGCGATGCCCTGCTTAGAGAGCCGGGCTAGCTGGGGTGATGCGGGCTTATCGCATCGGGATAATGTTTAGAAAATCCAAACAAACCCTTATGCTATCCAAAAAATTTTGAAACTCATCTGAGATGTACTATTGACTTGCCCCATCGTGAATCAACTTAAACATCAACAAACGGAGGTCGGAAGGTCATGAAATAATTCATCAAAGTTTGAAGGCTTATGAAATGAAGAAGTTCCAACACTTAGCCAAATTTATTAAGTGTTAAGTTTCTGTTGACATTCTTTAAAAATCTCTAACAACTAGGAAGATTTGCGGGGTCTTACATTATCTCTCCCTTGGAAACATTCGTCCTCGAATGGACCTGACTAGGCTGAGAATATTGATAGACTGAACTTACTTAAGGAAAGTGAACATCTGAAACATGAATATATGAATAGAACTACTGATGTACTGAAATTTCATACTGAACATGCATATCTGATTCATTGATATCTGACTGAACTAACTCTTGAAGACATGACTGAATATGCATTGATAACTGATACTAACTCTGTAAGGAACATCTGAACATGTAACTGGGTTTTAAGAACATGAAAGCATCAGGGATTTATAGGGTATCTCCCCCTTGGGACACTATGTCCCTCTAAGACTGCTTACTTTACTGTTAGTACGCTTACTATACTGAGCTACCGGGGAAAAGCTGAAGCGATGCACAAGGCACCTACAAGCTAGATCATAACTGAACCTTGGGAGTCTGAAACTAATGTATGTCTCATAAACTAAGCTGAACTTGCAACTACTAGGACTTGATATCTTGGAATAGATACATTCCTGAGATTTCTGATAGTATGTCTCGATGGAAAGATAGAAAAAAAAACCCATATGAATTTGACTGTCTGACTGCTAAACTGACTTGCTGGCTTTACTAACTAACTCATGCTAAAAACTTATACTTAACTGAAGTACTTCTTCTTCACTATTCCAACTATACTCTCCATCTTAGCTTCAAGCCATCATCATAAGTCTGTGAACACTTTACAAAACTCTGAACTGAACTACAATAATCTAGAGTCTAGGGTGAATAATGCACATGAATAATAACTCATCTTGAAAGTCTGCACCTAAAAGCATAAAACTTCACTGCTAATACTATCTTCTGGAATACAATTCTTAACACTCTTTAGTTTTTACAATCATCATCACATACTTACGCTCCTTTCAACACATGTTTGTCTCACTAAACACATCATATGCCTCTGTTTCTTCATAGACTACTAAGATCACACATTCTAACTCACATCCACACCTTCATACTTAGTTTTAAATCCGCAAACTTAAATTCTTGCATGCACTGTTCAAACCTACTGATTTACCTCTTATAAACTATCCCCATGAATACATAATCTACTTAATCTAGATAATGCTATCCCAACTCTACTACTGCTAAATTCTTGGGTTCATGCTTCTAACCCTAGGTCATATACTGTAATAGGATTCTGAGAAAAGATCTGATGATATATCCTAAATTGGGTTAGTGAATGAGTTTTCTGACCATGAATAAAATCTTTGCAACTTTAGATCATGACGAAACTAATGGGATACCTTTCTGTGGCTTAATTTGAGACACAAAAGAAGGGAAATTTTTCCTAAAAGATCTCAAAGCCTCTTGTCCATAAGTGCGGAGCACAACACAACCATGCATAAGACTCTACTATATTCGGCTTTCAAACTTCCTAGGACACTGTTGAACCTTAGGCTTTGTTACCAAGTTTGTAATGCCCTGAGTCTAGTACCCCGGATACTACATGGTGCTCATAATCCCGAAGGACCATAAGCTAACCCTTAATTGATACTTGTAACTGAGCACTGCCTACGATAAAAATGCAGAAAACTGATGGAAAACTTTCCATAAGGTTCAAATATCTAAAATACAACTAAAACTGAATGCTAATACAATTGTCTAAACGTCTAGTCTAAAAGCCTCTAAACTGTCTTAATAAGGATTTGATGGGACAATCCCCCAACTAACTCCATCTACTAAAATACTAAATTTAGTAATATAATGAAATAATAAAACCTTCCTTGAATGATGAGGACTCGCTACTGGGTCTACTACTGCTGACTAAAACTAAATGACTAAGGGTACTTTGGATCTCGTGCTTTTAAACCTATGGTATAAAACACCATAGCGCAGGAGAGTATGCGTTAGTGCATGAGAATGAATTGGTATGCTAGATGAGGTAAGGCTAAATGCAAAGGCTCACATGCATGAACTAAAGCTGACTGAATAACATGGGTATACTGAAAGAGGAATAGATTCATGAATGCATACACTATAACGGAAATTGTAGTAATAGTGAATACTAAGTTCTAATAATTGGATTACTGATAACTGGATTTACTAATAACTGCTATCTGAGTTTACTAATAATAAACTCAGATAACTGAGTCTACTGATACTGAAATCTGAGATCAAGCCTATATAACAGGTGATCTCTGAATCTATGGATGATGGAAATGATTGACTGAATTTGAGATCTAGCCTATATAACGGGTGATCTTTGAATCTACTGATAATGATAACGACTGTCTAAATCTGAGATCAAGCCTGTATAATGGGTGATCTATGAATCTACTGATAATGATAATGACTATCTAAATACGAGATCAAGCGTATATAATGGGTGGTCTCTGAGAGGTAATCAAGCTTAATATAACTATTGACTCCTTAGCTGAGTTCTATTTTTTAGACTAATTCTAAAACTGAAACTATGGGAAGTAGTCATCTAACCGACATGCCTCTTCTAGCTAATTTGGGGCCCAACCTATAACCTCAGTTGGAAGGGTGTCAATATCATGCCACGAATAAAGAAAACTACTATCTAAACCCAAGATGCCAAGCCTAATACAACTAGTGACATGTGGTTGGAGCCAATCCTAGTATAATGGGTGACCCCTGGGAGGTATTCAAGCCTAATATAATGGGTGACTTCTCATCCTGCGCTAGCTACACAGTTCTGGAGTACAGGGATTTCTACTAATGACTCTTCCTAAAATAATAGGGAATCCATCATCCCTTCCCTTGCTCAGTACTGAATCCCACTTCCAACTGAATAGACACTGAACTGATTCTTAGAGGCTACTAAACTGAGCTGGATCTATTACTGATCATATTGATTAACTGAGCTGAACTAAACTTAATGAGTTTTGTTGGCTGATGGAATACTACTGAATTCTTTTATTTGACTGAAGGCTACTGAGTTTTGGAGTGAATATTTGAATACTATTGAGGTCTGAACTAAATACTGAACACTTGAACTGGACTGGACTGATATTGAGATTACTGAATCATTCCGAAGTTCTGTAACTGACTGAGTTCTATGGATCATGGCTTGACTGAGATTATCTTGAAAACTGACACGGCTCTAGACACTCAACTAAATTGTCAGGTATAAGTACCCCCAGAAATAAATAACATAAATAACACAAAACATGACAACTCTTGAATAATAAGACAATGGACTACCATTCACAATACAATCAATGAGGCATCACTTCAAGCACTTGTAAGCCTTAAACTTGCACATGTATAGAGATGCATATTAATGTTTCATAATTCATTCACTAAGGAATGCATGCAATATATCATAATCTATTCACTAAGGTATTTCAACAAATACTTGACATGCATGAACTTACACATAATTGGGGATTTTATGCTAACATGCTCTTATGATGTTATTTTACTCACATCGAAATTTTATCAAACATATGGGGAACATGCTTTGGTTATACAACAATTTCTACACCTAATTATCATGGATACGTCAATCAACATGCAACTTGAAGGGGTTTTATCATGAACATCAGATAACATCACATACTAGGATCAAAGCTTGGGACTTTGTAATTAAAACATGGATTAAAACTCAACAGCAACATGAATTTCAATTTCTACTCCCATAAATCATGAAAAACTCATAAATATGAAATCTTGAATTTAGAAAAAGAATTTTTGAACTTCTTGGGTTGAAGGAACCCAAGAATCAACATCTAACATACATTAGTTCCTGATTTCACAAAGATTGATGGTGGAATTTTCTTGACTTTGAATCTTTTATTGGAAACCCTAAACTTGTTCTTGAGTAAAATTGAGAGAAAACTAGAATATGTGGGTAAACAATGGTCGAATCTCATGTTTATGGGGTTAAATAGGGGTGGGAAAAAGACCCTTTTGCCCTTGCAAATACGAAATTGGACTGCTGAAAATTTACCAAGCAGGAATAAGCAAGGCACTGCCCTGCCTAGTCCCCCAAATTATCTAGGGCGCTGACTTACTTAGAGCGCCGGGATAGCTGGGGTGACACAGGCTTATCGCGTCGAGATACTATTTGAATAATCCAAACATGCCCTTATGTTATCCTGAAAATCCCTAAACTCACCCAAGAAGTACTATTGACTTGCCCCATCATGAATCAACTTAAAAATCAACAAACGGAGGTCGGGAAGGTCACGAAATAATTCATCAAAGTTTGAAGGCTTATGAAATGAAGAAGTTCCAACACTTAGGCAAATTTTCTAAGTGTCAAGATTCTCTTGACATTCTTTAAAAAGCTCCAACGACTATGAAGATTTGCGGGGTCTTACAGAATTATTCAAATAGATGCCCCATTTTTTATAATAGATGGCTTATCTTTTAGAATAAATCAAAATAACTCTTCCAATAAATGATCTATTTGTTGCAATAGATGGATCATTTTTTGGAAGAAATCAAACCAGTAGCAAGACTATTTTGATCTCTTCTAATAGATGACCCATCTATTAGAATAAGTAGGTTATTTATTGCAATAGAGGGGTCATCTATTGAAAATATTCTTATAATGTATTGTATTTATTAAATTTTGTGTTACCTTTTTAAAATAATGCACACATCAATTGTAATTTTTTTTCTCTTATTGGTATATAAAAATGTCTCCCAAAAGAAAAAAAGTGGATCAACTTCTGATCAACCAACCAAAAAGGCTAAATTACAAATGGTTTTGGAGGAGATTGTTGAACAAGGTCTTTTAGAAATAAATAAAGTTTTACCTTCTCTAGATAATGAAGTTTTGTAAAGAGATAATTTTCAAAATAAAGTTGAGGGAGTTGAAGAGAAGTTTGTAGAGGGCAGTGATGAAATAAAAAAGAGGGAAAAAATAGAGATAATGAGGATGGAGATGATAAAAATAAAAGAGATGAGGATGAAGGTGAAAATAAAGAGAAAAAAGAAAGTGAGAAAGAAGAGAAAAAAGAATGTGAGCTTAGAGATGATGAGGAAGAAGATGTTTCAGAAAATGAAAAGATAAAGATATTGATGATGATCTTGTTACATCATTGATTGAACATGAACTTAGATGAAAAATACCCTAGCATGATCTTGTCAAGACTTTTAGTATTGACAAGTACCATGTTGAGATGCCTATAGATAAACCCACAGGTATAACTGGTGATTTTGTAGTTAAATCTCTAATGGGTAAAAATTTTGATATGTTTAGGAAAATTTTGAGGGAGGAAAAACTGAAGGATTATTTTAAGTCCACCTCATTTAGATACTTTCTAATTTCCCAGAGGACAAAAATGCATTCTTTCAAATGACTATGGTATATGATATTCTCAAGCGCAATATCAAGTACAGGGGTAATGAAAAAGAACTGAAGGATGAGGACAAGAAGATGGATGAAATCTGGATAAATTACTGAGGCATGCCGATTTGTTTTGGCATGAAAGAGTTTGCCATAGTGATTAGCATGAGATGCCATCATCCACTTGAATATATTCCCAAAGTAACACATAAAGACAAGTAGGAAAGCCAAACCACTATCAAATAAAGGCAAGTCATTAACCAAAACACCACCCACCAAAACCAACGAAGGCAGAGAAAAAATAAATGAGTTATTGGTCATTGTTGGACCTAGATATAAAGCCAGGACTTTGATAGCTAATCTTTAGAATAAAAAATTTCCAAAGAATTACAAGGAGTTGTTACACTTAGTTTGGTTCGTGCATTCCATTATATAGGCTAGAGGCATCAACAAAGTCATAGAACCTGAAGTGTTGGTGCTTGCTCAGAATTTGGATAAATTCAACAATTATCCATGGCGATGTGAAAGCTATTTCTTTATTGTCAAATATTTATTGACAAAGTTATCCCCAAAGACATTCATATAATACAGTTTTCCTTAGGCTTTCATGGTAAATTTTATCCCTATTTCTTTAGTCTTTCATTTATTTATTCTATTGAACAATTATTCTAACTTTTTTTTGCATCATATTTAAATTTTAGGCTTGGGCATTTAAAGTCATTCCTCACCTCTGATAGTAGGTCAAGGACTACTCGGATGAGGTTTCTCATCCAATAATCCTTAGGTGGTTATCTACTAGGAACAAACCAAAAATGAATCCCCTTGATCTCTTCAACCCTCCTGATGATATAGTAAGTATTCTTTAAATATAATAATTTTAATAAAGTTAATATATTGTAACAAATGGGTCATTTGTTGCAATAGATCGTTCATTTATTTTATAGGTTCTCTAAATCTGTATTAATAGGATTACCTATCTACTGTAACTTATGCAATAGATGGGTAATATATTACAATCGATGGTCTATATATTGCAATAGATCACTTATGTATTGCAATAAATTGTTTATCTATTGCAACAGATGACTCATCTATTGCAATAGATGGTCCATCTGTTGTATAGGCTTGTGTTAACATATTACCCATTCACTGTAGCTTATGAAACAAATAGGTAATCTATTGCAACAGATTATCCATGTACTGCATATATTCTCTATGTTAGCATATCACCTAATTTATTATAAATTATTATCTGATTTTAACATATCTACTTTTATTTATAAGTTGTGCAACCCTGACTTATACCTACTGAGCAGGAGTTGGAGATGACTTATTTTATTTCTCTAGGTGTTTTTCAAACAAATCCAGGCCCAAAGGTAGACCCAAAAAAAATAGCTAGAGCAAGAACCATAAAAAAAGTAGCTAGGGGAGGTCAGATTATTCTTGTTGAGCCTCATGTTGAGGTTCTTGATGATAATGCAACAAATTTGGGTATTGTTGCTGGTGGTGGTGATGGTATTGGTTGTGGATTTAGTTATGGTATTGGTGTTGGTGGTGGAGTTAGAGTTAGTGATATTGGTGTCAAGCATGTTGGTGCTGGTGTCTAGCATTATGATGATGCTCATAAAAAAAATTTGAAACCAGAGTTGACCATGATGATGGTCATAATGGTGGTGGACTCACCCTTTTCAGTGGCCCCTCTTTAAGCTCATTTTCTGTTTGCAATACCAAGAGTGCAAGGACAAATATGAGGATTTTATTTAAAGCATAGATGGCCTGTCTACTGCAGTCAAGGAATTAACATCCAAGAGGGGTGTGAAACCATCAAGGATGTTTATAGAGTAATTCAATCCATTTTAGGTTAGGAGGAAGAGAAAAGAAATTTCAAAGGTACTCTCAAATATTAAATCAAGAAAAATTACAACTCCTCTTTAATGTTAAGCATGTTTAAGGGGCCACTAAAGAGCAGGGACCACTGAAGAAGGTGAACATATACAAGTTGGTTCAACCCACCAAGAAGTCTAGTTTGAACACACTGATCAAATCCAGAAAGGCCTCACAATTCTATACCATGCATGAATTTTGGCCACTAGACTTCAAGAACATGACTGATATGAAGGTGTGGTATGAGGACTGAGTAAGTTTACTTTTTCTAACCTTCTATCTATTTTATTTCTTAAATTCTAAGTTATCTATTGCAATAGATTTAGGGGCGTGCAAAGATCGAACTATCTGATAAAAATGTTATTGGATTATTGGGTTAACGATTTTTTATTGGTTTTATAAAAATATTTATTGGGTAAATGGTTTGATTTTGCTTTTTATCTTATTGGGTTGTTGGTTAAATCGATAACCAATAAGGATACACTAAGTTACTGTTTTATCCCTAATAATGTTATATACATGTGTGTGTATATATACATACATACATATATATATATATATATACACACACACACATACTACTTTTCATAATTCAGTGATTCACTATATACACTACTTATTTATAATTCAGTGATTCACAAAGTATTAACCTATTCAGGGAAATAAAGACACAATATAAAATGCGAGTATTATCATATTGGAATGCTTGAAACATTTAGTATCTTCCAACAATTAGGATTCCATTTTTTTTACCGAACTAACATTCAATTCAAGTTTGAAGATTCTTGTAAATTAAAATGCATTGCGTAAGATTTTGGCAATAACTAAGATTTTTTTTTTATGTTAGTTGTTACTATTTCTATTTATGAGTATTTACTTACTAGTTAAACCAAAAACTGAACCGTTAAGGACCAAAATTGATAAATCGAAAACCAATTTCTTATTGGTTGGTTATTGGTTTTACATATTTTAAAACTAAAATACGATAAACCGAACCACCAATACATAAAACCGAACAGAACTAATTGATGCATATCCCTAAATTGGTTAACCATCTGTTTCATAAGTTGCAGTAGATTGGGTAATTAGTTAATATGACTCATTTACTACAACAGATTACTCATATGTTACATAAGTTGCAGTAGATGGATAATTGAGTAAAGACAGCTTTCCCCCCTGAACTTGTCCTCCCAACTAACTCACTTTAACACTTAAATTTAACTTCCGTTTATTTACCCCCCTTAGATTTTTTAAAGTTTATTTATTTCATCCCTAATTCTGACGTGACATTTTTTTTAAAAAGGGGCGCATTTATTTATTAAAAAATTTAATTTTAGTAATATTATATTTAAAATATAGTAAGAAACAAAAAAATAATATTTTTTTTAAAACACACTTTCTTTTTCTTCTTCTTCTTCTTCTTCTTCAAAACATCAACAACAACAATACTCAAATTCCTCCATTAAAAACCTCAAATACATTCTTCACCACTTTTCTTCTTCAATTTTTTCATATTCCTCCATTAACACCACCAAAAAATAACCACAAAGATACTAAGTTAAAATTTTTCCTCCATTAAACACCCAACTTTCATCTTGAAGATAAACCATCCAATTTTCATTCAAATTTCTTATATACATATATATATATATATAGAAAAATAAAAAAATAAAAAATTTCCTATTCTTCACCTATCCCACCTCCAAACCCATCAACAACACCCCACCTTCTCGCTCCTCCTTAGCCAAATCCACCACCAAACCCGCCAACAACCCCACCTAACTTCTCCTCCAATTTCGAAAACTGCCACCCCCACCTTTAATTTCTCCTCCTTCAACCCTTTAGATCAATAAAAAAAGAATGAAATTGAGTTTAAATAAATTGCATGCCTTGTATTCTACATAAAAAATTTACATGGTTTGGATGTTTGGTTATTGATTTTAGAGAACTTAGTGTTGATTTGGTCAAATTTTTCAAGTGGTTTAAATTTTTTTTATCACTATTTTATGGTATATTTCGATGGTTGTAATTAGATTTTTCAAGTGGATTGAGTTTTTCGACGAAAATTTGTCAAAAAATCTGACATGTGTGGTTGTACTGGGGTGGATGGAGGTGTGTGTAGGTGAGGAAGTGGGGGGGTTAGATGGGGTGTGTATAGGTGTGGGAGTAGACGGGAGGGGGGGGGAGGGGAAGAAATGGGGGGTTACGAAGAAGATGGAAAATGGGGGGTAGGGGTATTTTTTAATTTAAAATATTTTATATATATATTTAAAAATATGTATATATGTATATATGTAATACCCCAAAAAAATTTTCGTTGAAATTTTGTGCGTAAACGTGTTGGGTTCTATCTTCTAGGATGAATTATAAATTTTTCATGAGGAATGTCTTAGATTATGACCAACCATTGCATAGAGTATCGAATAATATTTCCAAAGATATGTGGATCATCCAAAACGGACACCCGAGCGACGAGTTATGAACATTTTGATCGAACCGTGAATAGTAGTGAACAGTAAAAATGTGCAGGAAAAAGTACTGAGGCCTGGCGTATTTTTGCTCCAACTTTAAATGATCATAAATCCTTTTACATAATGATCTGGGTGATCTACTATATATCAACGGAAAGATATACGAGTCTTCTTTCCAATGAAATTGGTTTCATCCAATTTTTCTAGCGGAGCAAGAAGTTATGGTCGATCTACTTCAGCCTATCAAAAGCGAATTTTTGGGTCAACTTCAGATGATCATAACTCCTCGTACACAATGATCTGGGTGAGATACTATATATAAATGAAAAGATATGAGAGTCCTCTGTCTAATGAAATTGGTTTCATCCAATTTGGATAACGGAGTAAAATATTTTGGTTGATCTACTTCAGACTATCAAAACAGTCCACCAAAGGATAAATTCGAGAATTATTTGTTTTTTAGGGGCGTTTCGGTCATTCCCCCTCACCCAAAATCCATCCAAACCTTATATTAAAGCCTATTAGAAGCATTATATGTTATATTTCATCAAATTCCCTCAAAAAGAAAACCCTAAGCTCCTACGTCCAACTTCAAGAACCTCCAAAGTTCACCATTAATTCTGCAAATTTATTCAAGATTCCAAGTTCCTAGTTCAAGAACTTCAAGAACCTCCAAAGTTCACCATTAATTCTACAAATTTATTCAAGATTCCAATTCCTAGTTCAAGAACTCCAAGAACCATCATTCAAAGGCACGATTAACATCTCAAAAATGAGTATCAATCTAAAGTTCATCATTCAAGGCATGTGGGGTTTTTCAACAAGAACTCTCTTTCGTTCTTGTGCTCAAAAGTAATTTTCTTTACAAAGGCATGATTTTTATTTGATTTTTACGAATTTTAAGCATGAACCATATCTTATGATGATTATTATGAAATCTTGATGTTTATGATTTTAAAAGATGAATTTACATGTGTGGAGATATAAAGCATGAATCTTGAACGATATTTATCATGATTTTGATATTTGGGTCGTGAATCCCCATTGAAAATTGTGTTTTTTGAGAAAGTGCGTGTTATAAGCACGTTGATGTTGAATATTTGAGATATTTTGAATGATTTGACCTTTCGGTTTTAATGGAGTTGTTTTGAACTCGAGTGTGAAAGAAATCCACAACGTGGTTGATTTTGATAGATGGGAAGCATGATGGCTCCCAATGTATATTTATATATTACTGAAATTGTTTTGTTGTGGATTGTCTTTGAAATGATCTGAGCTAAGTCTGGGAGAAATCTTTAGTACCGAGTGGGAGGTATAAAGCGACCTTACTTTCCTAGAACTACGTGCCCTCGTAGGAGTGAGCCTGAGGCTGATTTATATAGTGATCACTAGTTTGTGTGGATTTGATATCGATAGTCCTACCCCGATGGCAAGGATAGGATGGCTCTCCCCAACGTGGGTTGTACGTTGGACTCCATGTAGCTCAAATGGTTTATGTCGGTTCTAGGATCTCCCAGTGTGTGTGTGTTTCCTTATGTCTATGGTTAATGGTGAAGTGATTGAAAGTGGAATTGTGAAAGTTATTCTTTCAAAAGATTTAAATGATATTTACATTATGAGAATTGATATTCTTGATGAACTAAAAGTGATTGACAAATTAGGTGATGACTCACATGTATTATTGTACTTATTTCATCCTCTCATGATTATGATGATTTTCTTTGGGCTATGTGACTCTTTCATACATCCTGCATATTTATTATAAATATTTATTACGATGATGTTTATAAAACTGCATACACCCCCATATACTCGGTTCCTCTCCATGGTACTGACCCACATCTTTGGATGTGGGCTGCATTTTCTCGGAATATAGGTTCAGGTGCTCAGTTCCAGGTTTGACAGTGATTCTTCGGGCATGCTGTTCTACATTCTCTGTCGTGGTGATTCCTCATGTTTTGAGGATGTGATGTCTGATGTTGGTTTCACAAAATTGTTTACATTTGATAATTGAGTATGTCGGTTGGGGCATGTCTCAATGGCTCGCTGGTTTTATTGATTTCTTAGAGGCTTTTCAGACTAGTATAGATGTTGGGAGTTGACTAATAAGTCGTATTTTGTTATCTTTCTGAAATTCTTTTATTCTTGGATGATGATTACTCTGTTGATATTTGAGGGTTATTGATGGAAACCCCGTTGATTCGTGTTGAACTGAATGAAAATAGCTCAAAGGGTTAGCTTAGGGCTACTCGTAGCCTCAAGCACCGTGTGACGCTCCGGGACCCGTTTTGGGGGCGTTACAATATATTTATATATATTATTTTTATATATAAATATATATATATATAAATTATTAAAAAAATACTTTATTTGTGTGGCTTTGACATGACGATGATATGGCGCTGACGTGTTAGTGAGTGTGATGAACTCTCCGTTATGAGAGTGGTATAATATATTAAGGGGTGAAATTAATTCACTTTAAAGACGTTAAGAGGGGTAAATAAACGGAAGTTAAGTTTAAGTGCTAAAGTAAGTTGGGAGGACAAGTTCAGGGGGAAAAAAATGTCTTTTCTCTAGGTAATTTGTTAACATAGGTTCATAGAACCTATGTAATAGATGACTCATCTGTTGTTATAAATGGTCCATCTATTGCAGTAGATGGACCATTTGTTTTATAAGTTATAGTAGATAGGTAATCTATTAGCAGGTTTAGAGAACCTATGTAACAGATGACCCATCTGTTGTAACAGATGGTCCATCTGTTGTATCTTTCCAATTTCTTATAAGTTACTACCTTATTTAAAAATTGTATTCTTATGTCAAAGCATGTTGATGAAATTATTTGCCTTATGAGGGAAAGACACCTTAAATTCACAAAGCATTATGATATTGGGGATAGGATCATGTAACTCAATTTCTACAATAACTTCTTGGGTAGGTACAACAAACTCTGTGAAGAAGAGACAACTCCCAGAGCCAAAATAATTGAGGAGTTAGTTGCCGAGTTTGTATGAAATGATGATGTGATTAACTATTATAGATTAAAGATGCCATTCCTAAATGTCATGGATTGGATCATTGTAAAGAGGATTCTTACAGTCATGAACTTGAAGAGTAACATTTTACAATTATTGAGATCCTCATCAATGAGGGAGTCATGAATGTTTATGAATACAACATACTAGTCTTTGAGGTGTGAAAATTTTTTGTTTTCATGAAGCCACTATTGGAGTTGTTCCAAAAATTGTTGAAGCAAAGTTGCATAATGGGTCGCTTGCCAGAGAAGTTGCTCAACAAAAGATAGTCTCTTAAAGGTTAAAAACAGGGCTTCCAAAAAATTAGATTGGTACCTCGTGCGGGTTATATACGTGCGCATTTATTGAATGTTAGCTAACCGACACAGAAATGACAACTCCAAGGACCTTATTGAATGACAACACAGTGTCAAGGATGCAAGTGTTCTAGGTTGCTGGGATACTCTATAAAATTTTGAAGCCCTGATTTTTTCCTTGTAATTATTTATCTTGATGTGTATAAAAATTATTAATGATAATTTTTTATTTTTAGTATTTTAGTTAATTGTTTTATTTAATTGGTGATGACAATATTTTAGTAATTTAAACTGAAGTCCATTTGTTTTGTTATTAATTCTATTTTATCCTTTGATTTGAAAACTTATGAATTATTACAAAAAATAATTACTAAGTTCAAATATTCCAACAAGTGCATTAGAGATATAGACATCTTTGATAACGCTCAAATTACACTCTTGAATGGGTATAAACAATTGTTGTCAATAAAATAGCCCAACTTAGATTGGGGTCGAATCCACAAGGAGTGAAAGCATGGAATTCAAAACTCAAGACTGTTGATAGTCTACTAAAAGGTGACCCATAATGTGAATAAAAGAAAAATAAATGTAAAATAGGGGAATTAATTTGAATGTGTTTGTAGTGAATTACTCTAATTTTAGAGCACTATCTTGATGTTGCAAAATGCTAAGGGTGACTTCAATCGAGAATAGGTCTTGGGGTTATGCAATTCTAGGAGTGGGTTCATGCATGGGTACTTGACAATTTATCTAACTTTTAACTAAAAGTGATGGGTAGGCTAGATGTCAATGTATTAGTGTCAATCTTTCAATTATAACACCAAATTTCACAAATGGATTCTTTCGAACACCTCACAAGTGTGACAATTTTCCACATCTATTGCCTCAATTGACATCCTTATGTGTAAGAGATGTCATTAAATGAAATGAATCAAGTTATTGGTTGCATTTATTCCTCACCCATGTACCCTCTTTCAAGAATGACATGGGATCAAGGGTGTTTGGGTTTTGCAACCCACAACCCTTAGTTAAATCATAGAATAAATGAAACACTCATTACAAATAACTAATTAGAAGAATAATTAGCTAACACCCATACAACACCACAACCTAAGAAAGCATAACCCCAAGCTTTAGAATTAGCTACTCATAGATAAAAAGTACAAAAATATACCAAAGTTATCATTGACTTCATCCATGAGAAGTAGAGAGAATGTAGCTACAAAATTGGAATATCAATAAATCTTCAATAAAAACTCACTAACTTATAATTTTCATTCGAGTTTAGTACAAAATTCTTCTAATATGAAAATATAGGTGATAAGATAAAAAGAGAAAACTAAGATGCTAAGTTCCAAAGATGCAGGCTAAGTCTTGAAAAATAAGCTAGGAACCCTTCTTTAGGTCCCACTTTCACATTTGACAAAATTACAAAATTGCCACGTTGCTTTTGATCTTCTTGAGCGGATCCAAAGTGGATAAATAACAGATAGAGAGTATATGGATAGCATCTCCAAAGCAGATGCAAGGCGGATGCGAAGTGGATGACTCTTTTCCTTCACATTTGGCTTCTTGTTGACTTAAATGACTTGCCCATCTTTCCCTTTTTACTTTTACCTACATAAATAAGTATTAGTAAGATATTACCATCAAATCAATGGAGAAGCATGATAATTTAGGCTTAAAAGATGCTAACAAGTCGTTAAATTAATAATTTATCAATCTACATAATGCAACGGATGACTAACTTATTGCAACAGATGATTTATTTGTTGGAAGAGATAAAAAAGATATAGACATACATTACATAATGCCACAGATGACTAACCTACTACAACAAATATTTCATCTGTTGAGAATTATGAAATAAATATATTTTATGTTGTAACGGATGTATTATCTATTGCAACAGATGAGTCATCTGCTGGAAATTATCAAATAGAGATAAATATTGATTACAACATATGCATTATCTATTACAGTAGATGAGTAAGCTGATGGAAATTACCAAATAGATAAGGACATCTATTTCAACAGATGAGTCATCTATTGCAAAATATATCTCATCTATTGAAAATTGTCAAACAGATATAGATATTTGTTGAAACAGTTAAATTTCTTGCAATAGGTTATACACTTAGATGATCATGTAATTAAAATGTAATTCATTGAAATTGTAATTGAAATCATTAAATGAGATTTAATTTTACTTAAATTTATTTATTTATTATTAATAATGATTTAATTTGAAATATTTCACATCAAATTAGTCAACTGATCACTCTATTCAGGACGAATACACTTAGTTGATCATGTATTACAATGTAATTCATTGAATTTGCAATTGAACTTATTCATGGAAAGATAAATTTACTTAAATCAATTTAGTTAGTACTAATAATGTTTATATTTGAATCGTTTCACATCAATTTAGTCAATTGATCACTCTACTCGGGACGAATACACTTAGGTGATCATGTAATTATAAAGTAACTCATTGAAGTTGCAGTTGAACTCATTAATTGAGAGCTAATTTTACTTAAATAAATTTATTTATTGCTAATAATAGTTTAATTCAAATTATTTCACACCAAATTAGTCAATTGATCACTCTTTTCTGTAATTCCCTACATTTTTTAGCTAGTTTATGAACCGTCGTTCTTACGTGTAGAAGCTATAGTTCAAGTGATTCCCATAAGAATATAAGTTTTATTATCCTTATCTTCATGTTTGATTTGCTTTAGAGTTGAAAAATATTCATAGAAAGCATTTAGAGCCAAGTTGATCTAAGATCCTTTGATTCGTCCAAAAGTTGATATTCGATTTTCCAAGGGTCATCTTTAAATGAGCATAAATTGATGTATATGTTTTAACCCATAAAATTATATAGAATCTAATTATCTTTCCAACGATACCAATTTTTCCAAAATCCGATACCTGAACGAAAAGTTACAACCATTTTCGTGAGAGGCAGTAAGCCGAGGCGCTAAGCGAGGCGGCGCCCTGCCTATTCCTGCCAGTGTAATTTTCTGCAGTCAAGCTCCGTGTACATGAAGGGTATTTGGGTCATTTTACACCCTTAAATAGCCCCAATAACACGAGATTCAGCCCCCAAACACCAAATTGTACCCTTATTCTCTCAGATCCTCTCAAGAACAAAGCTTAGGGTTTCAACCTAAGATTCAAGAAAACTCAAGATTTCACCATGGTTTTTCAAAATTGATTAATGATTCAATATTCCTAGAACAAGAGATTCAAGAGTCTACCTTCAAGAACACCATTGAAGATTCAAATGTTCAAGATTTTAACATTCAAAGCATCATAGGAATCCAAGATTCAAGCTTTCTCATCTAAGATCGTCAATTAAGGTATGTGGCATTTCAACTAGGAAAATTCTTTTGTCCTTGTGCCCAAAATTTATTTTAACTTATAAATTACTGAATTTTATGAGATTTTTTCATGAAATTGAAATTAGGATTTATACCCAATTTATACTGTTTGAAGATTATGAGTTTACAAGTGATTGAATATCGAATTGCATGACTATTTTCATGTATTTATGCGCGTAACACAATTTTCTAGATTTCTGAAAGTGAGTTTAAGTATGATATTGAGATTCTTGATCTTATTATTTTGATAGTGTTGAAGTATTTTCAAGAAGCATATTGTGTTGGATGTTTTTATGTGATTTTGAATGTTTATATATGAGTTCTAAATTGGGGTTCATACCCACTATCACTATTTACAAGATTATGAGTTTGAGAGCTGTTGAAGATAAATTTCATGAGTTTGTTTATATTTTCATAAGCATTGCTGAAATTTCTAGATTTTATGATAAATTATGAGTATTTAAATTATCACAAATGAATTTTTAGACGTTTTGTTGTGGGATTGAAACATGGGTCTTTAAGCCCTATTTGAGATTATTATTTTGGAGAATTTGTAATGCCCCAAATCTGGTACCTGAAATGCTACACGGTGTTCATGATCCTGAAGGACCACAAGCTAACCCATGACTGATATCTATACCTGTATACTGCATAATGTACTGTCAAATGCAGAAACATGAATTGAAAGGTCATAAGGTTCAAACTGTAACATAATATCTGAGGAAAAGTATTACATCTAAATGGGGCATGAAATACCCAAAATAATTGAAATAAACTAACTGAACATAATAGTCTGGAAAGCCTCTAACTGACTGAACTATCTGAATGAGGAGTTGATGGGACATGTCCCCAAATAAATCCAACTAATAAATTAATTAATAAGGTAATAAAGAAATGATCATTTCCTCGAAGGATGAGGACTCGCTGCTAACTCTGACTGCTAATATCTGCAATCTACTGATGCTCTGGAGTTCGTATCTCTGAATCTATGGTATAAGATACCATAGCACGAATGCGTTAGTACAACTGAATGTATTGGTATGCATATAAGGTAGGATAAATGCATAGGGTTCATATGCAAGAACAATAACCGACTGACTATCATGAGTGTGAGAATACATGCATGAGACATGATAACTGACACTGATACCATGATAACATGATTACTAAATTTGAATATTGATAACATGACATACTGATAACTGATATAACTGATAACATAATTGACTGTATCTGACAGTCCTGATCTGATCAAACTAGCTAAGTTTTGTACTGTATCTGAGTTGACTGTCTCTAACAGTCCTAAAATCTAAAGAATTATCTGAGTTTTTTTACTGAGACTGATAGTGAAACTGTGGGAAATAGTCATCTAACCGACATGCCCAAAATAACGCATTGTAGCGGAACTAGGGTCCAATCTGTGCTCTGATTAGAAGGGTGTCAATACCGCACCACTAGTAAGGACAACATGTGAGTAACCCTCAACTAGCAGGTTACTTTAATGAGAATAGTGGGAACCCTCAACTAGCTGGTTAAGCCACCTTATCTACCCTTAACTAGCAGGTATGATTTCTCAACCTACGCTGGCTATGTAGTTCTAGAACGCAAGGATTTCTTCTAAGAATCACACCCTCAACTAGCAGGTGAGTTTCCATCCTTGGGTTCACTCGATGCTAATTTTTACTCCCATTTAAATAGCCACTGAACATAGATAACTGAGCTGAACTGGACTGAATTTACTGAGTTCCGTTGACTGATAGAATAATACTGATATCTGCCAACTGACTAAGTTTATGAGATTATTGAGATTTCTTGAGTCATAAGACTATCTGAAGTCTAAGGATCATGGCTTGACTAAGAGTATCGTGAAAACATGACATGACTCTAGGCACACAGCTAATATTTTGGGTATAAGAACCCCTAGGACTCGATAGAAGGAAACTGACAAAGCATGACTTACTTGAACACATGACTAATATTATAATCCATAATTCATTTATTGAAGAATTTCATCAAACATGTGATATGCATAAACTTATACATACATGGAGATTTTATGATATCATACTAGTTTGGCATTTTCCTTCATATAGGCATTTAATCAAACACATGGTAGGCATAGTATGTGTAGACAACATAATACAACAATTAAACATCATGATTCAATTCTAATTTCATCATTCAAGGGTTTAATCATAGGTTTACATGAATCTATTTCTATACTAATCAAACCGACATTAAATTTATCACCCAACATGGAATATAATTCAGTTACTCATTATTAACATGAACAAAAGCAATCAAATCATGAAATTTATAAAGGGAATCCATAAACTTGAACTTAGAAAAGATATTCTTGGGCTTCATGGATGAAAGGAGTCCACGAATGAACACTATGCATACCTGGTAATAAGTTTATTGAAGTTTTTGAACTTGAAGAATTTGAATCTCTTAGTTCTTGGAGAAGATTAAAATTTTATTCTTGGGGATTAATCTTAGAGAGAAAACCCTAATTTTGTTGTTGTGAAATAATAATGAACAAATGAACTGAGGTCGAATATAACTGGGTATATATAAGCGGGTTGTAAAAGACAAAAATACCCTTATTAAAATGACTTAAAAATTACTGAGCAGGACATGCGGCGGTGGGGTACAACGGCCCGTTGCTGGATTGATGGTCTGTTGGACTCACCATTGGACTGAGATAGAACTGGAGCTTACTGCCTTTGTGCGACGGTGGGGTGCGATGGTCCGTCGGACCTCTCCATCATACTCATCCGGAGAGCTAGACAATAGCCTCGATGCAACGCTCCGTCGCTTGTCCGATGGTTCGTCGCTTGTATGATGGTCCGTCGCTTGTTCGACAGTCCGTCGGCCTGCATCGTCGCACTTGGGTAGTTTTATTACCTTTTGTATTTCGACCATAACTTCCTCACCCGATACCGGATTTTGACAAAATTAGTATTGATGGAAATCTTATGAGATTTCCCACATGAAAAAAGTGAAAATCTTAAAAATACCATGTGTACAAAAATGGATTCATATTTCAAAGAAATTTCTAATATTCTCGAGATTATTTCAAGCTAGAAAAACGTACGGGGTATTACAGAATTGATGTGCTATGTGTACCCTATGATTTGATTATCTTGAAGTAATTTAGAAATATTTGACCTTTTTGGTCATAATAGAGTTGAAATCCACTTTCCAATATGAGATTACAGATTTTATAATCAATTTTCTTGTGAATCGTGAGATTACTTTTAAAGTGGATTTTTCTTGAAATTTTTAGCATAAGATTGGGAGTAGTATTTAGCACCGATTTGGGTAAGTGACTATGGTTTCATACCCCAGAACTACGTGCCACTATAGGTTGAGATACTTATTCCCACTATATATAGATGACTGAGATAGTGATCACTGAGATAGATTGTTCTATTCTGATGGCAAGGGTAGAACAACGCTAACCATACGGGGGCTAGTCGTGGGACACTATGGATGCTCACAAGGTGTACATATCGGTTAGAAGAACCTCCCAAAAGATGTCTCCACTCTTATAACAATTTTAGTTATTTAAAGTCTTGAGATAAAGTATTTCCCCCACAGAATAAGCTTTAAGATTTCTAAAGCCTAAGACAACGTGCTTTTCAGATTTCAGAAACTAATTATAAAAGCTCATAACTTATTTAGATATTATTTTACTGAAGATTTCAGTTATAGAATTATAGTTACAACTTTTAGAAATAATGGTGAGCCTTTTTCACTTAGCCTATAGGATTTGGGAATAAAAAAAGAATACAGATTTTAGAACTAAGTTTAATAACTCATGAGATTTATACTACATTCTTTACTATCTATGATTTAAGAGTTTTTTATTTCAGATTACTCGAGCTATGTGAGTTATTTACATTTAGCATGCATAATTTATAAATGATGATATTGAGATATTATTTTACTTATTGCATGCACCCTCATATACTCAGTACATCCTCAAAGTATCGATCCATATATATGTCTATGTGCTATATTGTCTCATAGTATAGGTACAAGTTTTAGTATGCACATTCAGATTCAGACAGTTGCAGACTTCAGCCACCAAGATGATGAGTTCTTCTATTTCAAGGACTTCAGTTAGATTCATTTATGTTCTTTACTTTATTATTCATATGTATTGATTAGTGGTAGTTGGGTTTGCGTCCTAGCTATCTATAGTCAATATAGTAGAGGCTTCACAGATATCAGTTAGAGTCAGTTATGTAAACTTCAATTTTTAATTTTGTTTTGTATAAGAAGATTTGTATTCATCTTAATGTAACTTTGTATTGATCAAGTTCAGAAAAGATTAATTTTTCACATTTTGTTAGATTTATGTGTTTTAATCAATTACTTATGAGTTATGCCACTATAAGGGTTAGGTTGGGATTACTTATGGTCCTAAGCACCGTGTGATATCTTAGGATAAATTTTTGAGGTGTTACAAACTTGTTATCAGATCCCGATTTAAGTGTCCTAGGGTATCTGTGAAGCAGTGTCTAGTAAAGTCTAGCGAAACAGTACGGAGATGTCTGTACTTTTCTTAAAGAGGCTATAAGGCATTTAGGAATTTTTTCCATTCTTTCAAGTATCAGATTGTGCTATAGAAAGGGTCTTTAATAAACTTATATAGATTCTCATCTTACTTTATTCGGGCCATTTCTTTCTTATTCTCAAGGTATCAGAAACAGTCAAGCTCAAATCCTTACTGCTAGAGATTTCTCAAACAGTATCCATAGATAGATATGGGATTATAAGAAGGCTAGAAAGTATCCCATCAGTGCTTTTAGGTTCCAAAGTTTGAAGGGCTTTATTCATGCTCATGAAAAGTCGTGCACTAAGCCTAAGTCAGATGTGCTATCAGATTCCTCCTTAGAATCCATAACAATAATCTATACTTCCCTATCTATGCATTATACTTGAGATAACATGATCAACAAGTTCTAGTTCCTACCTAGATAATGCTCTTATATTTGATAGCAGAAGTTACACAAAGGGCTTGAAAGGATCTCTCTAGTGTATTAGGTTCCTTAAGTTGAAAGTTATGTCCTCATTCTTATGAGTTATTCAATTAAGACAGAGTAAGATGTGTATTCTTATATCATTGAATATTGTGTTTCAAGTTTCTATCTCTTGTAATCTTGTTATCATTGTGTTGTTGAAAGTAAAAGTCTAGTGAAGCTGTGTGGGGCTCTTTCTGTAATACGCTAAAGTTTTCTAACTAATTTTCGCCCAAGAATGTCAAGTATTATCTTCTAAATTGAATGATGTTTATTCCATGGGGAATTTTTAAGATTTTCACTTTTTGTCATGTGGGAAATTCATTAAGCTTTCCATCGATATAAGATTCGCTTAAATCCAATAACCGAGTAAGAAGTTATGACTATTTCAAGTTCCCATCGTAACAGTAGCGCCATATTAGTTAGTGGCGTGCTGCGCCACAAGAGAAAATGGCATTTGTCAAATTCTAGTAGTGGTTTGTGATAGTGGCGTATTGCGCCAAACTTCCAGGTCACAAATAAAGTGGCAACGCAATGGCTCCACGTCGCGCCATCCCCCAATTTCCCAGGTGTCAAATTCCAGTGACACAATGCGATAGCGCCGCATTATGCCAGGGGTCCAAGTCGGGAAATTTTCACAAATTTAAAAGTTGCATCTAAGGTTAAAAGGGTCAATTTTCCACCCATATTTAAACACAATAACACATGATTCAACCATTTTTTACCCAAAACATAACGTCACTCTCATGTTTCTCTCAAGAACAAAATAGGGTTTTCAATTGAGGATTCAAATTCAATACTCAAATTCAAGAGTCTCTCCGCCAATCTTCATAGAATCAAGAACTAAGTTATGTGTTATGTTGATTTTTGGATTCCTTTCATCCATAAAGATCAAGAACCCTATTTTAAATCATGAATTATGTTATTATGTTGTGGGTTGCTCAATTTTATGTGATGGTTGTTGTTCGATTCCCAAGTTGGGATCTTTATGTGAAATTCTGAAAACTATGTTAGCATACAAATTGAAATCCATGAATTTGGTGGTTTATGATTTGTGAAATTTGATGATTTCACCTGTGCCTTAAGTTGTGCATGTAAGGTGTTTGATAAAATGCCTAAAGGGATATAAATTGTGCCTTATAGCTAAGTTGTGATCCAAATGATAAATGTTGGCTTTACTTTTATTATCAAAATGGCTTCTATGATATTGTTGTGCATTATGAATGTTTGAAGGATTCCTTAGGGGACTAGTTGATGAACTATTGGTATGTTGATATGTACTCCCATTCATGTATAATATTATGATAACCATGTACTTCATGAAATCCCCAACTTATCGTATTATGGATTGTTGATGTTGGTCTTGTATCTAAGAAAGTCATGTTTTTTCAGTTTCTTTCTATCAAGTCTTGGGGGTTGCCGTACCCAAAAAATATTAGCTGTGTTCCTAGAATTAGTGTTATGTTTTCAAGATACTCTCAGTCAAGCCATGTTCAGTAGAATTCAGTCAGTCTCATGACTCAGGAAAATTCAGTAATCTCAGTCAATTATCAGATCTCAATAATATTCCGTCAGTCAATGGAACTCAGTTAACTCAGTTCAGTCAATTTAGTTAATCAAGTTCAGTGTCTATTTAGATGCGAGTAGAAATTAGCATCGAGAGAACCCAAGGATGGGAACTCACCTGTTATATAAGGGTATGATTCTTAGAAGTAATCCTTGTATTTTAGAACTATGTAACCAGCATAGGTTGAGAAATCATAGCCTGCTATATAAGGGTAGATGGGGTGTCTTAACCTGTTATATGAGGGTTCCCACCGTTCTCACTATATTTACATGTTATTTGAGGGTTACTCACAGATTGTCCTTACCAGTGATGTGGTATTGACACCCTTCCAATTAGGGTTATAGATTGGACCCCAACTCAGCCATAATGGCATATTAGGGGCATGTCTATTATATGACTACTTCTTACAATTTTAGTTATAGAATTTAGGACTGTCAGATACAATCATTCAATCTCAATAATAGAACTCAGATAGTTCTACAGAATTCAGGACTGTCAGATATTGTCAACTCAGAATAGTACAGAACTCATCTAGTTTCATCAGAACCTAGATTATCAGATACAGTTGCTCAATATCAGTTATTACAGTCATACAATTACCAGTGTCTCATGTTATCAGTACTTAGACTCAATAATCAGGTTATCACAATCTCAGTTACAGTCTATGTATTCATGCATGCATACATTCCCACATTCATGGTCTTTAGTTAGTTAGTATAGTTCATGTATTTGAACTACATGCATTCAGCCTACCTTACATGCATACCAGTACATTCAATCGTATTGACGTACAAGCTCCAGATCATCAGTAGATTCCAGAAATCAACAGTCAGTTAGTAGTGAGTCCTCATCTTTTGAGAACATGATCATTTCTTTATACTCTCATTAATTAACTTATTAGTTGGAGTTAGTTGGAGATATATCCGATCAACTTCATGCTTTAGAGTCTTTTCAGACTATAGTATGTTTAGACAGTTTTGTTTTGGGTATTTATACCCCATTTCAGATGTTATGTCCTATGGTGATTCATTAGTTTTGAATCTTATGGCCTTTCAGTTTATGTTTCCGTATTTATACAATATATCATGCAGTATGCAGGCACAAATATCAGTCATGGGTTAGCTTGGGGTCCTTGGGGTCATGAGCATCGTGTAGCATTCTGGGTATCAAATTTAGGGCATTACACTTTTGATTCACCAGTATAGTTGTTTTGTTATTCGTCTTATTTTCTTGTTTAAAACATAAAATCAAATTCTAGTGAAGCTGTATGGGGCTCTTTCGATTTAATAGCATAGTTGCTTTGTTATCCATTTAATTTTCTTGTTCAAAACATAAAATCAAAGTCTAGTGAAGCCATGTGAGGCCTATTTCGATTCACTAGCAACTTATTATTCATCTTGTTGTTTTTGTGTCGGTTAAAACTAGGGGTTTAGAGGCGTAGTGACCAGAAAAGTGGTAAGGGCGATTTATTGAATATATGTATAGCCGAATCTTTTTGCATAAGATTGAGTTAGTAATGAAGTGATATATCATTGTGTGTTAGTTTAGTGAAAGGTAGAGAAGTTGTTATTAGTTAAGTTGAATTGTTGTTTGCCTGAAGTGTGAAAAGAGTTATTGATGGTATTTGTTATGTTAGAAAGTATGGGTTGTTGACAAAAGTATTTGGTGGTTTAGTATTGCCAATTTAGGTATCCCTTGGGACTATAAAAAAGAATTTAGTTGAAACATATAGAACTATGAAAGAAGTTTAGGTGTATAGATGGGTAAATGGTAGTGATGTGTAGAAGGAGGATATGATAATGGATTGTAAATAATATAGGCCATACAATTATTGATCAATTATTGTGGTTATGAGATTCTAGGGGCTAGTGTTTCTTGATGCTTTGTTTTATATTTCCAAGTGAGAATATGAGATTTTGTTGTTAATCATACCTAACACTAGACACTAAGTTGAATAGTAGATGATCATCAAGGTGGAAATAACGATTGCTTGGTTGGTGATGCTAGCTGTATGGAGGTGAACCAATAGGCTTGAAATAGTGAATTCAAGAATATAAGTTTACTGATTTATGATTAAGTATGATGTTGTATGAATGATGTAGAAGTATGCCTAAGGTAATATGGGGCTGCATTATTTTTTAGGATTATGGTATGTTGTATGTGGCTAGTAGTACCGTTGAGTTTCTAGGTGGAGAAAGACTAGTTAGATGGTGTACTAAATAGCCAAGTTAAGGAGTTTTGGTTGATAGTGTTGAGCCTTTTGTTATGATCTTGATTCTCATGGTCTAGGGATATAAGTTTGGAGATACGATATTGGTAGGCTATGACGGAAGTAGTATGGTTCATTAAGGGTTGAAGGTATTCGTGTTAAGTGTTGGAACCTAAGTTGAGTTTTGAAGATTGAGCTAATAGAAAGTAAAGTTGGAAAACTAGTTGGTGTGAACTCATAGTATGGTGTTACTCCTGAAGATTCTAATTTATTAAGTGTTCAAGTTATTAGATGATGTATATTGGGGACATAGAAAGAGTTGTATCTTAGAATGAAGTATTAGCAGTGGGTTTTACACTTTAATGTGTAGTCTTTCAGGGTAAGTTTATTATTTATGAGTATTATTATGCCCTAGACTCTAGAGTAAAGGGATTGTAGTTTAGATTAAAGTTAGTAAAGTGCTCCATTGACATAGAATGTCATCCTTGATCTAAGGGGGAGATTGTAAAGTGAAGAACCAAATCAAGTTTTGAGAGTTAGATTGTGTTATATGTCAACAAGATTTGAGATCAGATACTTATCCTTTCTTCCTCTAGAGTATTCCTTGGATTTCAATCTTTATCACATCAGATTCATGTCATGCATGATAGATCCATGCCAAAGGCCAATGCTTATGCACTTCATGTGTACTTAAGTCCATTATTGGTTTCTAGTAAGTAAGTAATAGCTTCAGTCTATGATTTGAGTCATTCCTCAGAAATCTATGAACTCCAATCTTATGTTGAACCGCTCATGATAAGTACGAATGCATGTTTCAGAGTATGATTAATTCCAAAAAAAACTCATGATCCTAGTGAAATCTAGTTTATATCATGTATTCACTCAGTTTAGATCTCTTTAACGAATCTATACCTTTGAAATTCTATTCCTCAGGCCCTAGTTAAGCGTTAAAGTTATGTATAGTATTCTTTCGTACTTCAAGTCCTTATGCATTAGCCCTTCTGTGACCTCTTCCTACGTTAAGATAGTGATGATGAACAATTATTTAGATGGGAGAGAGTAAATATTTATTATTGAGAAAAGATCGTTGTATGCCCATTTTAGCCAAGGCTATAAGTGTGAAGTAAGATTTAGGCCAAGTCTTTAATACATATGGTGGTTAGTTGAAAATTTGTGTGTATGTTCTTAAAAATAGTGCAAGAATGTTATAGTTGATAGAGGTTTATAGAATAGGAGGAGTAAGCCTTTATGGGTGTTTGCCTTAAAGTTCATATGTGGTTATAATGATAGGTTTGAATGTCGTGTTGGGATATAAGTGGAAGAATGCGATATGCACTAGTGAATCTATAGTAAGAGTTAAGAGTTAGTCATTGAAGTGATAAGAAGAATCATCTTAGAGAGGAAAAGTTGTGAAAATGCTTGAGGTATTGAATTCATGGTTCATACTAGTGTTATAATGTTATGTGTAGTAAGTTGTAATTTAAGTTAGACTTGAACATGGTGAAAGAATTTAGTTCAGATCAGACATTAGTATATGAAGTTATGTGAACCCGTGTGACGTCTCGGTATAGATTTTTGGGGTGTTACAAACTCAAATCTTAGAAGGAGGTATTAGCATTGGGTGTTATACATGAAAATACCCTCTTTTAGGGTAAGTTTAGTTTTATGTGTATTTATTGTATCCCAGACTCTAGAGTAAAGTGATTTCAGTTTAGATTAGACCTTATACACTGGTTCACAGACTTAGAATGGTGGCTTAAACCTAAGGGTGAGATAATAGAATGAGTAATCAAGGCAACCTTCTAGATTTTTAGTAGTGATGCCAGAATGTTATAGAACATCAGGAAGTGAGGATGAGGCTCAACCCATTCCCATTTCAGCATCTTCAGTTATCCCGATATCTAATCATGCCTTACATGTTGGATCCATCACTACAACTCATATTTATGCACCTTATAGAAAAAAATCGCGTATTCTTCCAGTTCCTAGCATAAGTAGTCCAGCTCACTGAGCAGTACAGATTGCATTCCGTGAAATTATGGATTCTAAGCTCAGGCCATGCAAATTATTACTCATGTACTCATGCTTTACAATAAGTTCAATTTTAGTACTCAAGCGATACTCTTTATGATCAGCAACATGTACATCCTCAGATTAGATCTGTTAAATGAATCCATGTCGTGAATGCTTTATTCATCAGGCCTCAGTAAGGTGTTAAGTTATGCTCAGTATCCCTTCATGTTTCGGATCCCAATATTCCAAACTTTCAGTGAACTTCCCTTAGATCAAGATAGCGATGATGAAAGATTATGTAGGTGAAAAGAAGTAATTATGTCATGTTGGAAAAAATTGTTGTTTGTTTGTTTTATGTAAGTCCATAAGTGGAGAATATTGAGGTAAAGTCTTGTGTATGATTTGGTTAGTTGAGAATAGTTTAGTGTGCCTTCCGAAGAATTGAATGGTGTAGATACTGATATGAAGATAGGCTTGAATGTCATGTCAGTATGTAAGAGGTTGAATTTAGTTGTTAAAGTGATGAGGAAAATTATCCTAGAGTGAGTAGTTATGATAGTGCTTGGAGTGTTGAGTTCATGGCTCAAATTTGTATTATGGTGTGGAGTTACGTGTAGCACCTTGTGGTTTCAGGTTTGGCCTTACCATGATAAAGGGAGCTAGTTTAGTTTAGACTTTAGCAGATTGATTTATCAATGCCCTATGAAAACTTTAAGTTGAATCAAGCGAGTGTGATATTTGAGGGGAATAGCATAGCCGAGGAAGCATTTGAGAAGTATTTCTAAGCTTGAAAGTAAGAAGTAGCATTTCTTAAGGCCTAAAAATTCTATCCTAGCTTATGATTTATCGGTCTATGTTCCATTCCATAGAGGGGTAGCCATGTTGTAATTCCTTATTTAAAATAATAGAGGGGTAGCAATGTTGTAATTCCTTATTTAGATGTTTTATTCAGATCGTGCCCAAAGTTCTTTACTCCTTAATAGCATTAGAAATTTCTTATAAGAGTGTTGAAGAAATACCCTATTTGGGTGTAAGCATCCAGTATGATTCAGTCTGTAAGTATCCTATGTAACATCTCAGTATTTTCCTTGTTTATCAACCGAATCAGTATCATTCGGGGGCGAAGGATCACAACGGGGAGGTATTGTAATACCCCAAGTTTTCATGTTATAAAACCTCTCATATTTTCTCATGAGATCAAAGCCATCATAAAGAAATGGTTACTCATAAGTTGACTCTCTTGTTTCTATCTTAGCTATATAGCTATGTTCATAAGAATTCATGCACTTACAGATCAATTCAGTAGCTCATTATGTTTGAGATTCAGCTATTCAGTTTATTTCAGTCGTGCATGATAGCATATAGCCTCAGATTCCTCAGTGTTTTAGACTAATTAGCCACATTCAAGGACGAATGTTCCCAAGGGGGAGATAATGTAATACCCCGCATTTTTGAGCTAGTCTATGAACAGTCGTTCTTACATGTAGAAAATATAATCTAAGTGATTCCTATAAGAATATAATTTTCATAATCCTTATCCTCATGTTTGATTTGCTTTTGAGATGAAAAATATTCATAGAAGCATTTAGATCCAAGTTGAGCTAAGATCCTTTGATTCGTCCAAAAGTTGATATTCGATTTTCCAAGGGTCATTTTTAAACGAGCATAACATGATGTATATCTGATATTTTTGCATATTTAGACCCAAAAATTGTAGATAATTGAATTAGCTTTCCAATGATATGAATTTCACCAAAATCCGATATCTGGGCGAAAAATTATAACCATTTTTGTGAGAGGAAGTAAGCCGAGGCGCTAAGTGAGGCAGTGCCCTGCCTATTCCTGCCAGTATAATTTTCTGCAGTCAAGCTCTGTGTCCATGAAGGGTATTTGGGTCATTTTCCACCCTTAAATAGCCCCAATAACACGATATTCATCCCCCAAACACCAAATTATACCCTTATTCTCTCAAATCCTCTCAAGAACAAAGCTTAGGGTTTCAACCTAAGATTCAAGAAAACTCAAGATTTCACCATGGTTTTTCAAAATTGATTAACTATTCAATATTCCTAGAACAAGAGCTTCAAGAGTCTACCTTCAAGAACACCATTGAAGATTCAAATGTTCAAGATTTTAACATTCAAAGCATCATAGGAATCCAAGATTCAAGCTTTCTCATCTAAGATCGTCAATTAAGGTATGTGGCGTTTCAACTAGGACAATCCTTTTGTCCTTGTGCCCAAAATTTATTTTAACTTATAAATTACTGAATTTTATGAGATTTTTTCATGAAATTGAAATTAGGGTTTATACCCAATTTATACTGTTTGAAGATTATGAGTTTACAAGTGATTGAATATCGAATTGCATGACTATTTTCATGTATTTATGCACGTAACGTAATTTTTCAGATTTTCAAAAGTGAGTTTAAGTATGATATTGAGATTCTTGATCTTATTATTTTGATGGTGTTGAAGTTTTTTCAAGAAGGATATTGCGTTGGATGTTTTTCTATGATTTTGAATATTTATATATGAGTTCTAAATTGGGATTCATAATCACTATCATTATTTACAAGATTATGAGTTTTGAGAGCCGTTGAAGATAAATTTCATGAGTTTGTTTATATTTTCATGAGCGTTGCCGAAATTTTCAGATTTTATGATAAATCATGAGTATTTTAAATTAGAGAAAATAGTCAAAAGTCCCCCTAACCTTTACCCCAAATCCCAACTATACACATATACTTTATGGGGATCCTATGACCCCTTTGAACTATTTTAAAGTGGAATTATTACCCCCCCAAAATCTGACAACCAGTCATTTTGGATAATGTGTGATGCACGCGCCAACAGTATTTTGACACATATTTTTTTTGTTTAAAATTAATTTTTATTTGCTTTCTTTTTTATTTTATCACTTTTTATAATTTTTCATCATTTTTTCACCTTTATTTTTTTCACCATTACTTTTCATCTATTTTCCTTTTCAAACTTTATTATTCCTACTTCTATGCAAATAATTTTTCGACGACCTTGAAGTGAAAAATAATGAACACTACCAAATTTAAAATTTCCAACTATCTTGAAGTCGAAAATAATAAACAACATAGAATTTGAAAATTTTCGATAACCTTGAAGTGGGAAACAATGACCATATCAATTATTAAATTTTCGATGATCTTAAATCCAGAAACAACGAACAATACCAATTTCAAAATTTCCAATGACCAGGAAGTTGGAAACAATGAACAATACGGAATTTAAAAATTTCGATGACCTTAAAGTCAAAAACAATAGAGAATTTTAAAATTTTCGATGACCTTTATGTCGGAAATAATGGACAATACCCATTTTAAAATTTACGACGACCTTGAATTCGGAAATAATGGACAATAACGATTTTGAAATTTTTGATGATCTTGAAGTCAGAAATAATAAACAACATCGAATTTAAAATTTTTGACAACCTTGAAGTGGGAAACAAAAATATCAAATTTTAAATTTTCGACAATCTTAAATTCAGAAACAACGAAGAATATCAATTTCAAAATTTGTGATGACCTTGAAGCCATAAACAATGAACAATACCGAATTTAAAATTTTCAATAACCTTAAAGTCGGAAACAATATAGAATTTTAAAATTTCAACGACCTTCTAGTTGGAAACAATGAACAATACATATTATAAAATTTAAGGCGACTTTGAAGTCGTAAATAATGGATAATATCGATTTTAAAATTTTCAACAATCTTGAAGTTGGAAACAATGAACAATACTCATTTTGAAATTTTCGACGAATTTGAAGTCGAAACTAGTCGATTTTGTGCTTGGAGATGAGGAAAATGATAAATTAATTTTGGATGTCATTGATGAGTTCTTGGATGTCATTCTTTTTTTGAAAGAAGAAGAAGAAGAAGAAGAAGAAGAAGAAGAAGAAGAAGAAGAAGAAAAAAATGAATAAAGAAAAAGAATAATTAAAATCAAAAAAGAAAATGAATTAAGAAAATACAGAAATGTTAAAAATAAATTTTTAATAAAAAAAATTCGTTCTCACTCTCTTTAAAGAGAGTGAAACACACTCTCTTGCCATGTCAGCGTTCAGGGGGGTAATAATTTCACTTTAAAATAGTTCGGGGGGTTCATAGGACCCCTGCAAAGTATAAGTGTGTAGTTGAGATTTCAACTAATGGTTGAGGGGGTAATAGACCATTTTCTCTTTAAATTATCAAGCATGAATTTTTAGACGTTTTGTTGTGGGATTGAAACATGGGTCTTTAAGCCCTATTTGAGATTGTTATTTTTGAGAATTGTTGTGCTATGTGCACCCTATGATTTGATTATTTTGATGTAATTTAGAAAGATTTGACCTTTTTGGTCATAATAGAGTTGAAATCCACTTTCCAATATGAGATTACAGGTTTTATAATCGATTTTCTTATGAATCGTGAGATTACTTTTAAAGTGGTTTTTTCTTAAGATTTTGAGCATAAGATTGGGAGTAGTATTTAGCACCAAGTTGGGTAAGTTAATACGGTTTCATACCCCAGAACTATGTGCCACCGTAGATTGAGATACTTATTCACACTATATGTGGATGATTGAGCTAGTGATTACTGAGATAGGTTGTTCTATTTCGATGGAAATGGTAGAACAGCCCTAACCTTACAGGGGCCAGTCATGGGACACTATGGATGCTCACATGGTATACATATCGGTTAGAAGAACCTCCCAAAAGATGTCCCCACTCTTAAAACAGTTTTAGTTATTTAAAGTCTTGAGATAAAGTGTTTTCCCCACAGAATAAGCTTTAAGATTTATAAAGACTAAGACAAAGTACTTTTCAGATTTCAAAAACTAAGTGTAAAATCTCACAACTTATTCAGATATTATTTTACTTAAGATTTCAGTTACAGAATTACAGTTACAACTTTCAAAAATAAAGGTGAGCCTTTTTCACTTAGCCTATAGGATTTGAGAATAAGAAAAGAATATAGATTTTAGAACTAAGTGTAATGACTCATGAGATTTATACTACATGCTTTACTATCTATGATTTATGAGTTTTAGATTTCAGATTACTCGAGCTATGTGAGTCATTTACATTTAGCATGCATAATTTTATAAATGATGATATTGAGATATTATTTTACTTATTTCATGCACCCCCATATACTCAGTACATCCTCTATTTCAAGGACTTCAGTTAGATTCATTTATGTTCTTTACTTTCTTATTCATATGTATTGACTAGCTATCTATAGTCAATATAGTAGAGGCTTCACAGATGTCAGTTAGAGTCAGTTATGTAAACTTCAGGTTTCAATTTTGTTTTGTACAAGCAGATTTGTATTCATCTTAATGTAACTTTGTATTGATTAAGTTCAGAAAAGATTAATTTTTTGCATTTTGTTCAGATTTATGTGTTTTAATTAGTTGCTCATGAGTTATGCCAGTATAAGGGTTAGCTTGGGATTACTTGTGGTCCTAAGCACCGTGTGACGTCTCGAAATAGATTTTTGGGGTATTATATTTTCAGAACTAATACAATTAGTTGATCTTGTAGTTACAATATAATTCATTGAATTTGCAATTGAACTCATTAACCGAGAGCTAATTTTACTTAAATAAATTTATTTATTACTAATAATGGTTAAATATAAATTATTTCTCATCAAATTAATCAATTGATCACTCTATTCCGGATTAATACACTTAGGGGTCATTTGGTAGAGTGTACAAGATCAATGCAAAATATAGTGTATTAGTAATGCTTGTATTACTTATCTTGTATTAGTTATGTATGTATTATTTCTTATACATTATTTGGTTTGATGTATAAGGAATAATACATCTTACATAATTTCTATAAAAGAAATATTTGTTTACAAAAATACCCTTCATTGTTGTAGATTAAAATGGTGAAAAAAAATTGTGAAATGTTTTGAAAAGATTCTCTATTGCAAATTAAAATGGAGGGAAAAAGAATGGTGAAATATTTTGAGAGGGAAATTGAGGGGGTATTAAGGTCATTTAATAAGTTAATGCATGTATTAAAGACTTTACATTACTAATACATAGAAAATGGGTGGTATTAGTAATACACACCTTAATACATAATAAAGTGTATAACTAATGCTTGCATTAGTTATACATTGACTAAAAAATTATACCAAACAAGGTATTCATAGTACACGTTAATTAATACATGCATTATTTTTGCCAATACACTCTACCAAACGACCCCTTAGTTGATCATGCAATTTACTAAAGTTGCAATTAAACTTATTAATTGAGAGGTAATTTTAGTTAAATTTATTTAGTTATTACTAATAATGATTTAATATAAATCATCTCACATCAAGTTAGTCAAACAAATATAGATGTATGTTATAATAGATGACTTTCCTGTTACAGCAGATGACACATCTGTTGAAAATTATCAAATAGATATAGACATCTGTTGCAACAAACGACTAACCTATTACAACAGATAACTCATCTGTTTATAATTATCAAGCATATATAGACAACTATTGCAACAGATGACTAATTTGTTACAAGAAATCAAAATAGGCCTTCAAAAGAATTGATTTTTTCCAACGAATGACTAACCTATTGCAACAGATGGATCATCTATCGGAAGATCTTTTTTTTAAAATGCAATTTCATGTCCAACATAAAAAGAGATAAAATCCTAGGGAACCTCAAATTTGTTTTTCCACTTGTCTTGTCTTTTCTCCTCTTTCTTCTCAAAGTTCCCCACCATTAATTTTTAAAAGTAACTAGTTTGCTCACCTTTCTTTTAATTTCTCCTTTCTCTCTTTTTCTCTCTCTTTTTCTCTCTTCTAGACTATTTTGCCTGAGCTTGAGTTGAGAGATGTTCCCAATGCGGCAGAGCTTTGAGACTATCCAATGCCTTATTTGGATCAACTTCTATCTTATTCTAATCACATTTATGTTCCTTTTATGACTGTCGTCTACTCTCACACCTAGTAAGTACAAGTTTTCAAGCTTAGTTTTCCTCCTTCTTGCTATTTCTACCTCTTAGCTATCCATCTTTTTTTTGTTTCAAATGGTCTGGGTTTATCCCCAAGGGACTTTTGCAACACTATATACCTATGAAGATTTACGCTATCTTCTCCCATCCTGATATTCGTAGATCCAGTGAATCACAACTCTTTTACCCCCTTTATTGGTGAAGTTTTTTGGTAACTAAAGCACAATGTCCTAACTTTTATTCGCACAGATGTAATGTCTCCTTCTGGGAATACTTTATTAATGGCTCTGTGCCTTATTTTTTATTTTTATGTGTTTGAATGAATGAGGATTGATGAATAAATGGATTACTGGTCGTTGTTGGTATTTACATCACTTTCTCTTTCCTTTGATTTCATTAAATGATGGATGGTTTTCAAGAGGTTTAATTTCTTCCAAAAAAGAGTTATATAATAATCAAGTTCATAGTTAAACCAACAACAAGACTATTTACTTTTAATGGTTTAAAATGAGCCACCAACAAATTAGTCAAATAGATATAGATATTTGTTGTAACAGATTAATAACCTATTGAAACAGATGACTCAGTTTTGGAAAATTATCAAATAGAACTAGACATTCGTTGCAACATATAACTAATCTATTGGAAGAATCAAAACAAGGTCTTGCTAATTATTTGATTTCTTCCAATAGATAGGTCATCTATTGTAATAGATCACCCATCTATTGCAATAGATTACACATCGGTTGGAAGAAATAAAATAGAACATCAAGGGTTTAGATCTCTTCCAATAGATGGCCCATCTGTTACAACAGATGTGACATATGTTAGGAGATCACAATCAAGTAGTTTCTCCTCTTAAATCCCTCAAAGTAAGAGAAAGTTAGGGTTTTCAAGGGATAAAACATCTAGGCTCAAATTCATAGTTTCTCTCCAAATTCCTTGGTGTTTCAGGCATGTCTATCATCCCTAAACTTGTAATTTTTCTTATAGAATGAGTTGATTCAATAATCCTGTGGTTTAATTATGGAATTAAAATTAGGTTAAGGGGTTTTAATGGTAATCACTTGAATTGTTTTCCCCATAATTTAAATACATTATTCAAACTTTAATTAATGGTTTTGGGGCTAAAGTGGGGCAATAAGGTATGGTTTGGAATGGGGAATATGGGTTTCCCTAAATTTATGTATTCTGACTTGGAATTGGCATTGACCTTAACCCACTTTGTAATTTGGTTTTGAAACATGGATAATTGTATAGATTTACCCACTCTTCTAAAATATTGCATTGCACTAAAGTCTAAAGGGAAAATTGTTTTTGAAAGGCCTTGGTCACCATTGGCTTGGATTAAAATAGAACTTGGGAGCCTAATGGCTAATGAATTGGTTATGTCATAATGGTATAGCTTGCAAGCATAATTAGTTTGATGATACCAAGTGGTAAATACCTTAATAATTGAATCCTTGGTTAACGGTTGGGATTATGGGCAAATGTTTTATTTTGGACTTAAAGAGGGTTGTAGCTCGTCGTGAAGGTGGAGGTCTCGGGGGGGACAATACTAGAAATCACATTTAACCATGTACAAAGTTCACATATTTTATATTTATGGGATGTTTGGAGCTTTGGTGTCTTAGGTCCTCCCTTATATTTCTTTGTTTGTGCAACTAATATGCGTTGGGCCCTTTCAGTAGGGAGAGCTGAACCCATATAGCCTGTGAGCGATCCTAAGACAAATATAAATATATAGTCCAGTTAATATTTTTAAATCTCACGTTCATGGTCCTACACCCTATCTAGGCATTTTATATATGTATATATGAATATGTGCATATGGTTTTGATCGATTATAGACATGGTATTATTTTATCCCTTCCCTAAGTTACATGCTAGTTCTTATCCCACTGACCATCCCTGGACCTTGCAATATTTCATGATGTAGGGTTCTAGAGTTCTTTGTTGCTCCTGTGCAACGTTTGGTGATCCAATTCATTCATTAGTCCGCTGTGAATTAGTGAGCCTCCATCATCCAAAAGGCCGATCATTTTATTATTTTATTTTCATATATTTCTTAGACAGTCATATTGGGATTTCTTTTGGCTATAGTTGGGGGAATTTCCTAACCTAGTTTGATATTCGGTTTTAGAGGCTTTTATGGATATTTATGGGATTTATTGTTGTTTTGACTCTTAGTTTCAATTTGAGTTGTCTTATCTGTCTTTCTTATAGTTTAGTTATATTCCACTATTTATCTTGATTATGCTCTATTGTTTAGGCTAAGGGGGTGGTCTCCGATTCTCGGTAGGCTTGAGATACCCGTCACGGCTAGTCCCTAGTTTGGGTCATGACAAGATTAGTATTAGAGTACGGTTCAGGGTCTTTGGGTGTCAATAAAGCCATATCCAGTAGAATCCCTTTTATGGGTGTGTAACGAGCGACACTTATAAGGGAGAGACTACAAAGAATTTAGGAATGTTTTTTTTCTTGTGTTCTAGTTTGGGCTATAATGTTTTGTATCTTGAAATTCCTCTAACTCCTAATGTATTTATATTTTAGATCATGCCCCCTTGAAGATCTGATGCTCGTAGAAACTCTATTAGAACCTTTATCCTGCATGAGGGAAACATGGGTAAAACTCTTCCTGTTTATGTAGTGCAGACCTAATCTAGTGCCCCCGCTCCTGATTGCACTGCCTCACTTGGATTTCCACCAGCTTCTACTAGTCTTTATTGGTCTTCTCGGGCTGATGATACTTATTCCCAAATATCTCATGGTGATATTTCTAATACGGAGTTATGCTAGTCCATTCATCTTCTTACTCAATTGGTGGCATCCCAGCCTCGCCAGTTCGATCATGTTGGTTTGGTTGCTCCTTTATGTATGGTCACTTGGGTTGTCCATTTTATGAGGCTGAATACCCCAACCTTTATCAAATCTAAGGCTGGGGATGATCCTTAAGGGTTTGTAGATTAGATAGAGAAGATTTTTAGGGTGATGCATGCTACTAATTGTAAAGGTGTAGATTTTTCTGCATACCAGTTGATGTATCTTATCAGTGGTATAAGGAATGGGAGAAATTAAGAGGTGATGATGTTGAGTCAGACTAGTGGGATGAGTTTTTAGGTGCCTTTCTTGACCATTTTTTCCTCATGAGTTGAGGAAAGCTAAAGCTTAGGATTTTGTGCATCTGAAGTAGGGGAAGTTTAATATGAAAGAATATGTATTGAAATTTCAACAGTTGTCTTATTATTCTCCAGAGTTGGAGTCTACCATGAGAGACAAGATGAGAAAGTTTTCTTCTAGGTTTTCCTGTGAATTGGTATTAGAGTTTAAGGCTATAATGTTGAACAATGACATGGATATCTCTAAGCTTGTGGTTTATATGCAACAATTAAAGGATGGGAAAAAAAGGTAGGCGGAGATGAGAGAGAGACAAAATAAGAAGTTTAGGTATTCAGAAAAGGGTAAGAATAATCAGAATAATGAGAGAGATGGCAAGCAACGGACTAAGAATAAGACTTGGGGAAAGTCTAATTCATATTCTTCAGTTAGTACTCTTATCCTAAGCCATATGGTGACAGCCGTTTTAAGGCTAGTAGTAGTCCTAAGGAACAGGGTACCTAGACTCAAGCTAGTGGAGCTTAGTTCGCCCCATCGTATCCTCCTTATAGATTTTGTAGACAGCTTCACTGTCTTTATTGTGATGAGGGGAGGAACTTGTGCTTCAATTGTGGTTATCCTAGGAATATATAGAGGAACTACTCTGCAGCTAAGGTAGCCAATGGGGCTAATCAAATTTCAGTTGCCACATCTTCGGCTCCTGTACCAAAGTGTGCTACTTTAGGTACCGTCACTGGCTGGAATTGTCTGTATGCTCTCACCACCCATCAGGAATTTAAGGTCTCCTGATGTCTTTACTAGTATGTTACAACTCTTCTATCATGATTTTTATTATTTTCTTGATCCAGATTCCAACCTTCCTTATGTGATCCCTTCTGTGGCTGTGCATTTTGGTTTTGGCCTCAAAAATATTTCTTACCCCTTTTCTGTGTATAGTTCGGTGGGTGATTTTATTATTGCTAGAGGGGTTGTGTGGTGTCTATGTTTTATAAGGAGACGTTAGTGGATTTGATAGAACATACATGATAGATTTTAATGTAGTCTTGGGGATAGATTGACTTCATTCGTTATATGCTTCTTTGGATTGTAGGACCCCAAAGGTCAATTTTTAATTTTTTAATGAATCGATACTTGAATGGGAGAGGAGTTTATTAGTGCCCAAAGGGAGGTTTATTTCTTATCTTAGAGCCCCAAAGTTGACTTCTAAAGGATGTTTGTACCATTTAGTTTGGGTTAAGGATTTAAATTTTGAGGGGCCCTTTTTGCAATTTGTCCTTGGTCAATGAATTTCCTGAAGTTTTTCCCGACGATCTTTCTATAATCCCTCCCAAAAAGGAAATATATTTTGGGATTGATCTTCTACTGGATACCCATCCCAATTTTTTTCTCGTTATAGTATGGCTCCGACTGAGCTAAATAAGTTAAAAGAACAATTATAGGATTTTTTTGATAAGGGTTTTATCTGCCCCAGTGTTTCTCCATGGGGTGCTCCTATGATTTTTCTGAAAAAGAAAGATGAGTATCTTCTGATGTGTATAGATTATCAGTAGTTGAATAAGGTTACAGTGAAGAATAAGTATCCCCTTCTTAGGATTGATTATCTCTTCGATCAGTTTCAGGGTGCTAGGTGTTTCTCTAAGATTGATATTTTCTTGGGCTATCAATAGTTGAAAATCAAGGAGGTTGATATTCCAAAGACTACTTTCCAGACCCGGTATGTCCATTACGAATTTCTAGTTATGTCATTTGGGTTGACTAATGCTTCGTCTTCTTTCATAGATCTCATGAATCGAGTATTTAGACAACTACTGGACTTGTTTGGGATACTCTTCATTGATGATATCTTGGTGTATTCTAAGAGTGAGGAGGATTATGCGAATCACCTTTGAATTCTGTTGCAGACTCTTAAGGATCAAAAGTTGTATGCTAAATTTTCTAAGTGTGAGTTTTGGATGAATGCGGTAACTTTTCTTGGGCATGTTTCTTTTAGTGAGGGGATCAAGGTAGATCCACAAAAAATTTGAAGAGGTAAAGAAATGGCCTTTACCAATGACTCCAACCGACATTAGGAGCTTCTTGGGTTTGGATGGTTGTTATAGGATATTTGTGGAGAGTTTTTCTTCCATTACTTCCTTTAAGTTTTAGTGGTCTGATGCTTATGAGGTTAGTTTTGAGAAATTTAAGAATAAGTTGACTTCTACGCTAATATTGATCCTGCAAAAGGGTACTGAGGGTTTTGTTGTGTATTGTGATGTGTTCCATATGGGACAGGGTTGTGTTTTAATGCAGCATGGTAAGGTTGTAGCCTATGCTTCTAAGCATTTTAAGGTTCATGAGAAGAATTATCTGAATCATGATTTAGAGTTGTCGGTTGTGGGTTTTTCTTTGAAGATTTGGCACAAGTATTTGTTTCGGGTGCATGTGGACATCTATTCAGACCATAAGAGTTTCCAGTACGTGTTTGTAATACACCATACGATTCTACACTAAAAATTATGCCTTCGTTCCTATGAGTGTAAACTCTAGTCTCGTGATTCATGCTTGAATCCATGTTTCATGATCACTAACTTTGTGTGAAGAGAGATTATAAGGTGGTAAAGAGGTTCATAAGAGTCACTTAGAGCAAAGTGAGCTAAGAACCTTTGATTTGGACTATTTTGATGTTAGATTCCATAATGGTCATCTTTGAACGTGTATAACTTTATTTATATATGGAATTTTATAGATTAAAACCCACCAAATTATACATAATCAAATTATCTTTCCAATGACACCAATTTCACCATAATCTGATACCTGAGCGAAAAGTTATGGCTATACAAAGGGGTGTGCGTCCCATAAAAATTGTCTAAGGCTACTGGAATGGCTAGGCAATTGTCATGGCATTTCCAAGCCCAGGGTTAGGCGATTGTCAAGGCATTGGAAACCTTGGCTTGGGCGATTGACTGGGCTTCGCCTAGGTCATTGCCAAGTGCCAAAAACACTCTGTTTTAACTTAGATCAAGGGTGTTGAAGTCATTTCACACCTCTAAACCATCCCTAATCACTTCAAAACATTTTTATGAAGTATTAGATGCATAAACTCCCCTCTCTTAACCCTAAACAATCAGTAAGCAACTCAAAAGCACTCTTTCATTCCCAAGAACATGATTCAATCTCTTTTCACAAGAAATCAAGGAATTCAAGTTTCCAATCCAAGAATCCCTCCAGAAATCCATTATTAAGGTATGTTAGATGTTCATTCATGGTCCCTTTTCACCCACGGAGTCCAGGATCCCATTTTCAAGTTCAAATTTAAGTTACGTTTTAAAATGAATTATATCCATGAAATTTCATGAATTTTGATTATGTATCATGTTTACAAATTATTTTGGTTGAAATTTCCCTTGATATGTTCAAATGGTGATATTCACATGTTAAATCCTTAACCTATGTTTTTAATATAAAAATCATGTGATTATTACATGATTTAATTATTCCTATGCTATAACTCATGACCCCTATGTGTTTGATAAATTGCCTAGATTAATGGGTTTTGTACAATGACTACTTATGATGTCCTCAAAGTTGTATTATGGGTCTATTGTTATTACTATCAAGTCTTGGGGTTTACAAATACCTAAAAACTTAATTTTTTACTTAGTCTCTGTATCTTCAGATTGTTTACTTAGTCTTAGTATCTTCAGAATAGTTTTAGATATGTTATGAGTATTATCAGTTCAGTTAGTTATCAAATTTAGCTAAACTTAGATCAGTTCAGTATTCTGAGTCAGTTCAGTTGGGAGTAGGATTTATCACCTAGTAAATGTAGGGATGCCATCTTCCCCGCCAGTCAGGTAGAGTCGTTAGTTTCAGGTATTGTATTCTAAAACTGCGTAGCCAATGTAATATATGAAAAGTCACCCGACAGTTTAGGCTTAACCTCCTCTCAGAGGTCACTCGTCAATTTAGGCTTGATACCCTGGTCCATCAAGAAATCATTTTAGTGGATCCACATAGCCATTGTTAGTACCATGGCACGGTACTGACGCCTTTCCAATTGGGGTCACAAGTTGGACCCCAATTAGCTCATATTGGAGCATGTGGGTTAAATGATAGCTCCCATAGTCTCAGACCAACATTTGGTACAGAGTTCAGTTTCAGGTTTTATTTACCATAACATATAGTTACCAGTTAATCAATTATTAGTATGTTAATATTTCAGTTTACAGACTATTTCAAAATCATATTATACGCTTGGTCATGCATTCTCAGATTTTACAATTTTTATGTATTTACATTCATTTACCTTATGTTATTCATTCACTCAGTTATTATTCATACACATGAACCTCTGTATATTGGCCTAACCTCATCTAGTACACCAGTATATTTAAAGTACTGATCCCATACTTGTTTCTTGCGCTATGATGTTTGATATCATAGGTTCGGACGCTCAGGTTCCCAACTATACTTAGATATTCCAGCACATCAGCAGCATCAACAATGATGAGTCCTCATCTATTAAGGACTTGGTTTTTATTTCAGTTTATTTCAGTATTTTATTTCAATTAGACAGTTGGAGTTAGTTGGGGCCTATCCCATCAACTCTCTTTCATATGAGATTTATAGGTTTTCAGATATTTTAGACAAGTAGTCAATTGTTGGTATTTTCAGTCAGATTTTTAATATTTTTGCATATATTTCAGACTTTTGGGTTATCAGCTGTATTATTTTCAAATTTAAAACCTTAAGTCGTATTCAGATATCCCGTATATGTGTATTTAATTATTATTATTCAGTGCTCACAATAGTACCGGTTCATAGGTTAGCTTGTGGTCTTTCGAGACCATAAGCACCAAGTGGAATACAGGGTATATTTGTGGGGTGTTACAAACTTGGTATTAGAACATAAGATTTAAAGTATCTAAGGAAGTCTAAAATCAGCGTTAAGTAGAGTCTTGTGTATGGGTGTGAAGCACACCAAACTTATGGACAATAGGCTATAAGATGTTTTAGGAAAAGATTCCCTTCTTTCAGTATTCATGTCGTGTGAATGAGCATGAGCTCAATTTAAAATCCCTTTCTAATTTAATCTTCTTTCCATTTAACGAACGTGCCTCTCAGAAAGAATAATGAAAGAAGAAATGGGAATCAGCTCGCACCTCCGCCTGTTCAGGAAAATCCCCTGAATAAACATGTTTTGCATGATGAGTTCAAACATGCGTTCACTACTTTATCTCACTCAGTAGAAGCTCAGAATAATGAGTAGGTTGTTGTCTCATCCTTTCAATGGCTAATACTACTGTATCCATGATTTGAGACTTCACTCGAATGAATCCTCCTCTATTTTTGGGATCTAAATCTGATGAGGATCTACAGGATTTCATTGACATGGTTCAGAAGGTAACTGACATTATGGGTGTGACTTATAGTGAGAGTGCAGAGTTGGCTGCTTACCAGTTATAGGATGTATCTCACACTTGGTATAAGTAGTAGAAGGGGGATAGAGGCATAGATACAAGGCCTATAGAATGGGAGGAGTTTGCTATAGCCTTTTTAGATAATTTCTTTCCCTTGGAGTTATCATGTAACAAAAGGGATTCTTATTTGTACAAATGGTGCTTTGAGCTTGGAACGAACATGAAGAGATTAACGATATTTCTTTATCTTTTGAGTTGTTCTGTCGGATCGGTCATTCAAGATCTTTGGTCTTTATCCAGACCCAATGAAAAAAATGGGATCACTTCTTATAAACTTGTTAAGAATGATTAAATTCTTTCCTTTGGAGTTGTGGGAAGCTAAGGTGCTGGAGTTCATTAATTTAAAGCAAGAAAATTTAAATGTGAGAGTATTCTCTTAAGTTTACTTAGCTATCCAGTTATGCTCTTCATGTGGTGGATGATAATAGTATAGGATGAGCAAATTTGTGTCTGGTGTATTTGATAGTATGGTCAAGGAGTGTAGGACCACAATGTTGATTAAGAAGATGGAATTGTCTAGGCTTATGTTCCATGCTCAACAAATTGAGGAGGAAAAGGTTAAGGAGAAAGAAAGAGAGAACAAGAGAGCTAGGACAGGTAGTTTCTACTTTGCTCAGTCGAGGTCAGAGGGTGGTAACCGTCCTTAATTCTATCAGAAATCTTCAGCTCCGGCTTCATCTTCATCTAGTGCTCTTGTTCCAAAGTTTAGAACTGACAATCGGGATAGGGCACCAAGATCTAAGTCCCAAGGCAGTGTAAACAGTGGTCACACAATGCCTCTTTGCTAGAAATATGGTAGAAACCATTAGGGTGAGTATAGAGCTAGCAGTAATGTATGCTTTGGGTGTGGCAAACCAGACCATCGGATCTGAGTGTAGGGTAGTTGCTTAGAAAGAAAGGGATTGAGCCAATAGGGTCAGTACCATTTGTCATTAGCTCTAACAGGTCATCAAACTCAGCAGGGCACCACCGCGAGTGCTACCAGCTATCAGCGCCAGAATAGACTATATGCACTTTAGTTTGGACAGGATCAGGAAAGTTCTCCTGATGTGGTTACGGGTAAGTTGTAGGCCTTTCATTTACATGTATATGCTTTGTTAGACCCTGGAGCTTCACTTTCTTTTGTAATCCCCTATAGAACTTTTAATTTTCGGTGTTAGTCCTAAAACCTTAACAGAACCCTTCTTAGTGTCAACTTTAGTAGGTTTCTCTATTGTAGCCAGGCAGGTATACAGTAACTGCCCTATCACAATATCCCAAAAAGTCACTTCAGTAGATCTTGTGGAGTTAGAGATGATCAATTTTGACGTCATTCTCAGCATGGATTGGTTATGCCTCAGTTGATTATAGGAATAAAGTTGTTCATTTTCAGTTTTGAATGAACCAGTCCTTGAGTGGAGGGGTAGTACTTCATCCCTTAGGGGTCAGCTTGTTTCGTATCTTAGAGAGAGAAAAATAATATCCAAGGGGTGTGTTTACCATTTTGTTAGAGGTAAAACTCTATTTTCAAGACTTCCAATCTCAAGTTAGTTTTAGTAGTGAGGGATTTTCCAGATGTGTTCCCTAAAGATCTTCCCAGAGTTCCTCCCAAAAGGGAAATTGATTTCGAAATAGACCTTCTTCAAGATACCCAGGACCAGTATTTCTCTATGGAGCACTCCAGTCCTTTTTGTGCGTAATAAAAAAGATTCTCTTAGGATGTGCATCGATTATCGTCAGTTGAACAAAGTCACCATTAAGAATAAAATCCACTCTCTAAAATCGATGACTTTTTTACTAACTTCAGAGTGACACTTATTTCTCAAAGATAGACCTCAGATTTGACTATTATCATCTCAGAGTCAGAGAATATGATATTCTAAAAATAGCATTTAGAACTCGGTGTGATTACTTTGAATTTCTAGTCATGTCTTTTGGACTAATGAATGCCCCAGCAACTTCCACGGACTTGATGAATAGAGTGTTTAAATAGTACTTGGAAATATTTGTTATAGTCTTTATTGATGACATTCTCGTTTATTTCTGTAGTGAAAATGATCATGCAGACCATCTCAGAAATATATTGCATACTCTTAGAGCCCATCAGTTGTTTTCCAAATTCATTAAGTGCGGATTTTAGCTAAGATCAGTAGCTTTCATTGGCCATTTTATTTACAATGATGGCATTAGAGTTGACCCTCAAAAGACTGAAGAAGTGAGAAACTAGCCCAGACCCATTTCTCCATCAGACATCAGGAGTTTCTTGGGTTTGGCTAGCTATTAAAGGTGATTTATTGAAGATTTTTCATTTATTGCATCCCCCATGTCTAGATTGACTCAGAAGAAAGTCAAGTTTTAGTTGTCAGATTCTTGTGAGAAGAGTTTTCAGGATTTGAAGACTCAACTCACCTAAGCCCCAATTTTGACATTGCCAAATAGTTCAGAGCGATTTGTTATTTACTATGATGCTTCCAGAGTTGGTCTTAGTTGTGTGTTGATGTAGAGAGGTAAGGTCATAGACTATGCCTCTAGACAACTTAAACCCCATGAGAAGAATTACCCTACCCATGATCTTGAGTTAGCCGTTGTTGTTTTTGCTTTAAAATTTTGGAGGCATTATCTCTATGGGGTGTATGTTGATGTGTTCATTATCTCTATGGGGTGCATGTTGATGTGTTCATGGACCACAAAATCTTGCAGTATGTGTTTTCACAGAAAGATTTGAATCTTCATCAGAGAAAATAGTTGGAGTTATTGAAAGACTATGATATAAGCATTTTGTATCATCCAGGCAAGTCTAATGTAGTAGTAGATACCCTTAGTAGACTGTCTATAGGTAGTTTTGCTCATGTTGAGGATGATAAGAAAAAGTTAGTCAGGGAGGTTCATCAGCTTGCTAGATTAGGTGTTCGTTTGGTTGATTCAACTGAGGGTAATGTTTGGGTTTAGAGTAGTTCGTAATTGTCTTTGGTTTCCAAAGTAACGAAAAAGTAGGATAAGGATCCTAGTTTTGTTAAGCTGAAAGAATTAGTAAGAGATTAGAAAGTTGAGGTTTTTTCTCAAGGCGGAGATGGTGTGTTTTATTGTCTGGGTAGACTATGTTTTTCATGGGTTGATGATATGAGGTAGCGCATTCTTGTAAAAGCGCATGGGGCACGTTATTCTACTCATCCAGGGGCCACTAAGATGTATCGTGATTTGCAGGAAATCTATTGGTGGAGTGGTATGAAGAGAGATATTGTAGAGTTTGTTACTTTGTGCTCTAACTGTCAGTAGGTTAAGGTTGAGAACCAAAGGCCTAGTGGAACTTTGCAGGAGTTCATTATTCCACTTGGAAATGTGAAGAGGTAAACATAGATTTTGTGACAGGTTTACCTCATTCACGTTGTCATCATGATTCGATATGGGTCATTGTAGATAGAATGACCAAATCAGTCTATTTCTTACCAGTCCATACTTCCTATACAACTGAGGATTATTCCAAGCTTTGTATAAGAGAGTTGGTTAGGTTGCATAGAGTCTCATTTTCTATTATTTTAGATAGGGGTACTCAATTTACCTCTCACTTTTGAAGAGCTTTTTAGAAGGGTTTTGGTACCCAAGTTCGTCTCAGTATAACCTTTTAACCTCACAAAGATGGTCAGGTAGAGAGGACCATTCAGACTCAAGATGATATGTTGAGAGCATGTGTTCTTGACTTTAAAGAAAGTTGGGAAGACCATTTTCCTTTGATCAAGTTTGCCTATAATAACAGTTATCATTCTAGTATTCAGATGGCTCCGTTTGAGGCTCTCTATGGAACAAGATGTAGATCTCCTATTGGTTGGTTTAAGGTAGGTGAGACTGCATTGATATGTCCTTATTCATTGTTCGATACAATGGAAAAATTTTAGTTAATTAGGGATAGACTTAAGATAACCCAAAGCCGATAGAAATTCTATGCAGATATGAGGAGGCGAGATCTTGAGTTTGAGGTTGTGACTTGGCCTATTTGAAAATCTCTCCCATGAAGGGAGTGAAGAGATTTGGCAAGAAGGGTAAGCTTAGTCCCCGATATATTACCCCTTACAGAATCTTGAGTCGTTTTGGAAAGGTGGCGTATGAGCTGGAGATGCCTGCAGATTTGGCATCAGTGCATTCGTTGTTTTATGTTTCTTTTTTAAAAAAGTGTATTGGTCATCCAGCTATAGCTATTCCTTTAGAAATCACAAATGTTTAGGATAGACTCTCTTACAAAGAAATTCCAGTTGAGATTCTTGATCGTCGGATTCGTTGACTAAGAAACAAAGAAGTTCCTTGGTCAAAGTTCTTTGGTGGAATCAGTCCGTTGAGGGAGATACTTGGTAAGTAGAGGAAAATATGTGAACCAAGTAACCTCACCTTTTCTCAGAAAACTCAGACTCAGCTTAAGGAAATAACTTCCTTAGATTATCTCTTTTCCAATCTCAGTTCCAGCTATATAATTGATCTCATGGCATTACATGCATTCATGAAATTAGTTCAGTTACATGTCATGTTTAATATTCAATCATGTAAGCAGGTTTCCAAATGTGCATGTTCAGTATGTGGTCTCAGTTTCCAAGTTTAGAACTCTCAGTCTAATCAGTCTCATTCGTGGATGATGTTCCCAAGGGGGAGATATTATAATATCCCATACGCCTCTAAGCTAGAAATCGGACCTTTGTTCCTACGAGTGTAAACTCTAGTCCCATGATTCATACTTGAATTCATGTTTCATGTTTACTAACATTATGTGAAGAGAGATTATGAGGTGGTAAAGATGTTCATAAGAGTCACTTAGAGCAAAGTAAACTAAGATCATTTGATTGGACTAATTTTTGGTGTTTGAATTCCACAAGGGTCATCTTTAAATGAGTATAACTTTATGTATATGTGGAATTTTGTATATTTAAACCCACAAAATTATAGATAATCAAATTATATTTCCAACGATACCAATTTTGCCTTAATTCGATAGCCGAGCAAAAAGTTATGGCTATGCAAAGGGGTGTGCATCGCCTAACAATCATCTAAGGGTACTGGAATGGCTAGGCGATTGGCATGGCGTCGCCAAGTCTATGGTTAGGCGATTGTCAAGGTATATCCTAACCCTAGCTTAGGAGATTTACTTGGCATCGCCTAGGTCATTGCTAAGTGCCAAAAACACTCCGTTTTAACTTAGATCAAAGGTATTGAAGTCATTTCACACCCCTAAACCATCCCTAATCACTTTAAAATATTTTTATAAAGTATTAGACGTATAAACCCCCCTCTTTTAACCCTAAACAATCAGTAAGAAACTCAAAAGCACTCTTTCATTCCCAAGAAGAAGATTCAAGCTCTTTTCATAAGAAATAAAGGAATTCAAGTTTCCAATCCAAGAATCCTTCCAAAAATTCATTTTTAAGGGATGTTAGATTTTCATCCATGGACCCTTTTCACCCATGGAGTCCAAGAACCCGTCTTCAATTTCAAAGTTATGATTTTATGTGTTAATATGAATTATATCCATGAAATTTCATGAATTTCAATTACATATCATTTTTACAAATTATTTTGGTTGAAATTGCCCATGATACGTTCCAATGGTGATATTCACATGTTAAATCCTTAACCCATGTTTTTAATATTGAAAAGGTGATTATTACATGATTTAACTCATGACCACTATGTGTTTGATAAAATTCCTAAATGAATGGGTCTTGTACAATGAGTACTTATGATATCCTCAAAGTTGTATTATGGGCCTATTGTTAAGCTATCGAGTCCTGGGGATGACGAATAACCGAAAACTTAGTTGTTTACTTAGTCTCATTATCTTCAGAATGGTTTCAGATACGTTATGAGCATTATTAGTTCAATCAGTTATCATAAACAGTTAAACTTAGATCAGTTCAGTATTTTGAGTTAGTTCAGTTGGGAGTAGGATTTAGTACCGAGCGAATGTAGGGATGACGTATTTCCCGTCAGTCAGACAGAGTCGTCAGTAGTAGTCCTTGTATTCTAGAACTACATAGCCAGCGTAGGATATGAGGAGTCACCCATTAGTTTAGGCTTAACTTCCTTTCAAGGGTCACCCGTCAGTTTAGGCTTGACATCCTGGTCTATCAAGACATCAGTTTAGTGGATCTACACAGTCAATATTAGTACCCATGACACGGTACTGACACCCTTCCAAATGGGGCCACAGGTTGGACCCCAATTAGCTCATATTGGGGAATGTGGGTTAGATAATAGCTCCCATAATCTCAGACCAGTATTCAGTACAAAGTTCAGCTTCAAGTTTGCTTGACCATAGTATACAGTTACTAGTTATTCAATTATTAGTATGTCAGTATTTCAGTTTACAAACTATATCAGAATCATATTATACTCTTGGTCATGCATTCTCATATTTCACAGTTTTCATGCATTTATATTCAGTTACCTCATGTTATTCATTCAGTCATTTATTAGTCATTCAAATGAACCACTGCATATTAGCCTAACCTCATCTAGCATACCAATACATTCAAAGTACTAATCGCTTACATATTTCTTGAGCTATGATATTTGATATCATAGGTTTAGACGCTCAGGTTCCCCACCGTACTTAGACATTTCAGAACATCAGCAACATCAATAGTGGTGAGTCCTCATCTTTTAAGGACATGGTTGATATTTCAGTTTATTTTAGTACTTTATTTCAATTAGACAGTTGGAGTTAGTTGAAGTCTATCCCGTCAACTCTCTTTCAGATAAGTTTTAGAGGCTTTTAGACATTTTAGATAGTATCAGTTGTTGGTCTTTCAGTTAGATTTTCAATATTTTCACTTATGTTTTAGACTATTAGGTTATCAGTTGTATTATTTTCAGATTTAAAACCTTAAGTCCTATTCAGTTATTCTGCACATACACATTTTGTTAATATTATTAAGTGCTCACAGCAGGTACCAATTTATGGGTTATCTTGTGGTCTTTTGGGACCGTAAGCATCGTGTGGCATCCAGGGTGTATTTTTGAGGCATTACAATGTTTACGCAGAAGGAGTTACATATCAGGTAGAGATGATGGCTCGAGTTACTCAAGGATTATAACATAATTTTGTATTACCATCTAGGTAAAGCAAATGTTATTGTTAATTCCTTTAATAGGTTGTCAATGGGAAACATATATCATGTGGATAAGGAGAAGAGAAGATTGGTGAAGGATATTCAATAATTAACTAATTTGGGAGTCCATCTCCTAGACTCTGAGGATGAGGGAGTGATTGTTCAAGAAGTGGTGAAATCGTCTCTAGGTACTAGGGTGAAGAAAAAGCAGGTAGATCCTATACTTGTGTAGATTAAGGATAACATGGGTAAGCACAAGGTTATGACATTTAAGATAGGGGGAGATGGTATTTTGAGGTATCAAGGAAGATTATGTGTTCCTGATATTGATGGGCTATGAGAAAAAATCTTGATTGAGGGTCATGAATCAAGGTATACAGTTTATCCAAGTTCAACTAAGATGTACCATGTTTTGAAAGAGATCTATTAGTGGAACAATATAAAGAGAGATGTGGTGAATTTCGTGTCCACGTGTACGGTCTGTTAATAAGTTAAGGTAAAACACTTGAGGCCTGGTGGCATGTCTTAAGAGATAGAGTTTCCATGTGGAAGTGGGAGATGGTCAACATGGATTTTATTTTGGGTCTTCTACAGTCTCGCAATCAATATGATTCAATTTTGGTCACTATGGATAGGATTACTAAGTCTTCTCACTTCTTTCCTGTGAGGACTACTTGCTCTGGAGAGGATTATGCTAAGTGGTTTATTTAGGAGATTGTCAAAATATATGCATCTCCTATGTCCATAATTTTAGACAAAGTTACGCAATTTTCTTCTCACTTTAGTCATTCGTTTCAAAAAGGTTTGGGGACTAAAATGAACCTTAGCACCTCTTTCCACCCTCAAATAGATGGACAAATGAAACAAACTATTCTAACTTTAAAGGATATGCTAAGGGCTTGTGTGATTGATTTTAAGGGTATTTGGGTTGATCATTTACCTCTTGTTGAGTTTGCATACAATAATAGTTATTATTTAGATGGCTCCTTTGGAGGCTCTTTATAGCAGGAAGTGTAGGTCTACTATTAGTTGGTTTGAGATTGAAGAGACTTGGTTGTTTGGTCTTGACTTGGTTCACCAAGCCATGGTAAAGGTAAAGGTGATTAAGGAGAGAGACTTAAGACTACTCAGAGTTTCCAAAAGTCTTATGCAGATGTGAGACAGAGGGAAGCCTCTTCTATGAAAAGAGTCATGAGGTTTTGGAATAAGGGGAAGCTCAGCCCCTGTTATGTTGGTCCATGTTAGATTTAGCAGAAAATTAGGAATGTTGCTTATAGATTGGAGTTGCTAGCGAGTTTGGGTTCTTCACCCTGTTTTTCATATGTCTATGCTGAAGAAGTGTGTGGATAATCCTTCTTTGATTTTTCTGTCATACCCTATTTTTATCTGATGTCAAAACGTGCACAACATTTAGACTCTAAAAGAATAAATTATGCACAGAATTGCTACCTAATTTTTAAAAAACAAAAAAGAAAACTTATTTATTTATTAACAAATATGACTTTGTATTTTAATCTACGAACAAATTTAGATTCTAGATAAAGCTTCAAATTATTTCGAAGGAAAGGTATTAGGCATTCTTCAGAATCCACAAATGTGGTTCCCGATCAGACTTAGGATTATTAAAAGAAAGATGAAAAAATAAATAGTTATAAATACAAAGATAAAAAGTATATTAAAATAATATGAATAATCTACATTTAAAGTGTGTATAAATTACATATATTATCATAAAAATGTGAATGTAAAAATATGTAAAGTCATGTAACCAAAAGTGCCTAAAAACGAAAAGGAATTCATGAAATAAAATATTTTTAATTTTTATTTGATTAAATATTAAATTAATTTAGCTCTTATTTTTTATATAAATATTGACGGCCTAAATTTGCCTAAATGTGTGGTAAGGATTGTATAAGTAAAGAACAACCCCGCCCAACGTCCCAAGGATTGTATAAGTAAAGAACAACCCCGCCCAACGTCCCAAACATAAAGATTTCACTATAATTAATATTTGTACAATGATAAGAATAAAAAAAAAAATCAAACTCTTATTTGAATATCATTCCCGATGAGTATTTCCGAAAACCTGTACAAACATTTGTAATATTGTAATAAAAATATTAGTAGCAAATAAATTATACAAAGACATGTGCACATATATATATTTAAAAAATATAATTTTTATTAAAAAAAAGGCCCACGTAAAGTTTTCAAAAAGTTATAACAATTTCATCATTGTCCAAAATATTTATTTTTATTATGTAATTGTATACGTAATATTCATCTTTTTATTTGTGAAAGCCTAAAAAAAATCGACGAAAAATTTCTTTATCGGCCAAAATATTTATTTTATTTTTATTATAGCCATAAAAAGGCATGAAATTAGTTATCAATAAAATAACAGTGATAATTAAAGCAATTGTAGGAGATGTCAGCAACATCCACAACGTAGCAATGGTAAAAAAAAATAGTAAAGGATAGAAATAATAATAATGAATGATTAAAGCAACACAATGATTAAAGCAACATAATGATTAAAGCAACACAATAATTTAAGACTAAAGAATGATTGGTTACTTCACTGGAAAACACAATCAATCTCATTTGCTGATGATAATAATAAATCCTATAACAACCAAACAGTTCATAAAAATGCATTAAAATCCAATTAAGTAAAATCCGACCAGATATAATACTAGTCGAAATAATAACACAAATTAAAATACACAGTTAATAAGAGAATGATAATTTCCAGCCAGTTAGCAGCCATTTTAGTTAATATATAGAGAGAGAATAATTCAAGTGCCTAATTTTGATATAAAATAAATAACTTAAAAAAGTAAAATCCATCTTTTGTAACGAGGCGACCTCAAATATCTAGATGGAGAGATAATTTTATTGGTCAATTAAAATTTTATCCATTCATATAAAATTAATACCACAGTGAAGGAGCAAACAATGATAAAATAACCTTCCAAGATAGTCACGGCAAACATATAGCAAATTGACATAGTTGCAAAAGAAAAAAAATACAAACAAAAGTGAGTAATAATGTAGTTCTTTCAAGAATTTAAGAAACTATGATAGTCCAAAACAAAAATAACATAAAAGTCAAAGTAACAAAAAGCAACCTAAAATTTGAAAAAGCTGTCAACAACACAAATGTCACTTAAAAATGGTATAAAATAATAATATAATTAAAAGGGATGAAGTGCTAACATGAAATTTAGATAAAATAATATACTAAAGGAAAACAAAGAAAAATGAATAAAAATGTTCAAAACCCAAGTAGCTCAAATATGAGATGAAAATAATTATGATCAATATAGTATGAAACAGAGAAAACAACAATAAAAATATAGCTAGAACAATGAGTAAAATATCAAAGTATTGATAAAAATCAAGAGTGAAATTACACTTTCATAAACTTTAACTAACTCACTGGAGTGAGATCCTCAAACAAAATAAAACATAACACAAGATCAACTAAAATAATGTAAAAAATTGTCCAAAAATGACAGTGAAGACAACTGTTAGCAAATAACAATATCAACAATAATAACTAAAAACAAACAAACTAACATTAATAGCAAGTGATGATGATACAAATACTGACAAGATAATATTTGAAAATCCACGAGAAGCTCACATCAAGAAATATTGGAACTAAATCAAGTAAAATAGGTAACAAATTCATAAGTCAAACGAAAAATGATATAGAATTTCAAGATTTCAAACATCCGACCAACTTGTGGTCGGTGTCAGATCTGACACGGTGTCTCTCCCGGAGCTTGGCTTGTTCCGTCCAAATCTGACTGGAGCAGTGATGGAGTTCACTGAACGATGGTGTTCGCCGGCGGAAAAGAGGGAGAAATAAGGGGAAGGGGGCATTGTGGTGGTTCGTTGGGTCTTTTTTTGATGGTGGTCACGCTTTCGGTCAGATTTGGTCGGAGGAGAGGAGATGAAAGGCGGTATTGGGGTTGTCTGGGCGGTGGAGGTTTGGTGGTGAAAATGGATGAAGAGAGAGAGGAGAAGATGCATTAGCTTAGGAAGAGAGAGGGGGATGGTGAGTTTTAGAGAGATGAAAAGAAATCTGATGTGGTGTATTGTGTTGTATTATGTGTGGTATTTAAAAAATAAAAAATAATTAAAAAAAAGTTATTCATCACACCTACTCTTCCAACAAGATTCTTAATTTAGGGATGATATTTGAAAGAAGAGTCAAATGTCTGAGATGTGATGAGACTTCCAACAACAACAAACCCAATATATTTTCACTTAGTGGGGTCTGAGGGTAAGATATACGTAATTTATATCTCTACTTCTAAAGAGGTAGAAAAATTGTTTCCGATAAACCCCCGGTTTAAGATACAAAACACCGCACAAATATATAGATACATAGTAAAGTACAGAACAAGATTTCATTACATAAAAACGGCACCCATAAGTAATAAAAACAGAGAAAAGCACACAGGATCGTAATAAAGCATGGAACCAGGTCGATAAACATCATGTGATGAGACTTTGATTTAACTAATTTATTGCTCTCTCTATTAAAATAACTGATTCGATTCTGTTTTTATGGATTGTAATAAATGTATAAAAGTATGAATATCGTTAGATAATTATAAAAAATATAGATAATAAATAAAAAATATAATTATCTTAAAAAAATATATTATGCTATAAATAATTAAAATTATACTGTGCAGTAAAGAATTGCAGCACTATGTTGTGTATGTATGCAGATGACTATGCACAAAATTAAAAAATGATAATAAGCTAATAAAAATTCTAAAATTTACAAAATTAAATATACTTTTCAATAAATTATGTAAAATTAAAATATGACAATAATTGAGCAAAATTTTTAAAATAATGATGATTATCAACAATTTAATAACAATTGTAAAAAAAATATGTGAAAAATTACATATTGTGCCATTTAACAATTAGGAAGCCTAAACGCGTTAATTTCACGTTTGGAGAGCCAAAATTAAGTGTCAACAGTTTGCCCCTTTTCGTTTGAAAATAATGCAGAAGTCTTCAAATGAAAATGTTGACATGCAACCAATTTTGCTCGACAAATAATTATTTTAATAAAAATAAAAAATAAAAACAATTGAGTGATCTCCAATTTAGAGTTGCCTACATTTTTTTTGAGTTGCATGAGGGTCAGGTCGGGTATACCTCAAAAGTTATCCCAACATGTCCTATTTTGGGCTGGAAAAACCCAATGCGTCCTCGAATTCTATGCTTGCAAAATTTATAGAACTAAAAAACGATAGACAAATGAGAAACTGAGCTTGCTATTTTTTCAAGAAATTCAAAAAATGATATGTAATGCTTTAACTAATGTAAAGATAAATAAATAAATAAATAAATAAATGAAGGCATTACACAATTCTAACTGAAAGACAAGCAAAATATTCAATTAAAGGCAGTCAAGCATAAAGGTCTTATTAGAGGGTAGACTAACCCAAAATGTCCTATTTTAGGATGGACGAACCCAAATCATGTTTGCAAAATTTTAAGAAACTAAGATGGGTTTTTTTCCTTTTTTTTTTGTTGTTTTTTCAAGAAATTTAAAAGGCAAAGTGCAGTGCTTAACTAATTAAGAAAAATGATACGAGTAAAGATAATATCTAGTGCTTAAATGGTAAAAAATGAGCATTGTGATATGTGCAGGTAAAGACAAAGCATGCAGTGCTTAAATAACAAAGTAAATGCATTGTGATGTGCAAGTAAAGGCAAAGATGAAATGCGAATGATAAAATAAATGCATTGTGATATTTGCGAGGTGTGCAGTGCCTAAATGCTGAATAATACGTTGTGATATGTGCATGCAGTGCTTAGATACTAAATAAATGCATTGCGATATGTGCCAACAAAGGCAAAATGACATGCAGTGCTTAAATGCTGAAATAAATTCATTGAGATATTTGCGAAGCATGCAGTGCTTTAAACAATAAAATAAAACCATTGCGATGTTTGCGAGGCGTGCAGTGCTTGAAGGATAAAATAAATGCATTGTGATATGTGCTTACAGTGCTTAAATAATAAAATAAATGCATTGTGATATATGTCAGTAAAGGCAAAATGCTATGTAGTGCTTAAATGATGAAATAAATGCCTTGTAATATTTGTGAAGCATGTAGTGCTTAAATGAAAAAATGCATTGTGATGTGTGCGTGTTGTGCTTAAATGACAAAATAAATGCACTGCGTTATGTGTTTGCAGTACTTAAATGCATAGCAACATGCGCCGATAAAAGCAAGAATGATATGCGATGCTGAAATGATAAAGTAAATGCATTACGATAAGTGCGGGCAAGAATGACAAGCTATGTTTAAATGATAAAATAAATAAACGCATTGCGATGTATGCAAGTAAAGGTAGAAATAAAATACAATGCTTAAACGATAAAATAAATGCATTGCGATGCGTGCAAGCAAAGGTAAATATAGCATACATTATAAAAAATAAATAAATAAAGTGCGATATGTGCAAGCAAAAGCAGACAAGTAAAAATATATACAACTGTCTTTTGAAGGGCAGACTGGCCCAATTATCCTATTTTAGGGTGAACAAACTGTAAGCCCCAAAATCCTATCCCCGAGCGTCATACGATGCTTAAGGCTACAAGTATCCCCAAGCTAACCCTTTGAGACTGCTACTTAGTATAAAACTTACTTAAAGATGATGAGAGCAAAATAAGGGATCATGTCATATCATGTCTAACTGAAATCCGAATGAGTACTGTAAAGGTAATAAAATATTGCAAGACTAAACATACAGACAACCTAGTCTGACAAAGCCTCTACTACTCAACAAACTAGAGAGCTATTGGGAAAGATCCCCAACTGACTCGAACTGAACTGAAAGCAGTAGAACAACTACTAAAAATACTGAAGTGTCTGGAGATAGATCCTCAAACCATGAAGACTCACCACAGTGGAGATGTAGATAAAGGTACTTGGGATCACTGATGCTGCTGGGACTGAGTACCTGAAACTACATTATGAGACAATGTAGCACACAAACGTATATGTGAATCAGTACTTTGGGAATGTACTGAGTATATGGGGGTGTATGTAGTTTAAATAAGCAATATCATATATTTTTGTGGGAAACATGCATGCAATGGTAAATGACTCACATAGCTTGAATAAATACTCATAATTCATGAATAAAGAAGCATGTAATATAAATCATGTGAGTCATTACTCTTTATTCTCAATCTGAATTTTTTCTTTTATATCATACTTATAGCTAGGTGAAATCTTTAAAATATTAGCTTTCAAACTCATACTCTTATCTTTAGGAGAGTAAAACTTCTTTTAAACTCAAGAACTTGATACTTTAGGGACTTTAAGACATGAGATTATGGGAAACTTGGGACTCGGGAGTTTCTTCTAACTGACATAAACCATGTGAGCTTACATGGAATCCAACGTCTTGCCCATATTGGGGAGAGCTGTTCTATCCTTTTCATCAGAGTAGAACCTTAACTTTTAGTGATCACAAGCTTATCCCATTTGAGGTGAATTAAAAACCTACGGGGGCACATAGTTCAGGGGCATGAGACCTTGGAATCAAGCCCAACTCGGTGGTAAATACTACTCCCATACTTAAGCTAAGAACTTTTAGGAAAATTGACCTTAATCAATACAAAGTATATAATGAAAACCAACCGTGCTTTCCTTTAACTTAAATAAAAAAGTTGTGGATTCCTTTCTTATCTTGTGGTCAAAATCAACTCTTTTCATGAAACTTTGGTAGATTATCACCAATAGGCTTTAAATCTTTAATAGCATAGAGATAGCAATACCATTCTTGAAATACATTAGAACATATCAAAATTCATTCTTGGATATTTAAAGCATGTATGCATACTTAAGAAATCTCAACTTCCAAAATGGGTAGTAAACCATGACTTCAACTTTAGAGACACTCAAAACATCAATCGTGGTAGGAATATACTATTCATAACATAAATTCTCAACTTAAAACATAAAATAGGTACAATATCATACAATTCAAGACTTGAACAAATTCATAATCTCATAAACTTGAAGTATAACAAACTAGGCATAATTCAACTTGAAAATATGAAAATCTTTAAGAAAAACTAACACTTTGGGCACAAGAACGAAAGGAGTGTTATTATTCAAACCCCACATACCTCAAGTTATGAACTTGGATGAATAAACTTACTTGAGACTTTTTCTCGTACTTTTGGATGAGGGTTCTTGAAGCCCTTGACTTGAGAACCTTGAATCTTGACAAAATTTGAAAAAATTATGGTGAATTCTTGAGATCCTTGGAAGAGGTTTTGGGTATTTAGGGTTTTTATTTGAGAGAAATCTTAAGAAAACCTCATATAATGCTTGGAATGACTTCAAATATGATGTTTGTACGATTTAAGAGGCTTGGAAAAAGTCCAAAGTGACCCTTTTAACCCCTGTACAAAGCTGGAAAAATTAAACTGGAAAACCCAATTTTATGGGCCACCGCGATGCGCCACCATCGCAGTGGCTCACTGGAATTTGACAAACAGGATTTTGGGGATCACTGCGATGCGGTGCTATCGTATTGTCCCACAGGTTAGGACCTGGAACTTCAGCGCAATGCGTCGCTATCACGAAGTTCTACTGGAAATTTACAATTGTCAAATAGACCCTCTCTGCGATGCGCCAAGCACTAAAATGACGTTGTTTTACGACTAGAATTTAAATTAGCTATAACTTCTTGCCCGATTATCGGATTTGGGTAAATCTTATATCGTTGAAAAGCTAATTTAATTTACCACATTATGAGAAGTCAAAATTAGGGAAATTATATATGGTTTAAATGTTACTCACTTAGGAAGTCATTCCTTAACCTTCTAGAGACTAAATTAAGCTTAAGGAAAAGTTTGGGGTATTACAATATCTCCTCCTTGGGAACATTCATCCTCGAATGCCTCTAGTTAGGTTAAGGATACAGAGAAAACTGAGTACGCACAGCTGAAATAACTTGCTAGACTAACTCTACATCATTCTAGGCTCTTGAATACCTCGGAGAATGGAAGAACTTATATTAAAAAAATAGCTATATAGCTGAAACTTTAGTTGAAAAAAGGGGTTGAGTTAAGGAAGAATAGTACCTTCGGCTTGATCTGAACTTGCGGAGAAGAGGTGTGGGTACTTGGATTGCATATCTACCTCGGCTTCGCAAGTAGCACCCTTAACTGACTGGTTTTGCCACAACACTTTAACCAAGGAAAACTCTTTGTCCCTTAGTCTACGGATCTGGTGGTCTAGAATCTCAACTGGAATCTCTTCAAATGAAAGGCTACTCGTGATATCTGGGCTCTCTGAATGATCTACTATAACGGAATCACCAATGTGTTTCTTAAGCAAAGAGACATGAAAGATAAGATGCACAGCCGACAATTCTATGGGTAACTCAAGCTCATAGGCTACTCTCCCCCACACGACTTAGGATTCTATAGGTGCCCACATACTGGGGACTAAGCTTTCCCTTCTTGCCAAAACTTTTCACCCCTTTCATAGGTGAAATTTTTATATATACCAAATCATTAACTTCAAACTCAAGGTCACTTTTTCTCACATCTGCATATGACTTTTGATGACTTTGAGCTGTCATCAACCTTTCTCTAATCAACTTTACTTTCTCTATAGCCTCAAACACTGCATCAGGCCCAACCAAAGCTGCTTCAGCCACTTTAAACAAACCTATGGGTGATCTACATCTTCTACCATACAAAGCCTCAAACGGTGCCATCTTGATACTAGCATGGTAACTATTGTTATAAGCAAACTCAATCAATGGTAGTTGCTTATCCCAACTACCTTTGAAGTCAAGAGCACATGCTCTCAATATATCCTCTAACGTTTGGATAGTTCTCTCGGCTTGACCATCTTTCTGTGGATGAAAAACGAAACTCAAATAAACGTGGGTACCAAGACCCTTCTGAAACTCCCTCTAAAACTGAGAAGTAAACTGAGTACCCCTATCTGAGATGATAGACAAGGGAACTCTATGCAACCTGACCAACTCCCGAATGTACAATCTAGCATAATCCTCAGTTGTATAGGATGTATACACGGTTTAAAAATACACTGACTTAGTCAACCTGTCTATAACAACCCAAATAGAATCATGGTGATGACGCGAAAGAGGTAAACCAGTCACGATATCCATATTCACCTCTTCTAACTTTCAAGTGGGTATACCAAACTCTTGCAACTTACCGTCAGGTATTTGGTGATCTACCTTAACCTATTGGCAAGTTACACACCTCACTGCAAACTCTGCTATATCCTTCTTCATGCCACTCCACCAATAAATTTTTCGCAAGTTGCGGTACATCTTGGTAGTAGCGAGATGAATAGAATATCGCGCGCTATGTGCCTCAGCCATAATTATCTGTCTTAGATCATCGACAAGGAACACATAATCTACCCTATAATCTCAACACCTCATCTCCCCCTTAGGAGAAAACCTCTACTTTTTTATCCTTAACTGACTCCTTCAGTCTGACCAAACTAGAATCTAAGTCTTGCTTCTCCTTCACTTCCGAAACTAAAGAGGATTTAGAACTAATCTGTACCAAAATAGTCCCCTCAGCGGAATCAAGCAACCTAACACCCAATCTAGCCAGACAGTGTACATCACAAGCTAACTCTTTCTTACCCTTCTCTACAGAAGTAATACTTCCCATAGACAACCTACTAAGGGCATCCACCACTACATTGGCCTTGCCCGGGTGATACAATACACTCATACCATAATCCTTCAGCAATTATAACCACCTCCTTTATCTAAGTTTCAACTCCCTCTGAGAAAACACATACTACAGACTTTTGTGATCAGTAAACACATCAACATGAACACCATAAAGATCATGTCTACATATTTGAAAGCAAGGACCACAACAACTAATTCAAGATCATGGGTTGGGTAGTTCTTTTCATGTGGCTATAACTTTCTAGAGACATAAGCTATAACCTTACCTCTCTGCATCAACACGCAACCTAAGACAACCCTAGAGGAATCGTAATACACCATAAAACCATCCATACCATCAGACAAAGTCAACACCGGGGCTGAAGTAAGTCGAGTCTTTAACTCCTGAAAACTCTTCTCACAAGAATCTGACCAAAAGAACTTAACTTTCTTTTGGGTCAATCGGGTCATGGGAGATGCAATAGAAGATAAACTTCAACAAAACAACGGTAATAGCCAGCTATACCCAAGAAACTCCTAATGTCAGACAGAGAGATAGGTCTAGGCTAATTTTTTACAGTTTTTACCTTTTGGGGATCGACTCTAATGCCTTCGATTGAAATAATATGACCCATAAAAGCTATGGAACTTAGCCAAAACTTATACTTATTGAATTTGGCGAACAACTGATGATCTCTAAGAGTTTGAAAATCAATTCTAAGATGATTTGCATGGTCATCTTACCATGGGAGTAAACAAGGATATCATCTATGAACACTATGACAAACATATCAAGATACTACTTGAACACTAGATTGATGAGGTCTATGAAGGCTGCTGGAGCGTTAGTTAGCCTAAAAAACATGACTAAAAACTCAAGTGACCATAGCGGGTTTGGAAGGCTATCTTCGAGATGTCACACTTCCTTACTCTAAGTTGATGATAGTCGAATCTAAGGTCTATCTTAGAGAAATAACTTGCACCTTGCAATTGATCAAACATGTCATCTATTCTCGAAAGAGGGTACTTATTCTTGACCATGACCTTATTAAGCTAACGATAGTCAATGCATATACGCAAAGAACCATCTTTCTTTCACACATATAGGACAGGTGCGACCCTAGGAGGCACACTGGGCCTTATAAAACCTTTATATAAAAGATCTTTAAGTTTCTCTTTCAACTCCTTTAGTTCTGTGGGTGCCATACAGTAAGGAGGAATAGAAATAGGCTGAGTGTCGAAAAGAAAGTCAATCCCGAATTCTATCTCTCTATCGGGAGGTACCCCTGGAAGATCTTCCAAAAAACATCAAGAAACTCATTAACAATGTTGACCGACTGAATAATTGGAGCCTCAAATTTAGTGTCTTCAACTCTAACTAGGTAATAGATGCAACCCTTGGATATCAAATTTTTGGCTTTGAGATAAGATATAAAATGACTCTTGGGGGATACTAAACTCTCGGACCACTTAAACACCGGTTCATCAGGAAACTAAAACTTAACTACGCGGGTACGACAGTCTATAGATGTATAACAAAAGTGAAACCAGTCCATACCCAGAATAACATCAAAATCCACCATGCCTAACTCTATCAAATCAACAATATGACTCTATGAAGAACAGTAATAGGACACTCTTTATACACTTGCTTAGCAACAACTGGCTCCCCTACCGGAGTAGAAACTAGAAAAGGCTCAAAAATCTTTTTGGGACTCATTTTAAAATTCACAGTGACAAGTGGGGTCACATACAAAAAACTTGACCAAGGGTCCAATAACACATAGACATCAAAGTAAAAGACGCGGAGCATACCAGTAAAAATGTCGGGAGAATCCTCCTACTCCTGACAGGATGGTAAGTCATAAAACCTATTCTATCATTCACCGCCAATAATACTGGAAGAAGCACCCTGAGGAGAAGCTGGACGGGCTAAAGGAGCTGGGGCACTATTAGCCTGAGTATGAGGTCACACATCTTTGTTCCCCTGCCTGGCATATAGACACTCTCTAAGTCTGTGGACCAATTTTCCATAACCAAAATAACCCCTCTGTTCGGCCAAACACTCACCGGGATGGGTTCTACCATACTTAGCACAAGGAGGATAATTAGGCCTGTTACTTACACTGTTCTGGGACTTAGACATAGAAGGCCTATTCCCTTGCTCCTGCGTGTTTCTGGGTGTGGGAGAACTAGCTGACGAAGTTGCTGGCATAGACGAACGACTCTAAAACTATGGATGGTTCACTCTATGGGACCTAGCCTGACCATACTCATTCTGCTCGAATCTAACCCTTTTGTTTCCCGTCACTCTATCTCTTTCCCTTATCTTGTTTGCCTATATTTTCTAGGCATGAATTATCAGCCTAGCAAGATCCATGTCCATGTTGAGCATAGCAGTCCTACACTCTTTCAACACCAGTCCAGATACTCCATTCACAAACTTACTCATACTAGCTCGGGTGTCAGAAATCAAATCTGAAGCATACTTAGCTAGCTGGTTAAACTCAAGGCAATACTCTTTATCAGTCATGGAGCCTTGCCTCAGGTTCATCAATTCTTTTATATTTGCTTCCCTCATCTCAAGTAGGAAGAACTTTTCCATAAATACATCTTGGAACACCTGCCAAGTAATAGGGGTTGCATCTTCCCCTATATTTTTCTTTCATGCAACAACCGGTCATAAGAAATGTCCTTCAAACTGTAAGACGCCAGCTCAACACTTTCTTCCTCCAAGACATGCATCACTTAGGTGATCTTCCTTACCTCATCGAGATACTACTGTGGGTCCTCACCTATCTTCGACCCATAGAACTCTGATGGGTTCATCCTCATGAAATCCCATATCCTAGCAGCGGCAAAATAACTTCTTTATTGAGGCGAAACTGCGGCCTGGTTATTGTCCTGAACATTCATGGTAACTGCTTAAGCTAATGCCTGAAAGGCCGCCCGAAACTCAGTATGAGACACAGTCTCATTCAAGGGGTCAACAGGCTGGGGTTTCTCGTTATTGTTTCTGTGGCCATTCTCTCTTTGGGGAGGCATGTTTTGGAATAACAGAGCACGAGTCAGTAGCTAAGAGAGACAACTATAAGCACGATAGATTCTGAAAAAAAAGGATGACTTTTTCCTAATACATCTTGTTGCCTCTTGATCATAGATGTGGCACGCTACACACCGATGATCAAGAATATACTTGACGCGGCTTGTTAGAATCCCTAGGACTCCTTAAACCTTAAGCTCTGATACCAAGTGTGTAATGCCCCGAAATCTTATCCTGGAGCGTCACATGGTGCTTAAGGCTACAAGTAGCCCCAAGCTAACTCTTTGAGCCTTCTACTTAGTATAAAGCTTACTTAAAGATATGAGAGCAAAATAAGGGATCATGTCATATCATGTCTAATCAAAATCCAAATGAGTATTGTAAAGATAACAAAATATTGCAAGACTAAACATATTGACAATCTAGTCTGACAAAGCCTCTACTACTCAACAAACTAGAGAGCCATTGGGGCAGATCCCCAACTAACTCAAACTGAACTGAAAAATGTAGAACAACTACTAAGAATACTGAATTGTCTGGAGATAAGTCCTTGAACTATAAGGACTCACCATAGTGGAGATGTAGATAAAAGGTACTTGGGATCACTGATGTTGCTGGGACTGAGCACCTGAAACTACGTTATGAGACAATGTAGCACACAGACGTATATTTGGATCAGTACTTTAGGAATGTACTGAGTATATGGGGGTGTATGCTATTTAACTAAGCAATATCATATATCTTTATGGGAAACATGCATGCAATGGTAAATGACTCTCATAGATTGAATAAATACTCATAATTCATTAATAAAGAAACATGTAATATAAATCATGTGAGTCATTACTCTTTATTCTCAATCTAAACTCTTTCTTTGATATCATACTTATAGCAAGGTGAAATCTTTAAAATATCAGCTTTCAAACTCATACTCTTATCTCTAGGAGAGTAAAACTTCTTTTAAAATCAAGAACTTGATACTTTAGGGACTTTAAGACATGAGATTCTAGGAAACTTGGGACTCGGGAGTTTCTTCTAACCGATATAAACCATGTGATCTTACGTGGAGTCCAACATCTTTCCCACGTTAGGGAGAGTTGTTCTATCCTTTCCATTGGAGTAGAACCTTAACTTTTAGTGATCACTAACTTATCCCATTTGGGGTAAATCAAAAACCTATGGAGGCAAATAGTTCTGGGGCATGAGACCTTGGAATCAAGCCTAACTCGGTGCTAAATACTACTCCCATACTTAAGCTAAGAACATTTAGGAAAATCGACCTTAATCAATACAAAGTGTATAATAAAAACCAACCTTGCTTTTCTTTAACTTAAATCAAAAGGGTGTGGATTCCTTTCTTAGCTTGGGGTCAAAATCAACTCTTTTCTTGAAACTTTGGTAGACTATCATCAATAGGCTTTAAATCTTTAATAGCATGGGGATAGCAATACTATTCTTGAAACATATTAGAACATATCAAAATTCATTCTTGGACATTTAAATCATGTATGCATACTTAAGAAATCTCAACTTCTAAAATGGGTAGTAAACCATGACTTCAACTTTAGAGACACTCAAAAAATCAATCATGGTAGGAATATACTATTCATAACATAAATTCTCAATTCAAACCATAAAATAGGTGCAATATCATACTATTTAAGACTTGAACAAATTCATAATCTCATAAACTTGAAGTATAGCAAACTAGGCATAATTCAACTTGAAAATATGAAAATCTTTAATAAAAAACAAAACTTTGGACACAAGAACGAAATGAGTGTTCTTGTTCAAACCCCACATACCTCAAGTTATGAACTTGGATGAATAAAGTTGCTTGAGACTCTTTCTCATACTTTTGGATGGGGGTTATTGAAGCCCTTAACTTGGGAACATTGAATCTTGACTAAATTTGGAAAAGCTTTGGTGAATTCTTGAGTTCCTTGGAAGAGGTTTTGGATACTTAGGGTTTTTATTTAAGAGAAATCTTAAGAAAACCTCATATAATGCTTGGAATGACTCCAAATCTGATGTTTGTATGGTTTAAAAAGCTTGAAAAAAGTCCAAAGTGCCCCTTTTAACTTCTATACGAAGCTAAAGAAATTAAACTGGAAAACCTGATTTTATGGGCCACCGCGACGCGCCACCATCATGGTGGCTCACTGAAATTTGACAAATGGGATTCTGGGGATCACCGCGATGCGGTGCTATCATATTGTCCCACTGGTTGGGACCTAGAACTTCAGTGCAACGCGCTGCTATCACCGAGTTTCATTGGAAATTGATAATTATCAAATATACCCTCTCCGCGACGTGCCAAGCACTAAAATGACACTGATTTATGACTAGGATTTAAATTAGCCATAACTTCTTGTCCGGTTATCGAATTTGAGAAAATTTTATATCGTTGGAAAGCTAATTCAATTTCCCATATGATAAAAATTCGAAATTAGGAAAATTATATATGGTTTAAACGTTACTCACTTAGAAAGTCATTCCTTAACCTTCTAGATACTAAATTAGGCTTAAGAAAAAGTTTGAGGTATTACACAAACCCATGCAAAAAATGATTTTGAGCAAAGAAATATTTGGGAATGAAAATATTCACATATTTCCAATATTGTTTTCAAAATTGCCCCAGTATCAAGCTGTAACATGCTGGGGGGATACAAGATTGCGTACTTGTTGGGGAGAAAGAATGATTATGGAATTCCAATGACCAAACTCTGCATAGAGCTTCCTACATATCTCGAGTTTTACGGAAATCAGGTCAATGTAGTTCAAAATAAGAAAATAGGATAAATTTTGAGGCGGTTCTCAAAATTTACCCTAGTGTATTATTTATGATGACATTGTCTTATTCTAAGGAAACTAAAAAAATGATTCCGCTATTGTGGATTGAAAAGATGCATGGTATCTCCGATCATCTACGAAGACTGAGGCCCTCAACTAGTGAGGTGACTTAAATCTATAGCCCCTCAATTAGAGGGACTACAAAAAATATAAAAAATACTCAAAATATGACGCTTGGCTGAAAAATAAAATGATGATATTTAAAGATATGGGCTTGAAAAGAAAATTCAAATGCCCGTATTTTAAAATTGGGTGCCTTGAGTAAAAAGTAAAAAATGCATGTATGTGAAAGTGAACACCTTGAATGAAAGGTAAGAAAAATACCCGTAAGTGCAAGTGGGACTCTTGAAAAAAGAAAGAATTTTTTATTTTCTTGATAACAAGTGCTACAAAACGAAGAAGACAAGATTGTCTTGATTTTAGTTGGTACCAATAATTAGTAGTGTGCATAAGAATTTCATCATCTCTTTCCCAGCTAACCAAGATCGACTTCAGGGTAACTCTTATAGTTTCAAGTGGTATCTTAGTCACGTCTAAGTATCGACAAGATTTTCTCGTCTTGCTTCAAATAAAGGTTTTGAGCTATGCTTATCCTCATGCTTCAAGTGCCTTCTCCAAAAAAAAAAAATCTCATTTCACACATATTTGAGTAAAAGAAAGTCCTATTCCACACATAATTGAATAATTTTCTTTTTGAATTTATGGACATATTGAAAAATACACTCACACTCAGAAAGAAATTCAATGCATGCAATTGTGATACTATAGGCTTGACCTTCATGTAAGTATCCACTAATGTGAGAACACTTGAAATAGAATCTCGTAGGACTTGTTATCGGCTTGTAATGTAGGTTTGGGGATGGGTAGGATGATATTTAGAATAAAAGTGACTAATTCCTCAATGAGTATTACGCTATATTTTGATGCGTTGTCTTCTTAGTTGTGCTGCGTTGTCCCTTATTTTGTTTTTGCTTCGACTTCTTTGGAATCTTGTGTTGGAGTTTTCACCCCCCCTTTTTAAGATAATATATATATTTTTTTATTCTTTTTTTGTGGGATTTTACTCCTTTTGAAGTCTTTTTTTTATTTTATTCATTTGGGATAATATATTTTTTGCATTTTGCGTCTTTGATCTTGAATATTTATCTGTAATTTGCACGTAGTTAGTATGCTCAGGGAGGTAGGGCCAAGAGAGGAATAGTGCATGTAAGCACTTAAAATTCTATAAGCTCAGATACGGTTGGCCAAAAAAAGTCTTAGTCTCAAAAGAGAAAATGTTAGGGAGTAGTATAATTTGGTGGGCTGTGAAAGGCACAATCGGGTCAAAGAAGATCTATGGTCCTTTCCTACACCAAGTGCAACTCAGAATTTTGCCTCAACAGACATTTAGGCCAAGTTCTAGATCAGCAATGCAATGAATTAAACTAAAGCTCGCCACACAATGCACATGAAATGATGAGGTTGGTTTCGTTTTTGTTTTAGATGTATGCTAGAGAATTTTCAAGCGTTACTTACGTATGATAAAAGGTACCAAGAGAATCTATGGTTTACCATGAAATCGGTTCTTTACATCACACCAATTTGTTCTTTCTCATGCACACTCCTAACTGTAGTGGTACCAATCAAGTATAAAAAAATTATTTTATTTTTTAAAAAAGAAAAGTGGAACCGAACCCAAAATAAGGATTGCCTACGTATCTTGTGAAAACAAGAATCAGGTCTGCGTAGTACAGGAAAATTTGTGAACTAGTATGTGCAATGTATGATTGTAAAAAAAAGGATGGTCATTCATAAAAATAATGTGAAAGACAATCAAGAAAAAACTGCTTTTAACATCAAAATTTTTCTAATCAAATGATCGAAAGAATGAATGTACAGTATGGGGAGAGCTTTGACACAATTTCAGTATGCTGATAAGATTAAAAAAATCAGACATTGAAGAAATTATGATATTATTTCGCCGCAGTTGACAGGATCATTATACCTGAAAAAATATTGAACCCCTATTTTGAAAGTGAGGATCGATACGCCATAAATTTAATGGTTTACGACATTCGAAAGAAGAAGCTAGGTATTCTTGCACAAAAATTAGGTGACAATTCGTAGGTAGGCCAGCTAGGCACTAATATCAATGGGATTTGGATTTAAGGAGTTAAAAATTGCGCTCCTGAAGGCTTTTGGAGAGCCTTTTTGAACTGTTCCAGAAAATTTATCCTAATTTTAGATATCGGAGAAATCATTCAAAAACAGTGAAGAGACCAAACCCTAATGCAGGGTTGTCTACATATCTTATCAGGATAAGAATCAGGTCAAAACGTAGCTCAAACCTATACACAGCTAGAGGTAATATTGCATTTTTTAACTGATCCACTATGCAAATCAACGGTTAGACTACACCTCCTCATTAAAATATAATCAACTTAGAGCAAATAAATATGTGCAGACTCAATAATCCTTCAAATATGTACAAAAATTTAAAATAATGTGTTAATTGGATCGTGAACCCATAAAATCGACTAATAAAAAGGTATTATTTTAGCTATAACCTATATTGACTAAGAGTGGATTGACTAGACTTGTGGTTCTCGAGCGGACTACTCAAGTGAAAAGGCTACGCGGGCACAAAAATAAAATCCAGACACCCTGTGCATACGCCAACTCTCCTAAAATTTAGGATTTTGAAAGGAATTTGTGGGTGCGCAAAACATACCTCACTTGTATGTGTGATTGTGCCAGCTTTTTCCAAATGAAAGAAATATGAACGGGATGACAGTTTATATAAAGCAATAAACCAATAAATAAACTATACAAAACAAATAGCAATTTGTACCACACAAACAAGATAAATCAAGACAATTAGAAAAGAAATAAATAATAATGCAGAAAAATATAAATATTTACCTAAACCTGTAATATTAGAACCTTGCATCCCCAACAGAGTCGCTAAACTGTCATACCCTGTTTTTAGCTGAGGTCAAAACGTGCACGACATTATGGACTCTAAAAGAATAAATTATGTGCAGAGTTGCCACCTAATTTTTAAGAAAAATAAGAAAACCTATTTATTTATTAACAAATATGACATGTATTTTAATCTATGAACCAATTTAGATTCTAGGTAAGGATTCAAATTATTTTGAAGGGAAGGTATTAGGCATTCTTCAGACTCCACAAATGGTTCCTGACCAGACTTAGGTTTATTAAAAGAAAGAGAGAAAAAATAAATAGTTATAAATAAAAATATAAAAAGTGTATTAAAATAATATAAATAATCTACATTTAAAGAGTGTATAAATTACATATATTATCATAAAAATATAAAAATATGAATGTAAAAATATGAAAAGACATGTAACCAAAAGTACCTAAAAACGAACAGGAATTCATGAAATAAAATATTTTTATTTTTATTTGATTAAATACCTAAATTAATTTAACTATTATTTTTAATATAAATGTTGATGGCCTAAGTTTTCCTAAACACATGGTAAGGATTGTGTAAGTAAAGAACATCCCCGCCCAACGTCCCAAAAATAAAGATTTCACTAAATAATACAATGATAAGAATAAAAAAAAATTCAAACTCTTCTTTGATATCATTCCCGACAAGTGATTCTGAGAACCTGTACAAACATTTGTAATAAAAATATAGTAGCAAATAAATTATAAAAAACGGGCACATATATATATTAAAAAAATATATTTTTTATTAAAAAACGGACTCAGGTAAAGTTTTCAAAAAGTATAGCAATTTCATCATTGCACAAAATATTTATTTTTATTACGTAATTGTATATGTAATATCCATCTTTTTATTTGTGAAGGCCTAAAAAATTGATGGAGAATTTCTTCATCGACCAAAATATTTATTTTATTTTTATTATAGTCATAAAAATGCATGAAATTAGTTATCAATAAAATAACAGTGATAATTAAAGCAATTGCAGGAGATATTAGCAACATCCACAAAGTAGCAATGGTAAAAAAAAATAGTAAAGGATAGCAGTAATAATAATGAATGATTAAAGCAACATAATAATTAAAGCAACACAATAATTTAAGATTAAAGAATGATTTTTTACTTCACTAGAAAGCACAATCAATCTCATTTTCTGATGATAATAATAAATCCTATAACAACCAAACAGTTCATAAAAATGCATTAAAATCCTATTAAGTAAAATCCGACCAGATCTATACTTACTAGCCGAAATATAACACAAATTAAAATACACAGTTAATCAAAGAATGATAATTTCCAGTCAATTTAGTTTTAAAAATATATATATATAGAAATAGAGAGAACAATTAAGTGTCTAACTTTGATATAGAATAAATTACTTGAAAAAAGTAAAATCCATCTTTTATAATGGAATAAATTCAAATATTCTGACGGTGAGATAATTTCATTAGTCAATTAAAATTGTATCCATTCATAAAAAATTAATACCACAGTAAATGAGCAAAAAATGATAAAAATAACTTCCAAGATAGTCACGACAAACATATAGCAAATTGACATAGTTGCAAAAGACAAAAATACACAAACAAAAGTGACTAATAATGCAATTATCCAAGAATGTAAGAAGCTATGATAGTCCAAAACAAAAATAACATAAAAGTCAAAGTAACAAAAAGCAACCTAAAATTTGAAAAACCTGTCAACAGCACAACTGTCAATTAAAAATGATACTTCCTTCGTTTCATAATAAATGAATTATTTGATTTTGATATATATATTAAGAAAAAAATACTAAAAACATAAATTTAACATAACTTTTCATTTTTACCCCTCCAAAAAAAAAATTGACCTTATAATACCTTTTCAAAAGTTAATTGGTTATCAAATCATAAGGGCAATTTAAAATTTTTTGATGATTCACTTATTTTGAAACACCAATAAATACCTCAACAATTCACTTATTTCGAAATGAAGGGAGTATAAAATAATAATATAATTAAAAGGGATAAATTGCTAACATGAAATTTAGATAAAATAATATACTAAAGAAAAACAAATCAAAATAAATAAAAATGTTCAAAACCCAAGTAGTCCAAATATGAGCTGAAAATAATTATCATCAATATAGTATGAAAACAGAAAAAACAACAATAAAAAAATAGCTAGAACAATGAGTAAAATATCAAAGAATTGATAAAAATTAAGAGTGAAACCACACTTTAATAAACTTTGACTAACTCATAGGAGTGAGATCCTCAAATAAAATGAAACATAACACAAGATCAACTAAAATAATGTAAAAATCTGTCCAAACATGATAGTAAAGAAATTTGTTAGCAAATTACAATATCAACAATAATAACCAAAAATAATTAAACTAACATTAATAGCAAGTGATGATGATACAAATACTAACAAGATAATATTTGAAAATCAACGAGAAACCTCACATCAAGAAATATTAGAACAAATCAAGTAAAATAGGCAACAAATTCATAAGTCAAATGAAAATTTATATAGAAGTTCAAGAGTTCAAACATCCGACCAACTTGTCGTCTGTGTCAGATCTGACGCGATGACTTTACCGAAGCTTGGCTCATTCTGTCCAGATCTGGCGGAGCAGTGATGGAGTTCACCGAACGATGGTGTTTGCCGGCAAAAAAGAGGGAGGAATAAGGGGACGGAGGCATTGTGATGGTTTGTTGGGTCTTTTTTTGGTGACGTGGTAGTCGCACTTCCGATCAGATTTGGTCAGATAAGAGGAGATAAAGGGCGGCCGTCTGGATGTTGGAGGTTTGGTCGTGAAAATGGATGGTGAGAGAGAGAGAAAGAAGACAAGATGCATTAGCTTTGGAAAAGAAAGACAACGTGAGTTTTAGAGAGATGAAAAGAAATCTAACGTGGTGTATTGCGTTGTGTTATGTGTGGTATTTAAAAAATAAAAAATAATTAAAAAAAGTTATTCACCACACCTACTCTTCCAACAAGTCCTTAATTTAGGGATGGTATTTGGAAGAAGAATCAAATGTCATAAATGTGATGAGACTCTGATTTGATTAATTTATTGCTTTGTGTATTAAAATAACTGATTTGATTCCGTTTTTGCGGATTGTAATAAATGTACAAAAATATGAATGCCGTTAGATAATTACAAAAAATATAATTACAAAAAATATAGATAATAAATAAAAAGTATAATTATCTTAAAAAAATATATTATGCTATAAATAATTAAAATTATACTGTACAGTAAAGAATTGCAATGCTATATTGTGTACGTATGCAGATGACCGTGCACAAAATTTAAAAAATGGTAATAAGCTGATAAAAATTCTAAAGTTTATAAAATTAAAGATAATTTTTAATAAATTATGTAAAATTAAAATATGACAATCAATGAGCAAAATTTGTAAAATAATGATGATTATCAACAATTTATTAACAATTGTAAAAAAATGTGAAAAAATGCATATTGTGTCATTTAACAATTAGGAAGCCTAAACGCGTTGATTCACGTTTGGAGAGCCAAAATTGGGTGTCAACAGTCCTATAAAAGATGTTCATATTTTAGATTCCTTATCTTATGAAGAAGTCCCGGTTGAGATTTTAGATAGTCAAGTTTGTAGGTTGAGAACTAAGAATGTAGTTTCCGTGAAAGTACTTTGGAGAAATCAAAAGCCACTTGGGAAGCAGAAGAGGAAATTAAGGACAGATACTCATTCTTGTTCCGTGGGTTAGATGAAAATAGTTAAGGTATGCATTTCTTTTATTCTAACCACATTTCAAAGTTCTTGTATCATGCTAAGGGTAATTCTAACTCCTCATTTGAGGATGAATGATTCTAAGGGGGGATAATGTAATACCCCAGGTTTTGGACTATAAAAGTTTTTAGTATTGACAACAGCGCCAAGATTACGACTCAGCTGGCAAGTTATTATCACTCATCATGAGTCATAGAGTTAGACTCATGGTTTCACCAGTAAGTGGTTCAGGTTGGTTTCCTTTGGAAATAATTCCAAGGTACATCTTATTATGAGTCGTAATGAGTAGGGAGTGACTCATTACCTTAATAGTAAGATGGCTTGAGGATTCTGCCTTGACCACGAGTCGACATCACAAGTTGTGATGTCTGGAAATGAGTCATGATGTACGACTCATGGTCATAATAGTGAGGTCCCATGCTTTTGAGGCTCAAGTCATGACTTCAGGTAATGACTCATGGTCAGACCTCACGAGTCGTTACTCTACCCGTGACGACTGACCCCTATTTTTCCTGCATGTTTTTATTAACTTTTTTTTTTATTATATTTTCCCTTCCTTTACACTTTACCGATGACTTAAAAACACTCCTAGGATCCCTTTAACATTAGTTAATCAAATAAAAAACTACCCCCTCCTCTTAAATCCCTCAAAGTAAGAGAAAGCTAGGATTTTCAAGAGATTAAACATCTAAGTGCAAATTTGCGGTTTCTCTCCAAATTCCTTGGTGTTTCGGCCATGTCTCTCATCCCTAAAATTATAATTTTTCATATGGCATAAATTTATTTAATAATCATATGGTTTAATGTCACAACCCAAGCTGGGGGCCCTGGCCGTGATAAGCATTCTGAACCATGAAGGCCAAGACACCCTTCTCTATTTGGTAGTCATGCACTAAATTCATATAATAAAAGAAGATTCAGAAATATAATTAATACGGAATCATGGTCATACTCTAAATTCAGGTTAACAATGAAGAATTAAAATCCAACAACAACCAAACAACATTTAAACCAGTTTGCAAAATCTCTACTACATCCAAAAATGATAATTGTCTGAAAACTGGGACAAGGCCCCTAGTGGATCCAAAACAAATAATTAATTAACATGGTATGAAAGAAGCAGGCCTTCTAGAATAAAGAAGGCTCACCACTGCACAGTTTACTTCTCTCTGAAAACTCTACTGCTTAGCCGGACCTCTAGATTGACCCTCATACCCTGGAAGGTGGGGGTCAATACAATTGTACGGGTATGTAGAGTAAATCCAAAATAATAATTTTTATTCAACATATATGAGAGCAATTTAAAATGGTTCATAAATATATCATATGGTAAGAATCATATGGGAATATTTAAAAGACTCTATAAAATAATCTAAACTCTGTGACACTCTTTGTTTTACTTCTGTGCTAGGTGGTATACCCTACAACTCTGAAATTCCATGGGCTATATGGAATCTGCCCTTAACTCGGCAGCCACGCTCCCAACCCAAGTTTGCCGCAAGGGTTGAAGTCTCTGTCTCTGTATGCCACAGGGCACTAGGCCAGGGTAAAATCCCTCATGGGGAAAAATAATGAACCTGTATCGGCAAAACATGGTTTTGGTATAAGAGTTACTTAAACTCAAGCCTTCTTGGGGCAACCACCTAACCCTCTTTATGCACATTTTTAACTCTTTAAAACATGCATTCTCTAAAATCAAACTCTAAAAACTCTTACTCTGTTATGGAATACAGTCATATGGTATCGTCATACCATTAACTTGCAAGTCACATCTCTGAGCCATTTTTAGCATATAATAATCTCTGTTTCGCAACATGAGTTTGGAACCATCATATCAATAAATCAGTTCAAAGAACCCTTTCTTTAAATTCATATAAACATATGCAAGAAACTTTCTTTTTGTCAACATTTCAATATCATAAGGTGGTCATGTCAATTTACTCAATAACATGAAATTCTTTCTTTAAATCAAACATATAGGTATAATAAGAAAATCCTTCTCATCATCTCTGAATTATGTCAAATACTTGGATATTGAAAAGACTACTTTCAATTCATAAAACAGGTATTTTAAATCATTTCTAATAAGTTCATAAACTCTAATTCATCAAAAGAGAGGGATTTCAAAATAATACTCTCAATCAAATCTTCAATTTCATACATATACATATGAGTATAAGTCAATTTAAGGGGGAAAGGCCTAAAGGCTAAAACAACAATATCATTAAAATGTTCATGATGCATAATTAAAATCATGGATTCCAAAACCCTTTTTTAATTTCATGCTTGATAAATTTTAAATCATATTCAAGCATTTCAACAAGCCCATGTAGTTTTTAGGATAAACCCCATGTACCTTAATGTAATACCCGTGCCTTTTTCCTAGCTTGAAATCATCTCAAAGATATTAGAACTTGTTTTGAAATATGAATATACTTTTTTACGCATGGTATTTATAAGGTTCTCACTTTCTATCACGTGGGAAATTGAATAAGCTGTCCATCGATACCAATTTCATCAAAATCCGGTGTTAGATAAAGAAGTTATGGCTAAAATACAGAAGGCAGAAAAACTGCCTAGGTGCGACGGTGCAGGTCAAAGGATCGTCGGATAAGAAACGGACCATCGACTCTGACCGTCGTATAAAGGCAGTGAGCCATCTTTCTAGCTACGTACGGCGAAGAGGTCCGATGGACCATCGACCCAGCGACAGACCATCGCACCCTACTGTTGCTTAGTGGCAGTAGGTCCTAATTCTATCTCTGTCCGACGGAGAGGTCCAACGGACCATTGATCCAGTGACGGGTCATCTCACCCCACCGTCGTATGACCCGCTCAGATATTTAAAGTTGTTTTTACTAGGGTATTTTGGTCTTTTACCACCCACCTATATATATATACCCAGTTAAACCCGACCTCAGTTCATTTATTCACTATTATTTCACAATAACTAGATTAGGGTTTTCTTTCTAAAATTAATCCTTAAGAACAAAATCCAAATCTTCTTCAAGAACTAAGAGATTCAAATCCCTTAAGTTCAAGAACATCAAGAAACTCAATCTAGGTATGCATAGTGTTCATTCACGGACCCCTTTCGTCCATGAAGTCCAAGAATCTCTTTTATAAATTTATGTTATGGATTTTCTTTGTGAATTTCATGATTGGGATACTTTTATTCATGTTGATAATGAGTAATTGAACCCTATTCCATGATTGGGTGATAAATTCTAAGTGGGTTGATTAGTATAGATATAGATTCATGCAAACCCATGATCAAACCCTTGAAACTCCCACGGGATGAACTTTCAACTTGACCCATCGCATATAAAAAAAATTAACAAATGGAGGTTGAGAAGGTCAAAAATAAAATCCTCAAAGATTGGGAGCTCAAAATAAGACTAAGTCCTTTTTTACACTTAGAAAAATTTTCAAGTTTCCAACTCTATAAGCATGCTACTAGGGGATAACACATGGAGGATTTTTGAGGGGTTTTACATTTAATTGTGGAATTGAAATTAGGTTGAGGGGTTTTGATGATAATCACTTGATTATTTTTCCCATAGTTTTAAATACATTGTTCATACTTGAATTAATTATTTTCGGGCTGAATTGGGGCACTATGGTATCATTTGGAATGAGGAACATGGGTTCCCCAAATTTATGTGTTCTGACTTGGAATTGACACTAACCTTAACCCACTTTGTAATTTGGTTTTGAAATACAAATAATTGAGTAGCTTTAACTGGAAAAAAATGATTTTGAAAGGCCCTGGTGGCCATGGTTCTGGATTAAAATTAAACTTGGGAGTCTAATGGTTATCAGATTGGTTAGGCATAATGAATTTAGCTTGCAAGAATAATTGGTATGATGATACCAAGCAGTAAATGCCTTAATAAGTGACTCCTAGGATAACAATTGAGATTATGTGCAAATATTTAAATTTTGGCTTAAAAGGGGTTGTGTAGCTTGCCGTGAAGGTAGAGGTCCCGGGGGGACCAATGCTAGTGTGGGGGTCTTTATGATCATGTACATTGTTCACACATTTTATATTTATGGGATGGTTGGATCCTTGGTGTAGAATTTTCTCAATTCGTGCGGCTAACACGAGTTGGGGCCTTTTCAGTAAAGGGAGCTGAATCCATATAACCTGTGGGTGCTCTTAGGAAGGATAGAGCTACACAGTCTAGGTTAATATTTTAAAATCTCTTATTCATAGTTCTGTACCCTATCCCGGTATCTTATACATGCATTTATCAATGTGTGCTTATGTTTTTTACTAGTTTTGCCATAATATTATTTTATCTAATCCCTGAGTTACATGCTAGTGTTTATCCCACTGACCATTCCTAGGTCTGCATAATTCCATGATTTATAGTCCTAGGGTCCTTTGTTGCTCTTGTGCAGCGTTAGGTAATCTGGTTCGTCGATTAGTCTGCTGTGAACTGGTGAGCCTCCATCCTCTAAAAGGCTGGTCATTTTATTGTCTTATTTTCATATATGTCTTAGACTGTCATATTGGGATTTCTTTTGGCTATAGTCGGTGGCATGTCCCATCCTAGTTTGATATTAAATTTTAGAGGCTTTTGTGGACAATTGTGGGATTAGTTGTTGTTTTGAATTTTAGTTTCCATTTGTGTTATCTTATCTATCTTGTTTATGGTTTAGTTATCTTCCATTTTTTATCTTGATTATTCTCTGTTGGTTAGACTAAGGGAGTGTTCTTCAATCCTCGGTGGGCTTAAGATACCTATCATGACTAGGCCCTGGTTTAGGTCGTGACATCATATCTAAACCAAAAACAAAACTTATTTTACTATTACAACGATCATGCTACATTTCAATCTAGGCATGTAGTTCTTTTGTAGCCAATATTCTTAAATATGTAGCACTTGTTTTTTTCTTGTTGGAAATGATTCTCCGACTCCACACCTCCTCTTAAATCACCTTCTTCTCAGTTTGCTTGGGTCAATATATGGAGGAGGTATTTTTCTCTCCAAAATCTCTACAGAAACAACCCAAGAATCTTCAGGAGGCAACGAATTAATATACTTAAATATGCCACTATGTATTTTTACCAAATAATATGAAGAAAAGTACTCATAAATTTGATTCCAAATTATGCACCAAATTGGGCTCGAGGCGCTGTCGTACCATGTGGACAAGGTATTTTTTCGAAGTGAAAAACACTACATGTACAAGTTCTCTTTTGAAGATCGATCGTGGAAACATCACCATGACCGTTGATACTAAACATATAATTGGCTATTTGATGGGCCAGAAACTTATTCCCTGAATTGACGTACTTTGATATTTATTTTTCCATTAAAGGAACAAGTCTTCTTGGTGAGTTCACCAAATCCATTCATCTCTCGTGAAATAATTTGGCAAACCTTGTGTTTATTTCATCAAATAGTGCCACAATGGAAAATTCTATTTCAATGTCAAACATTGCATTCATCGATTTAGATATGTTTGATGTCATAATATTATACCTATACAAAAAAATCACTTAGTAAGACATAGTATTACAATAAACTCAAACAATACATTAAATTTATAATAATTTACCTATTTTTTCAATAAAATGCCCAACTCTATTTCTCGGATCTGACGCATTCGAGATGTTTTGCTATCTTGGGTACCATATCCCTTATTTTATTGGAATGGTCAAAGAACTCAGCTCTATCATAAGTTTTAGATGCTTTATAAAAATTAGACACGACTTTTAAGTTGTGATAGTTATTTCGAATATTTTCCCAAAAGTGCCTTATGCAACAACCATAGTGAGCTGAAGGGTAGACAATTGAAACCATCTTTTGGATATTTGGATGCTTATCCAAAATTATACACAACATATAGATATTATCTACATACCTTCTTATTTGTTCAAAAAATATTGATATGAGGCATCACATTCCTTGTCTACTAAACCAAAAGCCAGCGAAAAGATATGATTCTTTGCATCTTGTGTCACCGCCAATAACAAAATTCCTTCATAATTACTCCTCAAGAATGTCCTATCAATGACTATGACTTTTCTCAATTATTGAAAATCAAGAATCCAAGCATCATAGGCTATAAAAATTACTTGAACCTTTCATTTTCATCAACCTGCAATGTCGTCTTACTTTCGAGATTTGTGGACTCAAGCATGTAACGGTAGGCATCAAGCACTGCATACCCATTCTTATGTGTTCCCATAATCAAAGCCTTTGACATCTCCATGTCCTTATAAATCTTCCAATAACACACCTTACAACCCAATTTTGTATGGGGTAGATTGGCCATATATCTTCTAGAAGGTTCTTTGCTATTGAAAAATCTATTTTCAAAGTATTCACCGATGACCTTTGTCGTGGTATGCAGATTGTGGCTCATAATATTCTATGAACCACATGTGTGATATTTTTCATAAGTTCTAATAACAAACCTATCAAAACTTAAGAACTTCACAGCCCCCAACCCCCACTTGCACTCCGGATGAGCACATCTAAAATTATACACATTACGCGAATTAATCACCTTTTTTAGTCTGAAATCTTTTTTCAAGAAAGAAATATTCAATAAAGTGACTAGTTCTTCCTTGTTATTGTATGTCATTCCCTTGTAAAAATCAGTTTCATCATCTTAAAGATTGTTCGACTATGTTGATTAAGAATCGCCCACTGTATTGCTCGTAAAAATGGGCATAAGCGTTTGATCCTCCTTGACCTTCACTTCATCTTTACTCTCATCATCTAGAGTATTCATGTCCACATCATCCAATTTATCATTAAACATATGTTGTTCTTATGCTACATTCTGGTTCTCATTCTTTATCGATTTTTCAACCACGTACACCATTAAAACTGGTCTAGCTGCATCACCTAGAGAATCACGAAAATGAACCTGATTACTTATCTTAAAAGGTAAGACCCTCTAATTTTCAAAAGTGTTGTGCATGTAACTGATGACAAGATCCTTCAATTGATAATTTAGTCCAAAATAGCCAATAATTAAGTTCACAAAGTCATCAAACAAATCATCTCTTTAGACTGTCATCGCTATCGTCTCTAATATTTCACCATTCCTCCAATCCAAAATATATCAATTGTTCTTCTTGATCCATTCGCCATGACAATCAACCCCTATTGTGATTGATCCCTCTACTAATGGTACCTAAAGAAATTTGTTAAAAAAGTTAATAATAATATTATAGTAAAATTAATAATGATAGTATAGTATATACAATAAAAGAAATTATATGCACTACACTATCATTATCAATGTTGCAATAGATGAGATATCTGTTAGATTAAGCTTCTTGTTTTGTCCCAGTACTGTAACATAAATCCCAATAGGTGAGTCATTTATTGCTACAGATGACTCACCTATTAGGATTTATGTTACAGTGGACAAAACCTAAAGCTGACTCCAACAGATGAGTCATTTGTTAAAACAAGTGAGTCATCTATTGTAAAAAATAACTCACTTCTTAGAATTCATGTTACAGTTCTAGGGCAAAACTTGAAGTTGATTCCAACAGATGAGTCATTTGTTGCAACAAGCGAGTCATCTGTTGCAATTGATGACTCATCTGTTGGAATTTAGCTTCAGATTTGCTATAATATGAATCACACAAATGAGTTATCTGTTGCAACAGATGACTCACTTGTTGCAGCAGATGACTCATTTGTTGGAATCAAATTCATGTTTTGTCCACGGTGATATGAATCCCAACGGGCGAGTCATCTATTACAACAGATGACTCATCTATTACAACAGATGACTCATCTATTGAATTCAACTTCTGATCCTATAGTGCTGTAACATGAATCTAAAAGATGATTCATCTATTGGATTCATCTTCAGGTCTTATCCATTATTGAAAAAATAGATGACTAATCTATTGCGACAGATGACTCATCTATTGGATTTAGCTTTGGGTTCTATCCGTTATTAAAAAAAAATACATGACTCATTTATTGCAATAGATGACTCATTTGCTGGATTCGGCTTTAGGTTCTTTCCATTGTTGGAAAAAACGGCAGTACCCAAATGAGAAATTGAACTAAAAAACTCATAGTTTCACTTACCAAAATCACCTATAAAGTAATGCCTAGTGATACACGACCAAAATTCGACCTAAAAATTTGTTCTATAGCAACAGTAGTATTAACAACAACAACAATGATACGACAAATAAAAAAGAAGGAGATGAATTAAGAAGATGATGATAATGAAGAAAAAAGCAGCAGCAACAATGAAGAACAATAAAATCGAAGAGAGAAACAACAATAAAAGTGAAGAGAGAGAAAACAATAGCACAATCGATCCTACATTTCCCCCCTCCATTTTTAATTATATTAGGGTTTATATTTGATTACAGTATAAAATAAAAAAAAACTTGTATGCAATTTTTTAAACTTTCTTAACACTATCATTTAATAATTATCACCTACACTTCATTTAGAATTTTTTTACCACTTATAATTCATTCTCCGACCTCAAGTGTCACCAAACTTGGATGCCAATTTTTGTTCAATTTTTCGCATGGCAATGGAAAATGTTATGTTCTGCATGTTGAAAGAATGAAATTTGTACCATCTGAAATAGATCAACAGTGTGGTCTTTGTAGACGCGTAAAATTTTATGGGTCAAATTCATATAAAATTTGGATTTGACCTATATTTTATTGAGTCTAAAATTATTTTGGGCTATAAAAATAATAAGCTCATTTTTTTGCTCATCAAGGACTTTAAGATCCATCTCACCTTGAGGCCCAAACTTATGCCACATGTCAAGTGACGTGGCATCCCAGTCATATTAAAGACCAATGAGGCAATGCCACACACTCAAATGATGTGGCAATCCAAGTCAAGTTCAAAAGACAATAAAACATCATCAAGTTACCCAAATAACATATTTTTTGGCCAATAACAAGCAACTTATGACATAACATTTGTGATAAGCTTGAAAACTGAACGGACCATTCAGAATAAGGAAGAAGAGGTTATTTACACTTAGACTGTCTACCCCTAAAACTATAAATAGGAGGGTTACATAATTTTTAGGGTCATTCTACAAGCATTGGAGGAAGCTTCTGCATTGACTACACAACTCTTCAAAGAATTGACCAACGGAGTTCTGCCCGTAGATCAACTCGACAAGATGAACGACTGACAATTCCTGGCGATTTAAACGCATTTCTAGGAGGCTCAAATCACCTAAAAGTTTGAGAATTATGCTATAAAAAGTCCTCGAATCAAGGAAAATCTTAGGAGATAAGAATCGGGAGAATAACAGAATTGTACTAACAAAATTTGTTTAAATAAAATTATTCTATTTGTTTATTTTATTTTTGCTTGCAGTTAATTTTTAGCTTTACAAAAATTTGTTGCGAACAAATTTTGGCACACCCAGTGGGACACTTTCTTTTCTCCATCTCTTCTTCCTTCAAATTAAATTCTACTACTGTTATAGACTTTAAAAATACGAAAGATATCTCATGCAAGAACTCTGCTACTGCCACATCTAATGAGCTCATCCTTGTTGGTCCCCTCACGCAACGCAAATTTAAGACTAGTGGTTGGGACGAATCTAAATACTTCACTTCTTTGGAGAAGGAAAAAAACGCAAATCTCATATGACGGCTGAAGCTGCAGCTCTTAGGGGCAATTTGACATTCTTGCTATGTGATGAATTCTCTCAAACTGGCATCAATTTTGGTGAATCTAAAGATTCGACTGATTCCCCAGTTTCAACAAAGTTCAACGCCTTGATGGCCGACACAACTGATATGGATGAGAAATTCGCAATAATGAAACAAACCATTAAAGATTTTAAGAAATCTATCGAGGATAAAGATCTTATAATCGCTCAACTGATGAACAATTTGGAGTCATTTTTCCCTAGAGAATTGAGCCACGACCCTACTTATCTACCCTACTTTACACCGTAAAATAAGGAAGTCGATGAGTTATCTAGAAAGACTAAATCTCAAAAAGAGAAGCAGTCTACTTCGGTTGCTACTCTAATAGTTCAACAACTGCAAAATATGATTGTAAATACCATTAAGGCATAATATGGCGGTCCATCACAAAGTTTCATAGGATACTCAAAGCCATATTCTAAGCGAATTGAGGGCTTACCGATGCCAGTTGGATATCAACTGCCAAAGTTTTAACAATTTGATGGAAAAGGAAATCTAAGGCAACACATCGCTCATTTCGTTGAGACTTGTAGCAGTGTTGGTACTCATGGTAATCTTTTTGTTAGGAAGTTTGTTCGCTCTTTGAAAGGCAACGCTTTTAATTGGTACACAGACTTAGATTCTGAATCAATTGATTATTGGGAACAACTAGAAAGTCGGTTCTTAAATCATTTCTATAGCTCTCGTTGTATGGTCAGCATTATGGAGTTGACAAACACAAGACAAAGTAAAGATGAGCCTGTAGTAAACTACATAAATTTTTGGCAAACATTGAGCTTTGATTGCAAGGATCAACTTTTTGAAACTTCCTTGGTTAAAGTTAGCATTCAAGGGATGCATTGGGGCCTTGTGTATATCCTCCAAGGAATTAAGCCTCGAACTTTTGAAAAATTAGATACGCGCGCTCATGACATAGAGTTAAGAATTACAAGTTATAGAATGGCGTGACCTACTTTTAATCCTAGAAAAGAAGTCACAAAATTCAATGACTAATTAGAGGACCAAATTGGGGAATCTATGGTGAAAACTATAAGTTCTAAGAAGGCCTCCACAAGACAAAAACTGAAAGAGAAAGCTTCAAAGTAACAAATGCAAGAAGTGGAAAATCAACCAACATTAACAGAGTTACAAGCAAGGGTATATCCTTTTTCCGACTCTGATGTCCCTGGAATTCTAGATGAGTTGTTGGTCAAAGAAGTCATTGAAATCCCTAAGTCAAAGCGACCCGAAGAATCAAACAAAGTCGATAATCCTAAGTACTGCAAATTTCACCGCATTGTTGGTCATCCACCACAAAATGCTTCATCTTGAAGGAAAAGATCATGACATTAATACAAGAGGTAAAGATCATCATTGATGATGGCGATACAGTTGATGCAAATCATGTTAGTGCCAAACTAGACCGTAATAAAGGTTCAATTTCAAAAGTTCTACAAGCCATGCGCTATGTGGAATCAGCAAAAGTTAAAGACATTATCATGCTATAATTTGGGAGCTTGTACAAAATTGGGGTTCCAACCTTGAAGAAAACGACAAGTAAATTCATGGCAAACAACTTTTTCAATAGAAATAAGGGTGACATTTGGACATTGGTCGCTCACAAAAGAAAAACATATCAAAAAGCTTCTAAAATTCAACTCTCAAAAGACGACACAAGATCCAATACATATCTGCTTCAACCAATGAGGGTATTAAATACCAAATTGAAGTACAACAATAGTTCATTACAAAGGATTAGGAGGAAAGTTACATTATAAGAATTCTTTCCTAAGTCGCTCCTTAAGGCATGAGCATAAACTATATGATTCTCCTCGATGCATGAGCCTAAACTGCAAGTCAAGATGCTCCTTGATGCATGAGCCTAAACTGCAAGTCTAGATACTCCTCGATGTATGATCCTAAAGTGCAGGTCAAGATGCTCTTCGATGCACAACCCTAAACTGCAAGTCAAAAATACTCCTCAATGCACGAGTCTAAACTGCAAGTCAAGATGCTCCTCTATGCATGAGCCTAAACTGCAAGTCAAGATGCTCTTTGATGCACGAGCCTAAACTACAAGTCAAGATGCTCTCGATGCATGAGCCTAAACTACAAGTCAAGATGCTTGTTGTATCTTTATGCACACGGAAGTGCACGTGATCGTACAAGTAGTATAAAGACTTAGACAATCAGATATCGTTCCCACGAGGACAAAAAAACTAGAAATTTAATCAACTTTTAGTTTTAGACATGAGGTACTAAGTGTTATAGAGTATCATAATGATTGTAAATTTGTTAATAAAAATTGTAACTTATTAAACAAGAAATAACTAGTTGTGATTAGAGAAAAACAAGCAACTATTGTAATCAATAATGACGAGTGTTCCAGGGTTGAGGTATTTCGAACAATCATACAATTCTCTATTCTTATCACAGGCTAATTGGTTATCGGGTTGTTGATTTGCAAGGTTTATGCCACAATCTTGGTCTCCTGACCTAAAATCTCCTATCAATTAAATATTGTACTACAACTCCCGCAGAGATTCAATAATTCTTCTAGATTTATAAAGTTATCTTCTTGAAATTTGAACCAAGCAAGGCTTCTAGGTATATCCCTATCCTATATGCTAATTCAAACCCCTTATTTGATAAAAGGATAAGAACTTTGCTCCTTAATTTCTTTGTTCTATCCTACGATTCTCCTCACGGATGCACATAGAAATATAGATTTATTCTAATGGTGTCCAATCATCAAAATAGTAAGCTCAAGAAATTAAGAACAACCCACATGATAATCCAAAAAGAAACTATGCATAAGAATATAAAAGAGTAATCATGTTATTGGCCTCAACCCCATAAATAGGGTGTTTAGCCACTCATGTTTGAATTCAACATCCAAAATAAGTAATTAATCATACCCCAAAATGATTCTTCAAGTAAAGAAGTTTGAAAGAAATATTAAAAACCCTAAAAGAGAGAATTTTGTGTGCTTCCGCTGCTGTTATTCTTGCCAAAAAGCCCCTCTAATTGTGCTCACGTGTTCCTTTTGTACTTGAAAAATTTCACCAGATCTGTACTCTTGACGCGATGTGCCACATATCGCGTTGCACAAACCAACACGTCGCATCCTTATCGCATTGTTCCACTGGAATTCCACTTTAAAATAAGTCTAAGTCTTTTTTGTCACCACATTATGCAACGCGTTGACATCGCATCGTGTCACTGGAAATTGCTCCTCAATATTCAGCTAAGTGTCCCTAACTGAGGCATTGATGTGACGCGTTGAGATTGTATTGATGACATGAAATTTTTGGTAACTCAGAAAAATCATGCATCAATGCGATGCGTTGACATCACATCAATGCACTGGAATTTGTTCTTCAATTTTTGGCTAAGTCACAGAATATTACCAGTTGATGCGATGCGTTGAGATCGCGTCGTGTCACTAGTAATCTTTTTCATTTTCTTTCCTTCATCTCGTTAATCCTCCATACCTTTTTTCTTCTTTCGTGTCATATATCTCCATATGTTTTTGCCTTCTATTTGTATGGTCCTTTACCTCATCACGCTATGCATCCCATTTTCTTCCAAATCCTTGGGAAATCAACCCGGTTTCTCTAATCACATCGGTTAGCAACGAAACACAATTTATCAAGAAATTCAATATTTTTAGCACATTTTTTATTCTCGAAATAAGTCCAAATATGGGTAGATCTCTATGTTTGGACATATAAATACGCCTAAGATCACCACCCCACACTTAAGACCTTGTTCATCCTCGAACAAACTTCAAGTAGCACAATCCTAAACTCTTTTAATCACAACCTAAGAATCATGCTAGTGTTGGGCACATAACTTTTTATTTCACAATTCATTGTCCTAACAGTAGCATTCAATTCATTGGCGAATTTAATATAAGCATAAAATCAGGAATTCTATAAGTAATCCAGACTTTCATCTGCATGCACTATCAAAGCAAGAAAGTTTTACCATATCACTCATACTTTAATGCTCTTATGTAGAATAGGAATATTAAAATTCAAACACTCTCTCTCAACAAAGAATTCACACATATACAGAGATGAACCATATGTTTGCCCTTAGTGTACTACTCCACTAATAGTCGGGTGTTGAAATGTAGGATCAATTAGGTATTTTCAAGGTTGTAATGCACGCTAAGAGACGGCTAGGAACTATTTTAAAAATAGTGACTAATCTCCCTAAGCACTTTAATACATAACTATCTACATTGAAATTCACATTCTTTTCAACCAAACTTTCCACTTGATTATCTTTACACATCTATTGTTCCACCCCAATCGTTTTAAGCACATTAACATCACTTTGGCAGGAGTGTTTTCTTTTATATTTTAGCTTTTCTTCACATCCCAATACTCGTTACGCACCCCTATAGTAGACACCCTAAACCTAAGCAATTTACCTTAGTTGAAGTGCACATTGTCCTTAACGGACCAGGGCCAAAACAGGTTCGTTGTAACGCAATAACTGGGAAACAAGAACTATAATTTTCATCACACCTTATTTTCTAACTCCTAACCATCACAAATAAATGAGCAAATTACTTCTCTTATAGCTTCACTTTCACCCTTTTGTTTTTTTTCTATTTTGTACTTTAAATTCCCTTTATTCTGTTGTTTGCATTAAACTGCTTAGGAAATATGGATCAAATTAAGGTCTTACCAAAGAAAAGGACTAGGATACATATGAGGCCACCAAAGAAATCAGGCTATAGGCTCGACGGGGCTAACTATGACTGTGCATAACGGTAGGCAAACAAAGTCTTTAAAATATGGTTAACAAAGAAATGCCTACATCACTTCTTACTCCCAACATCATTTATTTCACTTTGTAAACACACCGGGCAAGTTCTGGTCATTCCCATACTTGCAAAATATGAACAATTGCTTACACACTTGGTGCATGCTAAGAATCAAATCAGATCCTTAATATCTTTGATTTTTGCACTTATTCAAATTCAATATTAATCCAATTAAATCAACTACACCTATTGAGATTTCACATTAAAAAATCACATAAAAATTTTCCAAACACTAACATTCCTCAAAGATTTCAATTGGGATCTTGCTATTTTCTCAGCTTCTAAAGACACACTCTCCTTAAGACGATCGTCATCCATCCATCATAGGGGAACGCACTAACTAAGATGATTGCATAATTAAATTTTCCATAAAAGGCACATTTAATTACTGTAATCGAAGATGTACCACAAAGGGTCAAAATAGAATACCATAAATAACATAAACAAAAACATAAAATCTTGCCAAAAAGGGCAATACTTGTCAACTTACAATATCCCAAATATATAAGAATTGTTCAACCAATCAAACCACACACATAATCAAAATAGAAGAGATGGTGATGAAGATGCATCGACCACCCCACACTTTAGCCGAGCACTACCCCCAGTGCTAGCAATGAAAATATGGTGGCGTGATACTCTCTTCTCAGTCAACTGTTACCATAGCCAGCACATCATCGGCTTCAGCGTCATTACTATCACCACTGTCATCACCTGAATCATCATCATAATGTTCCTCCTCGTACTCATCATCATAAGAAAATGCCATGCGTTACTTTTCATCAGTGGGGATATCATAATCCACCGGCTCATCAAACTCATCACTAATTCGCAACATGGTCTCTGCATGAATCCCCAACATATAATCCAACTCTACATCATGGATTTCTTGTTGGGTGACTGCTCGTCCAGACACCCTCAACAACAACTTGGTAAAACCATACATCCAGGCCAAAATCGCATCATTCCAAGTATGATGCTCGGGCATAGCCAAATTTGTCCCATGAGGTGCTGGCCCTTTTATGCGGGAGATATCCAGTGGCTTATCACCAACAGGCGGTAAATAATCCGTACTTTCTTCCGGTACCCCCTCTTGCCTTAAATATCGAGTCAGTAATCCACCAAACCTATTTTTCTACCCCTATAAATCTAGCCTTTCTCATTGTCGAGAAGATGATTGTACCCATATTTAAGTCCACATCATCACACATGAGGTCAAAAATCAAACAAATCCTATCATGGGTCACCTCCATCATATGTATCCCATGAATCAAGCAGGCGTAAATAATTTGGGCCCATAATTGGGCCTCCTTTTTAGATGAGCGAAAAGAAATAAAGTATGCACACCTTCTTTATGATGTATCCACCTGGTCGTCGATCATTTACCGCAAAGAAGGTGTGTATTTTCTGATATGGGGGTGTGACTATTATCCTCTTCAAAACTTCAGAATCTGCATAGGGTGCAAATACACCTAACAACGCATTGATCGTGTCTGCTGTGAAAGTGATTTTCTGACCCTACACTTCAACTTCTGAATCTTTTGGGTTCCAGTTAGCGTAAAAATCCCTCACCAAACTCATGTTCCATTCCCCTGGTTTCTAAAAAAGAAACCCCATATGTTGAGCCTCAATCTTCCTCACCATTGAAGGGTACTCCTTCATCAAAGTCCTCCAGTTTATAAACTGGTTAGCCGAGTATTTTGATTCCTTATGCTGCGCGTACCACTTGCTACCCGCTTCAGTAACAACTTTTGTTCCATACCTGCTATGCTCCCTGGGAACTTATGGAGCTGCTGGTACTCTATCATCTTGTCTGCTCCTCTTGGGTGCAAACCTCGATGTTCCAGCTATGTTCTTTTACTTGCTAGACATGTTACCTGTTCAGCACAACCCACAAGAATATAAAACAAACACCTTAGACACTAGCTACCACTAAGTGTGAATTTCACCCCACACTCAGTTGCTAGCACAAGTTACTACAAAAATTACATGTACTCAGGTACTCAAACTTCCCTTTTTTATTTCACAAGTCCATGATCAGTTATCCAATATTTATTATCCAACATCAATTACTCTTGAGGAACTGACAAAGAAAATTATCTTAGTATGACCACTAACTACCTTAACTCAGAGTGCAAGACATCATTTCAAATAACGTCAACACACAAGAACCTATATTTCGTGACAAACATACATCACCTATTCAAATGCTCCATACTACATCAGTGCAACACCATACCCAATTTCTATCATGTAGTAAATCAACAAATCCCACTTCATTGACAGTGAAGACATGGTTAAGCAAAACACATCATAAAAAAAATTCAATTTACATCTAGACCCATGAAGTTACCACATAATTTAAGTCATGATTTTAGAACACCCATGCTTCTTATATGAAAAATGCATCAAATCAACAACCACAGCATATAACATCACCTCCAAGCATTCTCACACAATTATAACAACTACTTTTTAAAGTAAATTCAATTTAGTTACACAAGAACTCATGGAAATGGAAATTCTAGTTCAAACTAAGTTTTAAATCACACAAATTATAGCAATATTTGAAGAATATGGATTTTCAAAATGTAAACTCAAATATCATGATGACTTACCTTGTCGTTGTGAAGAAAAGAGAGAAAAAGTTGAAAACTTGATGACTTTTTGACAATAACGGACTAAGGGACGCTTGAGGGTTTGAGGGAAAAAAGGGGAAGTGTGCTAGGGTTGGGGGGAAGGAAAAATGGGGTTAGGTAGTATTTATAGAAGTGCACCAGAATTGATCGAGCAACGCGATGCGTTAGGTATTGCGAGGACTAGTCAACACGACGCGTCAGAATCACATCACTTCTCTGGAATTTATATCTAATGTCATGTCTAAGTGTACATATATTGCAGCCAACGTGGTGCGATAGGTATCACATTGACACACTGACACGACGCGTTCGAGTCATATTAGATCTCTGGAAATTTCCTTGAAAAAATTTTCTAAGTGTGGAATTTATGCAATCGACGTGACACGTTGGAATCGCGTCGATCCTCTGGAAATTGCATCCGAAAAATTTTCTATGGACAAATTTCTCAGCTCTTTAAGCATCTTTTCTTACCCCTTACCTTTTTAAAACTTAACGATGATTTACTTACTCAATGATCCATGTCAACATCTTCTTTGTCTCCCTCTTTGATTTCTCGCTCCTGCACATCAATCAATAACAACAAAATTACATAAGGAAAAGTGGTTGCCTCCCACCAAGCGCCTTATTTATGGTCGTGGCATGACTCATTTTTTTGTATTTTTATTTTTGTTCTTCAACTACTAAAATTTAAAATATCTATTACATTACATCTATGGGTTACCTCCTACATAGCACCTTATTTTACGTCGTGGCATGACTCATCTAATCATCACTTCTCAGAAAAAGTGATAGATTCCTTGTGCTTATCCGGATGGTCCACCCAATAGTGCTTTACACGCTGTCCATTCACAAAAAACTTCTCTATCTTCTCTTTAGTCCATAACTCCACAGCTCCATGAGGTGTCATATGTACCGTCTCAAAAGGACCAAACCACTTCAACCGTAATTTTCTCGAAAACAACTTAAGCTGTGAGTTTAACAACAACATAAGTTGTTCGGGTTCAAATACTTTATCTTGAATTTGCTTGTCATGCCATATTTTAGTTTTCTCCTTATATATCTTGGCATTTTTGTAGACATGGAGCCTAAAATCATCAAGCTCATTCAGTTGCAATAACCTTTTCTCTACTGCGGCCTTCATCTCAAAATTTAGCTTTTTTACAGTCCAATATGCTTGGTGTTCTAACTCCACATGAAGATGACAAGCTTTACCGTACACCAAGCGATATGGGGATGTCCCTATGGGTGTCATATACGCTATACGATATGCCCACAGTGCATCATCTAGATTTTCTGCCTAATCTTTCTTTTTCCCATTTACCGTCTTCTAAAGTATCTGCTTAATCTCTTGATTGGACACCTCAATCTGTCCACTAGTTTGGGGATGGTATCGGTGGCAACCTTATGCCTAACACCATATTTAGCAAGAAGATTTTTGAACCAGGTGTTAATAAAGTGCATACCTTCATCACTGATTATTGCTCTTGGTGTACCAAATCTGGAAAATATGTTCTTCTTCACAAATTTCAGCACCACTCTTGCATCATTTGTCGGACTCGCCACAACTTTCACCCATTTAGAGACATAGTCAACCGCTACAAGAATGTACATATTACCTTTCGAAGGTGGGAATGGGACCATGAAATCAATCCCCCACACATCAAAGACTTCAACTTCTAAAATATTATTGAGGGGCATCTCATGACACCTAGATATGGTACCCAACCTTTGACATAGATCACAATTATTTATGAAAGCAACTGCATCTCTAAACAAAGTAGGCTAGAAAAAAACTAATTGTAACACTTTTCTTGCGGTCCTCTTACCCCCATGATATACACCATAAAGAGATGAGTGACAATCTTGTAGTACCTTTACAAATTCAGACTCTAGGATACACCTACGAATGACTCCATCTAGACCCTGCTTGAAGAGATTTGGTTCGTCCTAAATATATGCATAAGAACCGTGGAGTAATTTATTTCTTTGTTGTGTGGTGGCATCAGGAGGTTACACCTTACAAACTATCAAGTTCACAATATCAGCATACCATGGGAACTCACCTGCGTAAATAGACAACAACTTCTCATCAGGAAATTCTTCCTTAATACTAAGGAAGTCATCAATAATATGGTCTCAATTTTCCAGCCTTGACAAATGGTCAGCAACTTATTTTTCAGACTATTTCCTATACCACACCTCAAGATCAAATTCTTGTAGTAGAAGAATCTACCTAATCAGTCATGGCTTCGCATCCTTTTGGTTTATAAGATACTTAATGGCAGCATGGTCAGTATGAACAATGACCTTGGTCCCAACTAAGTAGGATCTAAACTTGTCGAATGCATACACCACTGCCAACATCTCTTTCTCCGTAACTATGTAGTTAACTTGAGCATCATTCAACACTTTGCTAGCATAGTATATGAACCAAAATACCTTATCTTTTCTATGACCTAAAACTGTTCCCACTACAATATCACTAGCATCACATATTAACTCAAAAGTTAACTCCTAATCTGGTGCGATCAGTATAGGTGCTTCAGTCAACTTCGTTTTAAGCTTTTCAAAAGCTTCATGGCAATCACCCCCAAACTCAAACTTGGCTTTTTTCTCTAACAATTTGCATATGGGGCTTGCAATCTTTGAGAAATCTTGAATGAATCATGTATAAAACCCTGCATGTCCCAGAAAGCTCCGCACTTCTTTGGCTGTAACTGGATAAGGCAACTTTTCAATCACTTCAACCTTCGCCTTGTCCACTTCGAGTCCTTTGCATGACACTTTATGACCTAGGAAAATTCCTTATTAACCATAAAGTGGCACTTCTTCCAATTCAAAACCAAGTTTGTTTCCTCATATTGAGCTAGGACTCTATCAAGATTCTACAAGCACTTATCAAAAGAATTCCCATACACAGAGAAATCATCCATGAATACCTCCATAAATTCTTCCACCATGTCTGAGAATATCACCATCATATATCTCTTAAATAGAGCAAGTGCATTGCATAAGTCAAAGGAAATACGTCTAAACGCATATGTACCATATGGAAAAGTGAAAGTGGTCTTCTCCTGATCTTTCGGTGCTATGCTTATTTGATTATAGCCGAAGTACCCATCCAAAAAACAATATTACTCTTGTCCTGCCAATCTATCTAGTATCTAGTCTATGAAGAGAATTAGATAATTATCTGTACGAGTCGCTTCATTTAACATCCGATAATCAATACAAATCCTCCAATCGGTCACTATACATGTGGGGATCAATTTATTATCCTCATTGGTCACTACAGTCATTTCTACCTTTTTTGGTATACAGTGCACCGAACTCACCCATTTGCTATTAGAAATTGGGTAGACAATACCACTATCCAGCCACATAATCACTTCTTTTCTGACCATCTTCTTCATCACGGGATTCAACTTTCATTGTTGCTACACTCTATGTTTGTAACCCTCTTTTATATAGATGTTGTGCATGCAAAATGCTGGATTAATTTCTGTAATATCAGACATCTTCCAGCCAATCGCCTTTCTTCTCCTCTTTAGAACCACTATAGCTTTCTTTACCTGTACATCTGATAATCCTGCAGATAAAATAATAGGAAAGGTATCTTGATCACTGAGAAAAACATATTGTAAATGAGGAGGGAGAACCTTAAGATCCAAGTTAGGAGCTTCTTCGACTGAAGGCCTAGGTGATGGATCAATTGGCCTATTCAAAGGCTTGAACGACACTTTCTTCATCTCAATCACTGCCAATTTCATAATTTGGACCAATTCTAATGCTTTCACGTCTCCATACAAATCATAACCCATCAAATCTCTCTCTAATGGATCATCAAACAACAGAAATTGCCAATCTGAAGCAAGATCAATCACCGATATAGAAGACAACTCCTCATATATGGCTGGCAGTTTCAATGCTTTGTACATATCAAAAACTTCAACTTTATCGTGCACTCGCATTGTCATTTTTTCAGCTGCCAAATCAATGAGTGACTGTCCTATTGCTAAGAAGGGTCATCCCAAAATAAATAAAACAACAAGATCAGCCTCAAAGTCAAGAATCACAAAATCCATCAAAAAGATTAACGGTCCCACTTGCACCAACACATCTTCAATAATACCATCTGTCCTAGAAAGAGACCTATCCATCAACTGCAACCCAATAGTTGTGGGTTTGGGACTCCCAAGACCAATCTTCCGATAACATGGTGTGGGCATGATATTTATGCTAGCACCCAAGTCACACAATCAACGTGCACAAGTAGTCTGTCTAATGGTAATCTGTAAGGTGAAACTACCTAGATCCTTCAACTTCGTGGGAAGTTTATTCTAAATTTTAGTGATGCACTCTTGAGTAAGGGCAACTGTAGCATATTCAGTCAACCAGTTCTTATTGGAAACAATATCCTTTAAGTATTTCACATATTTCGGCACACTCTGCAGAATGTTAACAAGAGGAAGGTTTACATGAACTTGCTTTAGGAGATCTAAAAACTTCTTATAACTGGCTTCCTCTTGATGCTTCCTTTCCCTTTGAGGGAAGGGTAAGGGGATAGTCTTCTTTTCCCCACAAATTTCTTCACTTTTCTCTTTATTCCTTGACTTCCAACTCTGCATTATCTTTCAAACTATCATCAGTAACTATGGGCTTATCCTACTCCTGAATTATCTCCGTGGATTACAGCCCACTCCTTTTGTAACTGCATACACCTACTTTGGATTAGCCTCTATGTCGCTCAGTAATGCTCCTTATGCCCTTGTATTATGTGATCCTACAATTTGACCTAACTACAATTCTAGATTTCTTGTAAACAATTGTTGACTCTTCAACTTAGCTGTAAATTGTGTTTGTTGAGTCTTAATATCTGCCGCAACCTATGCTTGTTAAGCCATAATCTGCTTAATCAACTTCTCCACATTACTATTCTTAGCGGTTGCCTGATTATTCTGAGTTAGCTGTGGATATGGTTGTGTTGTTACCTTATACTGATGTGCATTCTGTGCCTGGTTTCCACCCCATGAGAAATTGGGGTGATTTCTCCAATTGGGATTATACGTGTTCCTAAAATTCTATTAACCCTGACAATTTGGATTCCCCACATAGTTTACTGAATCTTGATTAATCGAATATGCGTCTGTTGTGTGCTCATCACTTCCACAAACTTCACATGATGAATTTACCTATTAAACTATATTTGTTGTAGTTGTTTGTTATGTTGCACCCAACTATAGGTTATTCAGCTGAGTAGTCATATTATTCTACATTGCTGCAATCTGTGCCTGTAAATCAGTGAATTGATCAACCTTCAATACTTTTGCAACCTTATTGGGAGCGCTCCTTGATTCTATATGCCAATCAGGATTTCCTTATGCAATTTGATTCAACAGTGTATACAATTCTTCATAAGTTTTCTCCAAAGCTTGTCCTCCTGCTGCCGAATCCAAGAGAATCTTCATATTAGACTCAAGGCCTTCTGGTATGTGTGCACCAAGATGTCATTCGATTGATGGTGATGAGGACAATTTCCAAGCATAACTTTAAATCTCTCCCAAGCTTGGTAGAGATTTTCTCCATCTTTCTATCTGAAACTCAAGATCTCACTCCTTACACGGGCAGTTTTCTAGGATGGAACAAATCGAATAAGGAACTTCCGATCATAATCTTCCCATGAAGTGATAGAGTGTGGTGATTTAGCATATAACCACCTCTTTGCTTCCCTATTTAGAGGAAAAATAAGAAGAGTGTCAATCTGACGTAATCAACATTCACATCTTCAGGAATGTATATATTAGTTATTTCCAGGAAGGTCTATATGTGCTGCTGTGGATCCTCATGTGAAAGTTCGTGAAATTGCCCCACATAATTAAAAAATTGCACCATATTTTGTTTCAATTCCCACCAACCTCCTAGCTCAGGCTTCCGAATACTATTAGTCACATGGTTCGTAAATGGGATTGCCACCTCACGAACAGGTCTTGTAGCTGGTTAAACAGGAACAACTGGAAGATTTCCACTATTTGGATCTTGTATTTCAGCCATCTGACCCTGTAGAATGTAATGTTGAGCTCTTTGCCTCTAATGAAAATTACTTCCAATTCTACAAAAGGCTCTACCAACTCTTTATCCCTAGCCAGTCTAATATTCAGCTAAACCTGCAAAAATTCAACTACTAAGATCAAGTTGTTAACACTTAAACTTATTATCAAAATAAAAAATTAAGCAATTTACTAATTCTATTAGTCCCCGATAATGGCGCCAAAAAATTATTGCGTCTCTACATATACACAAGTGTATGTGATCGTACAAGTAGTATAAAGACTTAGACAGTCAGATATCGTTCCCACGAGGACTAAGAAACTACAAATTTAATCAACTTTTAGTTTTAGAAATGAGGTATTAAGTGTTATAGAGTATCAAGATGATTGTAAATTTGTTGATAAAAATTATAACTTGTTAAACAAGAAATAACTAGTTGTGACTAGGGCAAAGCAAGCAACAGTTCTAATCAATAATGACGAGTATCCCAGGGTTGAGGAATTTCAAACAATCATATAATTCTCTATTCTTATCATAGGCTAATTGGTTATCAAGTTGTTGATTCACATGGTTTATGCCACAATCTTGGTCTCCCGACCTAAAATCTTCTATCTATTAAATATTGTACTACAACTCCCACAAAGATACAATAATTCTTCTAGATTCATAAAGTTATCTTACTGCAATTTGAACCAAGCAAGTCTTCTGGGTATATCTCTATCCTAGATGCTAATTCAAACCCCTTATTTGATAAAAGAATAAGAACCTTGCTCCTTAATTTCTTTGCTCTATCCTACGATTCTCCTCCTGGATGCACATAGAAAATAGATTCATTCTAATGATGGCTAATCATCAAATTAGTAAGTTTAAACCAACACAATGATAACAAGATTACAAGAGATAGAAACTTGACACATAATATTCAATGATCTAAGAATACATATCTTACTCTGTCTTAACTGATCGACTCATAATAATGAGGGCATAACTTTAAACTTGAGAGGATTATAATACAATAGAAGGCTCCTCTCAAGCCGCTTTGAGAAACTTCTGAAAACTTTTTGCTAGCAAGTCTGAGAGCATTATCAGGGGAGGAACTGGAATATGCTGATCATGCTATCTCAAGAATAATACATGGGTAAGGAATTATAGATTTACATTATGGATTCTGAGGAGGAATCTAAAAGAACCTCTGACTTAGGCTTAGTGCATGACTTTTAGGAACATGAATAAAGAACTTCAATCTTTAGAACTCAAAAACACTAATGGGATACCTTCTGGATTGCCTATAATCCCATAACTATCTGTGGAGACTGTCTGAGAAAGTACTATCCGTAAAGATTTAAGCTTGACTGTTTCTGATATCCTAAAAATAAGGCAAAAATGGCCTGAATAGAGTAGTATGAGAATCTGTATAAGCTTCTTAGAGAACCTTTCTATATCACTATCTAATACTTGAAAGAATAGAGAAATTTCCTAAATTCCTTATAGCCTTTCAAATAAAAGTACAAGCGTCTCTATACTATTTCGGGCGACTCTACTATACACGGCTTCTCAGACACCCTAGGACTCTTAAACTCTGTGCTTTAATACCAAGTTTGTAAAACCCCAAAAATGGGTCCCAAGATGTCACACGATGCTTAGGGTCATTAGTGATCCCAAACTAACCCTTCTACTGGAATACTTACAAGCAACTGAATAAAATACATAAATCTGAACAAAATCAGCGAAAATATAAAACTTATTTGATCTTGATCAATACAAATCTGAATTTTCAAGATTACAACTCTGCTTTTAACAACAAAACTAAAATTAAATACATTAACATCACTGACTGCCTATGAAGCCTCTACTATTACTAACTATAGCTAGCTGGGTCATGACTTCCAACTATTCCAACTCAATACGACTGAATGAAGAAAATACAACACTTCTTAAGCTGTATAACTAACTCGAGCCCTTGAATCAAAGGGACTCATCACCTGCTGACTGAAAGCTGTGAACTGACTGAATATGGTGTATGCGCTACCACTTGTACCTACATTATGAGATAATGTAGCATATAGATATATATGGATCAACTTTGAGAATGTACTGAGTATATGGGGGTTTATGCGATAGTTAAAAAATATCATCAATATTTATAGAAATCATGCATGCTAATATAAATGGCTCACATAGCTGGAGCAAAAACTAAAATCTAAATCTCATGAATCATGAATAAGGAAGCATGTAGTATGAATCTCGTGAGTCATTACACTTTATTCTAAAATCTGTATCCTCTTCCTATTCTCAAATCTTGTTAGCTGGATGAAATCTTAAAATAATAACTTTTAGGAAATACACTTTAATCTTATGAAAATAAGGGACTTCTTTTGAAACTTAAGAATTATAGCACTTTAGGAAACTTAGGACTTGAGCCTCAAAAACTGTAACACTTTTAGAGACTTTGGGACTTACAACTTTGGAAATCTTAAAAAATTATCTTTCAAAAGATATAATATGACTTTAAATCTATAACCTATTTAAAGAGTAGGTCTTCTTTTGGGAGATTCGTCTAACCGATATAAACCATTTGAGCTGACATGGAGTCCAACGTCTTGCCCACATTGGGGAGAGCTACTCTATCCTTGCCATTGGAATAGAACCTTTAACTTTAGTGATCACTATCTCGACCTCGGGCCCATAAATTTCAATCCTACGGTGGCACGTAGTTCTGGGGCATGAGACCTTGGAATCATACCCAACTTGGTGCTAAATACTACTCTCATACTTAGGCTCAGAAATTTTAGGAAATCCACCTTAAAATAGCATAAGGGTTTATAATAAGAACCAATTATGCTTCTTTTTTCTATAAATCATGAACTATATGAATAATGTGGATTTCTTATCTTAGCTTGGGATTAAAAGATCAAATCGTGCTTATCAAAGAATGCTAAAAATATAAGATTCTTGAAATATCAAAACTCAATCTTAGGGATTAAAGCTCATGCTTCAAACTCATGTCAAGATATCTCAAAATTCATGTTGGATAATATAAACATTCGTAAATCATATTAAAATATGGAAATTTCAGCAATGCTCATGAAAATATAAACAACTCATGAAATTTATCTTCAACAGCTCTCAAAAACTCATAATCTTGTAAATAGTGATAATAGGTATGAATTCAAATTTAGAACTCATATATAAACATTCAAAATTATAGAAAAACATCCAACTCAATATGCTTCCTGAAAATACTTCAACACCATTAAAATAATAAGATCAAGAATCTCAATATCATACTTAAACTCACTTTCGAAAATCTGGAAAATTATGTTATGCGCATAAATACATGAAAATAGTCATACAATTCAATATTCAATAACTTGTACACTCATAATCTTCAATATAAATTGGTTATAAACCCTAACATCAATTTCATGGAAAATCACATAAAATTCCGTAATTTATAAGTTAAAACAAGTTTTGGGCACAAGGACGAAAAGATTGTCCTTGTTCAAACCCCACATACCTTAATAGACTTGGTTGGATGTAGAGAATTTGACTTTGAAACCCTAGGAGATGATCTTGAATGCTTTCTTGTGATTCTTGAATTGTGAAAAGATTGGACTTGTAAGCTTGATTGAAAGAATCCTTGTAGAGAACTTTGAATTTTGAACTTAACTTTTTGATTCTTAAGAGATGACACTTGGATTTTGTTCTTGGGAAGAAGCGAAGAGTTTTGATTTGTTTACTGACTTCATAAGGTTAAGAAAGAGGAGTTTATGTGATTAATATATCATAAAAACATTTAGAAGTGATTATGGATGGTTTAGGGGTATGAAATGACTTCAACACCCTTGATATAAGTCAAACGGAGTATTTTTGGCACTTGGAACTAACTTAGACGGCGGACAAGTAATCAAACAAGCCAGGTTGGGCGGCGCCTAACCAATCGCATACCCTTACTACCTCTTACAAAAGTAGGCATAACTTTTTGCTCGGGTATTAGATTAAGGCAAAATTGATATTGTTGGAAAGCTAATTCGATTTTATATAATTTGGTGGGTCTAAATATGTCAAATACCAAATATACATCAAGTTATTCTCTTTCAAATATGACCCTTGCAAAATCAAACACTAAAACTTAAAGGATTCAAAAGCTCTTAGATTGCATTACCTTAAGTGACTCCTATGAACACGTTAAATACATCACAAGATCTCTTATCAATAGGATACTCATCATAAGTCATGTACTCAAAGATGAATTATAAGATTAGAGGTATCACACATGGGAAGAATGGTTCGTTTTCTAGTTTAGAAGTATACGTGGTATTACATGCCCATAACTATTTTGAAACCATTCTGTAGATACTGATAACTAGGTAAGTAGATAAATTTTGGGTATTCAAACCCCTAGGACTCGATAGCAATAATATCAAGATCATACTAAAACTTTGAGGACATGATATGCAAGAATTTATTCAAAACTCATTCTTGTAGGCATTTTATTTAAAACTTGCAATGCATGGTTTAAGCTAAGCATGGGATTAGTTTAAAGCTTATAGTAACAACACGATTTTAATAATAAAATCACCAATTATGGCTTTAAATCAATGAACAACACCATTCAAACATGTAAGGTTTAATATCACCAATACTTTCATGGAAACATGGTAAAAATTCAAAATTCATGTAAATTCATGGAAAAAATTCATAAAATATGTAATATGAGTTACTTTCAATGAAAATAGATTGTAAAAATCATGTGTAATCAAAATCCATAAAAGCTTCATGAAGAGAAATCATTATAAACATGTAATTTCATGATTTAAAACATAAAAGATGGATTCTTGGACTCCATGGGTGAAAAGGGCCCATAGATGAACATCTAACATACCTTAGAGCTTTAATCTTGAAAGAAAATTAACTTTTGTTGAACTTTCTTGGATTGGAAATTATAAATCTTGGTTTTATTAAAGAAGGGCTTGAATCTTGTTCTGGGAGATGGTCATGAGAAATTTTCTTATTATTGAGAGTGGAGAGGATTATGAGTGATGAGAAACTGATATCTTTTCAGTTAATAAGGTTTAATACGTGATATAGGTCGTGGGGGTGGGGTTTCAGGTGAGGAAATTACCAAACTATCCCTAAGAAAGCCAAAAAAATCACAGAAACCTTCAATTGGCGACTAAGGTTGACGACCCATCACTTAGGTGACGGCTCGTCACCTAGGTCATCACTTTTGGGCTAGATTGATGTTTTCTACCTAAGGCTGGCGGCTTGGGCTAATAAGTCATCACATAGGTGACGGCCTATCAGCTCAAGTCGTCACTTTGTTGATAGGCTGATATGCTAGAGTAAAATGGCCATAACTTTTTGCTTCGATATCGGATTAAAGTGAAACCAAGTGAGTTGGAAAGAAGATTCAAAGATCTTTCATTTGATATATTTTAGTCTACGTAACTAATTATGTACAAGGAGTAATGGTCGTTTAAAGTTGACTCAACCTGAAATGTTCACTAAAACTTAACCAATGGAAGCGTTCTTAACTCGTCTTTGAGTTAGGAGATATTTATGACCTCGGCTATTATAAAGGATATTTTCACACTATATTGTTGATAATAATACATATATGAACATAAAATCATTGGGTTCAAAGCCATATGCATAGGAATAACAATTTAAATTCTAGCCCAAAAATGTAGGTTGTTACAATATCTCCCCCTTGGGAACATTTGTCCTCGAATGAGACTAGTTAGACTGAGAGTACTTTACTAAGGTGACTGAGAGCATATAATGGACACACATAAATCTGAACATGATTGCATAAATGAGTCTAGCATGATACCTGAACCGAACTGGCCTCATGAATACATGCACTGAAATGAGAATAGTTATAAGACTGAGATAGAAGAGAGGGAGAGTCAAGTTATGAGTGATTACTACCTTCATATGGATCTAGTTTCATGAAGAAAAGATGAGAGATTTAGGACATGAAAACTCGGGGTGTTACAATATTTTCCCTTTGGGATAGTTTGTCCCCCAAACGATACTGACTTGGCTGAATTATTAAGAAAAGACTGAGATAATGCACGGGACACATAGGATCAGAATCATGACTGAATATCTGGAATCTAAAACTGATCCATGATGTGTGAACTGAATTGGATTCACAATGCTCATAGATGAGAACAAACTATCTCTTGGAATGAAAATATTCATGAACTTCGGATAGTAAGACTAGATCGAAAGACGTGAAAACTATAGGAATTTTCCTGTCTGACTGCTAATCTGAATTACTGGCTAAACAGACTAACTCATACTGAAAGATTATACTTAACTAGAGTATTTCTTTGACACTCTTCCAATAAAGTTCTAATGACTTTAGGGAGTAAAGAATTTTGGGCATAGTCTGAATAAGAAATCACAACATGGCTAAAATTCTATAATATGGAACATAGGCCTACAAAATATTAGCTGGGATAGAGATACTAAGCCTGATGCACTGCAACTACTAACTTTCAAGTATAGACATACTCCTCGGATACTCTCTCAATTATACCTTCCACCTTAATACTACACTTCACCTGAGACTACTAAAAATATTCACATAAACACTGATAACTCTGCTTACTAAAGCCTGAGCGGAACTGAATCCTCTCACTTTGTTCAAACCTACTTGAATCTACAAAATATACACATAACACCATAATACCACCATGAGTCATGAACTCAATACACTCTGCAGTTCATAACTTCCCACCTCTTAAATAATTTTGACTACCCCTTCAACAACTAAATACAACTTCTTACTAGCCATTCACTAATGTGTAATGCATTTATCTACTTACACACTAACATTACATTCAAGACTATCTTCATAAATATAGCCTCGTGTAAAATAAGCATGCAAAAGTATTTCTTTAACATGAAATATTTACTCATTCCCATTTAAGCAATTGATTAATACTACATCATTTCATTAGGAGAGGTCACTGAGAGGTTAAAATCTAAGGAACTGAAGCATAAATAAACACTATACGGAACTTGATACTTAAATAAGGCCTGAGGAATAAAATATCAACATCATGAATTCATCAAGAGACCTAAACCGAGGATATTCATGACATAATCTAAATTTCGCTTATCATTAAGAGTGTAGCATGAGTACTAGTACTGAACATGATGTAAAGCATGAATACATGAGTCATGAGCTGCATGGCCTGATTTTTGGATTTTCTGAATTCTTGGAACATGATTTACACTACTGAGAAAATTGTAACTCCTCATACTAAGAACTGGAAGTGTACATGATTTTCTATAAAATACATGAATATGAGATATGATCAGAGGGCTGACATGTAAGGCATGAGTAAATATCATTATGACTAATAAACCTTGCACTGAGATAAGAACGGATTGGCATCATCCTCTCCTACTACTTTTCTACACATACTAGCACTACTACTAGGATTTGAGAGCTCGACTTTGCTACTTACTCTATCATCTCCCCCTTAGATTAAAGCCATCATTCTAGGTCTGGAAACTACTCAATCAACATCCTAAACTGAACTGCCACCACTATATTCTAGAATTTAAGATATTTCAATACTCATAAATACTAAACTCACCCTGAAAAATTACACCTGAAAGTGTAAAACCCATTGCTAATACTTTATTCTAAGATAGAACTCTTAACTTTTTATAGCCCCAAAAATCATCATATAACAACTTAAAATTGTCTAACTTAAAATTTTCAACTCTCTTTCTATTAGATCAACCTTCCAAGATTCAAACTTTGATTCTAACACATATCTTAGATATCCCTAAATCTGTAATAACCATACTACTTTCACCATAGCCTACAAATATCACATCCACAACATATGTTTCAAATCAACAAACTTAAATTCTTGCATACACTGCTTCAAGCCTATCGATTCACCTTTCATACAACTAGCCCCATGAAATATATAATCTTCTCGAATTTAGATAACACTATCCTAACTCCACTACTGATTCTAAATTCCTAGTTTTATGCTTTTAATTCTAGATTATATGCTATCATAGGATTCTAAGAAGGAATCTAAAAACATGTATGACTCCTAAGCACCAAGGTGCTACCCCTTTATTCAATGACTAGTTCATTGAGAAACTAAAACTGAATGACTCTCTTTCTAAAATCAATTGAAGTGGTTTATTGCGATACTATAACCAGGAAATTTCTGTCTACCCGACTAACAATGATAGATTTAAACACCGAGGTAGACACTGAGAAGGGCTCTGCTAAGGTTTTGGGTCTGATACCAAAGTTGACAGCTACATAAGGGGTTACAAGAGAAAGTGAAGCTCCATGGTCTAGTAAAACATACACAAGAATATGGAAGGCCTGTAACATACTCATATCTACATTAAGAGAACTTTTCTGATCATGTCGAGAATGGAGTGCATAAAGTCTATTTTGATGTTGACCACTGGTGGCACTGGAAGTGGCACGCTGCTGAGTCGGGCGATCGGATGGGACTGGAGAATGACTGTGCTAACTTTGCGAACAAGCCTTAGGGCATTCTCTGACTTTGTGTCCAGAATCCCATATCCAAAACATATATCACTATCTATTCTACACACATCGTTATGATTCATACCATATTCTACGCAAAGTGGATTAGTACGAAGACCTTTCCCACTACCCTGTAACTTAGAGCCTATTTCTCTATCTCGACTATCATTCTTAAATTTAGGCACAGGCGCATTGGCTGAAGGCAAAGATAGGGCTGAGAATTTTTGACTGAATTGGGAGCAGTTAATACCCCTTGACCTTGTCTTAAAACTACTTGGTATGGCCCTATTTTTTCTTCCTTTCTTTCTTCATATGCTTCCCTCTCTCACTCAGCTGAGCATGAATCAAAAGCCTAGATAGGACAACAGCCTGTAGATTTTTTTTTATAAACTACGAAATAAGCTAAGGTATTAAAAGAAGCTATGAATTTGGTGTGGGAGACATATTCGTTAAGGGGATCTTCCTGAACAGGTGGAGGTGCGGACTGATTCCCATTTCTTCTTGCGTTATTGTTTCTAAGAGGCATGGTCCTTAACAAAACAAAGAATGAATTAGAAATGAGGGTTTAAATAGAGCTCATACTCTTTCGCGCAATATGAATATTGAAAGAAGGGAAAATTTTCCTAAAATGTCTTGTAGCCTCTTGTCCATAAGTGTGGCATTCTTCACACCCATGCACAAGACTATAGTTGACGCGGCTTTCAGATGCCCTAGGACACTTTAAAACCTTAGGCTGTAATACTAAGTTTGTAACACCCCAAGAGTACACCCTAGTTGTCATACGGTGCTTATGATCCCGAGAGACCACAAGCTAACCCATGAGCTGGTACCTACTGTGAGCACTGAATAAAACTCATAACAAAAGATTTATTTTATTGAATTTAACTAAAATTTCCATAAGGTTTTTAATTCATAATTTTGATACTCTCTACAAAAACAATACTGATAATAACAACTGAAAACTGACTAACTGTTTGTACTAGTCTGAAAGCCTATAACTGAATAACTGAGGAGTTGATGGGACAAGTCCCCAACTAACTCTAACTGGCTACTGAAACTAAAATACTAAGATAATCATAAGTGGATCCTCAAAACATGAGGACTCACCATTGTTGCTACTACTAGTGCACTGGGATATCTAGGTACGATCGGGAACTTGAGCGTCCGAACCTATGATATGAGACATCATAGTGCAAGAAAAGAGTATGTGGTCAGTACTTTGAATATACTGGTATGCTAAATGGGGTTAGGCTGATATACATGGGCCTATGTACATGAATAATAACTGACTAAATAGAATGAGATAACTGAATAACCGATATGAACGTGTGAATTCTGTAAAATCTAAGAATGAATGACCAAGCATATAACATGATTCTAAAAATAGTTTGTAAGTTGAAATACTGAAATCTGGTAACTGAATAACTGATAACTGTATGCTATAGTCAATGCAAGCCTAAACTAAGTTATACTGAACACGGAACTGAGACTTTGAAAGCTAGCTATAACTAACATGCCCTAATATACTATCAGGGTCCAACCTCTAACTCCAGTTGGAAGGGTGTCAGTACTATGCCATGGGTACTAACACTGGCTGTGTGGATCCACTAATCTGAAGTCCTGAAGGAAGAGAGTACCATACCTAACTGACGGAGAACCCTTCAAAATCTATGGTGATGCCATAAGTCTGGAACCTAGGGAATGCTACTAGTGTTGCATGCCTAACTGGTGATGGAGACACCATCCCTGCGCTCACTCGATGCTAAGTGTTACTGCCAACTGAATGACACTGAATATTAGACTGAACTGAGTTTAACTGAATGTAATAAATGGTCGAACTGATAATGCTCGTAACTAATTTAAAACCATTCTATAGATACTGATAACTAGGTAAGCAGCTAAATTTTGGGTATTCAAACTACCAGGACTCAATAGCAATAATAGCAAGATCATACTAAAACTTTGAGGACATGATATGCAAGCATTTATTCAAAACTAATTCTTGTAGGCATTTTATCAAACACTCCAATGCATGGTTTAAGCTAAGCATGGGATTATTTTAAAGTATGAAGTAATAGTTTGATTTTAATAATAAAATCACCAATTAAGGCTTAAATCAACGAACAATACCATTCAAACATGTAAGGTTTAATAGCACCAATACTTTCATGGAAACATGGTAAAAATTCAAAATTCATGTAAGTTTATGGACAAAATTCATAAAATATGTAATATGGGTTGATTTCAAAGAAAATAGATTGTAAACATCATGTATAATCAAAATCCATAAAAGCTTCATGGAGAGAAATCATTATAAACATGTAATTTCATGATTTAAAACATAAAAGATAGATTCTTGAACTTCATGGGTAAAAAGGGACCATGGATGAACATCTAACATACCTTAGATCTTTAATCTTGAAAGAAAATTGACTTTTGTTGAACGTTCTTGGATTGGAAATTATAATTTCTTGGGTCTCTTAAAGAAGGGCTTAAATTTTGTTCTTGGGAGATAGCCTTGAGAGGAAACCTAATTTTCTTATTATTGAGAGTGGAGAGGATTATGAGTGATAAGAAATTGATATCTTATCAGTTAATAGGGTTTAATACGTGATATAAGTCATTGGGGTGGGGTTTGAGGTGAGGAAAATACAAAAATACCCCTAAGAAAACCAAAAAAATTGCAGAAACCTTCAGTTAACGACCAAGGTTGGCGGCCAGTCACTTAGGTTATGACTCATCACCTATGTCGTTACTTTCGGGCTGGAATTGATGTTTTCTGCCTAAGTCTAACAACTTGGGATGATAAGTTGTCACATCGGTGACTGCCCGTCACCTCAGGTCGTCACTTTATTGACATGATGACATGCTGGAGTAAAATGGCCATAACTTTTTGCTCTGATATCAGATTAAGGTAAAACCAAGTGAGTTGAAAAAAAGATTCAAAGATATTTCATTTTTATATTATAGTCCACATAACTTATTATGTACAAGGATTAATGGTCTTTTAAATTTGACCCAAGCTGAAATGTTCACTAAAACTTAACCAATGGAAGCGTTCTTAACTTGTCTTTGAGTTAGGAGATATTTATGACCTCGACTGTTATAAAAGGACATTTTAACACTATAATATTTATCATAATACATATATGGACATAAAATCATTGATTTCAAATCCGTATGTAGAGAAACAACGCTTTAAATTCTAGCCCAGAAATATGGGGTGTTACATGACTACTGGTCGTGATTTGAAACATGTACTTATTGGATAGCTCACAATGAGGGAACATGACAAAGTTGAAGTGTTATATGTACTCATGAAGTTTCCATCTATCTATGAGGAGTTATCTATAATCAAGGTGATTGATCATGATTCGGAGCTCCTACTAGTTACTTCATAGGATCTCTTCGTACGAGTTCTAGTGGGGAATGATATATTTGGAGATGAAAAAACCCATGATATGATGTAGGTTCTAGATGTAGCCAACATATTTATCTGCACATGCAATTTCAAGCCTCTAAAGAGACATCTTAAGCCACCATCCAAGCCATCTATTATGGAATCCCCAAAATTCAAGATGAAGACATTTCCATCACACCTCAAGTATGCTAACTTGAGAGAAAATGACACCTTATAAGTTATTCTCTATATAGTTTTGACTGAGACATAAGTTGGAGAAGCTTTAGTTGTTTTGAAAAGAAGAAAAATATCGATTTAGTGGAAGATTTCTAATATCCACAAAATAAGGGAACAAACTAAGTGTTTAACATCCGCATAGACTGAATCCAATTATAAAATATGTGGTGAGGAAACAAATAATCAAGTGGCAAGTATTGGCACCGTATATCCTATTTTAGATAGTAAGTGGGTTAGTCTAGTCCAATGTGTGCCCCAAAAGTAAGGCATATTGGTGGTTATTAATGAAAATAATGAGTTTTATCCCAACATGATCAATTACAGGATAGAGAATTTGCATAGTCTACTACAACCTCAACAAAGCCACTTACAAAATCACTAATTGATTCTCTTTATTGATCAAATACTAGATAGGCTTACAGGCAGGTGTACTATTGTTTCTTAATCAGAAAGTCATTGCTTCAAAAGATTAGGATAAAATGACCTTTACATGTCCATATGGAACCTATGATTCAAGTGCATGCCTTTCAGGCTATGTAATTGCCACGACCCAAACCAGGACCTAACCGTGAAGGGCATGTCAAGTCCACTGAGGACCAAAGACCATCCTCGTTTTCCTATATAACTAGTCATATCCAAATATAACCATATAGAATGCAATAAAGTTTATGAGAGTTCAGATTATGTCCAATCCTACAACCAATAAAAAAATAACCAATCACACCTCCCAAGTCCACAGTAATCCAACAAATCCTCTAAAAGAGAACCAAAACTAAATGTCAACAAACTATTGGGACATGCCCCCAAAATTAGCCAAAACCAAGTCCAAATGACTAGACAATATGCAAAATAAAACACAACATAAGATGGAGTCTTCCGAGGTATGAAATCTCACCACTTCAATCTGAATCTCTAGATGATCCCAAATCTAAGTCACTAAGCAGTAGATGTGACAGTATGGTTGGTTCCTGTATATCGTGGGCATATAGTATACGAAGATGGTTCGCAGTTGTAGTGCTAGCATATAACTCAGGGATAGAGGAACAAAATAATGTCATGACAATAGCTTAAAACCAATACATCAACCAAGGCATACAATCATATAAAGTACACACACACACACACATATATAATATCACATATTGGGGTAGGGAACAAGACTTAGCATGCACTTCGAAAACCTTAACTTGGGTTGTGTATCATAACCATCATAAGAGAAGGCACCCATGGGTTATATGGGCCCAAATCTCCCCTAGATGGAAGGCCCCAGTGTGTGTAGCCTCAGGAACCAAAGACCATCTATACATATATGCCTTTATGAGGGACTCAAATATCCCAAAATAATCAAGGTAACTTAGCATAAATATATATAACATGGGGGAATCAAACCTCTTAATCATCTAATTAATAACGGGGACTCGAATCTCCCAGTCAGCTTGACCCCCACACCAAATAGAGAGTTTTTTGGTATTGTTAAATCGGGGTCACCACTTTCATAGCTTGGCTACACAACCCTCTTTAAATTCTAATTTAAAACATTCATCACACAATCATGATTATTAATCCAGTTATGTTTAAGCCATCCCGTTAGTATCGTCATACCACCCTACTTGCAAGCGTATAACATACCAAGACCATTATTACATCAAATGGGACTCGAACTCAGTTTTTAAAAGAGACATCAATCAATCCAACCCTTAGTACTCATCATTATCCAACCAAACCCCTAAGATTTCAATTTAATTTAATTTATGGCCACTAAGGCCTTTACAAAGTCATTTATCAGTCACTAAGATTCTTATACCAACACATTAGTTCAAATACATAATTCAAACTTATGACAAGGTTAGTCTCATTAATAATTTCACAAATAGGTTGAGGGCATATTGTGATGCCCTAAAAATAGGACTCGAGATATCACACGATGCTCAAGACTATGAGTATCCTTAACCTAACCCTGTCTGCCTTGTACTAAGTCTGAATCTCATAATAAGGGAATATGGATATAAAAATCATACTAAATGGGGAAATCTATCTAAGCTAACTGAGAATATCTGAATAAAATCTCTAAGAAATACTAGACTCAATAGTTTGAATAATCAATACTGTATAATCTGAATCATGTCTAGTAGTCTGACAAGCCTTTACTACTAATAACTAAAGAGTCCCTGGGACAAACCCCCAGTTAACTCGAACTGTTTGAAAATACTGAATCGACTAAACTAATAAGCTAAAAATCTGAATGAATAAGTCCCTGAACTATGAGGACTCACCAACTATCAAGATGTAGATAGAGATGCTCGAAATCACTCACACTACTGAAACTGAGCACCTAAACCTACATTATGAGATAATGTACCACATAGATGTATTGTGGATCAGTACTTTAAGAATGTACTGTGTATATAAGGGTGAATGCATAAGTAAAACATTATATCAACATCATCATAATTTTTAAAATAGTGCATGCTAAATGTAGATGACTCACATAAGCTGGAATATCTGAAAACTGAGAATCATAAACATGAGTAGCAAAATCATACTTTATAAATCTAGTGAGTCATAACATTTAGTTCTAAAAGTTTTACTAAGGCGTGTCTGTAAATCATGTTGTCTAAGTGTAGAAAGGACTCACCTTTATATCTGAAATCTGAAAATCTCATAGCTAATATCTTTCTGTAAAACATAATCTGAATAAAGTTATGAGCCTTTACACTTAGTTTCTAAAAGCTTTTTTATTATTCTTTTCTGTTAAGATTACTCTTTTCTATAAAAAAAATACTTTCTACAGATCTTCTTTACTATTAGGGAGGTTCTTCTAATCGACATACACTATGTGAGCTATCATAGTGTCCAACGTCTAGTTCCCTTATGGGAAAACCTCATGTTGGGGAGAGGTGTCATACTCTTGCCAAGGAGTATAGAATAATCTAAGTGATCACATCTCTATCTGTTATCAATATAGAAATAGGAATAATCTAATAATCTGAACCTATGTTAACTCATAATTTTGGGGCATGAGAACACACCCAACTCGGTGCTAAATACTACTCCCTTTAATCTTTATGCTCAATCTGTTGGAAATCCATTTTAAAATCTAGTATAATGGTTTATTACTAAAACCAACTATATAATTTCTAAGTTAAACTATAATCTGAAACTGTGAAGTGGATTTCATATCTAAGCTAAGATCAAAAGATCAAATCCTTATAAAAAATCTAAAAATAATCTAGTTATAGGGTGCTTATAGCACAATCAGTCTTAAAATAGCAATACCCAATTAAGGCTTGATGACTCATGCATCAAATTTATGTTAAAACATCATAATGTACATGCTTGATAATGTAAATATTGATAATTCAACTCAAAATCTGAAATTTACTGCAATACATATGAAAATATGAAAATAGACATGTAATTCAACATCAAAATCACTTGAAATCTCATAATCGTGTAAATAACAATAATGGGTATGAACCCTAATTTGAGGCTTATGTATATTCATACAAAATCATGTGAATTTGAAATTAAAAACTATCTTTTAGCACAAAGATGAAAGAAGATCCTTGTCCATAAATCGCACATACCTTAATTTATGAAATTTCTAAGGAAGCTTGAACTTGAATTCTTATATGTGCTTTTGAAGATGATTTCTTGAATGTCTTGAATTGGGAATCTTGAATCTTCGGTTAATTTGAAAAAAGAATGGTGGAATCTATGGCTTTCTTGGGGATTAAGTTTAGAGGTTCTAGGGTTTTCTTGAGAGAGAATTGATGAAAAATATGCTTAAAGTGCTTAGAATAGGTTTAATTCCTTGTTTTTTGACGAATTGGGGCTTGGGAAAAAGACTAAACTACCTTTTTAAAAATTTAATCGAAACTGAAATAAAGATATTTCCGATTTGGCCACCCACCACGATGCAGTGCAATTGCGGTGGCCTACTGGAAAAGGAACGAGCCCAGTTTTGCCCATCAATACGGCGTGGGGAAATTGCGTTGGGTTACTAGAAAAGGGACGATTTGTACCTGGGACTTTATCGAGATGCGGGTAAATTGTGGAGGTCCACTGGAATCGTACAATTGCCATTTTGGCCTTCATAGTGATGCGGTGCTTATCAAAATGCCATACTGTTTTACTAAAAATGCCATAATTTCTCAACCGAGTATCGAATTTAGGAAAAATCGGTATCGTTAGAAAGCTGAGCAAATTTTCTACACATTAGAGGGTATAGAGATGGAAAATTCTATATGTATGAAAGGTTATTAATTTTTGAAGCTAACCCTTGATATTTTTTGGGCTAAATTGAGCTAGAAAAAATATAGGGTATTACAATATCTCTCCCTTGGGAACATTCATCCTCAAATATGGCTAGTTAAACTAAATCTGCTGAGCAATCTAAGGATATATGGTAACATGCATAACTGAAACAAGTACATGACTAGATCTAAAACTTACTGAGTGACTAAGTAAATCTATAAGTGCATGAATTTATATAAAGACAACTATATTGCTGAATCTGAGACTGGAATAGAGCTGAACTAAGGAAGATTGTACCTTCGGCTGAATTTGAGTTCGTGGAGAAGAGATGAGGATACTTGGTTCGCATGTCTGCTTCCGCTTCTCAAGTAGAACCCTCAATGGACTGATTTCACCATATAGCTTTGACCAAGGGAACTACTTTGTTCCTTAGTCTATGAATCTAGTAATCAAGAATCTATATTGGAAGTTCTTCATATGAAAGGCTATTCTGAATATTTGTACTTTCTAGAAGGACTACTATAGCTAAATCGTCCTTGTACTTTTTTAATTAGGACACATGGAACACGGGTTGAACTGAGGAAAAATATATGGGTAGCTCAAGCTTATACGCTACCTTTACCACGCGACTCAAAATCCGGTAGGGGCCTACATATCAGGGACTAAGCTTTCCCTTTTTTCCAAATCTCTTCACCCCTTTCATGGTCGAAACTTTCAAATACACAAGGTCATCAACCTCAAACTCAAGATCTCTTCTTCTCACATCTGCATAAGATTTTTTATGACTCTGAGCTGCTTTTAATCTTTCTTGAATCAATTGAACTTTCTCCATGTCTTCAAATACAATATCTCGCCCATTCAAAGAGGCCTTACCTACTTCATACCAACCAACTGGCGATCTACATCTTTGCCCATGAAGATCTTTAAATGGGGCCATCTGAATACTAGCATAATAACTGTTATTGTAGGTGAACTCAATTAATGGTAAATGCTCATCCCAACTACCTTTGAATTCAAGGACACAATCCCTCAACATATCCTCTAAGGTCTGAATGGTCTTCTCAGCCTGACCATATGTCTGCAGATAAAAAGCTGAACTAAGATGAACTTAGGTACCAGGACCCTTCTAAAAGGCTTTCCAAAATTGAGAGGTAAACTGAGTACACCTATTAGAGAGAATGGATAAAGGAACTCCATGCAATCTGACTAACTTTATGATATATAGCTTGGCATAATCTTTAGTTGTGTAGGATGTGCGAACTGGCAAGAAAAGCATTGACTTAGTCAATCTATCTACAATAACCCAAATTGAATTATGCTGACGATGCAAATGGGGTAATCCAATCACAAAGCTCATATTCACCTCTTCCTACTTCCAAGTGGGGATACCAAACTTCTGCAACGTACCACTAGGTTTTTGGTGCTCTATCTTAACTTGTTGACAAGTTGTACACTTGGCTACAAATTCTGCTATGTCTTTCTTCATGCCACTGCACCAATAGACTTCGGCAAGTCATGGTACATCTTGGTGGATCCTGGATGAATGGAGTAACGCGCACCATATTCTTCCACCATAATTCGCTGCCTCAAATCATCAACACATTGCACACGTAATCTATTCTGGTATCTCAAAACACCATCTCACCCTTGGGAGAAAACCTCTACCTTTTGGTCTTTAACTGAATCCTTCAGTCTGACCAAACTAGAATCCTTATCTTACTTCTTTTTCACTTCAGAAACTAAGAAAGATTCGAAACTACTCTGAACCCAAACATTCCCTTCAGCTAAGTCAACTAATCTCACACCCAATCTATCTAACCGGTGAACTTCTCAGACTAGCTTATTTTTATTATTTTACACGTGAGCAACACTACCCATGGATAATCTACTAAGGGCGTCTGCCACTATATAGGCCTTGCCCAAATAATACAACATACTCATATCATAATCTTTCAACAATTCTAACCACCTCCTCTAATAAAGATTTAACTCCCTCTAAGTAAACATATACTTCAAACATTTGTTATCCGTAAACACATCAAAATGCACCCCATAAAGATAGTGCCTCTGGATTTTCAAGGTAAACACAACAGCAGCCAACTCAAGATCATAGGTCGCGTAGTTCTTTTTGTGAGGCTTAAGTTGTCTAGAGGCATAAGTTATAACCTTACCTCTCCACATCAAAACACAACCCAAACCAATTCTATAGGCATCATAATACACTAAAAAACCATCTATACTATCAGGTAATGCTAAAACTGGGGTTGAAGTGAGTCGAGTCTTCAACTCCTGAAAACTCTTCTCGCAGGAATCTGACCACTGAAACTTAACTTTGTTCTAAGTCAATCTAGACATAAGGAACATAGTAGAAGAAAAAACCTCAACAAAATGTTTGTTCTAACATTTGATGGAGAGATAGGTCTAGGCTAGTTTCTTACTGCTTCTGTCTTTTGGGGATCAACTCTAATTCCCTCACTGGAAATAATATGATCGAGAAAGCACTGGCTTTAGCCAAAATTTTCATTTACTGAATTTGGCAAACAACTGGTAATCTCTAAGAGTTTGCAACACAATTCTAAGATGGTTTGCATAATCATCTCACTATAAGAGTACACAAGAATATCATCGATAAAAACTATGAAAAACATGTATAAATACTATTTGAACACTTTGTTCATCAAGTCCATGAAGGCTGCTGGGGCATTTGGTAGCTGAAGGATATGTTTAGAAACTCAAAATAACCATAGCGGGTTCTGAAAGCTATTTTTGGAATATCACATTTCCTTACACTAAGCAGATGATAGGTGGATCTAAGGTCTATCTTGGAGAAATAACTGGCACCCTGGAGTTGATCAAATAAGACATCAATTCTAGGAAGAGGATATTTGTTTTTAACTATGACTTTATTCAACTAACGATAGTTAATGCACATTTGCAATGAACTATCTTTATTTCGCATAAATAGGATGGGAATGCCCCATGGAGAAACACTAGGCCTTATAAAACCTTTACATAATGCCCCGAGTCTGGTACCTCAGATGCTACACGGTGCTATCAATCCCAAGGGACCACTAGCTAACCCATGACTGGTACCCCCGATGCTACACGGTGCTATCAATCCCAAGGGACCACTAGCTAACCCATGACTGGTACCCCCGATGCTACACGGTGCTATCAATCCCAAGGGACCACTAGCTAACCCATGACTGGTACCTGCTGTAATACTTGAATAATAACACTGAAATATGTGGAATAATGGGATAAAATGCCATAAGGTTCAATACTGTAATAAATTTGAAATAAGGTATATCAATACCAAAACTAAAATAACTTTCTAGACATGCTATAGTCTGAAAAGCCTCTAAAACTATCTGAACTGTGGAGTTAATGGGACAATCCTCCAACTAACTCCATCTACTGAAAATACTGAGACTATGAAATAATATAATAATAGAACATCCTCAAATGATGAGGACTCACTGCTAAATCTACTGCTGCTGGCTGGATCTAAACTTCTAAGGGTGCTATGGAGCCCGTGCGTATGAACTTATAGTATAAAACACCATAGTACAAAAAAAAAGTATGCGTCAATACGTGGGAATGTAATGGTATGCAAAGTGGGGTAAGGCTGAATCCAAGGGTTCATATGCATGAACTATAACTGACTGAGAACATAAACATGACTGAGAGAGACTATATTCATTAATATATAGAATGTAACTGAAATCATCATAAATACTGAATACTGAGTTTATTGATAACATGGATTACTGATAACTGATGTACTGATATACTATTAACTGAGTGATTGTTTTTTACAGTCCTAATTCTGATGGAACTAGCTGAGTTTCATACTAAACTGAGTGATTGTATCTGACAGTACTAAAATCTAGAGAACTATCTGAGATCTATTCTGAAGACTGAGGCTGAGATTATGAAAGGTAATTATCTAATCGATATGCCCCTTTTCTGAATAAATTTAGGGTCCAACCTATAACCCTAGTTGAAAGGATATCAATATCGTGCCACTGATAAAGATACTGAAGAGCAACCCTCATAAAGATGGGACCCTCTGTTGTCAGGTTAAGCCACCTCATCAACCCTTAACTGGTAGTGTGTTATGTCTCAACCTACGCTGGCTACGTAGTTCTAGAATGCAAGGACTGCTTCTACGAATCACACCCTCTACAGGCAGTCTGTGTTCCCATCCTTGGGTTTACTCGGTGTTGAATCCTACTCCCATCTGAATTGACACTGAAATGAGTATACTGGACTGAACTGGACTAAGTTCACTAAGTTCTGTTGACTGATGGAATACTACTGAATTCTAATAACTGATTGAGTTTATAAAGGGCTTAACTGAATACTGAATAGGACTGGAATGATACTAATTTACTAAATTTTTCTAAGTTCTGTAACTGATTGAATTCTACTGATCATAGCTTGACTGAGAGTATCTTGAAAACTGACATTGGCTCTAGGCACACAGCTAAATTATTGGGTATTAAATACCCCCAAGACTCGATAGTATGAATATTAATAGGACATGACACTTCTTGAACACATGACCATAGTCACCAAATCATAATACATCTATTAAGGGATTTCATGAAGCACTTGATCATCATAATCTTGTACATGAAGAGGAATGCATTCTAACATATCATAATTTCACCATTCTAATCTTATGAGTATTCCATCAAACAATTACAAGGCATAGCTTTAGTATGGGAATCATTTAGAACATGTAGGTATATCATGAGTCCATTATTTAGATCACAAATGGGTCATAATGCACAATTCTTATTCACTTAGGCATTTAAACAAGCACATAGGATTCATAACTTTAGGCTTAGGCATGAACATTGAACCAATACATCATGATTACATTAATCAACTTAAATTCATAGATTTTAATCGATATACTAACATAATATCATGAAATACGTTAAAGATTTCAAATTGGAAATCATATCACAACATCAAAATGACTATAATCAATCCACAACAAGGAAATCACAATTCTTAATTTTAAAATTCATTTCTTGAGCTCCAAGGATGAAAGGGATCCTTGGATGAACACTTTACATACCTTGGTCAATAGTTTCTTGAAGATTAATGGTGAAATCTCTTGGATTTAGATCTTCAATTAAAACCCTAAGGCTTGTTCTTGACAGAAATTGAAAGAAAGTGAGTATATTTTGATGTTTTGGGGCTAAATCTCGTGTTATTGCTGAATAGGGTGAATAGAATAGACCCTTTTGTCCTTAAAATTTTGGGGATGGACTGCAGAAATTTTGACCAGCCGGACTAGGCAAGGCGCTGCCCTAGCTAGAGCACCGGACTAGGCAAGGTGCCACCCCACCTGGAGCGTCGGACTGGCTGGCGCGACGTAGGCTAACCGCCTTATGCTACTATTTCTGAAACCCAAACATGACCTTATGCTATTCCAAAAATCCCAAAACTCACTCACCCAATATGTGCTATTGACTTGCCCCATCGTGAATCAACTTAAAAATCAACAAACAGAGGTTGGGAAGGTTATGAAATAAATTCGTAAAGTTCAGAGGCTTAAAATAAGACCAAGTCTTTAACACATAGCTAAAATGCTTTGAGGGATGAATTTTGACTTAGACTTTTATGGGATCTTACAATTTATCTAGGAGATCTTTAAACTGCTCTTTTAACTCTTTAATATCGGTGGGAGCAATACGATAAAGAGGAATAAAGATAGACTGAGTATCTGGGAGAAGGTTAATACCAAATTCTATTTCCATATCGGGAGGTACCCCTAGCAAATCTTTCAGAAAAATATCAGGAAACTTATTAACTACACTGACAGACTGAACTATTAGAGTCTCAGACTTAGTGTCTTTGACTCAAACTAAATGATAGATACAACCTTTGGAAATCAACTTTATGGCTTTAAGATAAGATATGAAATGACTCTTGGGAGACACCGAATTACCTTCCCCCTCAAAGGTTGACTCGTCTGGAAACTAAACTTTCACTATCAGGTGAAACAATATATAGATGCATAACAGGAATGGAGCCACTCCATACCAAGAATAAGGTAAAAGTAAACCATGTCCAACTCTATTAGGTCTGCTAACATGATCTTATGAAGGACAATGATAGGACACTTTCTATAGATCTGTTTGGCAACAACTGACTCACCTACTGGGTAGAAACCAAGAACGACTTAGAAAGTTTTTTAGGACCTACTTCAAAATTTATTGCAACTAATGGGGTCACATAATATAAACTAGACCTGGGGTGTAGAAACACATAAACATCAAGATGAAAGACATAAAACATACCAGTAATAACATCTGGTGAATTTTCCTACTCTTGATGGGATGGTAAAGAATAAAACCAATTCTGGCACTGATCGCTACTGGTACTAAATGATGCGCCCTCGGGAGGAATTAGGAATCCTAGAAGAATTGGTGCACTAGTAGTCTGAGTCGGGGACGAACATCCTTGCTTCCTTGCTTAACATATGGACACTCTTTGATTTTGTGACCCAACTTACCACAACAATAATAACCTTTTTGTCCTAACAAGAACTCACCAAGATTATTCTTACCACACTTAGCACATGGAGGATAACTAGGCCTTCCATTCTCAATATTCAGAAATCTGGACATAGAAGACATACCCCACTGCTCCTGCCTAGATCTTGGAGAGGGAGCACTAGCTGAAGATGGCACTGGTACAGATGAATAATTATGAAACTGTGAATGATTCCCCCTTCTATATCTAGTCTGGCTATACTTAAACTTCCCAATTCTAGCCTTCTTATTTCCCCTTTCTCTTCCCTTCAACTTATCTGCCTCAATCTGCTGAGCATGAATCATCAACCTAGCAATATCCATGTCTCCAATAAGCATGAAAGTCCTATACTCTTTGACTACCAAACCAGATACTCCTGTGATAACCTCCATCATACTTTCCCTATGACCAGCCATTGTATCAGGGGCATACTTAGACAGCTGATTAAACTTAAGCCAGTGTTCCTTTACTTTCATCGAGCCCTGCCTAAAGTTCACAAACTCCTCAACCTTAGCTTCTCTCATTTTATGCGGAAAGAACTAGTCTAGAAATATATTCTGAAATACTTGCCAACTTATAAGAACTATATTCTCACCTCTACCATTCTTCCTCACAATCACCTAATCATACGCTACATCCTTCAATCTATAAGATGCTAACTCTAAACTCTTCTCTGTAGAAATATGCATAATTTGGGTGATCTTCTTTAAATTATCTAAGTAAAGTTGTGGGTCTTCACCTTCTTTCAACCCAAAGAACTTTGGCGGATTTATTCTTATAAAGTCATGAATTTTGGCTGTTGTTAGATCACCATTCTGCTGAAGTAGGACTACTGCCTGATGGTTTTCCTAAAGATTAGCAATCACAACTTGGGCCAACGCCTGAAAGGTATCCCAAAAAATAATACGGGATACATTCTTATTTAGAGGATCAGCAAGCTGGGGTGGATGGTTATTATTTTTAAGGGCGTAAGCTCAATGAGGAGGCATGTTCAAATATCACCTAAGATCATGAGTTAAAAGCAGATAGAAATACTATAAGCACGATAGATCATGAAAAAAAGAGATGATTTCCTAAAAATGTCTCGTAGCCTCTTGCTCATAAATATGGCATGCTTCACACCCATGATCAAGACTCTACGTAATGCGGATTATCTGACTCCCTAGGACTCTTGTAAACCTTAGGCTCTGTACTAAGTCTGTAATGCCCCAAAAATGGGTCTTGAGATGTCACATGGTGCTCAAGACTACGAGTAGACTTAAGCTAACCCTATTTTCCTTCAACTAAGTTTGAATCTTATAATAAGAGAATATAGATATAAAAATCATACTAAATACATAAAACTATCTAAGCTAATTAAGAATATCTGAATGAAATCTCTGGGAAATACTAAACTCAATAATCTAAATAATTAATACTGAATAATCTGAATTATGTCTAGCAGTATGACAAACCTCTACTACTAAAACTACAGAGTCACTAGGACAAACCCCCAGCTAACTCGAACTATCTGAAAATAATGAATCAACTAAACTAATAAGATAAAAATCTGAATGACTAAGTCCCCGAACTATGAGGACTCACCAACTGTCAAGATATAGATAGAGATGCTCAAAATCACTCACACTGTTGAAACTAAGCACCTGAACCTACATTATGAGACAATATAGCACATAGACGTATATGTGGATTAGTACTTTGAGAATGTACTGAGTATGTCAGGGTGAATGCATAAGTAAAACATTATATCAACATCATCATAATTGTAAAATAATGCATTCTAAATATAGATAACTCATATAAACTGGAATATCTGAAAACTGAGAATCATAATCATGAGTAGCAAAATCATACTATATAAATCTTTGAATCATAAAATTTAGTACTAAAAGCTGTACTAAGGTTCTGTCTATAAATCATGTTGTCTAAGTGTAGAAAGGACTCACCTTTTATCTGAAATCTGAAAATCTCATAGGTAATATCCTTCTATAAAGCATAATCTGAATAAAGTTGTGAGCCTTTACACTTAGTTTCTAAAAGCTTTCCTGTTAAGATTACTTTTTTCTGTAGGGAAAATACTTTCTAAGCTCTTCTTTACTATCAGGGAGGTTCTTCTAATCGACATACACTATATGAGCTATCATAGTGTCCAAAGTCTAACTACCTTATGGGATAACTCGTATTGGGGGAGGTGTCATACTATTTCCAAGGAGTATAACCTAATCTAAGTGATCATATTTGTATCTGTCATCCACATAGAAATGGGAATAATCAGATAATCTAAACCTACATTGGCTCGTAGTTCTGGGGCATGAGAACACGCCCAACTCGATGCTAAATACTACTCTCTTTAATATGTATGCTCATTCTGTTGGAAATCCACGATAAAATCTAGTTTAATAATTATTATAAAAACCAACTATATAATTTCTACGTTAAATTGTAAATTGAAAGTGTGAAATGGATTTCATATTTAAACTGAGATCAAAAGATCAAATCTTTATCAAAAATCTAAAAAATAATCTAGTCATAGGGTGCTTATAGCACAATCAATCTTGAAATAGCAATATCCAATTAGGGCTTGGTGACCCATGCATCAAATTCATGTTAAAATATAATAATGTTCATTCTTGATAATGTAAATATTGATAATTCAGCTAAAAATCTAGAATTAACTGCAATACGTATGAAAATACGAAAATAGACATGTAATTCAACATCAAAATCACTTGAAATCGCATAATATTGCAAATAACAATAATGGGTATGAACCCTAATTTGAAAATCATGTATATTCATACAGAATCATGTGAATTTGAAATTAAAAACTATTTTTGGGTACAAGGATGAAAGAAGATCCTTGTTCATAAAACTCACATACCCTAATTGATGAAATTTCTAAGGAAACTTGAACTTGAATTCCGATTTGTACTTTTGAAGATGATTTATTCAATGTATTGAATTGGGAATATTGAATCTTGGGTTAATTTGAAAAAAAGAATGGTAGAATCTATGGCTTTCTTGGGGATTAAGTTTTGAGGTTCTAGGGTTTTCTTGTGAGAGAATTAATAAAAAATATGCATAATGTTCTTAGAATAGGTTTAATTCCTTGTTTTTGATGAATTGGGGCTTGGAAAAAATACTAAACTATCCTTTTAAAAATTTAATCAGAACTGGAATAAAAGAAATTTTCAATTTGGCCACCCACTGTAACACGGTACAATCACGGTGGCCCACTGGAAAGGGACGAGACTGGTTTTTCCCATCTATGTGAAGCGGGGCTATCCCGTTGGGATACTGGAAAAGGGACGATTGGGACCTAGGACTTTACCACAACATGGGCAAATTGCGGAGGTCCACTGGAATCGAACAATTACCATTTTGGCCTTCATCGTGCCGGTGCTTGTCGAAATGCCATATTGTTTTACTAAAAATGCCATAGCTTCTCAATTGAGTATCCGATTTAGGCAAAATTGGTATCGTTAGAAAGCTGAGAAAATTTTCTACACATTAGAGGGTCTAGAGCTGGAAAATTCTATATATATCAAAGGTTATTCATTTTGAAGCTAACCCTTGACATTTTTGGGGCTAAATTGAGATAGGAAAAATACGGGGTATTACACATACCATTATCAAGCCAAGAATCAAAACAAAAATCATCAAATTGGGGTTAACCATGACCCCTTGATTAAATCACCATTCCCATACAACCATATGTGTACAACTATAATTAAAGCATGCATAGTCATAATTTTAACCATGGAAAAACATTATTCAACAATATGTATTCAAATTCCTCAACCTTGGTTTCAAAACTCTCATTAATGACTCATGAACAATTCTTTAAACATATGTTTTTAGCAAATTAACAATATGGAAAGAGTCATATGCTTGAATTACGAAGATTTACGGAGAGTAATCAACCCTTTGAGCCCCTAGATTACCACTTCTTGGAAACCTTGAGTTTCTTCCTTGAGAGAATTTTAAGAGAGATTTGAGAGTGTTTAATTCATTAAAGTGCAGAATGATTTCCCCAAACGTGTTTTATGGACATGGAGACTAAAGAATTTTAAGTGGGAAATGTCTAAAGTGCCTCCACTTAAAAGCTGAAAAGGCATCGTCCTTGGTTACGAGTCAACCATCAACTTGTATCCACTCCTTACAACTCATCTCTATGAGTAGTAACCAAGACAGTGACTAGGACCGCATACATTGTCGATCTTACGACTCGATCAACCCACTCGTAATGAGACCGTACAACTCATAGGATCCCGTCGTAGCCAACACATAACCCAAATAGGTTAAATACTGGACACCTTATAATTTTATTCCATGACTAGTAACATTTCCTCACTACTCATAGTAAGCCACTCGTACTCATAGAATAACTTAGCCACTAACTTTCTGATTTGGTTACGACTTGGGTCACTAGCACCCGTAACCACCCCATCTACTCGTACTCCAAAGTCGTACCTTGGATAGTAACTCAAAACCTACCTACTGGAAACCTTATGAATAGGGTCATATGACACATCAATACATACTATGACTTATAGGGTAAGTCATAACCAAGGCAGTGAGACTAAAGCTCATGGAATTTTAAAGGCTAAAATTATGGGTGTTTCAGTAATGCACCCGACACTTTCCAGTGTTGCATGATGGAAATTTTCAATGATATGGTGAAAGATTTTGTAGAGGCATTTATGGATGATTTTCTATATCTAGTAACTTTTTTAAAGTTTGATTGCAGAATCTTGATAGGGTGCTTGCTCGGTGTAAAGAGAAATTTTGGTACTTAATGGAAAGAAGTGTCACTTTTTGGTTAGAGAAGGTGTTGTTCTGGGTTATATTTTTGCTTCAATATCATGATTCCCATTATCATCATCTTTATAATCTAATTACTGATGAAATTAACTCCTTTCATTTAAAAAAATTTATCTTCGATGTATACTCATCCGATTAGTTATTTTTAGAGAAATTAAGTTTTGATGATTGATATATGAATGAAACATGTTATTCATGCCGGTCCACACATGTGAAGAAAATAGAAGTTATGGCAAAGGCTGATGAAAAAATAAAGTGGTTGTAGTCAGAAGAGGATAAGCAAGCAAAATTATGAAATGCTTCCAACATTTATCACATACAGAAAAGAAGTTGAGGAGAAGATAAATACAACACTTAAAGATGAGCTGATAAAGAAATCCTAACATGAAAAGGAGATATAATACAATAAGGAGTGTAACTAACTGATAGAGAATTATTGAAGAAAGAAGACTACATCATTTGAAGGACTTCAACAGAGTTGGCTTAAATAGAAGAGACAAATTTCAAGAGTTCCACTCATGCACTAATAAGAAAAGCACCAATCAACAAATTAGTTCAATAGCTTGAAGAAATAATAAGTAGAACATGTTCCTTTACTTAGAGTTAAAGAGTCATAGACTTTATGTAATAGGTTATTCTAGAGTTGTAATAAACTTTAATTCTAGTTTCAGTGAATTATAAACTCAGTTAGGATTAATGTCGTTAAGTTGGGAAACTCGAAGACTTGGGAACACTTATCTTGGAAAGATTTGTGTTATTGTAGAAATAGAAGTTAGAGTTTAATTCCTAGTTTACAAGTGTATTGTAATTTTTTAATTGCTGAGGCTTAAGAGTTTTAGTGAAGTTCGGGTTAAATTCTGTAGAGGTACAAGCCGTTGTTTTTTACCCCTCTTTGAGCCGGCTATTTTCCACGGAAAAATACTGTCTCCTTATTTACTCTGCTTAAGTGAACCACTCTATCTTACTTATTTCACTAATAGTCAACTACTAGAGTAAAATAGCTAAATCAATAGGGTATGCACTTTAACAAGTGGTATCAGAGCGAGGTTGTCTTAAATAAGGTTAGCACCTAAAAAAATACTATGATGAATTCCGCACCACCTACTGGTCTTAATGAAGGTCAATCAACCACTAGACCTCCACTCTTTAACGGTTCTTACTTCATCTGGTTGAAAGCCAAGATGGAAATATTTATTCAAGAGAAATACTGTGAGCTGTGGGACAGGATCACTAATGGCCCTACTATTCCAATGGAGCTAGCTGATGGTGAAAAAGTCAAGAAAGTGAGAAGTAAATTTACTGCTAACGACTTGGTAGCATTAAAGAAAAATGCTAAGTCTAAGAATATCTTGGTATGTGGACTAGGGCTAGTTGAGTAGAATAGAGTGTCAAACTGTACCATTGCTAAGCAAATCTGGGATGCCCTGGTCAATGTACATGAGGGCACCTCTCAAGTAAGGAAGTTCAGAATTTTCCTTCTCTTTATTGAATATGAGGCTTTCAAGATGAAGGAAAATAAATTACTTCATGAAATGATGACAAGAATCACTGCTTTAAAAAATGAATTGACCTCCTTGGGAAAAGACATTTCTGTTGAAAAACAAATTTAAAAGGTGTTAAGAGTATTGCCTAAATTTAAATGGGATGTTAAGGTCACTGCCATTAGGGAGACAAAGGATCTTACTCAAATGATACTGGATAAACTAGTAGTTAATCTCAAGACTTATGAGATACAAATTAATGAAATCAAGAAAAAAGTGGCAGCTCCTGAGAAAACCTTGGCTTTGAAGGCATCAGACAGTGATTAAGAAGTTGAACTTGATGAAGAAAAAGTTGCCTTCATAACTTAAAATTTCAACAAAATTTTGAAAAAGAAAAAGGGAACAGGTAGCAAGAAACGTTTAAATGACAATCCTAATAGATGCTACAAGTGTGGTAAAACTGATTATTAGATCAGGGACTGTCCTATCTGGGAAATAAAATGGAGAAAGGAAAGAGCTGAAAAGAATTAAAAGAAAAGGCTAAAAAGAGATAGAAGAAAGAATATGCTATGGTTGCCATTGGGGATCTGATTCAGATGAGTCAGATGATGAAGAAATTGATAAAACTATACTCATGGCTATTGGAGATTCAGACATGGAAGAAGAAGATGGTACTTCTGAGGTAAGTATTCTTGAGCTTAAAGAAAAATTGCACCTATTTTCTAAAACAAAACTTGTATCTTTGATGAGTGCTCTAATTGATAATTTCTAAGAATTGACTTCTGATAGGGATGAGTTGCTCAACAGTATTGCAAGACTCAAATTTGACTTCATTAATTTAGAAGCTTACAAGAACACTATCAAAAAAGAAAACAACACTCTTAAGGAACAGGTTGTACAACTCTATTCTACTAATGTTACACTCAAAACTGAAGTCCTAAAACTGACACTCATTGAAAATGGAAAAATGGGGTAAAAGCAAGAAATAAGAAAGTGTTGAACTTGAGTTAATCAAGTACAAACATGAGTATGGTGATGCAAAAGAAATGATGAATAATTTGAGCCAAGAAATTAATGAACTAAATCTTGATCTTGAAAGAGAAAAAAGGTGGACAAATTCTATAAGAATTGTTCATAAACTGAGTGAGAGAAGTCACAGTGAAAAAGTTGGACTGGGTTTTTACAAAATCCTTGATTTTACTCAAGATTTGTGCTATATTAGTGGTAATTCTGTGCATCCAACTACTGAATGTCCTGTCTCTACAAAAAGCAGATCTAGGAGTATAAATCTGGCAAATAAACTAGCTCAGACAAATAAAAGGAAAACCAAATATGTGCAATAGGTTGTCTAACCTGTTGCCTGCATGGACTAGAAGAAATTTGATTTATCCATTTACTCATAAAAAGGGCCCAAGATTGTTTTGGTTCCTAATCTAACCCATGATTTACTTTTGTAGATGAGAGTGAAATGAAGCAAAAAGCATTGGTACCTGGATAGTTCTTGCTCAAGGCACATGACTAGCAATAAGAAAAAATTCCTTTCGCTCTCCAAAATAAATGGGGGTGGAATTTCTTTTGATGATAGCAAAAAAGGATCATTACTGGAGTTAGAAATATTGGTACATATGAATCAAGGGCATTAGAGGATGTCTACCTTGTGGAGGTATTGAAGCACAACATACTTAGCATATCACAACTATGTGATAAAGGTAACAAAGTTATTTTTGCTTCTACATAAGTAAAAGTCAAAATAATGGACACCAAGGAGGTTGTGCTCACTGCAAGAAGATACAGGAATGTGTACAAAGCTAACATAATGACAATGCTAGGAACATAGCTGACTTGTTTGAGTGCTATAGAAAATGATCCCCTCCTTTCGAACATAAGACTTGGACATGCAAGTCTAAAATAATTAAACAAACTTTCTTCCAAAGATATAGTGTTGGATTTTCCCCAAACCAAGTCCAAGGAAGAAAAGGTTTACAGTGCCAGTGTAAGGGGAAAATGGGTAAAATCTTTTTTCAAATCAACGAACCATGTCAACACAAACAAGTGCCTTGAGCTAATCCATATGGATCAGTATGGACCAATGAGACTTCAAAGCAGAGGCGAAAAAAGGTATGTTTTGTGATTGTTGATGATTATTCCAGATTTACATGGACATTGTTTCTAGCTTCCAAAGAAGATGCCTTTGATGTCTCTACTATATTCATTAAGAAAAATTAAAAGAAACTGGGCACTTCCCTAATTTCCATAAGATCTAACCATGGTACAAAATTTGAAAATGTTAAGTTTTTAGAATTCCATTCTGCAAATAGTATAGATCATAATTTCTCTGCTCCTAGAACACCTCAACAAAATGGAGTAGTAGAGAGGAAAAATAGGACTTTGGAAGATATGGCTAGAACAATGATGCTTGCAGGAAATCTTACTAAAAATCTTTAGGCTGAGGCAATCAATACTACTGCATATATCATAAATTGATGTATGATCAGACCTATTCTAGAGAAGACTCCCTAAGAATTATAAAAAGGAAGAAAAACAAATATTTCTCATTTTAGAACTTTTAGTTATAAATGTTTCATTCATAATAATGGGAAAAATCAATTGGGAAAATTTGTTTCTAAGAGTGATGAGGGAATCTTTCTAGGATATTCATATCATAGTAAGGCATATAGGGTTCTAAACAACATAACAAATTGTGTTGAAGAAAGTGTGCATGTAGTATTTGATGAATTTTATGCTAAGACTAACTTGCAGGAAAGAATTGATTCTAAGAAACAGGTTGCACAACATGGTCCATCAACTGAAGGTACCAAATATAGAGGCAACTCAACAGGATGAACTAATTTGGGAGGCACACTGACAGGGGGAAATGAATCACCAACTACCCCAGCTCAGAACAATTCCAGTAATCTTAGTAGCTTACAAAAGTTGGTCCCACAAGTATACAAGTATCAAGGATCCCATCCTATTGAAAATGTGCTCACTAATCTCACTTCTGGGATCACTAAAAGGTCTGGGTTGAGGAGCATGTCTGCTTTCAAGGCATTTCTATCAAAAATTAAACCAAAAAAGGTAAATGAGGCACTTCTTAATGATTGATCAAATCATATCCATGCAAGAGAAATTAAATCAGTTTGAAAGAAGCACGGTGTGTCACTTAGTTCCTCTCTCAAAAGACAGAATAGTGATTGGAACTAAGTGGGTATATAGAAATAAGGTTGATGAACATGGAACAGTTACAACAAATAAGGCAATACTGGTGGTCAAGGGATACAATCAAGAAGAAGGCATATATTTTTATGAGACTTTTGCTCTTGTGGCAAGAATTGAAGCAATAAGGCTTCTTATAGCCTTTTCTGCTTATATGGAATTCATTCTCTATCAAATGGATGTTAAGAGTGCATTATTGAATAAAATTCTCAAAAAGGAGGTGAATGTCAAACAACCACCAGGATTTGGGAGTAAGGAGTTTCCTGATTATGTGTATAGGCTTCACAAGGCATTGTATGGATTAAAAAAGCTCCAAGAGCTTGGTATGACAGATTATCAAAATTCCTTTTTGAGCATGGTCATACTAAAGGTAAAATTGACAACAATCTTTTCTTAAAAACTAATAGAAAAGATTTGTTGGTTGTGTAGTCATATGTTGATGATATAATCTTTGGCTCCACAAACATGAACATGACTCATGATTTTGTAAAACTCATGAGCTGTGAATTTGAGATGAGTATGATGGGCGAGCTAAGTTTTTTCTTGGGATTGTAAATCAAAAAATAGTATGTCAAGGAACTTCATAAAAGGTTTTCCATAGAGGAAGAAAAAGATATTAGCACACCAATAGCTACTGCCACTAAGCTAGATATAGATGAAACAGGTCCTGAGGTGGAGCAAAAACTATATAGAGGAATGATAGAATCATTACTTTATCTCACAGCAAGCAGACCTGATATTGTATTCAGTGTGGGATTGAGTGCAAGGTTCCAGGAAAATCCTAAAGAATCTTATTCGAAATCTGTAAAGAGACTCTTTCAATATCTTAAAGGAATAACTGATCTTAACCTATGGTATCCTAAAGGTAGTAACTTTAACTTGGTGGGTTATTCTGATGCAGACTATTTAGGCTATTTATTGAACAGAAAGAGCACTACAGGAATGGCACACTCTCTTGGATCATGTTTAATTACCTGTTCCACTAAAAAACAAAACTTAGTAGCTCTATCCATCACTGAGGCTGAGTATGTTGCTGCTGGATCTTGTTGTGCTCAGTTGTTGTAGATTAAACAAAAACTCGTAGATTTTGGTGTGGATGTCGGATTTGTTCCTATATTTTGTGATACTAGTGCCATTAATATTGCAAAGAATCTTGTCCAATATAAAAGAACTAAACATATTGATATTAGACACCACCTTCTTAGAGATAATGTTAAAAAGGGTCCTATATTGATCATGTTCTATTCTACTAAAGATCAAATTGCTAATATATTCATGAAGGCATTAAGTAGATAACATTTTGAAAAGAATAGGTTAGCCTTGGAGATGATTAAAATTGCATAAATCTCCCTTAATTATTGACTAGAAAAGTTAATATGCTCTTGAGTTTTTGTTGATTAATCCAGTCTTGCACATTTAGTTGTGTCCCCTAATTCCAAAATTTTGAGTGAACTAACTCTCATGTATTTATTTTCACAGTGATTCTAGAACACTCAAGCAATTTTGTCGATGTTTTTCAAGAGTAAGGTAAGATTATTAGTTTACCTTAAAATGCATAAAGAGAAACAGGTTTGCCCTTCTGGTCCTTAATTACTCTAAACTGCCAAAACCCTAAGAGTTCAACTTTTTCAAAAAGCTGCCACAATAATTCCATCTCCACTGTTACTCTTCATCATTATCACTACTACACTTCAACTCCGTTCCCTTTACAGTTCAACTTTCTTTCTCTTTCTTATATGCGTTCCATTCTTTTCTCTCCTCACTCATTCACCATACCAAAAGAAAAAATAATTTCATGTTCCTTCTTCACTATGGCATTCTCTTTTTCTACTTTCTCATACCCAGATGACTCATTTATCTCTCCATCCATTGATATCATCCTTCATTCTACCGCCAACACAACACCTTACATTCCACCTATAATTTCAATCAAATTATCTGATTTCACCACCTGAACAAATTTCAAAAACCTTTTTTCTCAATTTTCCCCAGTTCTTAGTCCGTTCCTAACCCTAATTCACCAACTCCTATTTTCCTCCAAATTATCGACCTCGATTATATTCCAATTGCCAATTTGATTCCCAAAAAATTTTGATCTCAACCAAAAAGGAAATATTCATCTATTTCTATTGTTGTTGAAGACCATAATCTTGCTGAGCCTCGTCCTTTTATGCCCTCTCCTAAAGCCCCTCACACATGCATGAAAAAATAACAGGAAGAGGCATCTATAGCTGAAGCACTTCAATCTAGTAAGAGGAAGCGTGTGGTCACACTTTCTTCCTCTAATCCATATTTCTCTCAAGATATATTGTTTCGCTGTCTACAAAGGCAAAACAGTGAAATGCACTATTCCTAAACCTTCTGTATTTCATACATTCTCTGCTCTGCCAAAGTCCACCCCTGTTTTAAGATCTTCATCCTCTTTAAAATCCACTCCCTTAAAATCCTCCACTCATTCCAAGAAATAGGTCACCAAACCTATTTTTTTGAATTTCTCTACCTCTGATTCACCTCCTGATTCACTTGTTGAGCTAGATCCAGACTTTAAGCTTAATGAAAAATCTTCCAACCTTGACTCTCCTACAGATCATGTTTTACACTTTTAGAAGCACAAGTTGGCTAGAGGCCGAGTCATTATTGGTTTTGGGGGCCCTGAAATGGGAGTTTCATTAACAAAATTAGTGTCCCAGGGGAGGTCATACTTATTTCTTCAAGGTGATCTCCAAAGGAAGTTTGGGAAAACTGAGGTTTATGAATTCTATACTAATGGGATCGCTATTGGAGAGATGTTTTCTACCACTATTAGAGGGGTCATTATAAATCTTGTTGCTACTGATATTTCTAGAATTCTGAACATTCCTAAGAGGGGTTGGGGTCATTATGTCAAGTTTACTTGGCCTTCTCTTGACAACATTGCATCTACTCTTGACATTTCTGGAAAGTTTTCTGGTAATCCTCACCTACAAAATCATCGTAGGGTTCTTAAGCGTGAGATGACTCTTCTTCATAAATTTGCATTGATGTTTTTCAAAGATAATCACTCTTAGGAAAAAATGAAGGACTGTGGAAAATTTTATTGATCTCACTCCCATAGAGTTGCTTGACGCTAAAGTGGAAATTGACCTGCCTAGGCTTATTATTCAGCAGATCAATGGGTCCTTCTCAAGGATATAAATGGTCATGCACTTCCCTATGAATTCTGGCTTGCTCCTATATTTGAAGATTTTTTGGTACCTGTTCAAGTTTGGTCTTTGCAGACCACCAAAGATGTTACAGGGACTATGAATCATATGGAACTACCTTTTTCAATGAGAACTACTGATAATCCTATGTAACGATTAAAGAATGCTTTTGTTGCTAAAACTGCTGAGTTGGAGGCTGTTCAAGATGAATTGGAGGTTGCTCAGGTTGTTCATACTGCTGAAAAACTAGAACTTCTTGCTTAAATTGCTTCTCTTCAAACTACCCTTGAGAGTGAAAGATATGTAAATGCTGAAATCATGCACAAATTGACCAACCTCATTCCCTCTGCTTCCTCCCCTCATTTCTCTCCCTAGTGCCTTAGGATTTCTTTTGTTTTTGTGTGGATAGAATGTTTTGTCTTTATCAGGTTTTGATACTATTAATTATATCTTGCTCCTCCATAAACTGGACTTAATTGCTTCTTGTGTTCTGCTTTTGTTCAACTTCGTGCATGTTGGTACTTTACTCTAAATTTTGATTGTTTTAGTGATAGCCCCAATGGCCATGGATTATTAAACACTATTGTCACTTCTTGGGGCCTTGCTTTTCGATGATGTCAAAAAGGGGAAGAATAGATTGTGCAATTTTTATAACTCAAATGACTAACTTGTTTCATTCTAGTATCCTTGTGTTTAACTTTTTTATTGAGTATGTCAAGAATTTAAGATGAATGTTGTGATGCTGTGAACCATGTACTGGTTTATCATCATAAAAAAGAAAGAATTTGTTAGAGAAATAAAGTTTTAATGATTGACATATGAATGAAATATTTTATTCATGCCGGTCCACACATGTGAAGAAAATAGAAGTTACGGGAAAGGTTGGTGAGAAATAAAGTAGCTGAAGTCATAAGTGGATAAGCAAGCAAAATTCAGAAATGCTTTCAACATTTATTACTAGTAGAAAAAAAGTTGAGGAGAAGATAAATACAACACTTAAAGATGAGCTAATAAAGGAATCCTACCATGACAAGAAGACATAATACAACAAAGAGTGTAACTAAATGATAGAGTCCTATTGAAGAAAGAAGACTACATCATTTGAAGGACTTCATCGGAGTTGGCTTAAATAGAAGAGACGAATTTCAAGAGTTTCACTCATGCACTAATAAGAAAAGCACCAATCAGCAAATTAGTTCAATAGCTTGAAGAAGTCATAAGTAGAATCTATTCCTTTACTTAGAGTTAAAGAGTCATAGACTTGTGTAATAGGTTGGTTCTATAGTTGTAATGAACTTTAATTCTAGTCTCAGTGAAGTATAAACTAAGTTAGGATTAGTGTCTTCAAGTTAGGGAACTCGAGGACTTAGGAACACTTATCTTGGGAATATTTGTGTTATTGTAGAAATATGAGTTAGATTTTAATTCCTAGTTTACAAGTGTCTTGTAATTTATTGATTGTTGAGGCTTAAGAGTTTTAGTGAAGTTGGGGTTAAATCCTGTAGAGGTACAGGTCATGGTTTTTTACACCTCTTTTAGCCGGGTGTTTTCCACATAAAAATACTCTCTTTATTTACTCTGCTTAAGTAAACAACATTAGCTTACTTGTTTCACTGATAGACAAATACTAGAGTAAAACAACTAAATGATTAGGGCACGCACTTTAACAGTTATCGCCCCATCATGTCATTTTCTAGTTTTGACAAGCAATGTCATCTTATTGGAAGAATCATCAGTGTCACACTTGTTCTTTATTTGAGGGGAAAATTGTCACTTGATGAATCTGCAACTCAATTGAGGTCTTTAATGTATATTCGTAATAGAAATGTGAGTCGTTTAGCAAACTGTCTAAACGGTCTTGGAAAATACATAGCAAACGTTAAACGACTTTCACTTTTTTCAAACCAAAATTTTTAACATTTTTGTTGAGAAATGAGCCTTGAAATTATAAAGAAGTTGTGACTTCTTTGAAAGCTTAATGTTGGAAAAAGACGTTTAATAGCAAGATTGAATTCATAATAATAAATCATATCTAGAAATTGGTTGATTTTTATCTAGAAAATAGTTTATGAGGTTTTAAAATAATTTTTCAAGTGGAAAATAAAAGATGACGACATTATTGTTAAATATGAAGCAAAACTTCTTGTTAACTGATATATATAATGAGAAAATCTTGATTACTTCTGACACTTTCTCACTCGTAATGAGAATTATATTTGTTCGGATATTAATAGAGTTAGCCATTGTGTACAATCGTAAAATTCATCAAATAAATGTGAAATAAGTCTTCTTAAATATAGATTTGGAGGAAGCTAAGATATCTACATGAAACAACTTGAATTTGTAATTTCTGAAAAAAAAATGACACATTGACTTGTCAAGTCTCCTTACGGACTAAAACAAGTATCCAAATAATGGCATGCAAAATTTAATCATACAATTTTGTTCAATGGCCTCAAGAATAATGAATGAGAAATGTGTTTACATTAAGTAAGAATACTCCAAATCAGATAGTCACTGTTTGCTTATATGTGGATGACATGTTAATAATGAGTAATGACATTGTTACCATAAATGCTATGAAGAACATGTTTTTAGTAACTTTGATATGAAAGAATTAGGACTTACCGATCTAGTTTTAAGAATTAAGACCAAAAATATTCTGCAAGGTCTAAAATCTTCTCAATTTCATTATAGTTAAATGGTACTTGATCAAAAGTTCAACTATGTGGTCTTTTACATTGCAAAAATGTCAACTGATGTAAACTTTACTCTTGGTAAGAATAAAAGTGAAGATAGTCTCAATTGGACTATGATAGTGTTGGGATATCTAATGTATACAATGAATTATATGCAATCAGATTTAGCTTGTTCTATAAGCAGATTTAGTGGATACACTAGAAATCCCAACCAAAATCATTCGATGTCAATAAAACTAGTTTTGAAGTATTTGAAACGTAATCAAAACTTTACTTGCACTATAATAAGTATCTAAAGCAGCAATGTCTCAAAATAATCCGAACAAACTTGTGTTGTCCACTCTATAATGGAGGTTTTTTTATAATCTTAGATAAAGTCAGTGAAGAAGTTGAATGACTCCAAAATTTCTTGGAAGGTATTTTGTTATGGCCCAAATCATTTGCTCATATAAACAATTATGGTTGCCAATAAAGATAAAAAATAAATCATTAAGAGTGTGGCATTGCAAACTTACACGATGATAGCCAAGCGGCAATAAAAATGGCTGAGAGCGTTAAAAAAAAAATTCATGAAGAGTGTGGCATTGCAAACTTACACGATGATAGCCAAGCGACATATAAATGGTTGAGAGCGTATGTGTAACTAAAAGTCTCATTGTATACGATGAAGTCATAATATGATTAGACAATTTCTCTCTAGTGGAATTATCATAATTGACTATGTAAAGTCAAGCGGCAATTTTGTTGGATCTACTTACAAAAAGGAATAGCTAGAGAAATAGATGAAATATTGTTAAAATAGCTCCTACTTTATTCAGATTCGCATATAGCTGCCATTGTAACAGTTACCAAGCTCGAAGGAAAAAAGGGGAGAAAAGAAAGAAGAGAGAAAATGTTGAGCTAAGATAATTTTTTGTGTCAAGAGTTAGTTACAATGTGAGTTGATTGCATCTATTTATAATCTCACATGCTTATCACATGAGCATATAGAAGCTTCCTAACAGCTCACCAACCAACTCACTTTTCTCTACAAGCAACAGCTAACAACATCAAAATAAAACCAATAAAACAGTAACTACTATGCTAACCAACTAACTGCTATAGCTGTACAAATGTGATAGTTTCCACAATAAGTTTCAACACTCCCCTTCAAGCTGCAGGGTGCAAAATGTTGAGCACACCAAGCTTGCTTAGGAGGTGTGAGTGCTGATCATGACTCAAGCTCTTAGTGAGAATGTCTGCAACTTGTTGGCTAGTCTGTACATACATTGGCTGAAGCAAACCTTCCTTGATCTTATCTCTGCTAAAGTGACAGTATACCTTAATATGTTTGGTCCTCTCATGAAAAATGGGATTTGCAACCAATTGAATAGATGACTTGCTATCAGAGAAAATGGTAATAGTTTTGGTGATTGGTACCCTTAGTTCTGCAAACAACCCTGCAACCATGTTACTTTTTCCAAGGCTGAGGCCATGCTCTTATATTCTACCTCAGTTGATCTCCTAGAAATAATGTGTTGTTTCTTAGATTTCCATGATAACAATGAACCACCAAATTGCACCACATAGCCTGCAACAGACCTCCTAGTGTTTGTACATGCAGCCCAATCAGAGTCATACCAACAAATTAACTCTGTAGAAGAATGTGCCTTGAGCCAAATCCCTTGTCCTATAGTTTCTTTTAAATACCTTACCACTCTGTTTGCAGCTTTTAGATGAGATCTCTTTGGCTGTTGCATGAATTGACTTAGTGTCTGCACTGCATAGCTGATATCAGGCCTTGTTATGGTTGCATACATTAATTTTCCAACTAGTCTTTGATATAGTGTCACATCTTTCATCACAACATCTTCTTTAGCACATGTTGTTTCATCTACTTTAAGAGATATTAGCTTGTGTTAGTCTCCAATGAAGTGGAAGCTGGTTTAGCACCAGCAAGCCCTGTATCAGATATAAGTTCCAGAATATATTTTTTGTGGTTTAAGATCACTCCACTTGGAGATCTTAGAACTTTAATCCCTAAGAAGTACTTAAGCTCACCTAAGTATTTGATCTTGAACTGCTGATGTAAAGTATCTTTTGTTGAATTTATCATCTCAACATTGTCACCTGTTATCAGAAGATCATCTACATAAACCAGGATCACCACCATTCCTTCTGATCTTTTCAAAGTAAAAAGTGAGTAATCATAGCTACTCTGAGTAAATACTGCATTGAGTAGTGCTGAAGTAAGCTTTATATTCCACTATCTGGATGCTTGTTTAAGTCCATATAATGACTTGATCAGTCTGCAGACTTGGTGCTGCCTTCTTTCTTTGAATCCATCTGGAATTTCCATGTACACCTCTTCCTCTAAGTCACCTTGCAAGAAGGTATTGTAAACATCCATCTGATACATGTTCCATCCTTGTGATACTGCTAAGGCAATGACACTCTTTACAGTAACCATTTTGGCTACAGTAGAGAAAGTGTCATGATAATCTAATCCTTCTAGTTAGCTATAACCCTTGGCTACCAACCTTGCTTTGAACCTCTCTATTTCACCATTAGCCTTATACTTGACTTTGTACACCCACTTTGAACCAATAATGTTCTTATCTGGAGGCATGTCAACCACCTCCCAAGTGAGGTTGTCTTCCAGGGACTTGAATTTCTACTTCATAGCTTTAATCCACCTCTCATCTTTGTTGGCTTCACTGTAGTATTGAGGTTCAATTTTGGATGACAAACTACACACAAAACTCTGATATTTGTTACTGGTTTTAGCAAAAAATAGATAATTTGCCAGAGGGTACCTTGTCTCTTTCTTTACTCCTGGTAAAGTATAGTCCATCAACCAAGCAGGTTGTTTGATAGCTCTAGATGATCTCCTTGGAGAAACTTCTGTAGATGTTGATGGTGGCTCATTTGTACTTATTTCATTATAAGTAATCGTATCTTGGATACTGTCATTTTCATGTGTTGACATATCCTCATTGTGTGATTCATATGAGTGATCATCATGATCTGTGTAAACATCTTTTCCTTCATCTACATTAGCATGTATTAGTGAACTTGGTTGAATAAAACCTGTAGGTGATTCTGAACTTGCCTTGTCTGCAAAAGGGAATGAGTCTTTTTGAACACTATATCTCTTGTGACAAACAACTTGTTGGTGCACTAATCCAAAAGTATATAGCCCTTTTGAGTAGTAGAATAGCCCATCAATACAACAACTTTAGCTCTTTCAAAGAACTTATCACCCTTTGTTAGAACTGAAGCATAATACTTACATCCAATTACTCTCAGAAGTGTCACCGATGGAACTTTGCAAAATACAATCTCATATGGACTTTTCCCTTCAATAGGTGCAGATGGTAACCTGTTAATAAGTTAAACAGTAGCCTTGGAATTCAAACCCCAAAACCTGATAGGCATTTATGACTGGAACCTAATAGCTCTTGAAACATTATGGATCTGTCTATGCCACCTTTCAACCACACCATTTTATTGTGGTGTGTAGGGGAAGGTACTTTGGTGTATCACTCCTAGGGACTGAAACAATTCTTTACACTTAGAATTAATGAACTCTGTCTCATTGTCTGATCTGAGTATCTTCACTTGAACACCAAACTAGTTTTGAATCATAGTAAAGAAATTTTTTATGGCAACAATACATTCAGACTTCAGTTGTAACAAATGCAACCATGTGTATCTGCTATGATCATCAATAAAACAGTTAAGAAGTAGTATTTCTTATCAAAAATAGGTGTCTTATAAGGTTCCCAGAGATCCATATGTACAACATCAAAACATTTTGTAGCTCTAAAAGTACTATCAGGGAACACCAATCTAGTTTGCTAAGCTAGTGGACATACATGATACTTATTTATAGTATCTACATCACTATTGCGTCTTATTATATTGAGAGCTCTTAATGCTTGAGAAGAAGGATGTCCCAGCCTTATATGCCATAATCTGCAGTCATGCACCTCTATTCCTACAACTTGTTTCTGATAGGCTACCTTATTAGAAGTTCTAGTTACTGTACATACACTCTTAAGGATGTATAGTCCTTTTTTTCCTTACCAATCCCCTTACCTTGCCACTGTGAAGGTCCTGAAACACACAGAAGTTAGGGTAGAAAGTAACAAAGCAAGATAGTTGCTTAGTCATTTTAGACACTGACAATAATTTTATCTTAAAATCTGGGACATATAACACATCTCCTACAACCTCATCTTTAAATACATGTGATATATCAACCTTGGATCCAGTAGGTAAATTGACTTCACCACATATGGTGTTATCCATTTTGTGATAGTTTGAAAGAATATCTTTGTGTGCTGCAACATGATGTGTGGCTCCAGAGTCTACTATCTATTTATATGGAATACTATGACTAGAAAAACAAGTAATAGTACCTGTCATGTTAGGTTGTTCTGAGCCATGTATCTTTTTGTTAATCAATGCCATGATTTGTTTGTATTCTTCTTCTAAGAAGCCTTGTGCCTGTGCTACAACAGCATTGTTGATGTCTTTATTACCCTGGCTGCTTGATTGATCATTCAAGTATGAATTGACTGCCTTAGGTCCAAGGAAACTGTGAGATGATAATTGATTGTTAGTGTGACCAGTAGCTGATTGCCCATATCCTTCAGCTCTGCCTTGACCACTATAAAATGGTTGATTTATTGTTCCCCTTGGGTTGTCGTTGTTTTTCTTCTTGTTTCTCCAGTAATTAGGATATCCATGCATCTTGTAACAATTCTTCCTTGTGTGACCATTGAAATTGCAGTAATCACACCTTTTGTTCTTGTATCCTTGACTTTCATAACTTGATGTTTGATTCCTATTCCCATATCCTGCTTCTGCATTATTTCTGTGTATTTGCATAGCAATAGGTTCAGTCTTATCACTAATAGTTGTAGCACAAGCAAGTTGCTGGATCTCATCTTCAATTATCATTGCATATGCTTGATTTAGTATATGTGTTGTCCCCTTCATCAATATTTGTCTCTTTGCTTGATCATAAGCACCATTTAGGCCACTCAAAACCTGTATGAGCCTCAATTGACATAGGTGCTTTGCATAATCTTTAGACTTAGGACAATTACTAGACGGAGTGGGAATAACTGCATCAAGTTCACTCCATAAATTTTTCAACTTGGTGAAGTATGTTGATACTGAATCTGTGCCTTGGTAAAGGTTATTGATCTTCCTGTGTAATTGATACAACCTCATGCGATTTACTTTATCAAACATTTCCTTGAGATCTTTCCATACCTCTCAAGCATTTGTTGCATACACAATACCACTGAGCAATTCAGCACTTACAGAACTCATCAACCATGAAAGGACTACTGCATTACATGTCTCCCATTAATCATGCAGCTTCTCTCTGTATATGTCCTTGCTACAAGCTCCAGTTACAAATCCATATTTTCTCTTTCCCAACAGTGCAATCTTCATAGATCTACACTAAACTCCATAATTTTCTGAACCAGTTAATTTGATAGGGATTAATGCAGCTCCTGTTACATCTATGCTCCCAGGAACAAGGGATCACTAGGGTCTATTTTAGGTGTCATATCTGACTTGTAAGCTACGACTAAATTGAAATAAAAATATCACAGGAACCTTGGAATCTATAACTTGTACGCAGAGATTTATGGCTCACAAAATGGAGATCTAAACTCCTCTTAGATAGGTCACAAACAAAAACACATAACAGGACACTCACAGTATTGCAGGTGTGTTCTCATTTGAATGTGGCTTCTTCAGATCTACGATCGCTGGCTATGATACCATGTTAAAATAGCTCCTACTTTATTCAGATTAACATATAGCTGCCATTGTAGCAGTTACCAAGCTCAAAGGAAAAAAGGGGAGAAAAGGAAGAAGAGAGAAAATGTTGGGCTAAGATAATTTTTTGTGTCAAGAGTTAGTTACAATGTGAGCTGATTACATCTATTTATAAGCTCACATACTCATCACATGAGCATCTAGAAGCTTCCTAACAACTCACTAACAGCTCACCAACCAACTCACTTTTCTCTGCAAGCAACAACTAACAACATCAAAATAAAACCAATGGAACAGTAACTACTATGCTAACCAACTAAGTACTCCAACTAACTGCTATAGTTGTACAAATGCGATAGTTTCCACAATAAGTTTCAACAAATATCATCAAGACGGATGTGACTATGTCCGAGGATAAGTCATCATGGTGGAAACTTTACCTATAAGATTTTATATACCAAAATCTAAGTTTAAGGAGATCAAACAAAGTCACTGCTGACAATTCAGTATTGTCAAAATAAAACTTTGTAGTCCATTTTCATTGTGAGACAATGTTCAGTAACGAGGATAAGGCATGAAAGTTTTTAAATGGTTTCTAAGTTTGTTAATTCCACTAGCTGTTTTTCATTTATGTGGGGGATTATTGAACTTTTAAGAGGTGTGGATGAAAAATGAATATGTGTTTTTCTGAAAATATATTAAGGAGAAAGCCTGCAATTTAAATTAGGCCATTTCACATTGAATAAGTTGAAGCTTTTCTGAAGGCACAATAGCACCTACTCACACTATCCTTTGTTGACTACAAATACAGATCTTCTTCCTCAGATTGTTACTTACAAATATTTTGATTTTTTGTCTTTTCTGCAACACTTCCTACAATTTGAAAGTTCGTTCTGACTGTGATCTGGTTGTTCTTTTAGTTCATTGTACACTGGATTTGAAGTATCACTAAATCATTGTGATTTATTTATTTTATCCTGGAGAATTTATACCTCAAGTACTAAAGGGGATTAAGCTTCTTAAGAACACTGTAAATTCAGTGGACTCGAATATTTCTATCTCATCTCATTTCTGGTTGTATTTTATTTAAAAGTTCTACCATATTTTATTTTCGAATACAAGAAGGATGCTATGTTGGCTATAAACACCTATCTACTTCCTCAGTTTTTTACTTACAAAAATTCTGAAAATCTCTGCTTATTTCTGCAATGCTTCCTGCAATTGCAAAGTAAGTTTTAGGAATAATTCGACAGTTCTTTGAATTTGTTGTACACTGAGATTTGAAGTGCTAGTTCAACAATGTGCTTTATCCATTTTATCCTGAGAAACAAATAATCTTATACCTTAAATACTAGATGGGGATTAAGTTACTTAAGAACACACTATGAATTTAGTGACTTGAATATAATTTTGTTTCATCTCATTTCCGGTTCTACTCTATTTAGAAGTTTTACAGTACTTTATTTTTTGAATAAGCCAAGGATAACAGGTAACTTAGTCCTATATTCCTTGTGGGTCCTTTTAAATGATTTTACCCCTCTTTTAACCAACTCAAACTCATAATAAAATCCCAAAGCCTATAAAAAAAACCCCAAACACCCCCCACCCCCTCTACTCCCCCCCCACACACAAAAAAAAAAGACTTTACCCCTCTTTTCTCCTCGTCTCAACTAATTACTCTCTCCGTTTCGAAATAAATGAATTATTAGGATATTTATTGGTGTTTCAAAATAAATAAATCATTAATTTTTTTCTAAATTTACCCTTATGATTTGACAACCAATTAACTTTTGAAAACATATTACAAGGTCAGTTTTTTCTTTTTTAGCGGTAAAAATGAAAAGTTGTGTTAAATTTATGTCTTTAATGTTTTTTTCTTAATATGTGTGCCAAATCCAACAATTCATTTATTAGGAAACGGAGGGAGTACTTCTTTACTGCAAGTCTAAAATGAGGTTTTAGGCTGTACTCATACCGTGGAGAAGTCCATAGAGGACTAAAAATTGTAAAGATATAATCAATGCCAGAATAGTACCTGATACAAAGCTCATTGAAGTAAATTAGAGCTGTAAGTAAACACGAAGAGAGCAAAAGAATGCCACTTTCTGAATACTACTGTAACAACTACATACCCAGTGAATATATATGGTATATTATGAAAATGCTCAAAACTGACTTTCAGAGATTTTCCCTCAACTTTGGTGAGACTCCAAGACAATCTAAATGCTATGATGGCTTGCAAGCTGATCCCTCTACATTCTGGAAATGAGCAAGAAAAGAGAATGTACAAAGGAAAACCTTTTATTCTATTTAACAATTTATACAGGAGGAGGTGGCAAGTCTAATAGAAGCCAGAATCCAACACAATCATCTGAATTCAGGTCATTTTGAATTGCTAGGAAGTGCAAACCTCCACAGGCTTTCTTTGCTGCTTCCCAAGCTTCAGCTTCGCTTGTGGATACAGGGTTTTTCTTGTAAATGGCATAAATGTAGCGGGTCGAAATACCCACCGACAGAATTAAGGAAGCCTTGGCAACATCAACTTCAATCGAACAGACTTCCAAGCCATTCATCCAAGCTGTAGTAGTCCACAATCAAAAGAAGATAAAAGTATCAATGCATATAACAAAAAATGGATGTGACTGCATATAAAAACATTTCCAGAGAACACGTTATTCGGCGTTAAATGTCTCATTCAAAGCCTACAATTATCCAAAGATGCTGCTAGCTACAGGATCAAGAGCATACAGATGGGTTGACCAAACTCAACCTTAAACCAACATTCCTCAATGAATGTACTTAGTCTGTGACCTATATATCCCCCCTTGACTTTCGGAAAAAGGGAGATACGTGTTCAGATGATGTAGTTTGATGTCAAAAGTTTTAAACAGTTTATGGTGATCATCGTATTGTGCGTCCAATCGAACTCTGCCAATTTAAACAAGCTTACAACAACAACATACCCACTATAAATACACAATTAATATTAAAAAGTTCATTCGAGATATATTCAAAATAATTGGCGGGACAAGATTCATCCAAAGATAAAAATTAAAGTCAAATACTGTAATTTCAATTTACTTTTTTTGAATATGCGGAAAGAAGAAAATTTCCACATTAGGAAAGGGGTAGAATGTATGGGGATGCATAAAACTGGAAAGTGCATGAAGCAAATTTGGACATAGACTGACCGTTTGTTAGTGCCCAGTAAATAGAGAACAAAGACAGATTTCAAAGCTAAAAGAGTGGGAGTATCTGCCCTTAGGAAATATGGAGACGCTTTGAGCGCAAACGACGTGTTTTTAAATGAAATTGATCAATCTGTCAAGCCCCAAATAAATTAACTTTTGGAAAGGGCTAACACCAAATGCTTCAGTCACATATTTGTAAATTGAAGAGTCATATCTTAAAGGCGTAAGGCTTTATATTTTGCGATCATCTAACAACTATACAATAACATGCAGTACTTGAGGCCAGGCCTCCCGTTTTCATCCCCGATGGCAGTTATCACATCAATTTGTATGCAGAACCATCTTTGCCAAAAGAAGCCACAACTACAAGAAAGGTGACTTTTTGATAAGACAGAATAAATGCAATCATAGACTTGTCTATATAAAATATACAACTATAATCTTTAGTCAAGCAATCAGAGTACACATTACCACTACTGCCGAGAATTACATCATCAGACCATTTGAAAGAAGTACTGAAATTTTAAAAAGAGAAACACATTAGGGAACGGTATAAGTATTCTAGTTAATCCTGCTGCAGGAGGGTCCAACCTAAGGCCTCCCCGTATTGGGACCACACCTCCCATCTCTGCAATATAATTGGCTATATACTGCTTATTGAACAATTAAACCCATAGACACCCTGCCCCTAACATTCTGGTCATGATAAATTGTTGCACACTAGAAAAGGTCCACTGTCCAATTGAACTAGAAAGTAAGGATTTTAATGTTGATTAAATTAAGCGAATTGAATTTATTCGAAAAATAGGGCACGGAAACAGAAAGTACTTCAATTATACTGATAGAGCATACGAGACATATAATAGAATTATGATTGAACCTTGTCAATCTAGGAATAGCGCCTGTGCTCGTGCATGCACACAAACTCGCATAAAATAATCCATTAAAACAATAAAGTTAAAAAAATGTTAATACAGCTATCACCTGCTAATGGTTTTGCACGTGAGGATGCAACTGCTAGTCCGGGAATCAATGTGTTGTCCTCAATTTCGATCCCCAGAAGATCCAAGTCTAAACTAGCGCCAAAAACCAACCTAGTCTCCAGGTTAGATACTTCTTCACGAACAGCTACAAACAAGATGAACTGTAAGTCCATAATTCTGAAGGTACAATATGAATTATAATATTAGAAATTCATATACAACTTGATATTGGTTCTAATCCAAGTCTATATTCTCAAAATGAAATACCAGTGAGAAATATGGCAAGTTACATTGCAGATTCCAGATAAAGGAAATTTATTCTTATTGCAAATCATCAAAAGCTAAACTAAAGATCCTTGTTAAGGTTTTCATCTTCCAGAGTGTTACACTTAATGTACCTGAAATGGGCAACTGGACAAAAGCCCACTTTTCTCCATACAGATTCTCGGGAAGTTCCATTGGAAAAGGATTGTCAAGTGCAAGAAGTGGCTTGGCTCCTTTTTGAAAACCAGGATGGCGAGTATAAACAGTTTCATAGCGGTCTTCAAGCCAAAGGACAAGTGATAAGCACTGAAACACAGCAGCAGACATTAAAATGTATTTCTATAGAAGAAATGCCAATGATCATAAATTTGGAGCCTGTTTTAACACAAATTACGACAATTGTGCATTACTCTCAGGAATTGTAGCTTCAAAATTGATTGTAAAATGTTAATCTTGATGTTACCGAAAAGTTAACATATATGGAAATGGAAATGGAAATGAAGCTCTGGATTATGTATCTCACTGAAGCTTCTCTTGTAGAGACTCAGAACATTGTGGGCAGTTTACCCAAAAGAAAGGGAGAGCAAAAGAAAAAAATTCCAACATACAAAATGATGTGTAAGCAACTCAACACAGGATTTTACTGATGAGATAGCCTGTGTTTTGATAATGAGGCAGATAGGCGCAAAATGACCTTCTTACACAACAAAGCAGATTACATTAAGATTCCATACTGTTATGTAAAGATACGACACCTGGGTCTAACTCAACCTCAAAACTAGCACATGAGGGGATTGACCAAGTCCATATAAGCAGACCGCCAGTCCATTCCCCAATCAATGTGGGACTTTCACTCACTCCAACATGCTAAATGTGATAGATGCATAAAATAGGCTAAATTACATGGACTTGCCTTCCAATACAAATTTACAAAGTTGATCCAGAAGGTTAGTTCATTCAAGAACCTCTGTTTAAACCATTTGCTTAAACCAGCATGGAAATCTACAAAAGCTCATTCTTCATGCAACAGTTATATCTTTATACTAATAGTCACCAGAAAACTAAATGAAGGCAATCATTTAAATTGTGATTTACCTGATCAACTCTAGTTTTCACAAACATCATTTTCTAGCCTTTTAGATTATTCTGGCATCAGTAGATGTAAAACACCCGACCAACATTATTGATCATAATCATCAGTGACTAGTTATGTTTTACTATAAAATTCTTCATTGCTACGAATTCTCGCATTTCCTATAGCTAAATCTTGTTAAAGTTACTCACCACACGTATCATCTGAAAACTACAGAAGGAAAAGCAGGATAAATGAAGAAAATACCCGTTTGCTGGGAACAGGTTTGATTCCAAGTTCATTGCAAGCTCTTGTAATAATTGTCTGCATTTGTGACCTAAAAATTCAAAACTCCATCACCACTATGTGTAACAGAAATAGAATAATCTACATATTTGAAACTGACCTGAAGAATCTGATTTTATCAGGGAGGGGCAGCCCTAAGTCATCAGATATTGAGACTAAAGCATCTTTCAAAGTGATACTATTGATAACATTATTAGGAAAATATTTGGTATACTGAAGGGACAAAGTAGTATCACAAACAACAAGCTCCCATAACTTTTTGCCTCTAATATCAAGAATAGGCCTTGAGCAAAAATCCAATTCCCACTCAGTTATGCTCTGAGGATCAATTTCAGGGTCAAGATAGACTAGCTCAGCAGTGGGATCATCGTCTTCTTCTCCTTCTTCAGTTTCCAAAGTAGATGAAATGGAAGCTTCAGAAACTGAACATGATGGAATATGAAGAGACTTGAGCTTGGCTTTTGGTGATTTTGAAAGTAGTGATTGAAAGGAGAATTCAGTTAAACAAGTGAAGTTAGAAATGGGTTTATGAGTTTGAAGTAAAGGCTGTCTTATTCTCGAAGGATTGAAGCTTAGGGCAGCCATCAAAGCAATAATTTTACTAGTGCTACTGCTAACAGAGTAGAAGAGTGGTGAATGAAATCTAATCTTTCTACCTATATTTTCCCACCAAATAGCCGTCAGATCTTATCAAATTAACGGTCTACATTTGTCCAAGCTTATTCAGGTGATTACGATTTACGGGTTTTAACGCTCTTTCTTAATACTAGATATCACGGCTCGTGCAAATACGGTCTCCATAAATATTATTTTTAATTTCAATTTATATCATACAAATATAATTTAGATAATTAATTATATTTTTAATATAATAAATTATTTTAAGTTGTTAACTATTATAATTTATAAAATTTTTATTTAATTTTTAAATAATATATGTTATTCGAGAAAACTAAAGAAAAGTTGTCATTTAAGTCTTAAATGAAAGATTGTTGATATTGATCAATTTAAAGAGTTAAACATAATTAGAAAACTTGATTAAATTAATTGTGGACTTGATTAATACTTTCAAAACTTTTTAATATTTTCAAAAATACAAATCAACCCACACCCCTCTCTTCTCCAAATCATCAACTATCTCTCTCCTCTCTCTCCCCCCAAACCAACAATTGTGCAAAATTTCTTCCTTCAATCTTCGGTGACTTCAACCTCCGGCGAAAAATAGTTGAGTGAGTTCTTTTTCAACTTTCAACCGTCAATCGACGTGACAGTAGTGTTCTCCAGCGACAACAACTTCAAGTTCTTCGTCGTCTCACTTCTTCTTTCACAGGCAAAAAAATATGTATTTTTAGTTATGAAGAAAAAGAGGAACTTGAGTCAACTTCTCTTTTAGTATTGGTTAACAATTTCTATATTTCTTGCATAAATTTGTAATGTGAACTGAAGAAAATCCTAATTTTTAGCATTTCTTCTCAACTTTTTTCAGTGTGAAATATAATTTTTTGTTGTTATTGTAGTTCTTGTTGTCGAACTGTTGATTCGATTCGTTGGTGTCTGTTGAGTTTTTTTGAAGTTTAATTTTTGTTGTTTGTGTTTGTACAAACGCAAAACAACAATGTTTGTGATTTTTTATCACTACTGATGTTCTTAGTGTGTGTGTTGTCTTGGTGTTGCTGGGTTGATTTGTTGTTTTTCTTGGTAAAAATGGTGTATTTGATATTAAATGGTGATAGTGTTCTTGTTTTATTGAACAAAATCCTAGTACTTTGTTCCTACAACAGATGAATTATTTGATGGAATAGATGAACCATCTAATAAAACAAATGAAGCATCTGATGCAACAGATAAACCATCTAATGCAACAGATGAACCATCTAATACAACAGATGAAAATCTGATACAACAGGTGGAAATCTGATGCAACAGATTAAAATCTGATGCAACAATGAAAATATGATGCAACAGATGAATAATCTAACAGATCATTTATCTGTTGCGACAGACGACTCTTCTGTTTGGAAGAAACCTAAACAATATTGACAGTTGGTAACAATTCCAATAAATAACTCATTTGGCAATAGATGAGTAATCTGTTTCAATAGATAAGTAATCTATTTTTATTATTTTTCGTGAATTTCTCATCCGTTGTAACAAGTTGGTTATATGTTGCTACAGATAACCTGCCTAGTGCAACAGATGAGTGATCGATTTTTACTGTTTCTAACTGATTACTCATCCGTTGAACAAATTGGTTATATATTGCAACAAATAACTTATCTGGTGCAACAAAGGAGTGATCTGTTTCAACAGATGAGTGAGCTTTTTTTATTATTTCCAACGGATTACTCACCCATTGCAATAAGTTGGTTATATGTTGCAACAGATAACATACCTGGTGCAACAGACCAGTCATTTATTTCAACAAATGAGTGATCTATTTTTATTATTGCAAGAAATTACTCTTCCATTGCAATAAGTTAGTTATATGTTGCAACAAATAACCTATCTGGTGCAATAGATGTGTAATTTCTTGGAACTGTTATTTTTTACTATTGTACATGTCAGATATGTTGTTATCCATTTTTAACGATGCATTAATCAATTATAATCTATTTTATGTTCCTGTTATTTTTAGATTATATAGCTTTCAAAAGAAAAGAAACCGAATCAAGTCCAAGTAAAGGAATAGGTGAAGCAGCTAGGCTATATCCACCACTCTATGAGCTTGTTTTACAAGCGTTATCTCAATTTGAAACAGAAGATAATGAACATGGGGAGAAGAAATGTTTCAAAAGAGATGATCCAAATGCTAATAGCCCTTCCACCGAAGAGTTGATCAAAAGAACATTGGTAGTTATCTTGTGAGAATGCAGTGCGATGGTGCCACAGATTTAACAGGTGATTTCATGGTTAAGTCAACCATGGAAAAATCTTTTGACGCCTTCAGAAAAATACTTCGAGAACAAAATTTTGAAAGCTTATTTCAAGGACAGCTACTTTGAGCAATATCATGATTTGTTGGAGTAAACAAATGCTCCTTTCCAGATGAAAATGTTATATGATCTTCTTAAACGTAGGTTTATGTATGAAAACAAAGATCAGATGGATGAGGTATGGATAAATTATTGTGGCATGTCTGTTTGTTTTGGTTGGAGGGAGTTTGTCATAGTTACTGAATTAAAATGTTATCCCCTCTCCTTCTCGAGTTATACATATTCTAACCCCAAAAAGCACCCCGCACATCCAAAAAAGGCAAAGAAAAATTGAGTGATCATAATGACCTGGTGTCCCTTGTTGGTCCAAGCTTCAAAAACATAAATTTGATAGAAGCATTGAAAGGTAAAAGACTTTCAAAGAAGCACAAGCAATCATTATTCTTGGTTTCGTTTGTTCATAATATTCTTTGGGCGAGAGACGTTAACAACAACATACTGCTTGGTTTGATAAGGCTCTCCGAGAATCTTGAGGCATTTAGCAGCTATCCTTGGGGTTATGAAAGCTTCATGACTATCAAATATTTGTTGACTCTGTTAATGTTAAAGACAGTCAACTTGTATGATTTTCCATAGGATTTCATGGTAAATATTTCTTTTGTTATGACATGATTCAATTTTTTATTCAATAATGCTTTTGATTTATTAGCGCTATTTTATAGGCTTGGGTATTTAAAGTTATTCCTTATTTGAGACAACAAGTGAACTACCAGGAAGAAGTTTCCTATCCAAGAATCCTGAGATGGTTGTTGATCAAAACTGATAAAAATGCAAAATTTCTTGATCTTTTTAACCCCCTGAAGGAAACAGTAAGTCTAATTCTAATTAAGTTTTTATTTTAATTAATGATTTCATCACCATTCTAATATATGTACCGATTTATTTTAGATTGTGCATCCGTGGCTTGTTTCGATCAATCGAGAGTTGAAGATGTCATTTATTCTTACTTTACGGTCTGTGCAAATTTTATCGGACCCTAAGGTCATTGATAAAATATAAAGGAATCGTTTGGAGCAATAGCCATCATAAGAAAATAATTTTGGAGGGTGGATTTGTTGTTGATGATGTTCATGTTGGTAGTGGTAGTGGTGTTGTTGTTGGGGCTAATGATGCTCTTCTTACAGTTTTTAAAACAACAAACCATTATGATTATGATCATACTAGTTATACAGATTTTTCCACTTCTAGCGAATGTTCAGTATGCAAACATCAAGACTACAAGTCGAAACATAATGGAGTGATTAATGTTATTAATGCATCAACTGCTTCTGTAAAAGAAATGACATCTAAGAGGGGTGTCATTTTATCAAAGAAGATTTCATAAGCACACACTCCACTAGAGATCAAGGTGTCTAAGAGGAGAAGGAAAAAATTTTCCAAGGCATCATCAAGCATCGAAAAAAGCAAAATTGGAACTCCTCTGTCTTTGTCTTGCACCTTTGATCAATGTAAAAGGGCCACAGGAGAGCAGCATGAGCTGAAGGTGAATGTATATCATCTGTTCCAACAAGCAGATAGACACATATCTGTTTTCACAGATGATACATTTGTTGAAAAATATCAAACAAATATATATATATCTGTTGCAACTATCGTTTAACCTATTGCCGCAGATGCGGTATATGTTGCAATAAATATCTGTCTGTTTTAGCAAATAAAATAGGTCTTTATACTATTTTAATTTATACTAACAGATGAGTCATATATTGCAACAGATGGGTCATCTATTCAAAGTTATCGTACAACTCTGTTTTACCTATTCGAATTTGTCCCAATAGATGATCCATCTGATGCAACAGATAGATGATTTGTTGTATATCTGTGATTAGCATTGATAATTCTGGCTTTTCAGGTGGATGTCACAGTAGAAGCTACTGTTGAAGAACATAATATCACAGTTGATAATCCATCAACTACTTTCATGGAAGAAGAAAAAATGGAGCCTATCATTTTGGGAGAACGGAAGAATTACATGTTTGAATGATTCAACATCTCGGATAAGTCTCCAAAAAAACTAACAAAGTTGATCAAAGACTATTCAGAATAGACCGCCAATGGGCAGTTAAAGCATCATTCTGGTAGGTACATAAATCATTTTTAAAGATATTGATTTATACAATTCTTATTGTAAAAATATGACATTAACACATATAAATCATGTAGAAAACAAAATGACGACCACTACAAAGTGAACAAATTGAGTCTTGGTTTTGATATGTTCGACTTTGTTGTTGCACTTCTCGGAACGAAGGATTGGTTCTATTTGATGTCACAGCCCCAAACTTGCTAGAATGATGATGTTTAACTGCCATACATATTACTATTAATTAATACTTTTCTTAATTGCATCAGTGTATTAATTTTACTGTCACGTAATCTGAAATATTTGATAATATGTACAGCACATCGATGTCTTTTGTTACTACATACAAAAGAAGGCCAAGCTGCAAACACAAGAACAATACAGATACATAACAAGTAATTATTTGAATAAAGTTTACATCAATAATACCTACGATAGGTTTTGTCAACAACAGTTGGAAGTTTCCCGAAATGAGGAATGCTTAATCAACATCATCAAAGGTTTTAGCATTCCAGCTAGCTTACCTTGGCATTTGGTCGATGAAGTGTACATCCCAATCAATTATAGTGAGGAATTCCATTGGGTGTTGGCTGTCGTCATTCTAAAAGAGAGGCGCATCCGAGTTTATGAATCGATGTCGTGGAAGAGACGTTTTGGGCCGTCTTCTGAGATACAAAATTTGACTAAAATATTTCCTACTTACCTTGATAAAGTGGCTTTTTAGACCAAAAGGTTTGTACTAATTGATTGATGATTGAAGCATACCGGGATAAAATAGGTAATCCATTTGATGTAGAATATGTTGAAGTAATTGCTCAACAACCCATTAATAGCCTGTAATTATCATGATTTAGTTTCATTTCATAAATTTCACAACGCTTACATTAATTGCAAGATATAGATTATCCATTTTTTAAAACTCAGAAATTGCAGTTTTTTATTGCCGCTTACGCCAAGTATTTGAGTGATGAATTACAACTACCAAATGATGGACTTGATGTTGTATTACTCCTCAAAAGAGATACTTTTCTTTTATAGAAATGCGGAGAAGCAAAAGCGCAAAAACCGTACGCAAGCGACATTAAAGATCCACGAGGAACAAAGCTGAATTCCATAGCATTGGATGAAGAACAACTTGTCCATATTAGGTAGATCTTTATAGCTTGAGTCTGTTAAAGTAATAACCTCTCCTTGGGAATTGTTAGCACCAAAGGTTAAATTGTTGATTTATTTGTAGAGTAGATCATTTGCACCCATAATAATTTTTTTACATTTCATTTATTTGTTGAGTTATTTCATGTAATTTCTGAAGGCTTAGCTTTATTATAAGTTATCTATGAATATAATTTAATCCTTAGCTTTGAATTTATTAATTAAAATAAAATATTAGATTCAAATATCACAACAGATAATATATCTGTTACAACAGACGACATATCTATTGAAAATTATCAAATAGATTTAGACATATGTTGCAACATATAGGTCATCTATTGGAAATTATCAAACAGGTCTTCCTACTATTTTGATTTATTTCAATAGATTACCTATCAGTTGCAACAAATAGATTATATGATGCAACAAATTGTATATGTGTTGCGACAGATAGACTAAGAAATATTTGCATAATGCAACAGGTGACCAACCCATTTTTTAATAGATAATCAATTAGTCATAATAGATATACTATCTGTTACAACAGATAGACAATCTGCTGCATTATAAAAAATTCAACTTTTGATAAAAATAAAAAATCGCTACTACATGTAAAGTGAAGTGGCTTGAAATAAAAAAATTATTATGGTGTTTGTCTTTGTACATCTTCTTTATACATAGGCTCCAAGCATCTAGTTAGTACGCCATAAGCCCAGACCTCTTGCATCTTTTCCATAACGACATTGCACAGACCGACTATTTTTGTGTTGGTTAGCAAACATTTGATGTATACAAGCGCATATTGCCTAAACGCGACATCGATTTTATTTTTTGAAGGTCCATGTCCTTGTTTCAACTTTCAAAATCCCATGTTTTCTTCTTCAACACATCCGCTGGCAAATGATACATCAGTTTACTCTGCATAAAAAAGCTGGGGAGAAACTCTAATAGTGGCTGCATATGGGTAAAAAATCATAGTCGTCGAAGATAGGTAAGTTGCAGTCATAAATCTTAATCTTTCCCTCCTCGAGAAGTATCTCAATAGCTAGAAAATATATGACTTTCATGTTCATGATTGAAAGAGTTCTCTTTGCCTTGGTCCATCTCTTGCCAGGGCCTCTTCCCTCTAACATAGTTAATCATATCATTATCCTATTCGTACGTAAAAACTAACCAATCAAATCTCAGGCCACCGAGAGTTTTAGCTACCCTAGTGATATCATTGTACCTATTCTTGAAATTATTATAGAAGTTAAGTTCCATTATCCCATCAGTAGCATCATAAGTGTCCGGGTATGCTAATTGCCTGCCCCTCATGAGGTAGAGAATTTCATCAACATACTGTGATATAAGAAGATAACTTTTAAATAAGTTAATAATTGTAAAGAAGAAAAACATAGAGGAAAGATGCAACGTATGGTCTATCTGTTATAGAGGGTTCTCTGAATTCGTTCACAGATTACCCAGCTAACACAACTTATGCAACAGAACCACCACCAGTTGCACCAAAATACCCAAATGTTTCAACAGATTACACATCTGTTGCATATCTTCTTCTTTATGGAGTAGATTAGAAGGCTAGGTTAGGAAAAGTAAACTTACCTTGTCCACATACCACTCACGCATATTTTTCATACTCTTGAAGTCTTGGGAGTCAAATATATATGGTGTATTCATGTGCAGATTTCTTTTTCTTGGTATATGTGGTCTTTCGTAGTTCCTTCCTCTCTTCGTTGCCAAGTGCCACGTATATGTCCACCTTCTTCAGTGGCCCCTGAACTTCAACAACTTTTGGAGAGGGAGGAGTTGCAATTTTTTTATTTTTAAATTGGAGAGTATTTGGCTAATTTTTCTTTTCCTCCTCCTAACCACAACTATAGGAGTGTATGGCTCCCTCACCTTCTTAGATGGTATGACACCCCTCTTGGACTTTAATTCCTCGACAGCTTTAGTGATAGCCTCTAGTTTTTCAAGCAGTTTATCCTACCTTTCCTTGCACACTTTGCATTTGCAATGAGACCATAAAAGTGAAGAGGGGTAAGAGGGACCCTGTAAGGGTGGGAGTGACCATGTAAAGGTGAGAGAACCTGTGTAAGGGGTGATTTCAAATGTGTTTATATTTTCTTAAGCATTAACATACTCATCATCACGACAGGCGACAACATCAGCATTAGGATGGTTGTACCAACATCAACACTCCACCTATAATACCCCTAGAAGAAGCTCCCGGATCTGTTGCAGTAGGTTGGTTTTGAAGAGCTTCAAGATTAGGCTGACTTTGCCTAACTGCTCTTTTTATGGTTGTTGCTCCATCCAATTCCTTCTTTATTACATCCACCATTGGGTCTGCTATTGTATCAACAAGACCTAGATTAATAAAAGAAGTCATCCTCAACTCCGGCTCAGTAGGCACGATCCAAGGATGCACAACCTATAAAAAAAATTAAATACATTTAAATCATATAATAATAATTTGTAGTCAGTTGGGTTACATATTCACACAGTCAACTTATGCAATAGATGATCTATTTGTCGCAATAGATGATGTGTATGTCGCAACAAATTAACGATATATTACATTAGATTACCATCTGTTGCATAATTTATACCAGATGGGTAATCTGTTGAGTCGGGTTTAGAGAACCAGAGAAACAGATGGTTAATATATTGTGAAATATGGATCATCTGTCATAATAAATTACCTATCTATTGCACCAGTTGCAGTAGATGGGTAATCTTTGAAAGAAATGATACATCTGTTACAACAGATGGCACATCTATTTCAATATATTTCTTTGAGTCAAACTATTTTACTTGAAGGAAGACGTACCGTATCATTCGGAGTAAAGAGGTTAGCCTCCTTAATTCTTGTGCTGCTCTTTGCAGCCAACCACCTAAGGATCCTTGAATGGAAAACCTTATCCGAGTAATCCTTGATGTGCTTTCGAAGGAAGGAATAGACAATGTATTCCTTCTATTTGATGGTGATGGTTTGGCTGTCCTGCTTGCCTTGGACTTTTCATGGGATGTTTCCTCGATGAGAGGTTCTTCTGGATGATCGCATCTCAAGCCTGTCACTATGGCAAACTCTTTCAAGAAAAAATAAACCGACATCCCACAGTAGTTGATCCAGATTTCATCCATCTTTTTCCTCCTCCTTCGAATATTTATCATCCCCCACATACTTGATCCTGTGCTTGAGAAGACCATATACCATGCTTATTTGGAAATGGGTAGTGTGGTCCTCAGGCAGCTCAAGAAAGCGTCTGAAGTAGCTCTTCTTAAAAAGTTTGTCTATGTTTTCATTCTTCATAATATCCCTAAAGTCATCAAAAGGTTTTCCCAACAGACATTTAGGTACAAGATCACCAGTTAGTTCTGCAGGGTCATCTATCGTCATCATAACTTAAAACCTATCAATACTAATAGTTTTGACAGCCTCATGCTGGGATTTCGATCTTAATTTATGCCTCATTGGTGATGCATTATCATTTTGTTTATCTTCTTCTTCCTCCTCACTTTTATTTTCCTCACCAGCCTCTATATACTCTTATCCACCTCCCTTTTCATAAGTTTCCTCAACTTTATTTTTTCCTGAGGGAGATTGTTCAGGAAGTTCCTCCAAATCCATCTGTTCTCTCGTCTTTTTTATTGAGTGGTCAAAAGTTGATCCACTTTTAGTTTTTTTTTTCTTTTGGGAGACATCTTTTAACTAAAACAACAGAAAAATAAAAAGTACATTACATTTAATGTTTGCATAATTTTTGAAAAAAAGGTAAGACAATAAATTATTATATGTCACATTACAAATATATACTCCAATGGATAATCCATCAGTTAGAACATATGGGGAATCAGTTTGAAGACCTATTTAATATCTCCGAACAAATGTTCCACCTGTTGCAACAAATGGACCACCACCAATACCACTACCAATTCCATCAAGACTACCAATACCACCACCAATGAAACCAATTCCAATACCAACATCACCAACACTATTACCAATGCCACCAATACCGCACCAAGGCCATCAAGACTGCTAATATTACCACCAATCTTCCTAAGTTTTTAGCATCAAAACTCAACATTGTTAACCAATTATCGAAGATAATACAACTAAAAGTGTATCATTAACTGAAAATGCCTAATTCTTAGAATAAAAAACATATGTAGAACTCTTCTTGAACTCTGTTACCTGCGAAGATAGAGAAAACAATGGATATAAGTGAGAATAAAGTAAAAAATAATAGCTATGTGGTCAAAAATGAGAAGAAAATCGATCTATTTTGAAGGGCTGAGCAATATGTTGAGTAGTTATTGTCTGTATAATGGAGAGAATAAGAAAAGAGCGAGAACTCAAGATTTGAAATGATGAAATGCTTTTCCTACAAATGGATGATATGTATGGTTGATTTATATTTTTGGAAAAGAATGACAAGTTTTAAAATTTTTAATTTGGTCCAAATTGATCTTAATTATTTTTTTTAAAATTTTAAAAGATATGAATCATTTCAACTCAGAGTGATCGATCGACGACTCGGGTCGGAAGGAACGCAATACCAATATCATGCAATTGCAAATACTCAATTGAAGTTTTAGTTGACCCTATGTACTCATCCTTAGTTCTAGATAAATTAATTTCATTATTAGCTTAATACTAAGTTAGTATGAATTGTTTTAACTCATAGTGATCGATCAAAGACTCGAGTCGGGAAGAACACAATACCAACATCATGTAATTGCAAAGACTCAATTGAAGTTGTAGTTGACCCTATGTACTCATCACTAGTTCTAGATATATTAAGTTAGGTATTATCTTAACATTAAGTTAATATGAATCATTTTAACTCAGAGTGATCGATCGACGACTTAGGTTGGAAGGAACGCAATACCAACATTATGCAATTGGAAAAACACAATTAAAGTTGTAGTTGAAACTATGTAATCATCCCTAGTTCTAGATAAATAAATTTAGGTATTATCTTCAGATTAAGTTAATATGAATCATTTCAATTCAGAGTGATTGATCGACGACTCAAGTCAGGAGGAATGCAATACCAACATAATGTAATTGCAAAGACTCAATTAAAGTTGTAGTTGACCCTATTTACTCATCCCTAGTTCTATCTAAAAAATTTAGGTATTAGTTTAACATTAATTTAATATGAATTGTTTCAACTTAGAGTGATCGATTGACGACTTTGGTCAGGAGGAACGTAATAACAACAACATACAATTGCAAAGACTCAATTAAACTTATGTTTGACCCTATGTACTCATCCCTAATTCTAGTTAAATCAATTTCAAAGAAATCTATTGCAATAGATGACCGAGCTATTAAAATTTTTCAAATAGATATTGAGATCTATTGCAACAGATTACCTATTTGATTTAATTATTAAATAGACATTTGCATCTGTTGTGATAGACTAAGCTGTTGGAAATTTTCAAACAGATATTGATATCTGTTGCAACAGATGATATATCTATTTGAAAATCTTTTTTTTTTAATTTTAAAGTAATCTTCTGTATGAAAGAAGAAAGATAATATACTGCTAAGGCGGTAAAAAATATTTCTTGGATAACTCAAACATCTCCTCCTTGAGTAGTCTTATCTTGTCTTTTCAATGTCACCCGTCTTCCTTGTGCCCATTTAGTTATTAATGAATATTTAAACCCATCTCTAGAATTATTTCTCCTTCAGCCCTAGATTTATTCATCTCTCTTGTTTTTATTTCTCTTCTTTTTAGGGTTATCACAGCCGTTTTTTTTTCTCTATTTTCTCTTCTTTTTCTCAAAAGAATCCTTTTGGATCTCAATTGATTTGTATCTTTTCCCGATTGAAATTATTGTTTTGATCCCCTTGCTTTTGACATTGCAGGTATGATTTACTATTTCTCTTTTATTCTCATCTTCTTCTTTGCAAGTTATTTATATTACTTATTTACATCTATTTTTTTACTTAATTACCCTTTATCCATATTATATTTATTTAAAGAATTTGAAGAAAAGGTTACTTTTAAGTCTTGAATGAATGAACCATTAGTTTTATTAAAATATGCAAAAAAAAGTCATTTGTTGGAAAAAGTTTAAAAGCCTTGTTGACAATATTATTTTTTTATATGTATTTTATTTGTTTTTTTGTTGTTGATGTTGTTGGTGGGGTTGGTGCTGTTGGAACTTGTGGTGTGGTGTTGTTGATAATGATCGAAGAAATAATGTTATTTCTTTATTGTTGTTGTTGTTAATGATGTTGTTTCTTTGTTGTTGTTGATGTTGTTGATGTTGCAACAGACGGAGCAACTGTTGGAACAAATCAAACCACTAGTAAGGCTGGTTTGAGATATTCTAATAGTTTACACATCTGTTATAACCGACTCCACAGCTGTTGCAATAGACTCTACATCTGTTATAATAGATTTACAATCTGTTGAACAAATGGGAAGCTGTTGCAACAAATGTGGAGCCTGTTGCAATAGATAGGTAGTATTTTGCAATAGATGGATAATGTTCTTCTGTTCTTCTCTTATTTAACATCAATTATTTTTCTCTTGTTTGCAGACATAATGAAATAAAAGTTGATTAACTTTTGCCCGACCAACACAAGAGGCTACTACAGTAAAGATGGGTTCGAAGGAATACGTTGGTTGCAGATGGAACCACTTCATATGTGGGAGGTATGTATTACTGATAATGTTATGGTGAAAACACACATAGAGTACACTGATTTTGTGAATGCTATTTTTTACTGATTAGGCATTGATCATTCAAATATGATGTCTGCAATTTTATAATTAAGTTTTATAGGTCCGAACTAATTAGGCTGGGGGACCCTGAATGGAGTTCTGATACCCTGTTAAGATTTAATGACGGTTGTTGCTCATGTATATGTGTTAAGCTTTGTGAAGTGATCAAGTTTTGGTGGCATTGTAAAAAGATTCAATAGCGATTGGACTAACTTTTAGGATGCATTGAACTCTGAGAGAGCCTTTGGAGCCTCCCACTGCTTCAATCAAGACAGAAAATCAATATAGTTATTGCCCTAGCAAATTTATATGGTTGGGTTACTCAGGGTGATAATTATACGCTAGAAGGTGTGGTAGGAATACCTGTGTGGGAAAAGGAAAGTTGATGAAGATTATAGTATCTAAAAACTAATTGAAGAGGAAACATAGTATAGAAGGGAATTTGTAGTGAATCTAGATGATGAAATTGACTTAGAACACGAGAAATCTGAATCAAGTACAAATATGAAAGTGTATCCAAAAATAAAAATTTGTCTGTCGTCTCTTTAAAAGAAAAATAGTACAGCTCGGCACTATTTTAGGGAGCTGCGACTAGGTAGCGTGGTCGAGATGATCACCTACATAAAAATTAATGAAATACTAAGAAAGTATCTTTGTAGCCACCAAGGTTTGAAATAATGTACATTAAGTCAAGATAACTGGCCCCAAGAACAACTATATTTAAAATAATGAATTTAAGCGAAGGCAACAATTTCTGAATTTTAAGTTGCATGCCATGCCTTGTTGTTTGTGGTTCTGATTAGGTCCAGTGCTATTGACTTGATCGAAACCACAAACAAGAATGAAAGGCAGATTTAGTATCATTACTTTCTTAGCCATATGGATATAATTGATTGTGTTTTCTTGCCTTAGCATGCTTTCAAAATATCTTGGAAAATATCAGAGGCTTCGTGTAGTATGTAAATCCCGATAATTTTCAAGCTTGCCTCCATCTTATTGATTTGGTATTCAAGCTTATCGTTGCTGTCTTTGAGGTTAGTATAGAGTTCTTGGTCTTTTGTGAACTCGTCAATGAGGAACACTTCCTTTGAAGTTGTGGCATTATAAAAGGCTTTCAGAAGGATTCCAGAACACTTTCTTTAAAAGGCTTAAATGCGTAGATGCTCCCTCACCCAGTGGTCCCAATAGTTGAATAACTCACTTTCTCGAGTGTTGTTCAATGCAGTGTAATACCCCATACTTTTCCTAGCGTAGTTTATCTCCAAGAATGTAAAGGCTTAGCTTTGAAAATGAATAACTCTTGATACATGTAGACCCACCAATGTGTAGAGAATTGAATCAACTTTCCAATAATACCAATTTTGCCTCAATCTGATACTAGGTTGAGAAGTTATGGATATTTTAGTAAAAATAGTAGGGCATTCAGTAGGCACAGCGTCGCGGTAAAGGACGAATTTGTAATTTTTTGATTTCCAGACAAGCACCATGATTACATCGTGTCGCAGTGAAGTTACAATTACCATTCATCCCATTTCAATAGCTCACCGTGATTAGCCTGTATCATGCCAAAATTCCCAATTGGACAGGCACTGTGTCACGGTGGAATGTAAAATGACACTCTTTCTTTTCTAGTGACGCAATGCGATTTCACCGTGTCTTGCCAGAGGTTAAAATGGCAATTGTCCCTTTTTCAGTAAGCCACTACGATAGTGGCGTATCATGGTGGGAGGTAAAATTGGAATTTCCAGTTCTGAGTAAATTTTAAAAGGGCAATCTAGTCTTTTCCCAAGCCCCCAAATCATGTAGAACACAGAATTAATCATATTCTAAACATTATATGCATATTTTCATCAAAATTACTCTCCAAGGAAATCCTAGAACTAAAATCTTCATCTCCAAGAAATCCAAATTCCACCATTCTTTTTCCAAGATAACCTAAAATTCAAGGTTTCCAATTCAAGACCTTTAAGAATTCTTCTTCAAGAGAACAAATAGGAATTTAAGTTCAAGCTTCCTTAGTAATTGCATCAATTAAGGTATGTAGGGTTATTAACAAGGATACTTCTTTCATTTTTGTTCCCAAAGCTAGTTTTTAATTACAAAGTTACATGAATTTACATGAGTTTCAAATTAGGATTCATATCCAATACTGATATTTGCAAGATTATGAGATTTCAAGTGATTTAGATGATGAATTTCATGTCTATTTTTGAATATTTATGTGTATTTCAATAATTTCCAAATTTTGAATTAAATTATCATTATTTTCATTATCAAGCATAAACCTTATGATGATTTGACATGAATTTGATGCATGGGTCACTAAGCCTTAGTTTGAATGTTGATATTTTAAAGAAGATTATGCTTTAAGCATCCTATGATTAGTTTATTTTTAGATTTTCATTAAAGATTTGATCTCTTGATCCTTAGATAAGATATGGAATCCACTTTACAGTTATATTACAGTTACAGAAAAATAGATTAGCTTTGCTTATAGATTAAAGCAGATAGATGTATAATTTTTTTTCAGCTTAGCTCATACAAAATTTTGCATTTTACCTTGACTATATATCTATATCATCTCTATTATAAGCATCAAATTTTGTAAAAGGAAGACAGGGTTAGCTCAAGGCTACTCATAGTCTTAAGCATCATGTGATGTCTCAGGACCCATTTCCAGGGCAGTACATACGACTTGTTCAATGCAAACTTTACAGGATTTGATAGGTTAATGAGCCTGGAATTACATAAGGTTTGATCTAAACTGATCCACTAATCCTATAGACAAATAAGTTGTTTCCTACCGTTTAAGCTATAGGATTAGTGGAATAAGTTTAGGTCAAATTTTATGTAATTCCAGGATCATTAACCTATCAAATACTTTGAAGGTTGGTTGAATAAGTTGCATTGAACAATGCTTGAGAAAGTGAGCTATTCAACTATTGGGACCACAGTTTGAGTCTACATTAACACGTTGACCTAAAACAAATATAGCGACCCTCCATGTATTATTTAAGCCTTATAAAGAAAGTGTTCTAGAAGCCTTTTGAAGGCCTTTTACAATGCCACAACTTCAAAGAAAGTATTTCTCATTGATGAGCTCACAAAAGACCAAGAAATCTATACTAACCTAAAAGACGACAATGACAAACTTGAATACTAAATCAGCAAGATAGAGGCAAGCTTGACAATTATCGGGATTCACATACTACAGAAAGCCTCTGATCTTCTCCAAGATATGTTGAAAGCATGCTAAGGCAAGAAAACACAATAAATTATATCCATATTGCTAAGAAAGTAATGATACTCAATCAACATTTCAATCTTGTTTGTCGTTCCAGTCATGTCAATAGTAGTGGATTTAATCAAAACCACAAACAAAAAAGGCGTGAGATGCAATTTAAAATTCATAAATTATTGCCTCCGTTTGATTCTTTATTTTTGCTACAGTTGTTCTTGGCGCAAGTTTTATTGACTTAATGTACATCATTTCAACCCTTGGTGCCCATAGAGCTGCTTTCTTAGTGTTTTGTTATTTTTTATATAGGTGATCATCCCGACCACACTTCCTAGTCACAGCTTCCTAGAAAAGTGTCCATCTGCACTATTTTTCTTTGACAGAGACAACAGATGAATTTTCATTACTGGATATACTTTCATATTTGCACTTGATTCAAATTTCTCATGGTTTAATTTAGTTTTATCAGCCAGATTCGCTGGAAGTTCCTTGGTACCCTATGTTTTCTCTTTAATTAACTCTTAGATGATATAGTCTTTTATCAACTCCCCTTTCCATTACAGGTATTTTCCTATGGCTCATTCTGACATATAATGTTCTCGAATAACCCTTCCATATAAATTTGGGTTAGCGGAATTTTTACTAGCTTTTCATTCTTGTTTGATATAGTGCGAGGCTTTAAAGGCTTTCTCAGAGTCCAATGCACACTTAAATTTAAGTCCAATCGCTATTGGATCTCTGCAATGACACCAAATATTGATCCCTTCTCAAAACTTAACAGACATAAATAAGAGCAACAACCGTCATTAATTGTAATAGGGTATCAGTACCACCTTCATGGGCCCTTCAGCCTTATCAATTTGAACCTATCAAACTTAACTGTACAATGCAGGATCTTTTTTGAATAATCAATTCCTAATCGATTAAGAACTGCATTCACAAACAATTATTGTACTTTATGTGTGTTGTCTCATTGTCCTTATCAGTAATACATTACTCCCACACATAAAGTGGATCCATCCATCTGCAGGAACCTTATTATTCCTAGCCCATCTATGGCTTAATTTGAATGAACTGATGACTAATCTGTTGCAATAGATGACACATCTATTAAAATTATTAAATAATTATAGACATCTGTTATGACAGATAATCAATCTGTTGCAATATATGACTTATCTATTAGAAAAATCAAACAGATATATCCATCTGTTACAATAGATCATCAATATATTATAAATTATCAAACAGATTGAATATATTTTGCAACAGATTACCCATCTGTTAGATTTATTTTAAAGCAATTTTCTTTTTTTTTTCTAAAATACAATAAAGATAAAATATTGTATTTAGATCCGTTTCTTTAATTTATATATTTTAAAAGTCACTAGTCTTATTTAAATAAGGGATGTAATTATTAAAAAAGAGGTGAACAGTTGTGACTTTTTTACTAACTCATTCAAATTCAATCCTTTATAAATTGGTCCCTCCTTACTCATTCATTCTACTCCACTTCTAGATATGGATGATCCAGATTTGTATAAGGTGATTCATCTTGAGTCCTTATGGGAACATGAAAGGCGGATTCATGAACTCCAGAGGGAGTTGGGCGACTTCAAAGCAAGGTTGGGGAGGGTCCTGCTGCTACCGGATGACGATTTGCCGGTTGATAATAATAATAATAATAATAATAATAATAATAATAATAATAATAATAATAATGATAATAATAATTAGGTTATGATACAAGTCAAATGGCCACCTTAGATTTCGATGATGTCATTCAAAGTCACTATGTGAAGAATCAAGTTTTGGTCGCAAGGAGGGCACGGGATAATGCTTAGAGGGGTCGTTTTAAGCCCACCAACAAACAAACCCGTGTGTGAAAGATTGCTTGGATCCTTGAAGACTGAGGTCTCACCGGTTTGGACCACACTTAATGGCTCACGGTTTTTGGAACATTGAAGATTCTTCAAACACTCCAAAACTACCACTCTACTTCAGGGTATTTTGGTCATTGTATGCCCTTTTCTTACACTCCATAGGAGCTCCTTTCATTAAGGGTATAAGGGTCATTTTATCTTCTTTTATAATAGACTATAAATATAGTAGTATCAGGTTTTCATTCCTTATTTTTTGAATGATGAACATATAAGACATTGAAAATCCTCTCTCTTGAGAGTAGACCACCTTAATTTCTTTGTTAGGTCTTGGACTAGTCATTGTAGCTTAGGGCTTGGAAAAGTCAATATTGTTCTTTGCTTGGAAATGGTGGATCTTGAGGTAAGTTGATTCCCTTGGCGGTCACCATAAGAACTTGGTGCTTGCTGATACGGGAATAATTGTGGATATGGACTTAGGAGAGTGCATGTTGGAACTGAGCCTTGGCATGTGCAATTGAAGTGTAAAAAGGGCCCAAAATACACCCAAATCACCCCATAAATTACACTAGATGGGTGCCCACTCTTTGAAGGGTCTTTTGGTCATTTTAAATTATATTTTGTAATAGCTATAAAAGGAATATTGTAAGGTTTTTAGTTTAGTTTTTAGATTATATTTGTGAGTATTGTAAGACTTGTAACAATCTCTCTCTCTAGTGAGAAGAGTGACCACCAAAACTAGGATACAACAATAGGGTGGATTCTCTCTTGTTGTTGCTTGCTTGGAAACGTTGATGCTAGAGAGGTAGAATCCAATCTTATGTCACGTAAGAGATAGATTTATTTTTGTGTGTAGTGTTAAGGGTCCAAGAGTGTCCATTCTTGGGTTCTTAAGACTATACCTTCATATGGTCTATCTATCTATCCTTTTACCTTCTTGTAATCTTGTTTAGTGTTTGTGTTGTAATCTTGTGTTCTTGTTGTTATTGTTAAATCCGAATCTTGTGTCTTCTTTTTCATCATCTTATGTTGTTAATATAGTTTGCTGCCCCCTGATTTGGTGTAATAAACACCTTGTTATATTCTTTCTATTGTGTTCTTGGGAAGCCGAGACTTGGCTCCAAAAAGGTTCATGGATTTCTTCCATTTTGTGGACTATTTTTGGGATTGATTTTGGTGTTCCCTTGTTTTTCCCATATCATTTGGTATCAAATCCATCTTTGGTTTTATTCTTACAATACCAATCTTGGGCTTTTTTACTAAGAAAATTTTAAAAAAGGAAAGAAAGACGTGTTCTTGAGCTTGAGATCTTGGTCGAAAAGTTGAACATGTTGTTGTTGTATATTGACCAAATGTTGTGTGTCTAGGTCTAGAATTTATTTTTCTTGTGTTTTTGTTTCAAGTGTTAGTATTCTTTTCCATTAACATATTGAGTCGATCTAGATTTGAGATTTAAGAAAATTGATGTTGTTGTTGTGAACAAGACCATGGTCGTTTGTTGAAGTTGTTGGTCTTGGACGTGTGGACTTGTTGTTATAGTATTGGTTGGACGTTGTTGGTGTTTTTGTAGCTCTTGATAATGTTGTTGTTGAGTTCTTTACATTTATCATAACCTTCACCCTTGGTAAAATCAAAATACAACACCAAAAAGAACCTTGGTCGTGTGTTGACACTATAATTGGCCGTGATGTGTATTGATGTTTGCCTGGGATGGAAATTATTGTTGTGTTGCTGATGTGTTCTTGAAGGTTGTTGTGGTTTTCATCTTGTTCTTCATCTCATATTACAACTTAAGACAACCAAAAGTGTAATATAGATTCAAAAAGGTGAACCTACAAGTTGTAAAGTTGTTCGTGAGAAGCTTGAGCCATCACTTTCTTGACATCTACTTTTCAACCACTTTCCTTATTCAAGGGACCTTGTTTTGTAGGAATTGTACAAATTCAAGTCTTACATTTTGAATATTAGACTTAAAGGAGATTTAAGAAATATATTTTCCCTCCAAAACCAATTATTTCCATTACATAGTAACTAAAGTTTTTAAACTTCAACTAGTAATTAATTGTGGGGCCATGACCAATGGTATGCTGCCATGTCACCCAAGTTACTAATCACACGAAAATTTTAAGCTCAAAATTTGATCTTCTAGTTTCATTTGTTGATTCCATTACTAACTTACAAGCTAGTTTTAGATTGTTAGTTAGTTTTCAAATCGTCCTTCGTGTATACGTTCCTTTGTATGTCTTATTCTTTTGAGTCGTTGTAATACTTGGTACACCTCTCATTGCCTCACGGAGTACAAGCAAGGTTACGACACTTGTGAGATCAAAGTGAGAAAAAAAACTAAGAGAAAACAATAGAGAGGGAGTGTGAGGACCATTCTTGTACAACTAACTTGTTTGTTATTTTGTAGGTAACTTCTTGGCCATAATGGAAACCATTTTGGCCCTCCTTGATGCTTTGTCCTGAGACCTTGTTAGGGCAAACACAGGTCTTGAAAATAATTAACTCGAATGTGGTAACTATGAGTGAGAGGTTGGATCAAATAGAGAGTTGAGGAACTCTCGTTCTTTTACTCCTGAAACTTTACTTTCAATGACCAATCCTCCAAGACCACCACATAATGCCACAAGCTAAGATACAAGTAGCCCTCAAAACCAAGAACAAGATAGAAAACTTCCCCCGCAAGTTGATCAAGTCCAACAAGGTGGACTTGGAAGACTATTTCCTTCCATTCAAGCTCCATAACCGAAGCTTCATGTTACCAAATCGAGCCTCTCAACCAAAACTTCCCTTTCCAAAAACTGACACATCCAAGAAGAGGAACATGGTAGAGAGATACATAAAGGATATGGAGTCTACAAATGTTCTTATATGATACAAGGAGACTTGAGTCGGATGAGATTGAAGGCTAATCTCAAAAGGGTGAGGAAGTCGAGGGTCAAAATAAAGATGTTGGATCCGAGAGTTATTATCATTATGCTCTTGAGTTTGGCTAGCTTGTGGACTATTTTTGTGCATTTTTATGGGCTATTTTTAGATCTTTTTTGATACATCCCTTGTTATTATTGAGATCTCAGGCTCTTCATGTTTTGAGGACTATTTTTTAGTAGGTTTCCTTTGAAGTGACCAATTGAACGAGGTGAAACCGTGAATTTATGGACAAATTCCTCTTAGGATGGAGAGGATGATACGGGAATAATCATGGATATGGACTTAGGAGAGTGCGTGTTGGACCCAAGCCTTGGCATGTGCAATTGAAGTGTAAAAGAGGCCCAAAATGCACCCAAATTAGCCCATAAATTACACTAGATGTGTGCCCACTCTTTGAAAGGCCTTTTGGTCATTTTAACTTATATTTGTAATAGCTATAAAAGGAACATTTTAGAGTTTTTATCTTAGTTTTTGGATGATATTTGTGAGTCTTGTAATACTTGTAACAAGCTCTCTCTCAAGTGAAAAGAGTGACTACCGAAACTAGGATACAACAATAGGATGGATTCTCTCTTGTTGTTACTTTCTTGGAAATCTTGATGCTAGAGAGGTGGAATCCGATCTTGTGTCACGTAAGAGATAGGTTTATTATTGTGTGTAGTTTTAAGGGTCCAAGAGTGTCCATTATTGGGTTCTTAAGATTATACCCTCATGTGTTCTATCTATCTATCTATCCGTTTACCTTCTTGTTATCTTGTTTAGTGTTTGTATTGTAATCTTGTGTTCTTGTTATTATTGTTAAATCCAAATCTTGTGTCTTCTTTTTCATCATATTATTTTGTTAATCTAGTTTGTTGTCCGCTGATTTGATGTAATAAACACCTTGATATCTTCTTGTTATTGTGTTCTTGGGAAGCCGAGACTTGGTCTCCAAAAGGGTTCACAGATTTCTTCCATTTTATGGACTGTTTTTTGGAATGATTTTGGTGTTCTTTTGCTTGTCCCGTATCACTTGTTAATGTATTTTGTAGAGGTTTTAGAGTATAATATACTCTTTAGTTGCTACATTATGTGTTCTCTTTATATCAAGTTACTTATCTTCTTTATCGCTTTTAAGTTTATGTTTGTTTCTTGTACCATTTGTGTCTTGTTTTTGCGGGTGTCTGTGGTGTGTTGTTGCTCGTGTGTGAACTGTTTTGGTGTTGTAGATACTTTCTGGTATCATTTGGTATCATATCCATCATTGATTTCGTTCCCAAGAGATCAATCTTGGGTTTGTTCGCTCAAAAATGAAAAATAAGTGTTGAAAAGTTAAAAAACTAAAAAATAGTAATCAGTCCACGTTTTTGTGTTTAGGCCAAAATTTGAAGCCTAGTTTTCTTGTGATATTTGTGTGTTCTATTGTTAGATATTTGTTTTCTGACATTAGAAGAGGTGTCCAAGGTTGAAAATGAAGTTATTCTACGGGTTTGGTGTCTTGGCCGAAGTGTTGTTGTTTGGCCAAATTTGTGTCTAGATTTAGATGTTGTTTTGATTGTATTTGTTGTTTCTTGTGTTGGTTTTCTTTCTCTCTAACACTACTTGAGTCTAACCCAAGTTCTTGAGCAAAATATTGCAAGTTATTGTGGAAAGAGTGGACGGTTTTGTTGTTGTTGTTGTTGAAGTTATTATGTTGTGTTGAAGAAGTCTTGTAAAAGGTTGTTATTTGATCCAAATTCAAAGGGAAGAGAGTGTGGATTCTTGATAGTCTTGAAACAACTTTCAAGACATTACCAAAGGGGAAAAAGAACAAAAGACCTCCCAAAAGTCTTCATACCAAAAGGGAGTAAGTTCATTTTTCTAGACAAGCCAAAGGAGGAAAGGGGAACAAGACCTCTAAAAGGTTTTCTTGCCAAAAAGGTGAAAGTTGGTTAAGGTTTGAATTTTGAAATAAAGGACTTAAAGTCTTGTTTTTTAACCTACCAAAACCGAAATTCCCCCTATCTTTGTTAAATTTGAACAACCAAAATTGTGGAACAAAATTTTTGAACTTCAACAAAAAATTTTTGTCTATCGACCAATAGTCGAGTGCCACGTCATCTATAGCTCAAGAATATTGGAATTCCTAGTTTTAACTTTTTGATTCTATTGGTTTCCATTTTTTTTGGTTCTTGTACTAATTAGCAAGCTAGTAAATACCTACTAGATTGTAGATTAGTTTTTGAGTACATTTTCTTTCGTGTTAAGTGTTGTATTGTGGCTTTTCTCGTTCCTAAGTTGTAGTATTTTCTTTGTTTCATGTTCGTAAGTGAATTTTGTTTTGTGTCTTGAGTCAATCAAAACAATAATCCATTCCAGCTGCCAAGTAGGATTGACATCTTATTGACTATCGGAGTATAAGAAACTTTCAATATTCGCCGCTCCAATTGTGAGAATCACAAAGGTGAGTGTATCAAGTGTCCGTGAGGATATTTTACTACTAATCTTGATTGTTTTCTTTTGTTTTTTGTTGTCTTTTTTTTGTTAGTACCATGGCTGCCCATAATTTCAAGGCGACGTGTGATCGCATCAATGACGATCTTGAAGATATGCAACGACACATTGAAATTATACGCCAATTGTTACCCAAACTCTTCCCTCAAAATCCTATTGTCCAAAAAATTTACGATGAGAGCTTCCCTAAGTAAGTTTCTACCCAAGATTGTGACGGACTTTCACACCGAGGTAAAGACGAACATACTCATGAACATCAAGGTAAAATAGCTAACTCTTACGCTTTGGTACATGAGAATGATGGTCATGTGGCTATAAGCCGTTGAGTGTAAGTAATATCCTACCTGCATATGAGTATATTAATTCTTTGCCACTTGTTGATGATGTAAATATTGTGCAAGTGGATAGATGACCGAGCTGACTCTTCTTGTAAGATTGGCTTGTGTCTACCTAGTATTGAAGCTATTCTGATGAATGAAAGTACATCGTCGTGTGAGAATTATGTTGGCCAACTTATTTGTGAAACTTATGCACCACTTAAGTATGTGTGATGTGATTAATAGAACTCAAGTGAGTGAAATACTTGAAAATATTGGTCAACAAAATAGGAGTGAACCCGAGAGCCATTCTTGGGACAATCTTATGCTTGAAACCTCTTTAAAACTTGATATTGATCTTTTGGAAGGTGAGGAATTTGCTAGTTTAAAATTTGGCCGTGAGATAGATCATTCTCTCTTTAGGTATAAGGTATTTTTTAAAGATAATAGACACACTCCTAAGGAACCTACTGGAGAAAATGATGGTATAGATTGCCTTGAAATCTATAAAAGATATGCTAATCCACTATGGTATGACAATGTTCCTCCTAAAGATGGAAATCTCTTTTTAAAGGATGAGAGTACTCTTTAGGGTAAGGAATGTGTAGTCCTTCTTGAAAACCTAAGGGCAAAAGTGTTATTGACTCCTTGGGGTAATGTTTCTAAATTTGCATCCTTACTTGACACACTTGTGCTTACATTGCATGAATTCCAACTTGAGGATGTCAAGTTGCCTATTTTCTTGAAGAAAAGAATGTATATGTGCTTAAATGCTTTATCTTCACTCGTGTATACCTTTACACTTGGTTCTTTCCTATACTACCTCTTTGCCTATGATGACATCCATGCTAGTTTTGGGTTTGTATTATGTAGAGGTAGGAAACTTGTTGGTTGGTTCACTTGTTCTAATGACTATGCTATGTGTATTTGGTGGACTTTAAGACCAATAGTGGCAATACATTTGATGAGGCCACTTGAAGGGGTAATGAAATAATTGTGCTTTATGGTCCCTAAATTATGGGTAGCCTTACCTTTAGGACTTCGGGATACCATTTAGTCCTTTATAATTTCTTTAGCTCTTCATACTTGTCATAATCATGCCCTTTGTGATGTTTTTGCTAAGTTTTTCATGACTAACAGAACGGATTCATGGTTATAATTAAAGTATGTTCCTCCTTGTCATGATGATGTTTATTATTGTGCTAACCCTAACCCTTATGCCATGCAGAAGTTGTGCTTGTTTTTCATTCCTCTTGTTTTGCAAGGTATGAATTCGAGGTTGAATTCTTTTCAAGAAGGGGAGGATGATACAAGTCAAATGGCTGCCTTAGCTTTCGATGACGTCAGTCAAAGTCACTATGTGAAGAATCAAGATTTGGTCGCATGGAGGGCACGGTATCTTACTCTGAGGGATCGTTTTGAGCCTTCCAACAAACAAACTCGTGTGTGGAAGATTGATTGGATCCTTGAAGACTTCAGGACTCACGGTTTTGGACCACACTTAATGGCTCACGTTTTTAGAGCATTAAAAATCCTTCAAACACTCCAAAATTTCCACTCTACTTAAGGGTGTTTTGGTCATTGTGTGCCCTTTCCTTATACTCTATAGGATTTTCTTTCATTAAGGGCATTAGGGACACTTTATCTTCTTTTGTAATAAATAGAGTATCATTAGGTTTTCATTCCTTAATTTTTGAATGATGAACATATAAGACATTGAAAATCCTCTCTCTTGAGAGGAGACCACATTAGTGTATTTCTCAGTTAGGGCTTGGACTAGACATTGTAGCGCAGGGATTGGAAAAGATAATATTGTTCTTTTCTTGGAAATGGTTGATCTTGAGGTGAGTTGATTCCCTTGGAGGTCACCGTAAGAACTCGGTGCTTGTTAACGTATTTTGTAGAGGTTTTAGAGTATAATATATTCTTTAGTTGCTATATTATGTGTTCTCTTTGTATCAAGTTACCTATCTTCTTTTTCATTTAAGTTTGTGTTTGTTGTTTTCGTTTGGTGTCTTGTCGTGTGGACTATTTTGCGAAGATTGTGGACTGTTTTGTGCTCATTCAGATACCATTTATGTAATGCCCCAAAATCTCATCTCGGAGCATCACACGGTGCTTAAGGCTACAAGTAGCCCCAAGCTAACCCTTCGAGCCTATTACTATCTCTATCTCTCACTTTGGGATATCAAGTCAAGCAACAAGACTATAATATATCATCTCAAAACTGAAATAACTGGAAAACATAATCTTAAATATAAAATACTGAAAGTCTAAAACATAACTACTAGTCTAGTCTGACAAGCCTCTACTACTCAAATTGGAGAGCCATTGGACAGACCCCCAACTGACTCAAACTGATATGAAAGTAATAACAACTGAAAATATAAGAAAATAGGTCCTCGAACCATGAGGACTCACCAACTGTGGGAGCCAAAGGCACTCGGGAATCACGGTCACTGCTGAGACTGAGTACCTGAACCTACATTATGAGACAATGTAGCACACAGACGTATATGTAGATCAGCACTTTGGGAATGTACTGAGTATATGGGGGTGTATGCATTTACATAAGATAATATCAATACTCTTTAATAAAATCATGCATTCAAATAGGAATGACTCACACAGCTTGAATAAGTCAAAAATATAAAACTCATGAATCATGGATAACGAAGCATGTAACACAAATCTCGTGAGTCATTATACTAACTTTTAAAATCTCTCCTCTCCTCTTATTCTCAATACTTGAAGGCTAAAGAAACTTTAAATAATACTTTCAATCTCATACTTTTATCTCATGGAGAGTAAAACTTCTTTAAAACTTAAGGACTCAGGACTGTTTAGGAACTTTTAACACTTGGGAACCTAGAACTCTTTCAGACTTGGGACACTTGGAACTCGGGAGTTTCTTCTAACCGACATAAACCATGTAAGCTACATGGAGTCCAACGTCTTGCCCACGTTGGTGAGAGCCATTGTATAGTTTCCATCAGAGTAGAACCTCATCTTTAGTGATCACTATCTCAGCCTTAGGCCCATAAATCTCAAACCTGTGATGGCACGTAGTTCTGGGGTATGAGATCTTGGAATCATACCCAAATTGGTGATAAATACTACTCCCATACTCAGCTCAGAACTCTTAGGAAATCCACCTCAAAACAACTCAAGGGTCTATAATGAAGACCAAAACATATTTCTATTTTCTTAAGATCATACTCAATATGGATTTTGACTCTATTATGACCAATGACCAAATTCTTCTCAATAGTATCAAAGTACTTAATTAACGGGTGCTTATAGCAAAAAAGTTAATGAAATTCCAAATCTCAAGTAGGTCTTAATGATCCATAATCAAATCTCAAGTTAAGACTCATCAAAACACAACTAGATGTCATAAAGATTCATAAATCATATAGAAATCTGGAATTTTCAACATTTTTCCTTAAAATCTAAACATACTCATGCAATTTAACTTCTAGAACATTAGAACTATTAAAATATCAAGGAATAACAACATATGGTATAAATCCATACTTCAATTTCATAAGGAAACATAGAAAATCATATATTCTCGTAATTAAAACAACTTTTGGGCACAAGGAAGAAAGAAGTATCCTTGTTCAAACCCCACATACCTTAGATTATGACTTGGATGAACAAACTTGTTTGAGACTCTTCTTCTTACTCTTGAGAGAGGGTTCTTGAAGCCTTTGATTTGGGAACCTTGAATCTTAACTAAATTTGTAAAATCTATGGTGAGTTCTTAAATTTCTTGGAGAAGGAATTTGGGTTTGTTCTTGGGGAAGAAAACCCTAGCTTTCGGTGTTCTTGGAGGAACTAAAATTATCTCCTTCGTTTTGGCTATATCTGATGTTAAAAGGGTGGGAAAAGATGAAAAAGACCTTTTAAAGACAAATTAAAATTACTGATCGGAATATGCGATGATGGGGTGCGATGGTCCATTGAGGGCCCAATGGTCCGTCGGTCCTGACCTTCGCACCTGGGCCAAAACTTGGCTCACTGTCTCGCCTGCGATAATGGGTGTGATGGTTTATCGAGGAATCGATGGTTGCTTGACCCTTACCATCGCACTTAACCAGAATGGGGCCTCACTGCCTCCTCTATGATGGTCCATTGCAAGCTCGATGGTCTGTCGGCCCTCTCCGTCGCATCTGGGTGATTTCACTGCTTTCTATAAAATAGCCATATCTTTCTTTTCTGATGTTGGATTTTGACAAAATGGATATCGTTGGAAAGATAATTCAATTTCCCATATGATAGAAAGTCATTTTTAGGAAAATTCCACAAGGTTAAACCCCAATCACTTTGGAAGTCACTCCTTAATATTTTAGGGTTGGAATTACGCTTCACTTGACTCGCTCTAAAGGCTCAGAATACTAGAAAACTTTTTGGGGTCTTATAGTTGGGTATCAGGTTATGTTTTTTCTTTTAGCGTATGTATTTTTTTATATCGAATCTATCCAAATGTATGTTTTTTTAATTGTATATATTTGTATATAATGGATTCAAAAATCTATGTTTGGTCGACTTTGAATTTTTAATTCTTATTTAATATTTAATTTTCATTTGATCTATTCCTTATTCTCAACATGTCGATGGTTAGAGGTAGGAATTGAGTGTTTACAGCAACGGACGAACCATATGTTGCAACATATTATTAATCTGTTACGACAGATGGATCATATATTGCAACAGGCGGCTCTTAATAAAAAAAGGGTTATTATTATTGAGAGGGTGAAAAGTCATGACTTTTCAATTATTTAATATGAAAAGTGGTTCATAAATAAATAATAAGGAAATAAATGATAAACATAATTTATAAATCTAAAAGAACAGTTATTTAATTTTAATAACTGATCGTGACTTTTCGCTATTTTTGTTTTTAAATTTGTTTTTTAAAATTATTTATTTATTATATAATAAGAAATTCACAACATTGGACTAATTAAGGTATATGATGATTGTTAAAAAAAGGTAAACAAACGTGACTTTTTTCTAACACATTCAAAACAAGTTGATGCATCAAATTCCCTATCTGTTGCGATTAATGAATCAGCTATTAGAAGAAATAAAAAAAGATCCTAAAACAGATGATCGATTTGTTGCAACGGATGGTATATCTGTTGCCACAAATGGGTTATCTGATGCAACAGATATACAATCTGTTGCCACAACTCAATAAAAATGATTATCATTTTATTAAAGAAATGGTTATTGAAAAGGTGTCTTTGATTTTTTAATTGAGAAAAAGGTTATTTAAATTTAAGAAATAATTAATAATAATAAGCTCTAAAATCATGACTTGTCACAATAATAAAAAACTCACCAGCTTGATTTAATTAAGTCATTTCTTTTCACAGAAAACAATAAGGAAATAAATGATAAATACAATTTATAACAGTAAAAAAATGGTTATTTAATTTGAATAATTGATGTTAATATTAAATAGGAGACAAGTAGTGACTTTTCACCATTTTTTTGTTTTTAAATATTTTTTTAATTTATATAATAAAAAAGTCACCAAATGTGGATTAATGATATGATAATTATTAAAAAAAAAGATAGATTATATGTTGCAACAGACAGATTATTTGATGCAATAGGTTATCGATTTGTTGCAAGAGATGATATATCTGTTGTCATAGATGGGTTATCTGATGCAACAGATATAGATTCTGTTGTCACAACTCAATAAAAATGGTTATTGGAAAGAAATAATTAATAATAATAAGCTGAAAAGTCATGACTTATCATAATATTCAAAAAGTCAGTCAGCAGCTTGATTTAATTAAGTCATAACTTTTCACAGTAATCTAATATGTAATTCATAAATGGAGGTGAGCAGTCACGCCTTTTTACCTAACTCATTCATATTTAATCCTCTATATATAGGTCCCTCCTTACCCACTCATTCATTCTACTGCACTCTATTTATTTCTTGCATCTTGTCTTTTATATTACATTTTCAACAATGTTCTATTCCCTGACTCAGGTAAGTTTTTTTCTTGCTTTGTGTATAAATATATCCAATTAGTAGTATACGTTGTATTACATTCAGATTCTTTACTTTACTTTTATTTTTATGTTTTTTGTCAATTCATGTGTGTTCTAAATATGGTTGATCTAGTGTGGGACGTTGCTTTTCTGCAAGACGCCGCGTGAGAACTTTGGCGGCAGGTTCATGACCTGCAGTGAGAGTTGGGCACCGTGAGAGCAAGGATGCTTCGGGAGATTCGTAGGCTGAGGAGGACCCTCTGTTGCCGGTTGAAGATTAGTCGGCTGACAATAATAATAATAATAATAATTATAATAATAATAATTAGATTTATTTTCTTTTAACTTGTGTATTTTTATTTATTTTTGTTTAATAAAAAAATTTATGTTTAATTGACTCTTACATTTTAATTCTTATTTAATTTTTATTATGTCTTTCTTCTTCTCAACAAATATGTCGATGATTAAGGAATAATTTGAATCCAGTAGCAATAGCAAGAGTTGAAACATATTGGTTATCTGTTGGGTTTGTGGCAGAAGATGTATTGTGTTGTTCCATTTAGATTACTCATCTGTGGCAACATAATAATTATCTATTGCAATAGATAAATAGTTTTTTGCAACAGATAAATATTCTGTAGTAACAGGTTACTCATTTGTTGTAACTGATAAATAAAATGTTGCAACAGATAACTAGCCTGTTGGAATAAATAATTATTTTGTTACAACAGATTACTCATCTGTTCGATTCATGTTATGGTCACTATAGGACCATAATCATAAATCCAACATATGAGTCTTCTGTTGCAATCGAATGTTTATCTGTTGCAACAAACTGAGTGATCTATTTAAATTATGGGTTTTTATGTTGTATTCATGAACGGGTTTTATCCATTGTTAAAAAAACAGCAGTAGCAGTGTCATCTAAAAATCATAATTTTACTTCTCAAAGTCACCTATGAAGTAATGACAAAGTGAAAAGTGATGTACAAAATAAAATTTTACCTAAAAAATTTGTCAAGTAGCAGCAGTAGCGGTAAAAACAACAACAATGGTTGACAAGAAGAAGGTGGAGATGATAATGAAGTAGAAGATGATGATAATGAAGCAAATGATGATGAATAAAGTAGCAGTAATAATAAACAACAAAAGTTGCAAAGAGAGAAAACAACAACAAATGAGAAGAGAGAGAATACGTCTTTTTTCCTCCATTTTCCGTTATATTAACAAATATTTGGATCAATGTATAAATTTAAAAACTTGTGGGTTATTTTCAATTTTCTCCAACTTTCATAATCCATAATAAAGTAATTGTCACCTCCATACAATTATTAAGACTTTAATCACCTATACCATATTTTCAAACTCTTTTGTCACTTTTAGCTCAAAGCTTCATGTTACTCTTCTTGTTCAAATCTTTGTGACATTGATAAGGAATTATATTTTTAAAATAATTTAAATTTTTTATTATTGAGATTTATAATACCTCTTCTCTATTCCTATTTAAGTGACACTGATATAATTTTGAGAGTCAACCAAATATTTATATTTAAAAAATTTTACGTTGTTAATTATTGTGATTTATTGCACTTTTTTTTAAATATATAGCATATTAATTTTTTAAAAAAGATATTTTAAGCTATTAACTATTATAATTATAGTACTTTTTATGTAATTTTCAAATAATACATGTTACTCTCCTTGTCCAAACTTTTGTGGTATTAATATGCAATTATACTTTCAGTTATTCCAATTTAAGTGGCACTGGTATAATTTTGAGTGCCAACCCAATATTTTAGATCTTTTAAATTTTTGAAGTTGTTAATTATTGAGATCTATAATACTTTTTTAATATATAAAAGATTATTTTTTTTAGATATTTTAAGTTGTTAAATATTGTAATTTATAATACTTGTTATGTACTTTTCAAATGATAAATGTTACTCTCCTTGTAGAAAATTTTGTGGCATTGATAGCCAATTATATTTTAAAAATAATTTAAGTTTTAAATTATTGTGATTTATAATAGTCTTTCTTCTATATCCATTTAAATGATACTAATATAATTTCGAGAGTTAGTCAAATATTTTATATCTTTTAAATTTTTTAATTTATTGATTATAATGATTTATAGGAATTTTTTAGTACTTTTGTTGAAATATATACCAGATAAATAAAATAAGACAAACAAATTTAAATTAATGAAAAAAATGAAAGCAACAGAAAGGACCAATGAAGTTGTGCCGAAGCAGAGAAATTGATCTTTAATTTTTTAAAGTTGTTAATTATTGTGATTTGTAGTAATTTTTAAAAATATATAATAGAGTAAATTTTTTTAGATATTTTAAACCGTTTACTATTGTAAATTATAGTATTTTTATGTAATTTCCAAATAATATATGTTACTTTCCTTATTCAATATTTTGTGTCATTGATAGTCAATTATATTTTAAAAAGAATTTATGTTTTTAATTATTGTGATTATAATACTTTTTCTTTTATTTCTATTTAAATGACACAATGTTTGTATGATCATAATAATTAATTAGAGGTGATATAGTAAAATCATAATTGAAGCAGCGAAGCAAACATGCCTAAATGACTTATAATAATTAATTAAAAGTGCACAACAAAATTATTATAAAAAATGCTTGTGAAAAAAATTAAGTGAATCACATATAAGATGTCAAGTTAATTTAATATTAAATATTATTAATTTTTTAATACTTAAATAATTTTATAATAATTTTTTAGTACTTACATGACTTACAATAATTAATTAGGAGTGATATAGTAAAATTACAGTTGAAGCAGCTAAAACAGACATATCATAAATGTCTATTTTATTTTTTATTAAATATTATTATTTTTTTAATTTAAATAACATATAATAATTAATTTGAAGTGATATAATACAATCACGGAGTAAGCAACTGAATTGGTCAGCAAGGAGGACGACGAAAAGCTCCTCTCATCTGCCTCTTATACATAAGTAAAAAATATAAATATAATTAATATGAATTTTCTAATATGTAAATGACTTATAATAATTAATTAGGGATGATATAGTAAAATCAAGATTGATACAGCAACTTAAGCAGGCAGCACAAGCAGGTACGTCGACCTGCTGCCTGTTTATTCCCTCTTATAATTATTAGTAAAATCCTAAGCTGGTGGTCGATTATAATATTTTGAATCTCAATTTTGAGTTTTAAATTTGAAATCAGTGTTCCATTTATGAGGTCTGCAAAAAATCATAAAAATTCAAGTCTTGTTTTAACATAAGCTAAAAGGATAATAATATGAAGCAATAAATTAAACAAACAATATAAAAAGGAGACAATAAATGAGAGTTTCTTCATTCTTTTAAATATCAAGTGTATAAGTGTATTTTCAAGTCTATACAATATGAATCCTTATGTCTCTATTTATAATGTTAGATGGAGTCATATAAAAGGTTGTCATAAACATAACATTAAGGATTAAGCTCATGGATGGGGTGGAAGACATAACATTTAAGATTTGATATTTATTTATAGTGTTACATAGAGACATATAAAAGGTTGTCATAAACATGACATTAAGGAGTAAGATCATAAAAAAGGTGGAAGATATAACATTTAGGATTTGAGATCATAGAGGGGGTGAAGCATAATGGTAAATAGTGGTGGGGAGGTGGAGGAATCATATTAAGTAGACATCACATAAAATATATTTATAACACCCTCCCTTGGATGTTCATAAATGATATGCCTTGTTAAATCTTACTTGAAGAAAATCATGTGGCAAAAAAGTTCTAGTAGAGAAAAAAATACACATATCTTTTAGTACACATTGTTTGTTGCCTCGTTAAAAACTTTGTCAAGAAAATTCAGTCGGACAAAACTTGGATAAAAGAAAAAAAGTGCAGAGCGTATCTACTCTCCATGATAAAGATGTCACTTAATCTTGTTGATGATACATTTCAATTCAGCTTTTTAAAGTTTTGGATTCAACAATACCTCTATCAAATATTCCATCCAAATTGAGCAAAATAGTCCTTTACTAAAATATACTTTATTTTTTCTTCTTTGATATATTCTTCTTTCATTTGAGCTTTGAAAGAAGCATCATCTTTATACAATATTGCAACCTTCATCTTAAAAAAAATTACACCTTATGTGTAGGGTTGCTTGCTTTATAAATTGCTAGTAGTTTGAATAGACTTGAAAAAAATATCAATCATTGACTACCTTGTAGAGTAACATGATATGGCAATATTCTCACGTGCAAACAAGTTTGTTTCTTGAGATCAAATTTCATATAAATTAAATAATTTTCTTGCACTTTTATAATCGACAATTCCTTAACAATATTGGTTAGAAATAATAAATTCATATCAATATTTGATTTCATTCAAATCCATATAAAAGTTAAGTTATGTCTTTTGAGCACATTAAAAAAAATTATATCATGATAGCAATAGCAGGATACATAAGTGCATCAATTGCACTAATACATGATACTTTATAGCTATTTTATGAGATAAAAATTAATCTTTCTTATGATATGTGATCTCGCAATTATTGGTATATTTAGTGGATTGAATCTCTTTTAAATCCTTCAAGTATTTTCCTATAGCATTTACCGTCTAGCTAGAAATGACAGTCATTCGTTATACGCATTCAACTTTTTAAAAATTGCCAGATTTAAGAAAATCTTATTCCATCCGCCATAGGAGAACACATCTCCAAATAATAATACCATGAATTTTATGAATAACCTTGATGCCTCAAGATATAAGTCGTACTTTATATCTTAAATCTTACTTCTCGCACAATCACCTATTTTTACCCCACTGACATTATACCTTAGTCTATGGACTAATTCCAAAACATCACTTTTCAAGTAAAATAAAATATACTTGAATTGTGTATTTTATGTATCCACACTATCTAACAAATGTAAATTCATGATCCTCGTTACTATTTATAATGGTGAGGATTACATTATACCAAAAATACCATCGACGGTTATTTAACATTGACTTCAGCAAGACATAACTTATCAAGATTTCTTTATTTCATCACTTTTAGGTACATGTGTAATGACCCTTCAGGTTATTTTTCCATATTTCCATATATTTTTGCCATCATAGCTTCTTTAAGCTGCCCTAAGTTATTTATGACTTGTTAGGACTGACAATACGGTTACCAAGAAGTTAGTTTAGTTTTTAGAGTTAAGTCTCTATTTTGAAGTCTTCGTTGATTCCAAATGGACAACAGGAAAAATTCAATCAAACGACCTCAACTACAAGTTTTTTTACTATTCCAACAACTTCAGAATATTAATTTTAGGCTACGCAAATGGTTCGGGTCCCGAGACATCCAAGGTCATTTCGACCTATTGGTTGGAAAGCTAAGAAAATGGAATATGGGTGTGGGACCTACTTTTATCGAAATAACCTCGAATGGAAATTTTTACTGCACTATTAAGTCCGAAATGATGAATTTAGTATGGTAACATAGTCCATTTTGTGTATACAGGATTTCAGATGAATTTTAAAGGGTTTCAAGTTTCAGTTGTATTTGGTGTCATCGTTATTAGTGATTCTAAGGGCCAAAATAGTGATACCCTTGACAGGGTATCAGGTACCGTGATTACGAGGATAAATGTCATGATTACGAATCCTTTTTGTAGCCTAATATTATGGCAATCGTGATACCTGTGTCGCGATAGCGACACCTGGGGACTTGTATAGGTATAAATAACCCATTTTCAACCCGTTTTGCTCATTTTCCACTCATTCTCTAAAGATTAAAAACCTAAAAGAGTGGGAAAGCTTGGGATTAAATCTTATGGGTGATTTGGGAGCTTGGATAACACTTATTTTGGTGATTTTCTTTAAATTTATGGTAAGATTTCACTCTTTTTCTGGTAGAATTTTTCCATATCTTGTTAAAAAATCTCTAACCCTTGGAGGCTTGATTTTAATCCCAAAATTAGCTCAAATTTCACCCATTTTTTAGGGTAATGACTCCATGAGCATAAGGGAGCACTGAGTTGGTTTTGAAAATATGATTTTTCGTAAATGAGACCTACATGATATTTTGGGTGATTTTTAGAACCAAAGCACAATACTAAAATATGGGTATCATTATTGTATTTTGATGAGTAGCATGTGATTTTGATAGCTTAGTATCTTGAGGAAGCTTCTCGGAGGGAAAAACCAATGATTTAGTTGAGCTTTTGAGCTTTTTTGGGCATTCAGATGGGCTTGGTTTTACCCTTTGTTAGATTGAGCTAATTCATAGTATGTTTATGATATTATTCTAGATTTGGGATGAGTTTTAGGTGTTGATGTGATAAAATACAATATTTAGATTCGTTTGACCATTTAGGCCATTTTGGATATAATTTTTGGGCATAATTAGCCTAGTTAGACATACCTTAGATAAAGTTGACCCCGTGGCTCTTATTTAGGATGGAAATACCTTAGTTGATCAACCAATGAGGAGATTGATTTATTTACTTGGTTTTAAGATGAAACTTACCCTAGTTGCCATTACCTTAGGTGGAATTGACTTAGTTGCGCTATATGGGGAGGAATTGCTATCCTACGGCTTGTTATGACTTTTTTAACCTCTAATAATAGATTTAGATACCTTAGCCTAGTTTGGAGTAGACATTTCTTGGTAAATTATTTTGGGGATTTAGAAGTGGGCGCTTCGACCCACCTTAGTCAAAGACTTGTGATAGTTATTGAAGGTCCTTTATATGTATGCATACATCTAGGAAATATTTATTGTGATGACATTGGAATTCCTTGATACTTGATGATTATGATGGGTTGAACTTGAGAGTAATGCTAATGGATTAATTGATTAAACTATTGAATACATTATTGATTGGGCTACCGAATATGCTACTGCAAACCCTTGATTATAATATGAACTAATCCATTGATTGGGCTATTGATTGAGCCAGTGAATGAGATAGTAACCACGCTTATGATCATGTTTATTGAATGAGCAATTATGCTATTGTTAAAGCTAGAGATTATGTTTATTGACTATGTTAGCGATTAAGTTATTTGTTATGCTATAAATAAGTTATTATTATGCTCTAAACAAGCTATTCATTATGCTATGAATAATATATTGGTTATGCTATGAATAAGCTATTGATTATGCTATGAATAAGCTATTGATTATGCTATGTATAAGCTATTCATTAAGCTAATTATAAGTTATATGTAATACCTCATAATATTCTAAGCTTGATTCAGCTCTTAGTTGCATGGTTAAGCGGTCCAAGGCTTGAAAATTTCACCAAGTGTTGAGGACTTAGTCATTTTTAAGACCTGTAAACTTTACAGATTTTTAGTTTGGCCTTCCCGCCCCCAAAATATTGGTTTTTAAGTTGATTCATGGTTAGGGCGGTTAAAAGTATATCTCTGGTGAATTTCAGAATTTTGGGACAAAGTTTAGGTCGTGTTAGATAGCCAAAATAGTGAGGCAACGTGTTTTGGACATGACGCGTTATTTCCTCCCATGGTGAGGAGCTTTGTGATGTGTTGTTCCCTCCCATGGAGAAAAAGGCGCGACGCGTGGTTCTATCCCGCATAGTGTCATTGTTTAAGTGCCCAAGGGACATTTGGGCAATTTTTCCTCATCATATTTCATCCATAACACAAATTGGGGCTTCCAAAAGGGCATTATTTTCCTCTTTCACCCCAAATTTGATCTCAAGAAGCCCTCCTTCTTCCCCAAGAACAAACCCAAGCTTCATTCTCAAGAAATCAAGGGTTCAAGCTTCTAAGCTTAAGAAATCTTCAATACTATAGCTATTAAGATATATGGGAGTTCATCAATGGGTACCTTTCACCCACTGAGCCCAAAAACCTTCCCTTTTGAGTAAAGTATAAGTTTTTTCTCTATTATAAAGTTTATCATGTTCAGGATAAGTTTAATTCATGTTTTCCATGGTAATTTAAATATAATTTAGGTCCCTATATGATCCTATGAAAGATTAGATTGTCTCATGCTTTAAATTTTCCCATGTCATACTCAAGTGAATTCATGTTTATTATCAAATTATGATTTTAGCCTTGTAACCACATTGCTTTCCCATGTTTTAAGATAGTCCCATAGTCAAGTTCATGATTCTCACATATTTGATGAAATGTCTATGCTTTTGGGTTTTTAAAACCACGATCCTATACTAAAGTTATAAGCTTTAATATTGTATTTTATGATCATTCAGTGTTGGAGGGTTATGAAAACCCGATACCTTTGTGTTTTTACATGATTTCAGATTTTCAAGTAATGATTCAGTTAAACTATGAATTTACTACTTACTCGGTTGATATAATCATGATGAGAACTATCAGTAATAATGTTTATTTAAACTTAGTTTAGTTCAGTGCTAGTGTCAGTTTAGTTTGGAGTAGGATTTAGCATCGAGCAAACTTAGGGATGAGGCCTCACCCACTAGTTAGGACTGGGTCCTTAGTACCTGTCCGTTAGTTCCCAAACTACGTTTCCAGTGTAGAATTATAAGATATCACCCACCAGTTTAGGTCTGACTCTCTCATAGAGGTCACCCGCCAGTTTAGGACTGACTCCCTAGTCCTTCGAGAATCATGATTAGTGGATCTATATAGCCAGTTTTAGCACCTGTGGCATGGTACCAACACCCTTCAAACTGGGGTTACAAGTTGGACCCTTAATAGATCATATTAGGGTATGTCGGTTATATGATACCTCCTACAGTTTCAGTCAGTATTTTAGTATATCTCGGTTCAGGTTTGCTTGACCAAGTGTATAAGTTTTTAGTCATTTACTTATACAGATTTCAGTATTTTAGATTTCAGATTTATTTCTGAAAAATATTTATGCTTGGTATTGCATTCTCATATATTACATGTTCATACATTTTATGCTCAGTTACCTTATGCATTTCAAGCAGTCCTCATCTCATATACTAGTACATTAAAAGTACTGACCGCATACTTTGCTTTTGTGCTATGTTGTCTTAACACATAAGTTCAGACGCTCAGTTTCCCTATCGTTCTTAGACAACTCAGCGTTACTCAGCAGCATTAGTGGTGAGTCCTCATCCATCGAGGACATAATATATTTATTTCAGTTATTTAAATATTTTTTATATTTATTCAATCAGAGTTAATTAGGGGATTGTCCAATCAAATCCTTATGATGTTTAGAGGTTTTCAGACAGTCAGTCAGTTATTTAAGTATTATTAGTTGTTATCAGTTATTTTTCAAACATGTTTTGATTTATATTTTAGTATCCAGTATTACAAAATCTTATCAGCTTACCTTTTGCAATATGATGTATTACTATTTTTTCCAATGCTTACAACCGGTACTAGCTCATGGGTTAGCTTGTGGTTGTAAGCACCGTTTTCGCAACTAGGGGGTAGCCTCGGTTCATGACAAAATTTGGTATCAGAGCCCAAGGTTTTGAAAGGTCTCAGGGAGTCCAAAATTTGCGTTGAGTAGAGTCTTGTGCATAGGTGTAAAACATGCCTCACTTATTGACAAGAGGCTACAAGATGTCTTTGGAAAGTTTCCTTTCTTTCAGTATTAATGTCGTGCAAAAGAGCATGGGCTCTATTAAATTCCTTTTTCAAACTCATCCATCATTCCATTTATAGACATGTCTCCTAGAAGAAATAATGAAAGAAGGAATAGGGATCAGCCCGCACCACTTGTTCAGGAAAATCCCTTGAATGATCATGTCTCTCACGCCAAATTCAGGGATGCTTTCACAACTTTATCTCATTCAGTAGCTACTCAGAATAACCAAAAATCTGTTGCCCCAGCCAATCTAGTGGCAAATACAGTTGCAGCTAGGATTCGGTATTTCACTTGAATGAATCCCCTTTATTTTTGGGATCCAAGTCTGAGAAAGATCCACAGGAGTTTCTGGACATGGTTTATAAAGTGATAGATATCATGGGTGTCACTTTGAGTAAGAGTGAAAAGTTGGCTAAATATTAATTGCAAGATGTATCTCACACCTGGTATAAGCAGTGGAAGGAGGATCAAGGTGTGGAGGTAGGGCCTATTTAGTGGGAGAAGTTTGCCATGACTTTCTTAGATAGATTCTTTCCATTTGAGTTGAGGTAAAGTAAGGTCCAGGAGTTCATCTATTTGAAGTAAGGTAATATGAGTGTGAAGGAGTACTCACTTAAGTTTACTCAGTTGGCGAGGTATGCTCCTACTATGGTGGAAGACAATAGGTCTAAAATGAGTAAGTTTGTATCTGGTTTAGTTGATAGTGTGGTTAAGGAGTTTAGGAATTCCATATTGATTAAGGAGATCAACCTATCTAAACTCATGGTTCATTCTTAAATGATTGAGAAGAAAATCTTAAGGGGAGAGAGAGAGAATAAGAGGGACCGAACAGGTTGTTTTAAATTTTCTCAACCAAGGTCCGAAAGTGGTAACTGTTCTCAACTTCGTCAAAAATTTTCAACCCCAGCTCCATCTTCAGCTAGTGCGCCAGTGCCTAAGTTCAGGAAAGATAGCTGAGATAGAGGACCAGTCTGTAAGTCCTAGGATTGCTTGAACAATAGTCGTACTAATCTACACTGTGGGAAATATGGAAGAAATCATTAGGGGGGTGTAAAGCTGGTAGTCATATATGTTTCGGATGTGGCAAGCTGGGTCACAAGATCCAGTAATGTCCAATGGTTGCTTAGAGGGGAAAGGATTCACACCTACAGGGCCAGTCTAATCTTTCATCATCTCCAACAGATCTCCTAACTCAACAGGGTGCCACTTCTAGCACAACCAATGGGCCGCATCAGAATTGGTTATATGTCGTCCAGACTCGGCATGATTAGAATAGTTCTCCTAATGTGGTTATGAGTACGTTACAGGTATTTCATCTTCATGTGTATGTTTTATTAGACCTTAGACATTCACTTCCTTTTGTAATTCCTTATATAACTGCTAATTTTAGTGTTAGTCCTAAAATATTAGCAGAGCCTTTCTCAGTATCTGCCTTAGTGGTAAATCTATTATAGGGTGTTCAAATAGTACTTAGACATGTTTTTCATAGTATTCATTGATGATATCCTTATTTATTTCCATAGTGAGAATGATTATACAGACTATCTAAAAATTGTATTACAGACTCTTAGAGCTCATCAGTTGTTCACTAAATTTAGTAAGTGTGAATTCTATCTAAGATCAGTGTCTTTCCTTAGCCATATTATTTTTGGTGATGGCATTAGAGTTGGACCTTAAAATATCAGATTAGTGAGGAACTGGTCCAGACCCATCTATCCATTAGAAATTAGGAGTTTCTTGGGTTTGGATGGCTATTATCGATGGTTTGTTGAAGTTTTTTATTCTATAGAATCCCTCATGTCTTGATTGACATAGAAGAAAGTCAAATTTTAGTGGTCAAATTCCTGCGAGAAGAGTTTTCAAGAGTTAAAGACTCGACGCACTTCCGCTCCAATCTTGACTTTTCCTAATGGTTTAGATGGATTTGTAGTTTACTGTGATACTTCCAGAGTTAGTATTGGTTGTGTTTTGATGTAGAGGGGTAAGGTCATAGACTACGCCTCAGACATATTAAACCCCATGAAAAGAATTATCCTACCCATGATCTTGAGTTGGCAGCCGTTGTCTTTGCCTTAAAAAATTAGAGGCACTCTCTTTATGGGGTTTATGTTGATGTGTCTACTAACCATAAGAGTTTACAGTACGTGTTCACATAGAAAGATCTGAACTTTCATTAGAAAAAGTAGCTTGAGTTGTTAAAATATTATGATATGAGTGTGTTGTATCATCTGGGCAAGGCCAATATAGTGGCAAATGACCTTAGTAGATTATCTATGGGTAGTGTTGCCCACATAGAGGATGATAAGAAAACGTTAGTCCATAATGTTCATCAGCTTTCTAGACTAGGTGTCTGGTTGGTTGATTCAACTAAAGGTAGTACTTAGGTTCAAAATCTTCTTTGGTTGCCGAAGTAAAAGAGAAATAAGATAGGGATCCTAGTTTAGTTCAATTGAAGGAGGCAGTCAGAGATCAGAAGGTGGAAGTTTTCTCCCAAGGGGGAGATGGTATGCTTTGTTACCAAGGTAGGTTGTGTATTTCATATGTTGATGTGTTGAGACAACAAATTCTTGTAGAAGCAAATGTGCACAATATTCCATCCACCCGGGAGCCACTAAGATGTATCGTGATTTGCAGGACATCTATTAGTAGAATGGTATAAGGAAAGATATTGTAGAGTTTGTGGATAAGTGTGCAAATTATCAGCATGTCAAAGTTGAGAACTAAAGGCCTAGTGGTACATTATAGGAGTCTATCATTCCTACTTAGAAGTAGGAAGTGGTAAACATAGATTTTGTGATAGGATTACTGTGTACGCATCATCAGCATGATTCAGTATGGGTCATTATGGATAGAATGACCAACTCAGCTCATTTCTTGCCAGTTCATACTTCGTATTCAGCTGAGGATTATGCCAGGCTTTATCTTAAGGTGTTAGTTAAGTTGCATGGTATTCCATTGTCTATTATTTCAGACAGAGGTACTCAATTTACCTCTCACTTTTTGAAGGCTTTTCAAAAGGGTCTTGGTACCTAAGTTTATCTCAGTATAAATTTTCACCCTCAAATAGATGGTCAGGCAGAGAGGGCCATTTAGACCTTAGAGGAAATATTGAGGACATGTGTTACTGGCTTTAAAGGTGCTGGGATGACCACTTACCTTTGATTGAGTTTACCGATAACAATAGCTATCACTCTAGTATTCAGTTGGCTTCATTTAAGACTCTCTATGAGAGAAGATATAGATCTCCTATGGGTTGGTTTGAGGCAGGTAAGGATGCTTTTATAGGACCAGATTCAGTGTTCGAGGTAATGGATAAAGTTCAATTGATTTGGAAGAGGCTGAAGAAAACCCAAAGCCACCAGAAATCTTATGCAGACGTAAGGAGGAGAGATCTTAAGTTTGAGGTTGGTGATTTGGTCTATTTGAATATTTTTTCTATGAAGAGAGTGAAGAGATTTGGCAAGAAGGGGAATCCCAGTCCCCACTATGTTGGACCTTATAGAATCTTGAATCATTTTAGAAAGGTAGCCTATGAGCTTGAGTTACCTGTAGATTTGGCATCAGTGCATCCATTGTTCCACATCTATTTTCTAAAGAAATGTTTTAGTGATTCATCTGTTGTTGTTCCTCTAGAAAGTATGAACATTCAGGATCCCCTTTCCTTTGAGGAATTCCTAGTTGAGATTCTTGATCGTCAGATTTGTGGACTAAGGAACTAAAAAGTTCCCTTGGTTAAGTTCTATGGCGGAATTAGTCTGTTGAGGGAGCCACTTTGGAAGCGAAAATAGACATGTAAACCAAATACCCATATTTTTTCTCTGCAAATTCAGATGCAACTTGAGGTAACGATTTTCCTTACATTGACTCTTTTCCATTCTCATGTAATTGTATGCATTCACAAGATTAGTTCAGTTCATGTGTCATGCTTCAGGCTAAATGATGTAATCTTGTCCTAAGTCATGCATATTTAGTATATGTTCTCAGTTTTCTCAGTATTCTAAGCAAAACTAATCTCATTCGAGGTTGAATATTCCTAAGAGGGAGATATTGTAATACCATGTAATAATCTAAGCTTGATTCAGCTCTTAGTTGCATGCTTAAGGGGTCCAAGGCTTGAGAATTTCACCAATTGTTAAGGACTTAGTCATTTTTAAGACCCCTAAACTTTGTGAATTTTTAGTTTCACCTTCCCAACCCTGAAATATTGATTCTTTAGTTGATTAATGGTTAGAGAGGTTAAAAGTATGTCTTGGGTGAGTTTCAGAATTTTCGAATGATGTTTGAGCCGTGTTTTGATAGCCAAAATAATGATATAATAGAGATAGGTACTCCATGTAATTGGACTATCTCTTTAATGTACAGTTTCGCATACTCTTCAATTAGGTAAGTGGTCCTAACTGGTAGGAAATGTGCGGATTTAGTAAGCCTATCAACAATCACCCATATAGAATCAAACTTCCGAGATGTACGAGGCAAACCAATTGTCACGCCTCAAATCCTATTGGGGCGGACTGGCACCCATAACCGAGGAGGCTCGGGAGAACCAGCTCATAACCTTATACTTCCTATGCATACCTCAATGACAACCCAAAATTCGGACAGCATCATGTCGCATATAAGAGGAAATAATCACCTGTATAAGCTCGAGAACACATATATATGTATATACAATACTTGTCCGTTGGAGCCATCACGCCTATTAACAAAATACCACCTTGACTGTACATTAGGTCTACAAGGCCTCTAGACAATAACAGAGTTTAACTAAGGTCGGAACACACCCCGCCATATAACTAACTTCTATACAAAACCAAAGTGACTGGATATGACACGGAAAGCCCCAAAGCAAACTGGAGCTCACCAAAAGCAGCTGGGTATCCTGGCTCTTACTTGTGTGGTGTATGAGTTGAGGTACCTATGCCTGCAGCATGAAATGCAGGTCCCCCGTGGGGGACGTCAGTATCAAATATGTACTGAGTATGTAAAGCTGTAGATAATCACATATGATATAGGAGCTCAATAGAAATCAGAAACAAGTGAATAAATCGTAATAGGAGTGGACCACACTTACTAGAACTTGTGATAACCTGTACATTGCATTTATTCAATCACTTTACCTTCGTTCTTATCAACTTTGTAACCATTACTGTACTGTACTGTGACCATTAGGCTGCCTCCAGTACGTATCAACTGGGATCGACCCATGATAGGCTTATGCCCCTAGGATACCACCCATAAACAAATAAATAGGGATCGACCCATGATAGGCTTATGCCCCTGGGATACCACCCGATAAGAGAGAACTTCCATCACTTAGTTCAATTAATCTTTGAGATTGTTATTTCGGTTGCTACCACATTTTTTATACTTTGAAACAATGATACATCAATAAGAGACATATAAATAGACCATCAATGCAATAACAATGAAGTAAGAACTCATTGTCACATCAATAAAGTGTTTTGGAGTCATCAATGCCATAACAATGAAGTAGGAACTTACTGGTATATCAATGAAACATTTTGGAGTCATTAATAGCACATGGATCTTGTTTGAGTAACCGGATACCTTTTGACATTCATTAGTGCAATAAATATGCAAGATTTGGAAAACAAGTAAGTATTGGAATGTCTTGACATCTTGTAGGGTGGAAACAAGTTCATTGGTAACGTAGGACATCATACAAAATCATTATGGATCACATGTTACTGAATAACTTTGGAAACTTTCTTAATAGAACAATTGTTCACTTTCATGCCAAAGATATGGTATAGAGTATGCTTTACATACCTGACTTTCAACCTTCAATACTAGTCCCAAATGGACTTCTCGTCTTTTCGGATTACTTATCTACAATGAACATATATAGCAATCTAGTATTAGCGACCAAATGTCACAATTTAATTATTTGAATTCACCAAACTAGTGGTTAAGTAGTAAGCCTGAATTACACCATAAAGGGTGTCACTTTAACCCTCTTATACTCCAATTACATTCACATGCCATGCATATTCATACAACATCCTCCAATATCAAGTTTGGATTCATTTATCCTTCCAACCAATCCATTAAACCAAATTGAGCCTTAGACATAAATAATCATCAATTCAATAGTATATCACCATATCCACCTTATATAACTCAATTACCATATCCACCTTCACAATTCAATACAACCAAACCATGCAAAATAGTCCATAACCCTATTTCCATCACTTTTCAATAACAACCAATACATATAATCCTCTATCACACATATACATATGGAAGAGAGCAAAGGAAAACAATATTCATACCTTAGAATTCACCTCTTTATTATGCATTCCTATTTGCACAAATAATAGGTGTCGTTCAAACCTCTCGAGATGACAAACGCAGTTATCGAATTACTTTGGAATTTCTACGATTGAATCAAAAGTAATTTAAAGGTCAACTTTGGCTAGGGTTTGTTCTTTCTCAATGATTGAGGATTAAAATGAGTTTTTGAACTCATATACATGTATATATACACATATTCCCATCCATAATATCATAGGGAATGACCAAAGTGCCTTTAAAATTTAAATAATGTCAAATCTGTCCTTTGATGGACTGTTTTGATAAGCTAAAGTAGATCGACCATAACTCTTTGCTCCGATATTGGATTTGGGTGAAATTGGTATCGTTGGAAATATAATTCAAAGTTATTTTATTTCATATAAAGTATACCACCCAGTTCGTCCTATACAAGGATTTATGGTCGTTTGAAGTTGACCCTAAAAATCTACTTTGAGAGGCTGAAGTAAAACGAGTATAACTCCTTACTCGGACGTTGTATTTGGATGAAACCAATTGCATTGGAAAGAAGACTCAAAGATCTTTATTTTAATAGGTTGCAGATCTCACAGTTCATTATATTAATGGACTTATGATCATTCAAATTTGACCCAAAAAATTGGCTGGCCTCAGTAGTTTATGTGCAGGAAATTTTCCTGCACATTTACTATTCCCAATATCCCGGCCACCGTTTTATAGTTTCGAACGTGCTCGATTATATCCGAAACCTATCCGTTTTTGGAAATCCTTATATCGTTGGAAATCTTATTCAATAACCTTCTCATGGAACCATCGACGGGCAAATTCTGGTATAAATAAAATAAAAAAATTAATTCCATATAAATAAGACCAATACACGTACTTGAATATACCAATATATGTACTTGAATACGGGGTGTTACACAAGTAATGAAATCCGTGTTGATCATGTCCCACTTCTATCTTGGAAGATCAATGCATTGCATATAACCTCAGGATTTTTGGTGCTCTACTTTAACTCTTTGACAATTTGGACATTCAGCTACAAATTCTGCAATGCTCTTCTTCATGTCATTCCACCAATACATATCTTTCAAATCTTGATACATTTTGGTTGATCCAGGATGAATAGAATACTTTGAACAATGTGCCTCTGTCATAATCTTCTTTCTTAGCCCGTCTACAGCCGACACATACAATCGGTTTTGGCACTGAAGTACTCCTTCTCGCATAAGCTCAAATGCCTTGGTCGCACCACTCTAAACGTTCTCCTTAAGCTGTAATAAAATAGGATCTGCATATTGCTTCTCTTTCACTTCAGCTACTAATGAATATTCTGCAGCATTATGTATTATAAGATCTTTTTTCGGAGTTTCAAGAAGGCGAACTCCCAAACTATCTAACTGGTGAAGATCTTTAATCATCCCTTGCCTTTCTATAGGTGCCATCATAGCCTTACGACTTAACGCATCAACTACCATATTTTCTTTCCGTGGATGGTATAAGATATCAACATCGTAGTCCTTTAATAGTTCAGGCCATCTCCGTTGCCTTAAATTTAGATCCTTCTGATTAAAAATATATTGTAAGCTCTTATGATCAATATATATATCAACATAAACCCCATATAAGTAGTGGCGCCATATCTTTAAAGCAAAAATAATTGCTGCCAGGTCAAGATCGTGTGTAGAATAATTTTTCTCATGTGGCCACAATTGTCTAGAAACATATGTTATTACCTTACCATGCTAGATCAATACACATCCTAAACCAATTCTGGAAGCATCACAATACACTATATACCCTTCGGTGCCTTCTGGAAGTACCAACACGGGTGTAGAAATCAACTTGTTCTTTAAATCTTGAAAACTCTTCTCACAGTCATCATTCCATTGGAATTTGAATGCTTTATGGGTTAGCTTGGTTAAGGATGCTGAAATGGAAGAAAAGCCTTCAACAAACCTTCTATAATAACCGGCCAACCCAAGAAAACTACGAATCTCCGTAGGCGTTGTGGGCCTTGGCCAGTTCTTCACAGCTTCTATCTTTTGAGCATCAACCTTTACCTCTTCACTAGATATAATATGACACAAAAATGCCACCGACTTTAACCAAAACTCACATTTATAGAACTTTACATAAAGCTTACAATCACGAAGAGTCTGCAATGCCTATCGTAAGTAATTGGCAAGGTCCTCTTCTGATCTAGAATAAACTAGAATATCATCTATAAAAACTATCACAAATACATCCAGGAATGGCTTAAACACCCTATTCATCAAATCCATAAAAGCTTCGGGTGCATTTGTTAGCCCAAATGACATAACTAGAACCTCATAATGACCATACCGTATTCGAAAATTTGTCTTGGGCATATCCTTCTCTTTGACCCTCACTTGGTGGTAACCTGACCTCAAATCAATCTTCAAAAAGCACTTGGTGCCCTGTAACTGATCAAATAAATCATCAATTCTTGGGAGAGGATATTTATTCTTAATAGTTACCTTATTCAATTGTCGATAATCAATACACATCCTCAGCGAGCCATTCTTTTTGCGCACAAATAACACTGGTGCTCCCAAGGGGGACATACCAGGCCTTATGAATCCCTTCTCTAGCAAATCTTTCAATTGCTCTTTCAATTCTCATAATTTTGCTGGTGCCATTCTATACAGAGGAATGGAGATTGGTTGGGTGCCTGGTATTACATCAATACCAAACTCTACTTCTCGTTCAGGAGGCAAACCTGGAATATCTTCAGGAAATACATCATAAAACTCTGACTCTCACTTTTGTGCCCAAATTGATTTCCTCTGGACCCTTGGAACTGTGGTAGGGCACTAACTGCAGAGTAAGAAGATAATAGCCTAGGTGGTCTAGCAGAAAACTGTGGTCTGAACCCTCCTTGGGATGCCATGAACTGCCCTGTAGATCTGGCCCTCTTGGAATATCCTCTTTCTAAATCCTGTGTTCTCCTCTGCATCTGATCTTCCATTTTCTATGCAAAAGCTTGGATCCTCGCTATGTCCATATCTTTGTTCAAAGAGGCAATAGGATAATCTCTAACCAGATATGGATCCAGCCTATCCACATATTGATGAACTCTGTCATCCATAGTAGCTACAACAGTAGGAGCATATCTCGACAAGGAATTAAATCGGAGACTGTACTCCCTCACGCTTATATTCCCCTAATGAAGATTTAAAAACTAATCTGCACGTGCCTGACAAATCTCTAATAGAAGATAATGATCAAGAAATGCCTCTTTGAACTCTTTCCAAGTAGCTGGGGCACTATATCGTTTCTAGTCCTCATATCAATATATAGCCTACCCTTTGAATCTATACGCCACTAGCTTCACTTTCTCTCTACCCGTTACATGCATAACATCTAAGGCCCTTTGAATTTGATCAATAAAGTCCTGTGGGTCCTCGTTAAGATCTGATCCAGTAAAAATAGGAGGATCAATCATAAGAAAATCCTGTATTCGAAGGCTAGCAGCCCTATCTATACCACTAGGACCCGTGGTAGGAATGGCTTGCCCTTGAGCTTGCCCAGCAACTATACGAGTCAAAAGTTGCACTGCATTTCTAAGATCTTGATCAGCAGCATTAATAGCTGGCTCTGGGAATATAGTTCTCCTCCCCCTTATTTCTTCCGAAGTGAAAAAAGTTTCTGATGCATGCTCAACTAGAGCCTCACTTTGATTAGCTGGTATAGTGGGTGACTTACTAGTCCCCTCTTCGACAGCCACATCTACTTGCTTACCGATATTCTTGCTTCTGGTAACCGGCATCATCACTATAATAAGAGAAACAAACGGATTCAGTAGTCAACTATGACTTCATGTACAATATAGGCTCTATCACACGATCTAAGATATGAAGAAAAGAAACAATTCCTATATGTCCATAGCCTCCTGTTTATAGATGCGGTGCATGACACACTGATAAACAAGACTCTACATAGACACGACTTTGTAGACTCGCTAGGACAAACTTCTCTGATACCACTATTGTCACGCCTCAAATTCTATTGGGGTGGACTGGCACCCGTAACCGAGGAGGCCCGGGAGAACCAGCTCATAACCTTATACTTCCCATGCATACCTCTACGACAACTCAAAATTTGAACAGCATCATGTCGCATATAAAAAGAAATAATCACCTGTATAAGCTAGAACACACATATATATGTATATATAATACTTGGCCGTTGGAGCCATCACGTCTATAAACAAAACACCACCTTGACTGTACACTAGGTCTACAAAGCCTCTAGATAATACACAGAGTTTAACTAAGGTCGGGACACACCCCGCCATATAACTAACTTCTATACAATACCAAAAGTGACTGGATATGACACGAAAAGCCCCGAAGAAAACTGAAGCTCACCAAAAGTAGCTGGATATCCTGGCTTCTACCTGTGCGGTGTATGAGCTGAGGTACCTGTGCCTGCAGCATGAAATGCAAGTCCCCCGTGGGGGACGTCAGTACGAAATATATACTGAGTATGTAAAGCTGTAGATAATCACATATGATATAGAAGCTCAATAGAAATCAGAAACAAATGAATAAATTGTAATAGGAGTGGACCACACTTACTAGAACTTGTGACAACCTGTACATTGTATTTATTCAATCACTTTACCTTCTTTCTTATCATCTTTGTAATCATTACTGTACTGTACTATGACCATTAGGCTGCCTCCAGTATATATCAACTGGGATCGACCCATGATAGGCTTATGCCCCTAGGATACCACCCATAAATAAATAAATAGGGATCGACCCATGATAGGCTTATGCCCCTGGGATACCACCCGATAAGAGAGAACTTCAATCACTTAGTTCAATTAATCTTTGAGATTGTTATTTTGGTTGCCACCACTTTTGATACTTTGAAACAATGATACATCAATAAGAGACATATAAATAGACCATCAATGCAATAAAAATAAAGTAAGAACTCAATGGCATATCAATAAAGTGTTTTGGAGTCATCAATGCCATAACAATGAAGTAGGAACTTATTGGTATATAAATGAAACGTTTTGGAGTAATTAATAGCACATGGATCTTGTTTGAGTAACCGAATACCTTCTGATATTCATTAGTTCAATAAATATGTAAGATTTGGAAAACAAGTATTAGAATGTCTTGACATCTTGTAGGGTGGAAACAAGTTCATTGGTAACGTAGGATATCATACAAAACCATTATGGATAACATGTTATTGAATAACTTTGGAAACTTTCTTAATAGAACAATTGTTCACTTTCATGCCAAAGATATGGTATAGAGTATGCTTTACATACCTGACTGTCAACCTTCAATACTAATCCCAAATGGACTTTCCATCTTTTCGGGTTACATATCTACAATGAGCATATATAGCAATCTATTATTAGCAACCAAACGTCACAATTCAATTATTTGAATTAACCAAACTAATGGTTGAGTATTAAGCCTTAATTACACCATTTAACCCTCTTATACTCCAATTACATTCACATGCCATGCATATTCATACAACATCCTCCAATATCAAGTATGGATTCATTTATCCTTCCAACCAATCCATTAAACCAAATTGAGCCATAGACATAAATAATCATCAATTCAATAGTATATCACCATATCCATCTTCCATAACTCAATTACCATATCCACCTTCCATAACTCAATTACCATATCCACCTTCAAGAATTCAATACAACCAAACCATGCAAAATAGTCCATAACCCTATTTCCATCACCTTTCAATAACAGCCAACACATATAATCCTCTATCACACATATACTTATGGAAAAGAAAAAGGCAAACAATATTCATACCTTAGAATTCACCTCTTGATTATGCAATCCTGTTTGGACAAATAATAGGTGTCGTTCAAAGCTCTCGAGATGACAAACGCAATTATCGGATTACTTTGGAATTTCTACGGTTGAATCAAAAGTAATTTAAAGGTCAAAATTTGGCTAGGGTTTGTTCTTTTTCAATGATTGATGATGAAAATGATTTTTTGAACTCATATACATGTATATATACACATATTCCCGTCCATAATATAATAGGAAATGACCAAAATGCCTTTAAAATTTAAATAATGTCAAATCTGTCCTTTGGTGGACTATTTTGATAAGCTAAAGTAGATCGACCATAAATCTTTTCTCCAATATCGTATTTGGGTGAAATTGGTATCGTTGGAAGGATAATTCAAAGGGATTTCATTTCATATAAAGTAGGCCACCCAGTTTGTCCTGTACAAGGAGTTATTCTCGTTTGAAGTTGACCCTAAGAATTTATTTTGATAGGCTGAAGTAAAACGAGTATAACTCCTTACTTAGACGTTGGATTTGGATGAAACCAATTGCATTGGAAAGAAGACTCAAATATATTTATTTTCATAGGTCGCATATCTCCCAGTTTATTATATTAAGGTAGTTCTGATTGTTTGAAGTTGACCCAAAAATTCAGCTGGCCTCAGCAGTTTGTGTGCAGGAAATTTTCCTGCACATTTACTATTCCCAAATATCCTGGCCACCATTTTATAGTTTCAAACGTGCTCGATTATATCCGAAACCTAGCCATTTTTGGAAATATTTATATCGTTGGAAATCTTATTCAATAACCTTCGCATTGAACCATTGACGGGCAAATTCCAATATAAATAAAATAATTAAAAAGAAATTAATTTCATATAAATAAGACCAATACACGTACTTGAATATAGGGTGTTACATCCTTCCCCCCTTTAGGACATTCGTCCTAAAATGTTAGCGCAATTATTCAACCGAAACAAGTTCAAGCCCATCATTAATGTTCACATCATCACATAAATACTATGCATATATAAAAAAACTTACTTGTTAATGTTCTAACTCCATTTCTTGAACTTCCTCTTCATCTTTGAACAAATGAGGGTACTTCAATTTCATTGCTTCCTCAGCTTCCCATGTATTCTCTTCCCTTTGACGATTTCTCCAACGTACTTTCACAGATGCTATCTCTTTATTTCTCATCTTCTTAACTTGGTGATCTAGAATAGCAATAGGCACTTCCTTATAGGTATGATCTTCCGCAACTTGCACATCCTCAGTAGAAGTGATATGTGATGGATCTCCGATGCACTTTCGAAGCATTGACACATGAAATATTAGATGTACAGATGAGAGCTCTTGGGGTAGCTCTAATTCATATGTAACTTGTCCAAACCTTCGAGTGATCTTATACGGGCCTATATAACGTGTACTCAAATTCCCTTTCTTGCCAAATCTCATTACCCCTTTCATTGGTGATACCTTCAAAAATACCCAATCACCTATAGAAAACTCTATCCCTCTCCTTATACTATCCGCGTATGACCTATGTCGACTTTGGGCTATTTTCGGCCGTTGCTGAATTTCTTTAACCTTCTCTATGGCTTGATAAACAAGATTCGGTCCAAACAAAAGAGTTTCACCCACTTCGAACCATCTTATTGGTGATCTAGACTTCCTTCCATATAAAGCTTCATATGGTGCCATTTTGATACTTGAATGATAGCTATTATTGTAGGCAAACTCAATAAGAGGTAAATGATCATCCCAGTTGCCCTTAAAATCTATTACACAAGCTCGTAGCATATCTTCAAGTGTTTGGATAGAACATTCTGATTGTCCATCTTTTTGAGGGTGAAAAGTTGTACTCAACTTCACTTGTGTTCCCAAACACCTCTAAAAAGACTTCCAAAAGTTTGCGGTAAATTGGTTTCCCCGATCTTATATAATAGAGATTAGCACTCCATTTAATCGGACTATCTCTTTAATGTACAGTTTCATATACTGGTCCTAACTGGTAGGAAATGTGCGGATTTGGTAAGCCTATCAACAATCACCCATATAGAATCAAACTTTCAGGATGTACGAGGCAAACCAATAATGAAATCCATGTTGATCATGTCTCACTTCCATCTTGGAAGATCAATGCATTGAATATAACCTCCGGGTTTTTGGTGCTCAACTTTAACTATTTGACAATTTGGACATTCAGCTACAAATTCTACAATGCTCTTCTTCATGTCATTCCATCAATACATATCTTTCAAATCTTGATACATTTTGGTTGATCCTGGATGAATGGAATACCTTGAACAATGTGCCTCTGTCATAATCTTCTTTCTTAGTCTGTCTATATCCGGCACACACAATAGGTTTTGGCAATGAAGTACTCCTTCTCGTGTAAGCTAAAATGCCTTGGTCGCACCACTCTGAATGTTCTCCTTAAGCTGTAATAAAATAGGATCTGCATATTGCTTCTCTTTCACTTCAGCTACTAATGAAGATTCCACAGCATTATGTACGATAAGCTTTTTATCCGGAGTTTCAAGAAGGCGAACTCCCAAACTATCTAACTAGTGAAGATCTTTAATCATCCCTTGCCTTTCTATAGGCGCCATCATAGCCTTACGACTTAACACATCAGCTACCACATTTTCTTTCCCTGGATAGTACAAGACATCAACATCGTAGTCCTTTAATAATTCAAGCTATCTCCGCTACCTTAAATTTAGATCCTTTTGATTAAAAATATATTTCAACCTCTTATGGTCAGTATATATATCAACATGAACCCATATAAGTAGTGGTGCCATATCTTTAAAGCAAAAATAACTGTTGCCAGCTCAAGATCGTGTGTAGGATAATTTTTCTCATGTGTCCGCAATTGTCTAGAAGCATATGCTATTACCTTACCATGCTGCATCAAAACATATCCTAAACCAATTCTGGAAGCATCACAATACACTGTATACCCTTCGGTGCCTTCTGGAAGTACCAACACGGGTGTAGAAATCAACTTGCTCTTTAAATCTTGAAAACTCTTCTCACAGGCATCATTCCATTGGAATTTGGATGCTTTATGGGTTAGCTTGGTTAAGGGTGCTGAAATGGAAGAAAAGCCTTCAACAAACCTTCCATAATAACCGGCCAACCCAAGAAAACTACGAATCTCCATAGGCGTTGTGGGCCTTAGCCAGTTCTTCACAGCTTTTATCTTTTGAGCATCAACCTTTATCCCTTCACTAGATATAATATGACCCAAAAATGCCACCGACTTTAACCAAAACTCACATTTATAGAACTTTACATAAAGCTTACAATCACGAAGAGTCTACAATTCCTGTCGTAAGTGATTGTCATGGTCCTCTCTGATCTAGAATAAACTAGAATATCATCTATAAAAACTATCACAAATACATCCAGGAATGGCTTAAACACCCTATTCATCAAATCCATAAAAGCTACGGGTGCATTTGTTAGCCTAAATGACATAACTAGAAACTCATAATGACCTTACCATGTTCGGAAAGTTGTCTTGGGTATATCCTTATCTTTGACCCTCACTTGATGGTCACCTGACCTCAAATCAATCTTAGAAAAGCACTTGGTGCCTTGTAACTGATCAAATAAATCATCAATTCTTGGGAGAGGATATTTATTCTTAATAGTCACCTTATTCAATTGCCGATAATCAATACACATCCTCAGCGAGCCATTCTTTTTGCGCACAAATAACACTGGTGTTCCCCATGGGGACATACCAGGCCTGATGAATCCCTTCTCTAGCAAATCTTTTAATTACTTTTTCAATTCTTGTAATTCTGCTGGTACCATTCTATACAGAGGAATGGAGATTGGTTGGGTGCCTGGTATTACTTCAATACCAAACTCTACTTCTCGTTTCGGAGGCAAACCTGGAAGATCTTCAGGAAATACATCAAAAATTTCATTTACCACCGGAACAGCGTGAAGAGTTGGTGGCTCCGCTTCTGAATCCCTTAAACTAACTAAATGATATATGTATCCCTTGGAAATCATTCTTCTTGCCTTGTAATAAGAAATAAATCTATCTCTTGGCGCGCCAATTTCACCTTTCCATTCAAGGACTGATTCATGTGGAAAATGAAAATATACCTTTTTCGTGCAGCAATCAATTATGGCATAACAAGAGACCAATCAGTCCATACCCATTATAACATCAAAATATATCATTTCTAACTCCACAAGATCATCCATTGTATCACGACCACAAAAAGTTACTATGCTGTTTCGGTAAACCCTTTTAGCTATAATCGATTCCCCAACCGGTGTGAATACTTCAAATGGATTAACTAATAGTTTGGGTATTCTTTCAAACTTTCCAGCTACCAACGGAGTAACATAAGATAATGTAGAACCGGGGTTAATTAAGGAATAAACATCAAATGAAAAGATAAACAATGTACCCGTAACCATATCTGGGGAAGCCTCTAAATTCTATCAATCCGCTAGAGCATACATAGATTTTGAGCCCCACTATAACTCGTGGATCCTCTATCACCTCTAACATGACCCATTGGTTGTGTACCCCTTCCTTAATAAAGCATCAATGATGATGATGCAATAAATGACCCCGTAGGTCATGCCATACCCCCTATGCCGCTTTGTGGGCATTCTCTCATCATATGCCCCAGCATACCACACCAAAAGCAAATATTTGTCCACAGCCAACATGCGCCCAAATGATACCTTCCATATTTATTGCATGGCTCTCGAGAAGGTCTCGATTGTCTCATATTCCGTTGCCCATGGTACCCCAATGTATGCAAACTCTGACTCTCACTTCTATGCCCAAATTGATTTCCTCTGGACCCTTAGAACTATGGTGGGGCACTAGCTGCAGAATAAGAAAATAATAGCCTAGGTGGTCTAGCAAGAAACTGTGGTCTGAACCCTCCTTGGGATACCATGAACTGCCCTGTAGATCTGGCCCTTTTGGAATATCCTCTTTCTAATTCTTGTGTTCTTCTTCTATGCCTCTGTTCTTCCATTTTTTGTGCAAAAGCTTGGATCCTCGCTATGTCCATATCTTTGTTCAAAGCAGCTATAGTACAATCTCTAACCAGATATGGATCCAGCCTATCTACATATTGATGAACTCTGTCATCCATAGTAGCTACAACATTAGGAGTATATCTTGACAAGGAATTAAATCGGAGATTTTACTCCCTCACGCTCATATTCCCCTGATGAAGATTTAAAAACTAATCTACACGGGCCTGACGAATCTCGAATGGAAGATAATGATCAATAAATGCCTCTTTGAACTCTTTCCAAGTAGTTAGGGGTGCATCAATACCCCTAGACCGTTTCCATTCCTCGTACCAATATATAGCCTTTCCTTTGAATCTATACGTCGCTAACTCCACTATCTCTCTACCCGTTACATGCATAACATCTAAGGCCCTTTGAATTTTATCAATAAAGTCCTGTGGGTCCTCGTTAAGATCTGATCCAGTAAAACTGGGAGGATCCATCTTAAGAAAATCATGTGTTCGAAGGCTAACCGCCCTATCTGTACCACTAGGACCCGTGGTAGGAATGGCTTGCCCTTGAGCTTGCCCAGCAACTATACGAGTCAAAAGTTTCACTGCATTTCTAAGATCTTGATCAGCAGCATTAATAGGTGGCTCTGGGAATATAGTTCTCCTCCCCCTTATTTCTTCCGGAATGGAAAAAGTTTTTGATACATGCTCAGCTGGAGACTCACTTTGATTAGCTGGTATAGCGGGTGACTCTTATACTCTAATTACATTCACATGCCATGCATATTCATACAACATCCTCCAATATCAAGTATGGATTCATTTATCCTTCCAACCAATCCATTAAACCAAATTGAGCCATAGACATAAATAATTATCAATTCAATAGTATATCACCATATCCACCTTCCATAACTCAATTACCATATCCACCTTCCATAACTCAATTACCATATCCACCTTCCACGATTCAATACAACCAAACCATGCAAAATAGTCCATAACCCTATTTCCATCACCTTTCAATAACAACCAATACATATAATCCTCTATCACACATATACATATGGAAAAGAACAAGGTAAACAATATTCATACCTTAGAATTCACCTCTTGATTATGGATTCCTGTTTGCACAAATAATAGGTGTCGTTCGAAGCTCTTGAGATGACAAACGCAGTTATCGGATTACTTTGGAATTTCTACGGTTGAATCAAAAATAATTTAAAGGTCAAATTTGGCTAGGGTTTCTTCTTTCTCAACGATTGATGATGCAAATGAGTTTTTGAACTCATATTCCCGTCCATAATATAACAGGAAATGACCAAAATGCCTTTAAAATTTAAATAATGTCAAATCTGTCCTTTGGTGGACTGTTTTGATAAGCTAAAAATCAACCATAACTCTTTGCTCCGATATTGGATTTGGGTGAAATTGATATCTTTGGAAGGATAATTCAAAGGTCTTTCATTTCATATAAAGTAGGCTACCCAGTTCGTCCTGTACAAGGAGTTATGGTCATTTGAAGTTTACCCTAAAAATTTGTTTTGATAGGATGAAGGAAAATGAGTATAACTCCTTACTTAGACGTTGGATTTGGATGAAACCAATTGCATTGGAAATAAAACTCAAAGATCTTTCTTTTGACCCAAAAAATCGGCTAGCCTCAGTAGTTTGTGTGCAAGAAATTTTCCTGCGCATTTACTATTCCCAAATATCCCGGCCACCGTTTTATAGTTTCGAACGTGCTCGATTATATCTGAAACCTATCCATTTTTGGAAATCTTTATATCATCGGAAAGCTTATTCAATAACCTTCGCATGAAACCATCGACGGGCATATTCTGGTATAAATAAAATAATAAAAAAAATTAATTCCATATAAATAAGACCAATACACGTACTTGAATACTCCAATACACGGACTTAAATACGGGGTGTTACATAAAACCATAAACTTCATTGATTTGTTCGGCCTTGAAACAAACTCCCTTGCCCCGGATTATCATAACTGGTTTAGAGATTTTCACTACACTACGATTTGCATTGAATTCTCTAAACTATTGCTCATTGGACCGGCATGGATCCAAGGAAAAGCACCTCCAACCTAAGGCCACCAACCTCTCATAGAAAGTTGAGAGATTTTTTAGCACCTGTTCCATTGATATGCCTTTCTCAGGTAGTAACTTCCTTATGGCGAGGTCCTTATATAGAAAGTATGACACTCAGAGGCCATGAAGTATGTTTGATTATAGTTAGCCATCTTCAGATTTAAAGACATGAAAACCACACAAAGCATCAACCAACAAGATCATCATGTGAAAACATTATTATGTGACTTAGTTAAGATAAAGAAATGGTGTTTGGTAAAATTTTAGGCTTGAAATGAGAATTCAGGAGTATGGACTAGTCTGTCAGATAGGTCTCAGATATAGTGATCATACTCCACTAGGGTTGCAATCGCGACACGTGAGATACCTATCAGACAGGACTCAGGTCCTGCTATCGCAAGTTACTGGATTGTGATTGTGACACTGCGATCGCACTCTAGCAATCATGATCTCGGTACCTGAGGCTACAGGCTTAGGCTCGATCAATACCAAAATTGCCAATTTTATTACCAATTTGTGTTCTTGCCAAGTAAATAACACTAAAAACATGAAACACAACTCCTAAACACTCAATCATGCCCTTTAGTTCATAGAAAACTACTAAGAAGTTCATTTGGCAATTTCACCAAACATTTGGTGTGTATCTATATTTTATCCTAGTTTTGAACAATTTTGGGTATTCAAGACTTCCCCAATGATGTGCACACCAACGACAACAGCCACCATATCAAACAATACCGATTTAAACATTATTTAAGCACACAACCCACAAATTTAGGCCATTGACCTAAACATGCATTCTAAGGCCCACATATAAGCATAAGGAATGAGGAATAAAGGACATACCTGATGTGAGGATGCAAAGAAGGATGCTATATACTTTAGAGGCTCTTAACAATAATAAAAATGAACGAAATTTTTTAATATTTTTAAAAGGAAATGTGGGGGAAACCATATGTGGTTGATGATTTCTTTTTAAAACTGACCCAACCTTGATCATGATCATGATAGAGCAGTGACAACGATCGCCTCATAAAATAGTGATCACGACACCTGAGTGTGGTTTGAGATGGTCTGGGTCTTCAGGATGTGATTGTGATTCTAAAGATCATGATTCCAACACCTGAGCCCAGGTTCAAATCCTTGTTTTCAGTCAGGGTGTCCCCACTCTTGATTCCACTCTACTTTTTGTTCCCTAAGTTACTTTAATGCACCTTCCTACTGCCATAGTTTCATGGATTAATCAAAATAAAATTAGAATCTACTCTAACAATCAAAATTCAAAGGATACTGGTCAAATTAATAGCAATGATGGGTTGCCTTCTATACAGTGCCTAATTTATCTTTGTAGCACGACATCCATCTATCATCAAGCTAGATTCTTGAGGTAAAGTGACCCAAGATTCACTTCCTCATCCGTAACGTTGATTACATAAACCACTTGTTACTCTATCCATTGCTTTTTGATTTTATACACACGAAAAGAGGTTTCATCTTTATGTACCCAGAACTTTGTCTCTCCATACTCTATGTAAACTAGATATCTTCTAGTTTCTAAAAATAGCCTCCCGAGTATGATTGGTATCTCATGATTAATTTCACAATTGAGGACAATAAAATCCATCGAAAGAATGAATCGATCAACCTTAACCAACATATCATATAATACATCCATTGGATTTTTAATTGAACGATCTACCATCAAAAGTCTCATGATGGTGGGTGTTAGAGCACCCAACCCTAGCCTTAGATACATAACATATGGCATCAAGTTAATACTAGCACCAAGGTCATAGAATGCCTTTTTATATTTGTAAGTCTCGATGGTGTAAGGAATTAAAAATGCACCCAGGTCTTTATTTTTCTCCGCCATGGCATTATACATGGTAGCACTACAACTATGAGTCACTTCAATAGTCTCACAATCCACATGTCACTTTCTTTACATCAAGTTCTACATTGACTTAGCATACCCTAGGATCTCTTGAATATCTTCCAACAATGGAATATAAATCGAGATATTTCTAAGTATTGCAAGGAATTTTTTGAACTTAGAATTATTATCTTTCTTCTTTAACCTTTGTGGAGAGGGTGAAGGAATCTTCATTATGGGAAATGGGACACTTTGAGGTTCATTCATCTTTTGCTCATCACCATCAATCACTTTAGGTGTTTTCTCCTTATCGCCGCTTTTTTCAACTATCATTTGTTCCTTATCACCCATTTTATGAGACTTTGGAGCACCATCATTTGGCTTTTCAAACCGCTTCCTCTTTGCACCTGCTTGTTCATCAAGAGACTTTTCCTCAACCTCAACCACATTTTTACTAAGATTTATACCACTTCTAATGATGATCGCCATAACATGGTCTTTGGATTGAACATTGTGCCACTATGTAGACCTCTTTTTGGCCTAGCATTGAGTGTGATTAAAATTTGTCCCACTTGAGTCTCTAATTAATTGATGGAGGTCGAATGTGATATAACTGTTTGGTTAAGATGAGAGAATTCCTCTTTTAACTCCCAAACCATCTTTTTGGTACCTTTCAAGAATGGCTCAGAGTAAGCAGAAGTGTTATGCTGATCATAGACTTCGTGCCTTCAGATTTGGTGTTGGCGATCATATTTTCCTTTGAGTTTTACCCATGAAGGGTGTGATGAGGTTTGGGAAGAGAGGCAAACTTAGCCCTAGGTATATTGGTCCATGAGATTCTTTGGACTATTGGTGATGTGGCTTATGAGTTGGATTTGCCCCTTGATCTATCATATATTCATCTAGTTTTTCATATTTCTATGCCTCGCCGTTATATTCTTGATGAATCTCATGAAATTTATTGGTAATCAGTTCAGTTAGATTAGCGATTGTCCTTTGTTGAGGAGTCAGTCTCCTTTTTGGCTAGAGATGTTAGGCGGTTGCGCTAGCAAGTTATCCATGTGGTTAAGGTTCAGTGGATACATCAACCTGTAGATGAGACTACTTCGGAGGTCAAGTCTGATATTCTTTAACCTCAGATCTTCATTGATTCAGGTATTTCTTTGTCTTTGTTCGAAGACGAACTAGATTTTTAGTGGTGGATGATGTAACGACCAAAAAATTTGGTGAAATGTGTGATTTTGAATGATTTGACTATTTTACCCTCTCTGTATTTACATTACAGTATTTATGTGGTGTGGGAGTAATTGGCATGATTTTCCATGCATTTTGGTTGCATTTATGCAATATTGTCTTTTTGCTAGCTTTGAGAACCTTATTTTAGGATTATGGGAATATCTTTAAATCCATGCGACGGATGGCTAAACGGACTGCGACAGAAGCTCTAGAATATCAATTTTAGGCTAGGTATACCTTTGGTTCGGGTCTCGTGCACCCGAGCTCATTTTGACCTATTGATTGGAAAGTTGAAAAATTGAAAATATGTGTGTAGGATCCACATTTGATCGAAACGCCCTCGGATAAAAAAATTGACTTCACCAGCAGATTCGGAATATCTGTTTCAGGGTGTTAGCATATTTGGTATGATTTTACGGCTTTTAAATCTCACTTCAACCCTCGGTTTAGAAAATTGTGATTTCGGATTTTGGGGGTCAATTTTGTGAAAACGATGTTTTTTTGTAAATCTAAAATCGTAATCACATCTGTAACGTCAAATTTAGTATGGTTGCATAGTTTTTTTGCATGTATCAGACTCCGAATGAATCCCGGGCACCTCGTCGAAGTCTGATCGTCCAAAAAAAACTGATATTGCAGAAAAATCTGCACCTCCTTATGGCTCATTTTGTTTATTTTCATCATGCTTTTTGAGAGTTACCCTAAAATAGTGTAGGAGCTTAAAAGTGAAGCTTGTGGGAGCTTGGATAGCTAGATTAACATCTAATTTTTGGTTTTATTACAGATATAAGATAAGAATTCACCATCTTCTTAGTAATTTATTGATTGATTTCTCAAAACCCAAAAACTTAGGGCTTGATTTTTAAACCCTTATTTAATTTTTTTTCCCTTGAATAATATTTTTATCTTATAATTACTAGTTTTTCATCAATTTAACCCTTAAAACAACTATAATTCTTGATTTTAACCAGATTTCAAAGATTTTTACCCTGCAAAGCTTTAAAATGGTTTTTCTTCAATTTGAAACTCATTTTTTACTCGATTTGACTTGATTTTTCTGGTATAGATTCCTAAAAATATGAGGAACGTGTTTTTGAAGTAAAATTCTGATTTTGCCCTTCTTTTTTGAAAATTCGTTTCAGGGGTCCATTTTGATTTTGAACCAAAAGTAGTCAATATGGATGTTGTTGGTTTTGTTTTGACACATAGATTTTATATTTGATATTTTTAGTGAAGTTCGAAATCGTTCATGAAAATTAAGGTCGTGAATTCAAAGTGTAGCGGATCGATTTCGGCTTTTGAGGTAGGTTATGGCTTAACTCTTTTAGACTAGACTAGGTAGTAAATGATGATACATTTTGTATGCTAAGGGTGGGAAATAATCATGAAAATAACTATCTATGTGTTGTACCCGTGTGGGGGTCTATATGTGATGTAATTATCGAAATTGAGATATAATGTGATATGTGTGACCATGTGGGGTTCTACGTGATATCGATAGCCTTGAATATATGTGAATAATTGTATTGTGTTGTCAAAATGTTTAATGTGTTACCATTGGTGTTTTGTGATTTTATTCATACTTTATTGACATACAAGACATGTGGAAATTCATGGATTAAACGAAAATAATGAGTGGATATGGGCTCACATGGTTGTGGAAATGTATCATTGGGGTTGATTATGGAAATATATCTATGGTTGGTGGTGAAAATACTTATTATGATTGATTCTGAGCATTACATCCTCATATCATACTCATTCATGAAACATTGGTACCACTATGGAAACACTTGAGTAACACTGACAACACCTTCTTAAAAACCCTCCCCGAGGGATTTCGGCGAGGAGATATTGCAACACCTTATAAAACCTTTTTCGAGGGATTTACCGAAAAGGAGATATGAGATATGTGGATTGTATACGAGTTGACGAACCCCCCATGGGTCCTATGTTGGGAGGCTTGCCCCCGTAGGTATATACAGGGATTATGCGACGATCCCGAAGTTTGTGTGATGATCTCGTGCATCATCATTATCATCATCATATACATTGCACTTACTTTATTGTGTTTATATGATGTTGTATTGTCATATTGACTTGTCATTTATGTAATTGTCTTATCTTCTTTTACTTGTATTTGATGATCTTGTATATGCATGTTCCCCTTACTCTACTTATATGTGATATAATGTATATTTGTATTATATCTGATTGTGATGTTGCAATATATGTGATATATTAGAACTGTTAGTGTAAGCGGTGTGGACTACCGTTGTGGGATATTTTCTGATTGCAAGTGACGTGCCCTTAGTGTATATTTTGTATGCTTTATTAACTACTTTGCTTGGTCGACCTATGATACCTATTGAGTACAAGTGGACCGTACTCATGCCTACTGCGCCCTTTCGGTGCAGGTCCTAGCTCGAATGCACCTAAACTTGCTTGACTCGGACGATTGTTGGAGCTTACAAGATAGCGATCGGACATTCATTCGTCCGAAGTTCACCTCTATATTTCTATAGTAGTTATGTCTTTATCAGTGTTCGGAGACCGATATTATTTCTTTGTGGTTATTTTTCTGATATATTTGACTCTTAAATTGTATTAGTAGTTATTACACTATTGACACCTGGTTTTGGGAACGATTGGTATTTTAAATAAGTTCTTTTCACATTGTTATGATTACTTATATGGTTCGATTTTGTTCTAGAAGTCTTACCTTGGATATTTCTGTCTTTTTCTCTTTTTGTATCGATTTGGATGATAGGCTTACTTGTCAAGATACGCCGCGACAAGTGTCATCATGACCTTCATTTTTGGATCGTGACAAAATATGCACTGATACATTCTTTTTTGATTGTATTTAAAAAAAATACTTGTTTTTACTTGATTGATAAAAAAGAGAATAACAATTACAATATAAATTTGTATTTGATAGTTAGAAAAAAAAAAACAATGAAAAGCACGTATTATTTTTTTTAAAGAAAGGAGCTGCAACAAAAAATATAGCAAATGTAGAAGAAAAAACGTGTAGCAAAATTGAAAAAGGAAAAAAAGAAAACATGGTAAAGTCAGCAGAAAGCGACGAACAGAAGTGATTCAATAAGTTATATAAAACCAAGTTTAAGTAGAGGCATTAAGAAAAAAATTAGAAAATTAAATTATTTTCAAACATTCTTTCTTTCCTAATTTAGATCACACCATTCGATTTTTGAGAATCAAATGAATATATAAATGTAACATTCTTTTTAAAATAAATTAATAAAAAGAATTGTACCACCTAAATTAAAATAAATCACATATATATTACTTAAAATTCTATATATTAGAAACGTCAGTTACGACATATATGCTTAATGTAAAAAATTTCAAAGATAAAGAGTGCGTTTGGTATGACGAAAAATATCTTCTGAAAAATGTTTTTCAATTTTCATATGTTTGATTAGCTTATATATTTTGGAAGATGTTTTTCAAATCAATTTATTTTCCTCAAATCTAAGAAAATGGACTTTCCTTCAAAAAGTAAGCAAAACATTTTTCATAACTCTCCTTCAACCTCACTCTCAAGTTGAAATGATCATACAACTATCAAAATCACCCATCCCTACCCCCGACACTAGGAGTGGCAACGGACCGGAACCGGTACCGCTGGGCTGGTTTGATCGGAATCGAAACCGATACCAGTACAGCTATACTGAAGTTCGTCGTCGGAACCGATACTATCAAAACCAAAATATCGAACATTTTTGTTGGTCTGCACCGTTGACCGGCACCGGAGCTATACCGGAAGAGATGGTCGGTGCTTTATTGCTCTTTTTTTTTTTAATTAAACGTGAACTAATATCCTTTACTTATGTGATCTGTCACTTTTTTTTTCTTTTTAATTTAAATTATATATATATATATATATATATATTAACTTATACAATTTATATAACTTATATTTTATTAATATAATATATTAATATAACATTTTTATTGACGTTTTTTTAATAAGTTTAAGTTTAATATATCTTAAAAAGTTTAAAACTTTAACTTAAAAATATATCTTTAAATTTAAGTTAATAAATATAACATGTTTTGATATATCTTAAACGTAAAAAATATTTCTTTAAGTTTAAGTTAATATAATATTTTTAATAATTTTAAGAATTTAAATTATATATATATATATATATATATATATATATATATATATAATTTTTAAGTTATAAAGTTAAAATTTTTCCTAACTTTATAAAGTTAAAAGTATTAAACTTTTTTTCCCCATGACTTCAAAGTTACAAATATAAACTTTGTAATTTCAGCTAAGATAATTGCATCAAACAAAAGATAAATTTTAAAATAAAATTAAGGCGAATAGTCATTATATTTATTCAAATTTCGTACGTTGTACATTTATTACAAAAATTAAAATAAAATCTAATCTATGCAGCCACCTTCTAGGAAGGGTTCTGTTTGAAATAGATTTTTATTATAGAATCTTATTAATATATAAAATGTCCATAATATTCTTGGTGTAACTTTTATATTCCTTCGGCAGATAAATTTTCTGGAATTGATCTTTTTCCTTATTCCTCCATTGCTTCCATTCCATCATCACTATTTTCCTCAAAAATTTCATCTATTTCGTCTTCAATTAGGACGGTAATTTTGGGAACCCAAAATTTTTTCGTTCGGCATTGATCCAATCTCTAAATAATATCGAAATCTCCAAACTATCATTTACTAACAAATATCGATGATCTCCAGTTATAAATCTTCTTGCGCTAAAAGCTTGCTCCGGATCAACTAAGAAACTTAAAGTTGATAGCACATCTCGAACCATCCTTGAAAGTTTTGGAAATTGTCTGATACGGGTCTCCACTATGATAAAAGTTGTTGTTTTTCAGTTTCATCTCTAATATTTTTCCGATCTTGAGAAAGATACGAATCAAAATCATTACTCCTACAACATTGAAGACCTAGTTCTTCACTCATCTTGTCATCTAAATCATCATATCTATATCTAAAGGTAGGAGGTTCGACCGGCGCAATATTTTATTTCATAACTTGATACAAGTTATATGAACTCCTAGATTTAGGCACTATGCTATCACAACAAGTGTCAACTGATGGCTTTTCACGAGGTCCAATTTCTAAATTATTGTATAATTTTTTAACCAACATCATTACACCATATTCTTTGTAAAATGGGTTCAATAAAGTAGCTGTCAAATAAATTTGTCGAATAGGAAAATAATACTTTTTAAATTTATAAATCATAGCTTCAATTGCTTCTTTGTAAGGGCAATGTTTTTTATATTCAGCAAATACTTTAAAATAGCAGTAATAGTTACTAAAAAAATAGTTGAAGTATATTGAGCAGATATTGTGTTCGTAACTTGATAAGAAGTTTTCAAGAATTTATAAATTTCTTCTACTTCAACCCAATCATTTTCATCTAGCATTAAATTAACATCCTAATTATAAGCATTATAAACTAATTGTATAGGTTTACGGTATATAAAAGCAACTTCAAGCATTTGAAACAAAAAAATTCATCTAGCACGAACTTCTTTTGGAACTTTTCTATATGGAAGGTCACATTGTCTACATTTATATCTAAAATCATCCATCACACCTTTTTTTATTTTTAAAAATATAATTACAAGCAATTCGAACTTTCCAACAACCATTTTCAAACAACACAACACCATCATGTACTATCAAATTTAAAATATGTGCACAGCACATCTAACATGAAAATGACCTTCATCCATAGGACATAGTCTAGTTTTTAACTCTTCAACAGCTTTGAAATTATTAGAAGCATTATCTAATGTGCATGCCATAAATTTATCAACAAATCTAAAATATTTCATGCTATCAACTATTGTATTACCTATAAAGATACCGGTTTTAGTATCGTCAATATATTTATAAGCAATAATTCTTTTTTGCATGTTCCAATTGTGATCAATCCAATGAGCCGTGAGAGTAAAATAATCATTAGCGACAATAATACGATCCAAATCAGAAGTAATAGATATTCTACCATCAAATTTATCAAATAAGCAATGAAGAAAATGACAATGTTCAGCTTGAAATTTAAAAATATTATTTTTAATTGTATTTTGTGAAAAAAATTTACAAAATGGATTACATGATCGTTGAATATAATGAATAAAATCGAGATGCGAAGGAAAACTAGAAGACAAACCCATAACAGCAATCATTTTCGCTAGTTCTTCTCTATCTAAATCTTCACTATTTATTGATAATAAACTTGAGCCAGCCGGGTTAAACATGTCTAAACACGTTTGAACCATATTACCTCCTACAGATTCTTACGTCAATGGTGTTGTAACGCCCCAAAAATCTGTCCCAAGATGTCACACGGTTCTTAGGACCACAAGTGATCCCAAGCTAACCCTTATACTGGCAAACTCATGAGCAACTAAATAAGATACATACAACTAAACAAAATAGGCGGAATATACAACTATAGTTGAATATGATAAATACAATTGTAGGAAAATGTTTACAATACTTTATGTAAAGCCAAAACTGAAATAAAATACAACTCTACTTACTGTCTATGAAACCTCTACTAATACTGACTTTAAGTAGCCGGGACATGACCCCCAGCTATCCCTAATCAATACGACTGAATAAAAGAGAAGCTATAAAATTATACTTGACTCAAGTTCTTGAATCAAAAGAACCCATCACCTGTGAAAGCTGCAAACTGTCTGAGTCTGAATGTGCATACTACAATTTGTCCCTACATTATGAGACAATGTAGCACATAGACGTATATGTGGATTAATACTTTGAGGATGTACTGAGTATATGTGGGTGAATGCATAAGTAAAACATCAACTCTTCATCATAATTTATAAAACAATGCATGCTAAATGAAAATGGCTCACATAGGCTAGAATATTTGAAATACTGAAATATATAGCAATAAGAAGCAAGACATGCTTTATAAATCTCGTGAGCCAAAATATTTAGTTCTAAAACTATACTTGTATTCTTTCTTTAAAGCATACTTCTGAGTGTAGAAAGGACTCACTTCTTAAATCTGAAATCTGAAACTAATATCCTTCGATAAAGCATGATCTGATTAAAACTTGTGAGCCTTCACACTTAGTTTTCTAAAAGTTTCTCTATCATTCTTTTCTTTTGAAACTTAGAGACTTTGAGAGCTTTAGAAATATTTTTGGAACTTTGGGACTTAGGAAATTTGGAAATCTTAACACCATAGCTTTTCAAAACATATACTTTTATCTTAAAGAGAGTAGGGAACTTCTTTTGGGAGCTTCTTCTAACCGACGTTGTTACATGGAGTCCAACGTCTTGCCCACGTTGGGGAGAGTTGTTCTACCCTTGCCATCGGAATAGAATCTTAACTTTAGTGATTACTGTCTTAGCTCATGAACCTACGGGGGCACGTAGTTTTGAGACGTGAGACCTTGGAATCATACCCAACTCGGTGCTAAATACTACTCCTATACTTATGGCTCAAAACTTTTAGGAAATCCACCTTAAAACAATATAAGGGTCTATAATAAAGACCAATTATATTATTCTTTACTTTAAATCATGAACAATGTGGATTCCTATCGTAGCTTAGGATCAAAAGATCAAACTTTGCTTTTGAAAGCACTTATCAAAACTTGTCAATGAAACTTGAGATCATAATCTCCTTATAAACTCGTACTTAGGATTCAATATATATATAAATATATATATATATATATATATATATATATATATATATATATATATATATATATATATAACTTCAATGCATCAATAATCATATTCAACTTCATACTCAAAATCAACTTAAAAGCTTTCAACAAATCTCAATCAAAATAGTGGAATATAACTCATAATATGAATCTCATGGCTTCAAACATGAACATGTATAAATCTCTTGCAATGGAAGCTTTAAATGACATGATAATCTCATAAACAATAATAATAGGAATTGGGTATCAACTCTAACTTGCAAATCATGTAAAATTTTATAAAAAAAATTAAATCTTTGGGCACAAGGACGAAAGATTTGTCCTTGTTTAAACCCCACATACCTCAATTGATGAACAAGCTTGGTTTAAGGTGTTACTTGTGCCATTGAAGGTTGATTCTTGGAATTCTTGGCTTGGAAACCTCGAATTTTGAACTAACTTAAGAAATTAACGGTGAAATCTTGAGGATTCTTGAATTGAAAGTTGATGCTTAGGGTTTATGTTTGAGAGAATTTGATGATAAAGGGGTATATTTTGCTCAACAGCAGCTTTAAATCCTCTGTTTTTACGACTTGGGTGAATAAGCAAAAGACCAAATTGCCCTTGGAGTTTAAAATTCATAACTGAAACACCATTTAAGGCTTTACCACGACGTGGTGACTGTGTCATCGCGATACCTACCGCGACGCGGTGAAATCGCGGTGACTTACTGGAAATGGACAAATGCCGATTTGACGTCCATCGCGATGTGGTGCCATTCCCATCGCTATTCTCACTGCGACGCAGTCCAATCGCGGTGGGCTACTAGAATTCGACAATTGTCGATTTAGCACTCACCGCGATGCGGTGGTTTGTCCATCGAGAATACTGATTACTAAAAATGCTCTAACTTCTTCACCGAGTATCGGATTTAGGTGAATTTAGTATCGATGGAAAGTTTATTCAATTTCCCACTTGATAAAAAGTTGAAATCTAAGGAATTCCATAGAAAATAAACATAACTCATTTTAGAAGCCAACACTTGGCATTTTAGGGACGAAATTTAGCTAGGAAACTTTAGGGTATTACAGATGTACCATCTTTTTTTACCTTAGCCTCATTTTTAGACGAATAAATTCTTTATTACATTTCAGCAAATGCGTAGTTAGCAATCCTATCGTGCCATTCTTTCCTCCGGTTGAATGTTTAAAAACTCTAAGCGGTACTTTTTACCTTATCATGCTCCATAAATTTTCAAACTAAAGACCTTTTAGTAAGTCCGGTACCTTTGGCCCTAGTAAATTCTGGTAAAGGGGGAAGTTCTTCACCGTGTTTCGATAATTTTGTAACCAGACTAGTAGGGATTACCCAACTCTTGTTCTTCTATATCATCTTCTTCTGGTAAGTCTTCCTCAAAATTATCATAACGCCTACTTAGGGTCTCATGGTCTATTTCCATACCAATACCAACAACAAAACCATTAGGTTGTGATAAAGAAGTTTCACTAAATCTAGGCGGTAATGAACTAGTAATAACCTTATTTTTTTTATTTCTACGAAAAAACTTACCAAAGATTGGTTTTTTACAACAACTATTTTTATAGGAATCCATAATTAAATTTAAATATTAAAACAAGCAATATAAATATTATAAACTAAAAAATTAATGCAAGTAAATAAATGTAGATACTAAAAAATAAAAATATGGATGTTAAAGTAAATAAAAAGAGATTAAAGTTGAAACGAATATGCCGAACGTCTGCGTAAAAGCAGACGTATACCAAGTGTCGAAATTAAAAGATGATAATTGAAGCTTGTAATATCTTCAAGAAAATCTTCAATTCCAACTAATGCAATAACTATAAATATTTAGAGAGAGTTTGAGAATATTAAGAGAGAGTGTGAGAAATTGAGAATATTTGTGAGGGAAAAGAATAAATATAGAGGGTAATTTAAGTAAAAATTTTAAGGGGATGGTGGGGTAATTGGGTTTGGGGAGGGGGAGCAACGGCTAAATTGAAACGGCCAAATGACCAAAATTTAAAAAAAAAAAAATTGTAACGATCTTCACATCGCCGGACCGATCAACTGGTACCGGAATCGAAATTACCAAAAATTTTTGGATAGACGCACCGGTACCGTATTCTGAACCATTGGGTACCAGTTGCAATCGATACCGCTGTGTTACGGGTACCGGAACGTCACTGAAAACAAAAGTAACGGACCGGAACGAAAAATTTCATTTCCGTTGCCATCCTTACCCGACACTCAATCCCCTACCACCCCTACCTCCCATCACCCCCAATACAAAAAACATATTTATTTTTAAAAAAAAAATATTCCAAATTTTTTTCTTCGCCCCGACCTTCAACTCCCTACTAGCTCCCCACCCCAAAAAGAAATATTTAACTTTTTTAAAAAAAATCAAACTTTTTCTTACCCCACCCTCTACCCAACCCCCAACACTACCATCCCACCCCCAACCCTAAAAAAAGTAGAATTTTTAAATATGTTTTTTCAAAAAAAATCAATTTTTTTGTTAACCCACCCTCACACCCTACCCCCAACCGTCCCACTAGTCGCCCCACGCCTCCCCTCCAAAAAGTTTTCTTATTTTAAATTTTTCAAAAAAAATCTCAAAACTTTTTTCTTACCTCACTCCTATCACCTATTCTGACACCCCCCCCCCCCCATACCCCACCCCACGCAACACACACATGCCAAAACCCCTCATCAAAAAAAAAATTAAATTTTTAATTTATTTTTTAAAAATGTTTCAAATTCTTTTCTCACCCTATCTTTCTTATCCTATTCATTCTCATTGTTTTTTGTTAAATACTATATATAAATATTTTTAAAAAATATTTTCTATTTGCATAACGAACACAAGAATATAAGTCGTTCAAAGCGAAAGAAGTTCCGATCACAGCTTCTCAAACAAAACGAATTAGGGGAAAAAGAGCATTTATTATAGAGTATATAACTTCGATCATAGGGATCAATTTCTAGTCGCATAGCTTCATAATAATTTGCAAAGCTTCCGCATAATTTCCTTCGGATTGAGCCGACATCCGTTACGGTCGTCATTCAATTGAAAGAATCTCCGTTCCAGAACCGTACGTGAGAATTTCACCTCATACGGCTCCTTCCTTATGTGCATAATGAGAATAATACATAGAATCAAAAAAAAAAAAAGATTTAAAGCCTGAGTCAATCGATAGTTGGGATAAGTAAGAAACCTAACTTGGCTTTTGAATTTGTAATTGATGGAGCAAGCGATAATTCAAAATGGTAGCGCTTTCTAAAGGGGTAGCACATTATAATAGTAGTTCACTCTTAGACATCAAAGAGCTCAGTTTACTACGCTACATGTCTAGGAAGAAGATCTCACACACACATATATATATATATGGAAGTCCTCAGAAGAAATATACATATTCCATATCAAGCCAAGTTCCCGAACTTCTGAGTAGCAACATATGTGCAAGCAAATGCTAATATAGTAATAGAGAAAATACTGATTCACCCTGAGAAAGAATTGCCTCATAGAAAACCAAGTAGAGGGGGAGAATTGAATCAACAAAAACACAAGTTACTGAAGCCACTATTATACTTGTATCCCCTTATTACCATGAAAGAATAACATGCAGAATATGAATGAGCGGAACTATGATTTAAAAATGTTTTTGAGTCTATAAACTATTTAATCTGGGATTGAACTTCTGAGGCCACTAACAAAGTAATATAGCAAGTAAGAGTTACTTTTTCTCTGGTTATTCCCTTGTGACTGTAGCTTTCAATAAGGATTAAAATATTGTATTGTCAATATTCAGAGTTACCCAATTATTACATGTCAATTCTCATGTTTACCGCTTATAAGTTCATGAAAACTAGATAGGACAAGGGAATGAGGAACGGTAGGAGAAAAGGAAAATAATGTAGGAAATAATTTCACAAATAATACAACACTCAGACCAACCTGGTCGTTATGGATTAAGATTATTCTGCCTAAGAACCATCTTTTCCTCAATGGATTTTTTGAATATCTCATGATGAATATGTACTTTCCTAAATCGATTGAAATGAATTTATAGGTTAGGAGTGCCATTGGCCTGACGTTTGAATTTGTAATTGATAGAGAAAGCGATAAATTCAAAATGGTAGAGCTTCAGAAAGGTAGCACATTATAATAATACTTCACTATTAGACATTGCAGAAGAACTGAGTTTACTACATTATACACGCTGGTTCATTTTGCTTTTAGGAGACATTAAAAAGTGAAGATTCACAAATCTTGTGCCATAGAAGTGGAAGAAAAAACTAATAAATAGGCAAGAGAGGGTTGTTCAGCACTTCCCCTTTTTAGATATAAACTTCATATTAGATTGAATCTATAGCTAAAAGTGCGAAAATAACTAATGCAACATGGCATTTCCTCAGAACTGCCTGCCTGCAAATACTCGAATGATTAAAGAAAGATTCTGAGCAAATTGTTCGAGTAATTATACTCTACATACATTACACGACATTCATAAGCAAAGCTGGCTAGGCCAAAGCTTATTTGTGATCCCCACAGATCCCAAGCACATTTATACCTGATCTTTCTTTATTACAAGAGCTGGATACATAAACCAACTGTTTATCTACACAATCTTATCGATAGGAGTCGGCAACGGCATTCACAGCAGCTGCATTTTTGTCTCTAGGAAAGCTCTTAAGCTTGAATTCTTTTCCTCAACATCTCTAAATTTAGCTCTCCTACCATGACCTGATGAACAAGAAAATACTGGGTAAACTCTTCATCTAATTGCTCGGTTCAAAAGAGGAGAAAAGGTGATTCTGTATTAAACAAATGCCGACATGAGGGTCTAGAAGCACTGCCACATCTTTGTGCTGTAAAGCTGAAACGACAGTTCTATGCAGATATTTTCAAGTGTCATCAAATGAGTAAGTGCCTCAATCTGTAGGTCTACTAAAAAGCCTTTTGGTAAACACGGCCAAGGCCCCCACTGAACAATTCATAATAGCTGCAACTTGAATTTTACATTAAAAAGGAAAACAGCAATTAGGGGTGCCAATTTTGAAAAATGAAACTACAACCTAACTGTCCAGAGAGTGAGTGGACATGTAGGCTTATGACAAATTGCTCAACCTATCTTGACCCAACCATCTAGATGTAAGTAATGTGGATAGATAAGATCAGATCACTACCTCAAAACTCATTTTGACCAACCCATCTATTTGATACCCTAAGATAAGTCAATTTTAACCCCCGAAGCTCTTACTTGTCCACGCTTAAGTTGGACGGAGCTGGCTGTGTTGTTATTCTACCTATCTGAACCCAACTCATTTTAGTCCTAGTTAGTTTGATCAGCTAGTTCAAGACCTATTTATTAGTTCAAACCATTTTGCTTTTCCGATTAAATTAAAAGACAACGCACTGCTGCTCAATATAAGGTGAAGGTTATGATGGTCAAGAACTAAAAGGTAAGATACTAAAATAACAAAGATGGTGAAAGGTATGTGATCTGCCAGCAGAAGATGAGGGGAAGTTGTATCTGAGTCGAACACTACACTCAGAGACTTCTCAAAGCTCAAACCACAGAACAATGGTCTGCAAACAGAAGACTAGGGAAAGCTGTATCCAAGTCACACACTACACTTAGACATCTCAAAGCTCAAACCACAGATAAATGGTTTACCAAGTAATAACTTGCACATGCTAATTACCATTACTTGGTACTAATATGTTCCTAGTGTCCTGTTGATTTGCAGTGAGGCTTCACTTAGCTCTTCGAATTAGTTTAGAAACACGCAAACAGGTCAAAATTCTATATAACAAGCATTACTCACCCGGAAGTATCCATTCAAAATCCAAGTCGAGCATCAACTTCACACTGTTCAATTGCTTGGGCACTGCAAACATCATGGGAGATGATATCAGATGTCACGCTAAATCAACATTAATAGGTAGTAAGAAAACTAAAGCTAAATAAGCGCAGATATGAATGAAGCACTAACTCAAAAAAATTTAAAATATACCCTACAAAAAAAGAGCAAAATCTATCACAGAGAAGGAATAGTTTCTTCCCAGTGCTCATCAATTAAAAAACTGGGTTGAACTGAACCGACAAACCTTCTCACCCGACAAGTGCTCAATCGTGCATCAAAATGGAAGCCATAAAGGGAACATTTGCCGCCTCCACTTACTCTTTTAAGAGTATTATTGAAACCACATCATCCCCACCTCCAATTAAGCAATGACCATGGAGCAGGTTTGCCCACCTTGACACCTGTTAACTATTGTTATGGCCCCTAGTTTTGGATCGAGTCACTGGACAACTAACTTGGAAGTCAGACCTAACGTTATGGTCTAAGCCCTTGTTTTTGTTTCATGACTTACCTATGATTGCTGAATTTTGCAGTTCATTCAGGGAACTGCAGAGGGAACTGCAGACCTGGGAACTTGTTTGAGCAAGTTCCGACTCTCTGATAAAATCCAACTTGTTTTATTAATAACGTCAACTCTCTTAAATAGAGGGTTACACTAGCAAAGAGTCCCAACAAGCTAGAAGTAGAAAAGGCCCTATAAAACTGAATTACCAAGAGTTCTAATCCACTAAGGGAAGTTCTATTCTACTAACAAAATAATTCAAAAAATAAACTTACTATCAGTCCTATTAATTCTAAAATAAACTCATTATCAGTCCTATTAATTCTTGCGTCTGGAATATTAGACAAAAGCATCAATAACATATCCCCTTCCCGAAGAAAAAGCTTGTCCTCAAGCTTGAAGTCTGGAAAGGAAGATTTGAAATGATGCACTGTCTCCCAAGTGTAGTCTTCAACAGATTAGCCGCACCACTGCACCAGAATTTCCCAATTATCACAATTCAGATTCGATCTGAGCACGGAGCAAGGGGTGGGAACAACACGTCCTTCTTCAACTGGAGGAAGGGTAGGTGGAGTTGTAGGTACCGCACCCTTGAATGGCTTAAGAAGTGACACATGAAACACGTCATGAAGTTTGCAACCTGCAGGTAAACCAAGCTGATAAGCAACAGACCCAATGCACTTCAAGACTACAAAAGGACCATAATATTTTGGTGCAAGCTTATCATGGATGAGACTAGCCAAAGTTTTTTGGCGATATAGATGTAGACGTAACCAGACATAAGATCCTATCCTGGAGAAAATTCCACATCACGATGTCCCTTATCATAAACTGTTTTCATCTTGTGTTGCGCCTATTGGAGCTTAGCTCAAAAATCCTGTAAGGCAACATCTCGATCAATTAATGCTCGATCTACGACATCAACTCGAGGTGAACCAGCCATGTAGGATTGCAACCAAGGAGGCTCATGACCATAAACAGCTTGAAATGGGGATGCGTGAAGTGCTGAATGGTACGAAGTGTTGTAGCAAAATTCAGCCCAGGGAATCCACTCTGTCCATTTCGTTGGATCATCACCTACCAAGCATCGCAAATACATCTCTATCGTGCTATTAACAACCTCAGTTTGGTCATCCGATTGTGGATGATAAGCGGATGTAAAGTTTAATTTAGTCCTACATAAACGAAACAATTCTTTCCAGAAGGTACTAGTAAAGAGGGCATCCCGATCACTGACAATTGATGCTGGTATCCCATGTAAACGAACAATATTCTCAAAGAAAATCCTTACTATAGAAATGCATTATATGGATGAGCAAGGGGGATAAAATGTGCATATTTAGAAAATCTGTCCACAACAACCAATAACACTGTTTTACTACCTGATTTTGGCAGGCCATATATGAAATCCATTGAGATATCCGACCAAATTTGATTAGGCAGTTGTAAAGGTTGTAACAGTCCCGCAGGACTTGAATTGACAGACTTATTACGCTGGCAAACTGAACAGGAAGCAACATAATCCTTGACAGTTGTCTTCATAGCTGGCCAATAGAAATCCTTACGAATACGTAGCATGGTCTTCTGAACGCCTTCATGGGGGTTATCATGAATCCCAGAAAAGACAGAATTTACCAATGGTGAGTTGGGCGGGAGATAGACCCTATCTTTGAAGAACAACCACCCATCTTGAAACACCCAATCGTTATACATCTCTCCCTATTCAATTTTAGCTCGAAGTTCCGGAAGAATTGGTGACTGCTTCACCTCTGCCTAGAATTCCTCGAATATCAGAACTTCTGGCTGAAAATAGAAAATAGCATATCTCCAATCTCTTCTCATCGTGATAATGCATCTGCTGCAGTATTCAATCTCCCAGCCTTGTATTCCACCCAAAAATCAAACCCCATCAGCTTGCTAAGCCAACGTTGTTAGAAGAAGTAGTAAGATGTTGATCTAACAGGTATTTAAGGCTGTAATGATCTGTTCGAATTAGAAAGGCTCGACCCAAGAGATAAGGCCTTCAGTGTTGAACTACCTTTATCAAGCCTATCAATTCACGTTCATAAGCTGAAAGTTTCAAGTGTTGGTCAGCTAGCTTACGACTAAAAAAAGCAATGGGGTGTCCTTGTTGTTGAAGAATTGTTCCTATTCCAACACCCGACGCATCACACTCAATAACAAATTCTTCTTAAAGTTTGGTAACTGTAACACTGGGGCAGCAACTAATGCCTTTTTAAGAGTTTCGAAAGAAGCAAGTGCATCGTCATTCCACTTAAAAGCATGTCGCTTAAGCATACTTGTTAAGGGGGAAGCAATCAAACTGTAATTCTTGATGAACTTACGATCATATCCTGTCAAGCCTAAGAATCTTCACAACGCCGTTGTTGATTGTGGTTGAGGCCATTCAACTGACACACCTATGTTGGAGATTGTGTGGCCCAAATAAGCTACTTGATTTTCGCCAAAGGAACATTTGGATTTTTTTAAATAGAGGCAATGAGCTTGCAACAACTCAAAGACGAGTCGGATATGTACCAGATGATCCTTCTAACTCTTGCTATACACAAGGATGTCATCAAAAAATACAAGTACAAATTGACGTAGGTACCTTCGGAATACCTCATCCATCAATGGTTGAAAGGTAGAAGGAGCATTAGTCAACCCGAATGGCATGACAAGGAACTCAAAACGACCGTGATGTGTTTTGAAAGTCGTCTTCTCAATATCTGCAGAATCCATGCGGACTTGATGATAACCCGAGCGAAGATCAAGCTTGGTGAAAAATTGTGTGCCATGCAATTCTTCAAGCAATTCCTCCATGGGAATTTGTCCTTTACTGTTTTGGCATTTAGCTCCCTATAATCCACACAAAAGCGTCATGTTTCATCATGTTTCCGGACCAGCAGTACAGGTGATGAGAATGGGAAACGACTAGGTCGAATAATGCCTTGCTGAAGCATTTGATCACACTGTTACTCAATCTTATCTTTCTGAAAATAAGGGTATCGATAGGGCCGAACTACCACTGGATCAGTTCCCGGTAGTAAACATATGCGATGATCATAAGAACGCATAGGAGGCAGACCTACAGGTTCTTGGAAACGGATAATACTTTCTCGAGATCACCTTGCTTAGAATCCTGCAGAAGATGTAGGTGTGGTTGAAATAATTGTTGTTGTCCATGTAGAATAATCTGCTTCCCTTTTACTTGAAAGCTCATGGTTAATAATGCAAAATCCCACAGAATAGGGTCGAGTGTTTGCAACCACTTGATACCTAGGACAATGTCCAAAGCATCCAAAGGAATCACATATAAATCAACATTGAAGGAATGCTTAGCTACAGAAAATTGGACTGTCGTGCAAATGCCCAAACTGGAAATTTTCTCTTCATTTGCCACTGATACATAGAGATTTCTTCGATGTTGGATAGGCAAATCTAAACGTTGGGCAGTCGTAGAGCTAATAAAATTATGTGTCCTGCCTGAATCAACTAAGCTAAGCAACAACTTCTTATCAATTACAACCCGCATTGCATAGTATCGGCATGTTGTTTGCCTATGATAGCATGGAGTGAGATGGCAGGCTCTCCACTAATCGTTGGTACATCTTCAGATTCCAACTTCTTATCAATTGCAGATTACAACTGCATATTATCTGCAAGTTGTTTGTTTGTGATGGCATGGAGTGAGATGGAAGGCTCTCCACTATCTGTTGTACATCTTCAAATTTTGCATCCTCTATTTTGAGCCAAAATAACTTTCTGCACTGATGGCCTTGAACATAAGGATCATCACAGTTGTAGCACAACCCCTTTGCTAGCCGGGCAACCATCTCGGCACAAGTCAACCTTTTCACAAAAGGATTAGTAGCAGTTACCTTAGGCACCGGAGTTACTGCTGCAGCGGCAATCCTTGAGGTTGAATTATAGCCCCTTTGTGTGCTAGAGGAAATTTGTATCTTCTTCTCAAATGCTCTCGCCAAACTCATTGCTTGTACTAGGTTTAAATGGGTTCTATAATTCAACATCGAGACGAATCAAATCAACAAAACCTGTTGTAAACATATCTACTTGTTGCTCTACACGTACAGATGGTGCACGAGCCAATATCCTTTGGAAGTCCCTTTGATAATCTTCAATAGAACCAGTTTGTTTCAAGTTGATCAATTCCCCTAATGGATTGCTTTTCATTGGTGGGCCAAAGCGAAGAGTATAATATTCTTTGAAGACACCCCATGTTAAATTTGGTTCCTCCAGTTCTAGCTGATAAACCCACAATTGCGCCTCCCCTACCATGTGAAAAACAGCTATGCCTACCTTTTCTTGGTTGGCGGTACGCTGGTTAGCGAAAAATTTCTCACAACGATAAAGCCAAATAAGAGGATCTTCACGACAAGTAGGAAAGTCCAATTTAGTGTATCTGGGAACTATACCTCTTCCTGCATTGTTGTCATCAGTCCCAAGGTGGTGGTTGTTGTTTCTTCCTCCTAGATGCACATCCAGTTGTTCGCTTGTGTTACCGGTTCGTTGGACAGAAGCAGCACTATTGTCTCCAACTTCAACTACCTTTGCACGTGCCGTGGTGCGGATTAAGGTTTCAATTTGTTGAGATAGTTGCTGGAATTTGGCGTCCATCCTTGCTTCCGAAGCTGCTACTTTTGCTTCGGTCTGAGTTTGGGCTTCCAGTAACAGGCTTTGCAGCCTTGCTTCTACAATACTCTCGTCCATGGTAACAGGCTCTGATACCAAATTGTTATGGCCCCTAGTTTTGGACCGAGTCATTGGACAACTAACTTGGAAGTCAGACCTAACATTATGGTCTTTTTGTTTCGTGACTTACCTATGAGTGCTGAATTTTGCAGTTCATTCAGGGAACTGCAGACCTGGAACTACAGACCTGGGAACTTGTTTGAGAAAAACTTTCTGATAAAATCCAACTTGTTTTATTAATAACGTCAACTCTCTTAAATAGAGGGTTACAGTAGCAAAGAGCCCTAACAAGCTAGAAATAGAAAAAGCCCTATAAAACTGAATTACCAAGAGTTCTAATCCACTAAGGGAAGTTCGATTCTACTAACAAAATAATTCAGAAAATAAACTCATTATCAGTCCTATTAATTCTAAAATAAACTCATTAGCAATCCTATTAATTCTTGCGTCTGGAATGTTGTTTCCCGACAAAAGCATCAATAACAACTACTTATTCAGAGTTGTGATTCCTAAGATCAACATTTATTTCCAGATTCATTCGGAGAGTGCATACATCTGCTTATTGAATAAGATGTATATCACAAGTCTCTTATTTACAAGATGGAAGAATCGTTGATATGGTCTTTAAACTATTAGGAGTATCTTCATGAATGAATGTAGGACGGATATTTGGATGTATCAATCTCTCCTTGCACAGAATTTATTTCAGGTCCACGGCTAAAGGTGAAGCAGGCAAAAATAATGCAAGGGATCGTAAACAATCAATACTTGGAAGCAGCGCCCAGTTCCATTTGGCTGATATATGCATTTACTATGTAAGTTTCACTGAGCATTGTCCAGGTAATTTTCACTGGAATACGCTCCCCCAACATTAACTCTATTAGGGGAAATCTCCAGCCTACATCCATTGGTCATCTCATTGTGACTACAACAACAACAATAACACCATACATAATAAAAATGCCAAGAGCATGCACCTGAAAGCTTGTTGTATCTCTCGAAAATGGTCCAGCCACGCTCACCCATCGCAAAGTGGTCCCCAGTAAAAAGTATGTTCCTTGGTTTGTATAGCAAGCATACCGACCCCTGCCATTATGATAGAACCACAAAACAGAGTTAGCATTGGTAATTTAAAAGTCCGAACCATGATATTGCAAAGGTGACTAGAAAGAATCATTGGTAATTTAAAAGTTCAAGGGTGCGTGTGGGATCCTCCAAAAATAATGTATTTTTGAAGGATCCGACACAGGTGCGGCAACATTTTTAAAGAGTCCGAGCAACTTAAGAGTCACAGTATAATGTTGAGATGACAAACACATTGATCCTTAAATTACACTGATAAAAAGTTATTGCATGTCAATATACAATTGGTAACCTAAAAGTTTGACCACCATGAATTCACAAAGATAACACGAACGAATTCTCAGACCACTAATAAAATGTTGAGATCACAATTATATTGGACCCCAAAGTAACAAGATAAACAATGAACTATATGTCGATTAAACGACAAAGGTAAAAGAACAATTTACACACTTCTGTATGTCCAGGTGTATGTACAAGTGTGACATCGTCACTGAGGCTCCATGGTCCACTCCCCTCCAGCTTAATCTCTACAGCAGCAGTTGAATGATCTACCTGAAATCAATTTAATGCCAATATCATTATCTAGGATTGTAAATCCATCTTATAAGAGATAAAAACAAGAAAAAAACTACCACTAGCAAAGAGAAACAACTTACCATATACATCAGAAGTGATGCAAAGGAGTCACCTAAGTAAAGCACACTACAACTCACAAAGCACACTGGCTTTAGTATGACTCGCTTCTTATCATAAGTAATAGTTTGAGGTTAACACCAAAAGGGATGCAAAACGAGTTGACTTGTTACTAAAGAGAAAAAAGATAATGGTAGCAGATGAACTTGAGCTCTATTGATCATTGTATTGTATTGGTTTTTATACAGAAAAGTGTATATACACAAAATTGAGCAAAAATACGAGCTTAAAGAAAATCTAGGTAATGGAGAAGCCTACGTGAAAACAATCCTAAAGATAAGGAAGCTGATAAGTACAAAATAACATCAAAACCAGAATAACAGAGAGTCCTAAACTAAAGGAGATTTGTTAGCCTTTATTACGCCCCCACAAGTTGGCGTGGAGGTCTACTGATGTTAGGCGTATTTCTATGTCTCTACATAATACTTTACTTGCATTTCTACCACTTTTGAGTGCTATATGATGTTAAATATGTTTTAACTCATGATGATTAGGAGGCATTTGACTAATTTGAGTTTGAATGATGCATGTAGGTACTTGGAGGATGAAAATGCACCCTTATGGAGGACGATTACATAAAAATCTACCAGCTGTTGGAAATCAAAGGCTCAGTGTAGCGCATGCTCTATCGCGTCCAAACTGGCCGCATGGGCCAATGCGCTGATACAAGTGTAGCAGGTTAAGAAGAGGCAAAAACATTTAGGACTCAAAGTTAGTTAAGTCTGTTAGTTATTGCAGCAGTTGGTTGTTTTTATGGTTGTTTTTACTGTGTAACAGAATCACTGTAGAAGAGTCCAAGAGTTAGGTAGGCGGTTATTGATCAATGATTAGCCATAAATACTCAAGTGTAATGATTCACAGCTATTCAGAAATAATAATACAACTCTTCCTCTCTTATTCTTCTCAAGTTAGCTATTTTCTCGGTTAATACCCTGATTTTAGCTCTCTCCTTCCTCAAGGTTAACCTCCTAGATTGATTTAGTTCTTTGAGGTGCATCAATTGGTACCAGAGCTCGTGATTCTCAGCTGAATAATCATGGTTGTGCGTGATAAAAAGTCGATAAATCAACAAAAGAGGTCAATGGGAAATTGTCACAAATCCAAGATCAATTGTGATGGATGGAATGTAGAGTATGAATGATCGAAATGCGCGTACAAGTAAGGAAGGAATTAATGGAGATTAAACAAGCTTTGGGAAATTGGAATCAGAAGGAAAGAAATGTAAATGAAGGCAGGGCTGAATCTTCAGTAGGTGGTGATGAACCAAGAGGGCAAGGTTGTTTCCAGCAGAACAGAGAATTTCAAGATTCTAATGGTAAATTTCTTACAGTTGTTCTAAGCTTGAATTCCCTCGATTTTCTGGCCATGATTTGTGAACTTGGTTGTATAAAGTGGACCAGTTTTTTTTTTTTCCCACGAATGAGGTTCCACCTGATCAAATAGTTAGGGTAGCTTCAATTCATCTAGATGGTGATGTTATAGCCTGGCATTGGTCATATATGAGATCTAGAACTGCTGGAAAAGATCCTTCTTGATCCGAGTATTTACTGGACATTAATGATAGATTTGGTGATAGTTTTGAAGACCCAATGAAAGGCATTAAGAATCTACAACAGACTGGTAGTGTGAAGGCTTATCAAGCTGAGTTTGACAGGTTGTTATGTGGTGTTAATTTGTCTGATGAAAATGCCTTGAGTTATTGCTTAGGAGGGTTGAAACTTGAACTTAACAAAGCCGTTAGGATTCAGACTCCAACAACACTTCGCCAAGCCTACAAAATCACTAGATTGCAAGAAGAGGTTTTTGAAGCTCAAGTTCAATCTTGGGGTTTCAAGATGCTAGGCCTATTACCTACCCCTAAACCTCCCTTCCAACCAAGATCCTCTAATAACACACCTGTAGTTAAGAAAAATATTGGGACTAATCAGATGACTAGTCAGATGGTACATCAAAATGCTGGTAGAAGAAGACTTTCTGTTGCTGAAATGAATGATAAAAGGGCAAAAGGCCTTCTTCTTTTTTGTGATGAACCTTATGTACAAAGGCATTACTGTAGAAGTAAGAAGCAATTGTATATGGTAGAGGTCTTGGAAAATGAAGATACTGCAGAGATAAGTGATGGTGATGTAGTGCAAGAATTGTTGAATGAACCTTGCTTTTACTGGTGTTTCTGGTTATCAAACTAGTAGTCACAGGGTACCATGGGAAAAGGCCCTTACAGGTGTTAATTGACACTGAAGTACACATAATTTCATTGATTAATCTATAGCCACAAGGTTGGGTTGTCAGGCTGATTCTACAGTGGAACAATCTATCAATATTGCAGATGGTAAAAAAGTGCAGACTGCGGCTGTGTGTAAAAATCTGAAGTGGTGGTTACTACAGGGTACCACCTTTTCTTCAGACTTACTGTTATTACCTTTAGGAAATGTGGATATCGTCTTGGAAGTTTAGTGGTTAAGGTCATTAACTGAATTTGTTTACAAGGGAAAGAAATATGTGTTGAGAGGAGCTAGTGATAAACTTAAGACTGTTAAGGCAAAGAAGGTGATTAAACAAGAAGCACAAGCTGCCCAATTGTTCATGTTATCACTGGTGGATAATACAACAGCTGACACTAGTTGCTAAAACATCCAAGCTACTTCCTACTTCATCTACTGGTATAGATCCTGCTTTAGATTCTCTAATTAATTAGTACTCTTGTTTGTTTGAAATACCTAGCACACTCCTCCACATAGAGCTTTTCATTTGATCACAGAATTCCATTAATTGAGTCTGTTAGTCCAGACAGTAAAAGACCTTACAGATATCCGGCTTTTAAGAAGGATATCATTGAGAAACTTGTGCAAAAATTGATGGAACAAGGGGTAATACAATACAGTACTAGCCCTTGTGCTTCCCCTTGGTGTTAGTAGGAAAAAAAATGGTACATGGATACTTTGTGTGGATTATACAAGCTTGAATCAATTGACTATCAAAGATAAGTTCTCAATACCAATGATTGAAGACTTGCTTGATGAATTAGGGGGTGATGTGTTGTTTTCCAAAATAGACTTGAGGACAGGGTATCATCAGCAGAGAATGGACAAGAATGATACTTATAAAACTGCTTTTAAGACTCATAAACGCCACTATGAGTTTTTAGTTATGTCTTTTGGCTTAACTAATGCACCCTCCTCCTTTCAAGGGTTGATGAATGTTGTTTTTAAACCTTTATTGAGGAAATCAGTTCTTGTGTTCTTTGATGACATGCTCATCTATAGTAAGACTTTGAATGATCATGTTGCATGTTAAGGCTGTATTTGAATTGATGAAGCAATATCAGTTGTATGCAAAAATGTCCAAGTATGCATTTCGGGTGGATAAGGTAAAATACTTAGGCCATTACATAAGTGTTGAAGGTGTTTCAACTGATCCTAAAAAGATCAGTATTGTGCAGCAATCGCCACTTCCAAGCAACATCAAGCAATTGAGGGGTTTCTTAGGTTTTGCTGGATACTATAGGAGATTTATTCAGGAGATTTATTCAGGGCTTTGGTGCTATTTGTAAACCACTACATGACCTGTTAAAGAAGGATTCAATTGGTCTGACCAGGCTACTACAGCATTCCATGCAGTCAACAGGCCCTAGTTTTTGCACCTGTGTTGACTATGCCTAATTATTACTAATGCAAGTGGAAAGGGGATTGGTGTTGTGTTAATGCAATAGGGTCACCCCATTGCATATATCAGTAAAGCCTTGGCTCCAAAACACCAAGCTATGTCGGTGTATGACAGGAAATTGTTGGCTCTTATTTTTGCTCATTACTTGCCGGAGCTTAACTCTTAAAAACCCCCCCCAGACCCCACCAGGTGGGAATACACTGGGTTTGTTGTTGTTGTTGTTGACTTGCTGGAGCTTAACATATTTGTTAGATCAGCAGATACACACTGACTTTCAAGTTGCAGGAATTTCTAAACTCATGGCTTTTGATTTCTCTATTGAGTATAAAAAGGGGTCTGAGAACAAGGTTGTTGATGCCTTGTCTAGAATGCCGGATGCTAAACTCTTGGATATTTTCATTTTATCTCCACATGATGTTCTATATGATGAAATTAAAGATAGTTGGATACAAGATCCTAAGCTGCAGGAAATTATTACAAGATTGCAGGTTCAACCTCTTAAGCACTGTACTTGGTGTCATGAACAACTGAGATAGAAAGGTAGATCGGTGGTGGGTGATAATCCACAATTGTAAAGGAAGATCATGGAATTGTGGCAAAACACTACTCAATAAAGGCACTCAGGGATGGATGCTACTGCTTGGAGATTGCAGTCACTGGGAAATCCCTTTTGCAGAATGTTAGATCTTTTATACAATAATGTGAAATATGCCAAAGAAACAAGTATGATGCAGCTACTTATCCTGGTTATCTGCAATCTCTTCCTATTCCCTTCCTAAATCTAATAGGAAGGATGTCATATTGGTTATGGTTGATAGACTGGGCAAGTATGGTCATTTCTTGTGCTCGCACCATCCTTATACTGCTCAATCAGTAGCCCAATGTTATTTGGACCATGTTTTTAAGCTTCATGGTATGCCAGTGACCATGACAAGCGATAGAGATCCTGTGTTCTTAAGCTCCTTCTGGCAAGAGTTTTCACACTTCAAGGAGTGCAATTACAGAGATCCATAGCTTATCATCCTCAGACTGATGGTCAAACTGAGGTGCTCAACCGGACTCTAGAGACTTACTTGAGATGCTTCTGCTCCAACAAACCTAAGGAATGGGCTACCTATATACCCTTGGCTGAGTGGTGGTACAATACCACTTACCATTCCACCATCAAGTGCACCCCTAATGAGGTGTTGTATGGTCAAAAACCTCCTATCCATTTGCCTTACACTGTCGGTGAGAGTGCTTCTAAGATGGTTGACATGTCACTAGAAGCAAGAGAATCCATCATTCAACTACTGAAATTTCACATGGCTAGAGCTCAACAACGAATGAAAGACATTGTCGACAAACATAGAACTGACAGATCATTTTCAGTGGGTGATTGGATGGACTTAAAACTTCAACCTTATAGGCAAGTTACAGTAGCTACTAGACCATTTAATAAGCTGGCAGACAAGTATTATGGTCCTTATATGGAGGCTAGGATTGGAGTTGTTGCTTACAGGTTGTTGCCCAAGGATGTTCTTATTCATCCTACTTCCCATGTCTCTCAGCTCAAGAAGTGTTATGCAATTCCCATGAGCTTCAACCATCCACCTGTTCTGCACTTATCTAGTTCCTTTTGTCCCGAGCCTGAGTCAGTTCTAGATAGGAGGATGGTCAAGCGCGGCAACAAGGCAGTAGATCAGGTCCTAGTCAAATGGACTGATCTTGATGCAATTCAAGCTACTTGGGTGATTGTTTTAGAGTTACACACTAGGTTTCCTGGTTTCAATCCTTGAGGACGAGGATGTTCTTCACGGAGGGGTATTGATACAAGTGTAACAGGTTAAGAATAGGCAAAACAATTAGGACTCAAAGTTAGTTAAGTCTATTAAGTATTGCAGCATTTGTTTGTTTTTACTGTTGTAACAGACTCACTGTAGTAGAGTCCAAGAGTGAGTTAGGCGATTATTGATCAATGATTAGCTATAAATACTCATGTGTAATGATTCACAGCTATTCAGAAATAATAATACAACTCTTCTTATCTCTTATTCTTCTCAATTTAGCTATTTTCTCGGTTAATACCCTAATCTTAGCTCTCTCCTTCCTCGAGGTTAACCTCCTGGATTGATTTAGTTCTTCGAGGTGCATCGCGCACCACATCAAGCAGAGATGAAGCAGAAGAGAAATTTCACCAAGCGTTGGAGGCAGTGATCGACAAGGCTCGACATCCATCGCAACAAATGCAATGCATTGGCCGGTGTGGCACATTCCCTACGCATGGAAGAAGTTCCTGAAATGGATAAGTGTTGCCGCATTGGTTAATACAGTGCATTCCGGGCTCAAGTACATTAGTGGCCTAAGGCCAAAATTAAAGGGAGGTCTTAAATTTTTAAGAAAAGTTATTTTTTAACAAAATCTATTTTAAAAATTATATGTTCGCTTTCTTCTAATAAGTCTCTTTTAGTTAGTAATATAATCAATGCATTTAATTTTTCTTGAGATATAATACTCCAAATATATCAAAATTCTACTAATAATACTTTTATTATATATAAGAAATTTATCTTTTACACATAATATATATTATTACTTAAAAAAATGAAGCCCCTCAAATTTAAGGTCCTTAGGCGGTCGCTTTTTTTTTAACAGGGTAGAGCCGCCCCTGCCTGTCGTGCACGTTGGCCGATGCGGCGCGTGCAAGAGCAATCGAAGTCCAAAATTTTACCCTATCCTTTATGGGATTTAATAGTCCGTCTAGGACTTCTCCTACTCCTACAAATAGCCCATAAGTTTAATTAAATGTTGTAAACGTTGTGCATTCTTAATAAATCAATTTCATAAAAACTTGTTTAATAGTTAGTAATAGTGAAGTCCAATAAAATTTTTATCACAAGTCCATGTGGGTATAATATCCAACTCAAGTCACTATATTACTTGGCAACACATCTGCTTGCATGTGCATTTGGGCGAAAAGTCTTTGGTGTCGTTGCCGGGTACTTAAATGTTAAAAGTTTACTTAGAATTAGTTATTATTATATTTGCTATTCAAGTATTAACGTTTTCATCTTTGTTGTTGTTACCAACAGGTACCATTGTCTAAAAACCTTGAGAATATTGACGCGAAACCTAAAAGGACACTTCACATGCAAAGGAGGGAGTTGATACAACTTGACAACTAACAAGGACTCATTCACTTGCCTACAGATACGGCTGTTAACAACTAGGTAGCAATGTAAGAAGTGACACTACCACTCGTGGGCAATGTTATGTCGAGCATGTCAAGCCCAACATCACTAGGTGTTTGAGCTGAAACAGAGCATGATGCAATTGTTTCATACTAACGAGCAGTTTATGGGTTTATCCGCATGAGGATCCTCACCAGCACATCCCGACCTTCCTAGAGATCAGTGATACTTATATCACTAAAGGGGTCACTTGACTATGTCATACTCACACTTCTTCTATTCTCCTTACTTGGAGAAGCGAAAAGATGGTGGAAGGACGAACCACCAAATTTGATCACTAATTGGGAGAATTTAGGTAGAAAATCTTTGGCTAGATTATTTCCATCAGAGAAGATGGTGAGATTAGTATTAAAATCATGTCATTCAGGCAGAAGAAAGGGTGTCTATATTCAACATGGGAGTGTTTCAAAGCACTCCTCAGGGGCTATCCACAATCACAATCAATCCCATGAAGTTTTGGTGCATACAATTATTGAAGGGCTAAGTTGTGCGGACTCTTCACTTTTGATGCCGCACTATTCTCCAAAAATACACTACTTTTGGCGAATCCGATACGCACCCGCTGACATTCTTGAAGAGTCCGAGCAACATAGTTAAAGGGTAAATATCTACAACAAAATCGTGCTGGATGAAGCAGGGGTGGACAAATCCTAGAAAAGAGTTATAATGAGATCAATGGTCTGTTGAATAAACTGTCAAAAAACAATCCAGACTCATAGGGTGATGTTGCGATATGTTCCTATTTTGTTCTATTTCACATTGCAATTCTAGTAATAAGCTTAGTTCATTTTGAGTCCAATAAGTAGTCACGTGCAGGTTATGTGACCTGCTGGTAGTTAGTTACAACTAACTTTTGAATTCATTTCCCTATTTCGGTTAAGTAACTGTATAACTAATAGAATTCCCAATTGTAAGAATTAGAATTCCCAATTGTAAGAATTACAATTCCCAATTGTAAGAATTAGACGTAATTTCATGATCAATAATATTTCTTCTCTCTCTTCTCTGAAAACCATGGAGCTCAACTAGGGTTCTAAAGAGAACTGTTCAAGAATAATTTTGTTATTGGCTCTTTAGGGGATCTCAATCTATTTCTAAGTTCATCCTTCGACTAGCTTGGGTCTCGTCAAATGGTATCTGAGCTGCCCATCAGTCCATCACCCTCCGTGCCCACCATGCCATGGAGGCGCATAGGTACCTAACTCGAAAAGGGCTACTTGGGAAAGAGCTACCTACAAGTAGAGTGAAAGCTACCCTGAGTGAAGCCGTCGAGGACAACGGACGTGGAGCATGGTGGATTGTTATGATCCTATTGCAAGGTATGGGACTTGGGTTCCACGTCAGTTAAAAGGGGAGCTGATGTGGTGATACGAGTACGACCACGAAGGTGGACATATGTGAGATGTATTGAACCCGAGACTTGGAGTGTGCAAGTCAAGTGCAAAGGAGGGCCTACATAGGCTCCAAAACAGTCCACATTTTACACTCCAAGGGAGCCTAAAGTGAAGCATTGACTAAGGGGTCTTTTGGACACTTCACACTATTTTTGTAACCTACTATAAATAAAATATGTTAGGTCATTTACTACTTAATTTTGATTGAATATTGAAAGTTGTAACATTGAAACACCCTCTCTTGAGAGAATGGCCTCTTGGCCGAAACATAGTAACTAGGGAAATCAACTTGAGTGTGGAATCACTCGTGTTGGATTCAAGCTTGGAAACGTTGGATGATTGCGAGATCGAGGTCCCTCTTGTTTCAACGTAAGAGATAGGTAAATCATTGTGTGTGGTGTTAAAAGAGTCCAAGAGTAGAATAGGCTCTTGGGTTCTTAAGATTACAGCTTTGTGTAGTCTATCTATCTATCCCTTTGTTTCTTGTAGCCGTGTGTTTGTTGTTCTTAATAATATTGTTATTGTTCTTCGTGTTCTTCATTCTCGTGTTGTTAATCTAGTTTGTTGTCCGCTGAAAAATAGGTGTTAATCACCTCATTACATTGTGTTCTTGTTGTAGATCTTGAATCCGAGAGGGGTCATTCTAAGGGTCTTCGGTTCTCTTGAACTTGTGGACTGTTTTGAGTGTGTTTTGTGTGTTCTTGGTCGATCTTGTATCATGTAGGGCTTATATAGCCTTGGGATCTCCTACCTCAATAGCTAGCTTTTTGGGGTGTGGTTCTCCTAAGGTTGTATCATGTTGGTAGAAGTGTGGTCCAGAAATCAGTCGGGGTTCTTGAGCTTGATACAATGTCCGCCTAATCCGCACAGAAGTCTAGATGACTTGAACCCCTAGCATGAACAACTTGGCCATGCATTAGCAAAAATTCAATGGCGGAGCTAGGATTTTCACTAAGGGTGCAAACAATGCACGAGGCACAGGTTTCTGCGGCATATGTGGAGGCGGCCATACCACCCACATTTGCCTGGCCAATCCTCCAGAGTCTGTATATTTTGTAGGTAATGCCACAGGGGTCAACGAAGTCAGAATCAATATCGCAACATCTATAATTCAAATCGGAGGACCACCCAAATTTCTCTTTGGGTGGTAATCAGAATCAAACCAAACGGACAGCAGCAAAATTATCAGCCAGCACATGGTACACAGGCAGCTGCTTCTAGCAATGTTAGAGGAGAATATGAAAAGGATATGTAATATGCAGAAGCTGAAGGCTAAAAATCAAAACTGTGATTTGGCAATTCGGTATGGGCTAGATAGCTAGTGCGCAGAACACTAGACCACATGGAGCATTTCCAAGTAACACGGAGCCGAATCCAAAAGCTCTAGTCAATGGTATGTCTCTTAGAAAAGGTAGAGAACTGGAGGAAACACAACGCAAGACGAAGATGAGAAGGAGGTAAATACAGATGATGTAGTTGAACTGGAGCGGTCAGCAAAGGAGTTAGTGGCAAAGCAACCACACCATGTGGTCACCAACTACTCCAAGTTATTTACTAAGTTGTAGTTGCGTTCACGACGACCAGCTATGAATCACAATAACCGATCAGCAACTCAAAATCAGAAAATTCCCTCTTCTAACGCTGATTTCAGCTTCTAGGTTTCATCCATAATCAGTTAGCGATGATCATCTCTCTCTCTTGATCTCGGTGGGATTTCACATGCCCTTTTGGAGAATACTGTCGAGTTTAATGTGGATCTTGATTAGGTCTCTCTCATCTCGCCGGTCGACTTCTCTCTCTCTCATCTTGCAGGTCGGAACCATCTGTTTCCCAGCAAAAGGTGTTACAGTTACCCTCTATCCGTCGAAATCAGATCTGCTTAGGCTAGAGACTTCGCGCCCAGCAGTTTCTCTGGAGAATCTGCGATCTCGATTTTGCATATCATCTATTCTTTTTCTTTCTTTCCCGCTTTCTCTTTTCTTCTCTATCATCCGGCAGGTTCTATTGGGACTCGGACCCAGGCGACAAGATTCCGACATCCAATTTTGCTATAATCCAACAAATCGAGCAAGCAATCCGTCTCTTCTCCCAACTTAATCCTGGTGGTGATTTCTATCCCAGAATCTTTATTTCTACCAGATTTATTTGACATTTGTTTTGATCTTATCACTTTCTTGGTAGACTATTTAGTTTGGAATTCATTTCTTTGCTCCCATTGATTGTTCTGCCATTGATCATTTCTTGCTTGCTTGTTGGGGTAGTATCCTGGTTATGATTCCGTGTTCCTTGTTTTAGTACGAATCTGGGTGCTTTCCTCTGTTTTCTTTTACTTATGGCTGCCGTATTTATGTTATGTAATCTTGTAACCTTGTTCGGTGTTTTACTTTGTATTTGTGTGGTATCTTGTGTCTCGAGCCGGGGGTCTATCGGAAACAGCCTTTCTACTTCTTTAGAGGTAGAGGTATGGACTGCGTACATCTTACCCCCCCAGACCCCACCAGGTGGGAATACACTGGGTTTGTTGTTGTTGGGTTTATATTTACTCGTTGGATATCTGCCTTCTATACTGCTTCTTGCTGGTATCGTCTCCTGAAAACGGACTGCTACTGCCTCTTCATTCTTCGATCATATTGCCTCTTCTTCCGCCCTAATAGATCTCGTTTGGTACTGTAGTTCTGGATTATTTTTGGCTTTGATTATTTCTGTTCTGTTCTATTTTTCCCAAACTGAGATAGTGTATTTAGCTCTCTGACTGTTCTTGGATTGTTTAGCAGTAGTTCTGTTAATACTTGGCTGAAACTTTAATAAGTATCTGACCCCTGTATCTTGTTTGCATCTCCTGTATTCTAGTTGTTTATTGTGGACTAGATGCTTTAGTTAGTATATCCCTGATTAGCTTGCACTTGCTTTGGTGGCTTTGGTGGATGATGGTAGACTATGGTCATGTCATCAATCAGGGGTGGGTTCGAGGTCAGAATCGGGGTTGGACGCACAGGGCGGGAGGGATCGGTGGGTCAAGGGAGCCTCTAGGTTGAGAGTAGAGTCTTGGAATATATGGACTTTATCGGGAAAGTATAGAGCCAGCGAAGATTCTAAGCAAGTGGAGAATTAATATAGTTTGTGTCCAGGAGACGAAATGGATAGGTACTAGGGCGAAGTAAGTTGATAGGTATAAGTTGTGGTACTCAGAAGGCATGAGGAATAGGATTGGAGTAGGACTCCTAGTAGATAAAGAGCTTAGGGAGCAAATGGTAAAGGTTAATTAGGTCAACAATAGGATGATGTCGATTAAGTTAATTGTTGGGAGGGTCTACTTTGAGCATTATTAGTGCAAACACACCGTAAGCGAGCTTGGACAAGGAGTAAAAGAGTTTTTGGGAGGTTTTGGATGTGGTGGAGATCGGTGTACCTAACACCGAAAAGCTTTCATAGTTGGACATTTCAATGGGCATATTGGAGCATCCTGGAGGATTATGACGATGTGCATGGAGGCATTGGTTTGGGGAGACGAACGAAGGAGGAGCCTCACTTCTGGATTTGCTAGAGCCTTTGGGTTGATGGTAGCGACTAGCGAATTCAAGCTTCCCGAAGGTGGAGGAACACTCGGTTACCTTACTTAATTTGAAGGCCAAGACTCAAGAGACACTTTTTGCTCCTTAGCAAAGGTGATAGAGGTCTTTATAAAGACTATAACAATATACCCTAAGAATCTTTCGACCTAACATAAGCTCTTGGTGATGGAATAGAAGATAGCAGAAGAGAAAGAAGAGGGGTGTGGATAACCAGCCAAGGATTAAATGGGTAGTTTGATTATGACCAATGCCCTAAAGATAGGGGAGAAGTTGATGGCTATGGGGGCATGGGAGAGTTGAGAGGATGCGGCTGGGATACAACCACAAGTTGCATCAGGGAGTCAGCTAGAGAAGCGGTGGGTGTCTCAAGAGGCTGCTCTAGCAAGTATCAAGGGGACTGGTGGTGGAATGGAGAAATAAAAGGGAAGGTGGAAGCAAAAAAAATAAAGGCCTACATGAAGCTGGTAGAGAGTAAAGATGAAGATCGGACAAACAGGGAGTATAAGATAGCTAGGAAAGAGGCTAAGTTAGCGGTTACGACGGGTAAAACAACAGCTTTCAAAAGCTTATATGCAGAATTAGAGGAAAAAGGCGAGGATAAAAAGTTATACAGTAGAAGAACAAATCACCTCAAAGCCAAGATAGTAATGAAAAGACCCTAAATCCTTCCAGAAGGACGACGTGCGAGATCCTCAATGATATAATAAACATCTCGTTGGTCATTATGAGTCACTAACATATCATCCACATAAACTAAAATATGCACGGTGATCCCAAATTTAAGCAGAATGAAGAGTGAGGAATCAGACTGGATTTTACAAAATATTAAATAAGGAGATAATTTTTTAATTCAGTTTACCAAGCACGAGGGCCGGCTTGAGACTATAAATCTCCTTCTGAAGGAGTCATATATGGGTAGATTCTCAGAGCATTCAAAACAGGGTGGTTGTCACAACTTCTTTAGTAAGATGACCCTGCAAGAAGAAAATGTTAAAATTCAACTCATGAACAAGCCAATCGAGTTGAGTGGGATAGTCAGGACAAAACGGAGAGTGGTAGGCTTGACCACGGACCGAAGGTGGAAAGACAATCAAGTCCTGCCCGGGGAGTATATCCCTTGGCAACCAAAGTAGCCCTGTATCCATCAACAGAATCGTCAGGTTTATACTTATACTTAATACAGAATAGCCACTCACAATCCACCACGTTTTTGGAAGAATCACGTGGAACCAAATCCATAGTATGGTCGTGAACAAGAGCACCAAATTCGGCTTGCATTGTTGAATTCCATTGGGAATTAGCTAGGCTTGCTAATAGGTTGTAGGAATTTTGGAATACAATGTAGTGGTTATGAGAAATTGACAAGGTTTAAGGGTATTAGCGTGTGATGGATGATCACTGGTTGTACTTTGGTGGCTAGCTAGCTTGATCGGGGTAGGGTTGGTGGGTCCGACTAAATAGGAGGAGGAGATGTTAGTTAAGGCAGGGAAGAAACCATTTGCGGCTGATGTTGTGCCGAAGCAGGAGTTTGGGAAGGATGTGTAAGGATGTGTGGGAGGGACCTGGAATTCGTCTAGGAATGAGTGGTCTTTCTTGCCTATGAACGTTATGAAGTGGTAGTGAGCGCAAAGCTTGATGTATTAAAGGAGTAGAAGTAGTTCTCTGTTGTTGTGGAATTTGTGGTAGAGGGTGGAGAAGTGGAAGTCGAGAGGTAAGGAGAAGGAATATTACCTGATTGAGGAGGGGCACCATCAGAAGAAGCAGAGGAAAAAAGCTTGCGGGCGTTGAGGGATTTTGGGCAATATGACTTTTGGGAAATGTTGTCACTAGCGGGGGAGTTGATAAGAGGAATGTGAAATTGAATTTATGTCCTCTATGGATGGTTGTTCAATAGAGATACTATCCCAACATTATCATTATTTTTAAAAATTGGAAAAAATATTTTGAAATGGAAAATTGTCTTCCAAAAAGATTACATCCCTCGTTACATATAATTTGGAATTAACCGGATCAAAACAATGATGGACATTATATTTATTAGAAAATCCTAATCAAGAGTCCAATTTATTACTGGAATAGGTTTGAGCCATGGATAGCATAAGCATCCAAGAACTTTGATGGAGTTATAGTTAGGCACTATCTGAAATAGGACTCAAAAGGTGATTGATTATGTAGATTGGGTGTTGTCATCCTATTAATGACATAAACAGCTTGGTGACGGGCATAACTCTCACGTCTACCTTACAGATTGCAGATTGATGGATACAGGTATCTGTCGAGCCTCAGAATCAAGTTCTATAATGATCTCTTAGATGATAAGTCACACAAGAAATTCGACAGATTGAATATATTACCTCCAGGGAATGAAGAATCCGCTCACAGCCTAAATGATTTGACCATTTCTCATGATCTGCGACATCGTCACTAGTAATCAAAATAATAATTAGTGCATGTTAGGATAAGCATGATGCAAAATGATATCATCATACCTGTGGGTGAGGAACATGTAACGAGCTCCACCTAACATTTTAAGATTATTTTCCAATTGTGTTGTGTACCTTGGGCTGCAAATTGTAATTTATGTACCAGTCAGTACTAAACTAATATGTAAGATATCTAGCACTTCCCACCATCCCTCATATTGCTTCCGAGTGAGAAACATTCCCCTATTTACTAAATTAGTTCTCTTCAGCCACCCCCTGTGTATTGTTTATTGTAAAATCAACAGGCCGTGCTGAAGTATGAATACTTAAACACCTGTCAACAAGAATATTTCCTTCAGCACGAACGATCAAATAAGAAGCTGCTCCAAATGACTTGTCAGAATGATAACCACAGTGGTAAACTCCCTGAAAGTTGTAGAACACTCTTAGACAAAGCAAACACAAATCTCGGGAAATAGGTGCTGTTGCAATGTTCTATGCGTCTGTGGGTGCCAACAGGAAAAGAGACGTGGAATTAAGAACTACTTATAAATTTCACCAGTCAATAGTGCTAAATGTTTTCCATAAGAATATCAGGAGAATTTATAATGCTACGATTAAAAAGAAACTTATAGAGGATATTGTACCAATGAACTTCACCACATGCGCGGTCATCTCCACATAAAAAATCAGTCATGCAGAACACTTCTTTTGAAACAAAAATATTTGAATAACTTCTAAAATTTGTAAGTACTAAGAATATTATTTAGCTGACGAAACTTCCATTGGCTGCAAAAATTAAACCAAGTGAACCGATTAGGCTTTGTTAAAATGGGTAGAACCGTCGAACGATTCATCACCAGTATCTGATTATACCTCTAACATCTCCATTCCTCCCTATGAGCGTCCTAGTTTAGCATATGAGTTCATTCCTAGTCAAATACCACTATCCTAGCCATACACAAAATAGAGTGATGCATCATACATCTCACGAAAATAGCATTTCCAAATGAACTGAGCAGAACAACAGGACATCCCACAATTATGAGGGGAATATTTCTACACTATAAAGAGTATTGCTGTCTGCAATTAATAGAACATCATGCAGAAATACTAAAACCATCATTTTTCTTCTTTTCCTTCTATAGAGATGATTAAAAGATTATCCCCAAGATTATTTCAATGATTCAATCAAGTGCTGGTTTTCTGACTCCAAATTCCCATGGCCTTGAAAGAAATGAAGACCTCTTTATAATTAAGATCACCAAAAGTAAGTTTTCACGCATTCTGTGGTATTTCATGATGCCACTATAGCAACTTAATCTGCAAATCCAGCCTAGAACTGGATCTCATTTACATTTACATAAAATATGTCGATGATTGATGATACCGAACACAGCAGTATTAACAAGTCTACAGTTTGTCTGAATCAAATTAATTTCTGTGGCAGACTGCTTCAATTATATCAGCTGCTTTAGTGAGAAATAAGCAAAAGAGGAAACATCAAAAGGAAATGAATATACCGGCAATGTATGCTCATCTATTGGGATTGGAAAAGTCTTCTGAACTTCCAAAATATCATGAGGAGGTTTCTCTGTATGGATTGAACTTGTTGGGCAAGATAGTAAGGCCTTAAAACATCAGCAATCAAAATAGAAAGTCAGAGCAACTTTAAAGTATCTGGAACTAATGATAAGATAAGAGTATCAGATATAATTTCTCCAAGCTAAAAGTATATAAACATAGAATCTTAGAACAGATAATGTCCTGAAGTTTTATTGCCACAATGATTGTTGTTAATAATATTTTGAGATAGATGATCAATAGCAATGTTTCCAATACAGATGATAGATGAAAAACTAAATAGAGCACCTGAAGAGCTCTCAGTCGTTCTTCTTCACAGCTGGGCTGTTTAAAGACTGCTGACATGTCACCAGCTCTTGTAAAGTTCTCCTAAAAAGTACAAGAAATAAAGCAATTGTCACTCCCAAAATTATATTTTCCTCTGTTCAGATAAAGGGGACCACTGTGACAGTAGAACTGAGTGTCTTCAACAAGTTTATGCAACTAAGATTTGGCCTCGATTATAACCTATTTTTTGGAGTTCATATTTGTCTCCTTCAATAACTGCAGGTGGAAAAAGCATCGAAGGGTAATGAAACCCGAATACACTAAAACTAGGACGGAAGTGAAAGTCCTTATGATCTAACACCAGTGTTAAAAAAGCGAAAAGCACAAAAAAGCTCTAAGCTCCGTTGGGGCTTTAAGCGCAAATACAGCTTGCGCTTTAATGAAAAACACAAATGGAGAAAAATACGAATATATATATATATATATATATATATATATATATATATATATATATATATAGAGAGAGAGAGAGAGAGAGACGGAGGCGATTTATTTTTCGCAGCACCACCGCTTGGCAGTCATGCCACACTACACAACTTCAGCCACACACACACTGCACAGTCGAAGTAGAATAGACCAAGTATAAAGCAATGTAAAGCACTCAACAATATACCGAAAACAAGTTTCCAACCTTTATTATTCTCTCGGAATTACAAAGGAACAATTCGTAAGGCATCACAACACTCACTGCCTTAGACAAATTCCAGCATCACAAATATAAAGACTGCACATGGCAGTTTCAACTTCACAGTCAGCAGCATGTCATTGGACATGGTCTGCATGTCCATCCCATGACTCAACTGTTTTTATCTAAACATTCTAATTACATATCTGAAAACCCCACATGTAAAAACATTCAAATTTCGAATTTGCAATGGGCCCTATGTGACAAGCAAATGGGGCCTTGCCCCTTAGCCGAATTTGCTATGCTCCACACTTAGAATATTTATTTCAGCCTATTTTCGTCATGCCTTTCAGCCACAGCATTGCCTTGCCTGTGTCATGTCACTGCCTGCGCCATGTTGCTGCCTCGGTCGTATCACTACCTACGCCACTGCCTAGACCATGCCATCATCTGGGCCATGCTATTGCCTAGACCACGCCACTGCCTAGACCATGTCATGCCAATGTCATCATCTATGACATGCCACTGTCCTCGCCTGTGTCATGCCAGTTATTCTCAAGGCTACCTTGCCGACACTCCAGCCCCTTGGTCATCACTAGTTACATGTTATCTCATAGCCAACACAACATTACATTGCTTTTCTTAGCCCATGTCAGGGCCAATGTGCACCTTGACATGGCTTGCCGGTCATCATGCCTTAGACTGGGGGTCTAACAATGCACCCCCCACCATATGAACTCGATGCCCTCGTCGAGGTTGTTTTGAGGTAGTCATCAATCTACTTGTCGAATTGCCGTAAGTTTTGAGCCTTCTCCCAAATCGCATCTTCTTCACTCTTGTCTTTCCATTGTATCAAAAATTCTTTGTATTCCTCTTGTTGTTTCCCACAACCAGATGGTCAAGTATCTTCACAATCTTTGGTTTATACTGATTCGGAATTAAGGGAAGAGCCCTCTTTGACTTGTTCCTACCCGGGTCTTCAGCATCTTCATGATACTTCTTCAAAAAACTGACATGGAAAGTGGGATGAATCTTCAATATTTCCGGCAAATTCAACTTATAAGCAACTTCCCCATTCTTATCAGCAACTTCAAACGGGTCATCATATCTTGGAAGTAATCCCCTATGCCTTCTTTTGCTTACAATCTGTTTCCAGATTTGTGGAGTGAGCTTCAGAAGCACTTTGTCTCCCATGTTGAACTCCACCGCATGTCTATGGTGATCAGCATACTTCTTCATGTGTTTCTGTACCTTCCTCAAGTTGTCTTGTGCCTCAACAAGCATGTCATGCTTGTCTTTTGCATACCTGTAAGAAGCAGGGCAAATGCCATGACTTTTCAGCGTCACTACCTCAAGTGGAGTCATAGGTTGCATGCCTAAGACAAGTTCGAATGGACTCTTCTCTGGTGCCGACGATCTATGTAGATTATAGCAAAACTATGCCGTATCAAACAAATCTGCCCAGTTACATTGACTTGCTGTCACGAAATGCCTCAAGTATTCTTTTAGCAAGTGATTAATTCTTTCAGTTTGGCCATCAGTTTGAGGATGATTAGTTGTGGAAAACTTCAAGTCAGTCCCCATTATGCTGAACAAAGTCCTCCAAAACCAACATGTGAACCGCGCATCTCGATCACTCACGATGCACTTGGCAAACCAAAGTGTTACACCACATTCTTATAGAATAGACTTGCAGCAACTTCAGACGAGCATATAACTGGTGCAGCAACAAAGATAGCATATTTAAAAAACCTATCCACCACCACCATTATAGAAGCATCCTCATCAACTTTTTGAAAAACAGAAATGAAGTCCATTGAGACAGAAAATCATGGCCTTTCAGGAATTGGTAGAGGTTGCAACAAACCTGCCTCTTTCATAGGTTCAAGTCTTGTCCATTTGGCAAACTTGACAAGTCTTCATGTAAGCTTCAATATCTTCGTCTATCTTAGGCCAGTAATACACATGGGACAACAAAGCTAGCATTCGTTCAACACCCGAATGTCCAGCCCAAGGAGTATCATGCGCCTCTTTTATCAATTTTCTATGCAGTCCACTACCTCGAGGTACTAACGATTTTACTCCTCTTAAAATAAAGGAGATCTTCCTCGATCCAATACCTTCTAATTATCCGATCCATTTGACATAAAGTGGATCATTTGCAGAACAAAATTTTATTCTATAAAGAAAACTAGTTTCAAGTCGAGAAATGGAGTATATAGCAGCAAAAACCTCTTTTCGACTAAGTGCATCAGCAACCTTGTTGTGCTTTCCTCGTTTATGCTCCCAAATAAAGTCATATTCAGTCAAGAATTTTTGCTATCGTTCCTGCTTTAGCCTTAACTTTTTTTGTCTTAAAAAAAGTATTAGCAACAATGTCAGTCCGCACAATGAAATGAGTGCCCAATAAGTACACCCTCCAAGTTTGCAAGCAATGAACTACCACCATTTCTTTTTCGTGGGTCGAATACCGCTGCTCCACGTCACTTAGTTTCCATCTTTAAAAGGCCATTGGATGACCTTCTTGTACCAACACACCCCCAACAGCTTTGTCCGATGCGTCAGTATGCACTTTAAAAGGCAATTCAAAATCAGGCAGCTTCAAAATGAGTTCTGAAGCAATGGCTTCCTTCCATGTCTGAAATGTTGGATCACATTTTACAGACCATACCCATTTAACATCTTTCTTCAATAAATCTGTCAATGCAGCCGCTTTCTTTGAGTAACCTGAAATAAACTTGCGATAATAGTTAGCCAAACCTAAGAACGACCTTAAGACCTTGACCCCTCTTGGCGCTTGCCACTCCATAATTGCTTGCACCTTTTTTGGATTCATTTCTACCTGGTTTTGACTGACTAAATGCCCAAGGAACTTCACTTCCTTATTGGCAAATTTGCATTTTTCCATCTTCACATAAAGTTTGTACTCCCTCAAACGAGACAATACTAACTTTAAGTGTTCCAAATGTTCATCAAGAGAGCAACTATAAATGACAATGTCATCTAAATATACCACCACAAAATCGTCTAGGTAATCAAATAACACATCATTCATTAAGTTGCAAAAAGTTGTCGGGGCATTTGTCAACCCAAACAGCATAACAACAAGCTGATATGAACCATACCTCGTAACACATATAGTTTTGGGTTCATCTTCTTCCGCTATCCGAACCTGCCAATAACCCGACCGAAGATCAAGTTTATTGCACCAACATGCTTTGCTTAGCCTAACCATAAGATCTTGCACCAACGGGACAGGATATTTTCATTACTTTGTTCCAACGCCTAGTAATCTACACATATCCTCATCGAACCATCCTGTTTCTTTTGAAATAAAACAGGAGCACCATAAGGAGCCTTAGAAGGCTAAATTTATCTAGCATCTAGCAACTCATTCAATTGTTTCCCCAATTCTATAAAGAGCTTGTGCAGGGGCAATAGAACCTGGCAGCAACTCAATCTTGTGATTAATGTCCCTATTTGGCGGCAATTCTTTGGGCGACTCTGGAGGCATCACATCAGCAAATTATTTCAACATTTCTGCAACACAATCCAGCACCTCCACCTTTACATCCGGTTTTATTTCTATCATGGCAGCAAGGAAAGTCTCATCACCTTTCTTCAGTCCTTTCTCAATCAAAATAGCAGAAATGATAAAGTCTTGTTCTTCACTTTCTTTGCGTCTCTATAAGGATGAACCTTAATGAAACTTGGATTGGCTTCATTCATGATCATCACTCCATCCAAGTGAGGAAAAGGAACAAACCGATATTTTCTAAGGAAATCAATCCCTAGAATACTTCAAAATCACCCAATGGCATTGCCATCAAGTTATGTTTCCCCATCCAATTTCCAGTCACTATTTGCACATCATAAGCCATGCCTGCTATGGCTTGTGCCTTGGAACTAACAGTGTGGACATAGGATGGACTCTTCTTCAACTTCCGTCCATATTTTGCAGCAACTTTAACATCCGCAAACATATGGATGGCTCCAATATCTACCATTGCCATCAACTTTCATCTCTATGTGAATTAGATTAGCATGAAGATTAGAAGACTTTGAAGAATCACCAACAACATTCAGTAAACTGATTTGATTGAATGAAAAACCCAAAGGATTCGCCAAAGCAGCAGCAACATCTTGTTCACCGTCACCTTTACTCACATTTCAGCAAGCATAGCATTCACCCTCTCACAAATTGGGACAACTCTTGGCCAAATGCGGTCCACCACAAGTCCAACAACCTTTAGCATTGCCATCTTTCCCCTTGTTCTTGGTGTTTCTAGCATTCATTGGAGTTTTACCTTTGTCCCTTTGTCATTTCGTCCATCCTTCTTCCCTTCACCTTTCTTCTCAGCCTTTTTCTTAGACTTCGAAGTAGTGGGAATGTCAGAACTAGAACGAGAGTTGAGTGAAAATCAACCGAGTCGGAGGAAGCAATTGACTGGGCAAATCCTTCACATTTTGCCTCTTTAATTCGTTTTGTGCCAATGTCTGCATTCCTGAAATGAAGTTATGTAACTTGTCTTCATCAGACATGTTTTGGATGTCCAACATCCTCTAGCAATTCATGAGGCATTGCTAGGAAGGAATTGGTCCCTCATTTCCTTCTTCAACTTTTCCCAAGTATCAATTCTGGGTCACCTAGCACTCCTATCATCCGCATTTCGAGTCCTCCACCACAATTTTGCATCACCAATTAAGTACATCGTAGTGATGTTTAACTTGTTTGTTTCAGCAACTCGGGCAGTAGAGAAATACTGCTCCTCATGTCCCATAGGAAATTTTCCAACTCCTTGGCCCTTCTAGCACCACCAAAAGCTTTAGGCTCCGAAATTGACTTTGGACCTACCTTCATGAGATTGCCCAGAAGCAGTCACTGCACGTTGCAACACCAAAATTTCTGTCTGCAGATTTTGTCGCCTTGCCTTGATCCTGCACAAGCAACGTTAAGGCTTCACATGTATTCAGAAATTTTGTATTTTGTTGATCAAAATGGGCACACAACTGTGTCAGTTCTTCTCGCAAGGCATTAACCTGAGTGATCCAATCAACTAAGCCCTCTCTTCGTTCAAGTTCGTCAGTAATGCCAATGAAGTTTTGAACTAGTGTGACACACTCATTTAGTTGTTGTCAGGTTCTATTGCCCCTGCACAAGCTCCTAAAGAGTTGGCTGAGTTGCGGAAACAATTGAATGAGTTGCTAGATGCGGGTTTGATTCAGCCTTCTAAGGCTCCTTTTGGTGCTCATATTTTATTTCAAAAGAAGCAGGATAGTTCGATGAGGATGCGTGCCGATTACCGGGCGTTGAACAAAGTAATGGTGAAGAATAAATATCCTGTCCCGTTGGTGCAAGATCTTATGGATAGGCTAAGCAACGCATGGTTCACTAAACTTAATCTTTGATTGGGTTATTGGCAGGTTTGGATAGTGGAAGGAGAAGAACCCAAAACTACATGTGTTACGAGGTATGGTTCATATGAGTTCCTAGTTATGCCGTTTGGGATGACAAATGCCCCGAAAACTTACTGCAACTTGATGAATGATGTGTTATTTGATTACTTAGGCGATTTTGTGGTGGTATATTTGGATGACATTGTCATTTATAGTTGCTCTCTTGATGAACATTAGAACACTTAAAGTTAGTATTGTCTCGTTTGAGGGAGTACAAACTTTATGTGAAAATGGAAAGATGCGAATTTACCAAGAAGGAAGTGAAGTTCCTTGGGCATTTGGTCAGTCAAAACCAAGTCAAAACCAAGTAAGAATGGATCCAAAGGAGGTGCAAGCAACTGTGCAATGGCAAGCGCCTAGTAGGGTCAAGGACTTGAGGTCGTTCTTAGGTTTGGCTAACTATTATTGCAAGTTTATAGCAGGTTACTCAAATAGAACGGATGCATTGACAGATTTGTTGAAGAAAGATGTCAAATGGGTATGATCTGAAAGATGTGATGCAACATTTCAGACATTGAAGGAGGCCATTGCTTCAGAACCCATTTTGAAGCTATCTGATTTTGAGTTGCCTTTTGAAGTGCATACTGAAGCACCGGAAAAAGCAGTTGGGGGTGTGTTGGTACAAGAAGGTCATCCAGTGGCCTTTAAAAGTCGGAAACTAAGTGATGCAGAGAAGCACTATTCAACCCACAAAAAAGAAATAGTGGCAATAGTGCATTTCGTGCAAACTTGGAGGGTGTATTTATTGGGCACTCGTTTCATTGTACGGATTGACAATATTGCCAATACTTTCTTTACGACGCAAAAGAAGTTAAGTCCAAAGCAGGCACGATGGCAGGAATTCTTGGCTGAATATGACTTAAGACTTAAGTTGGAGAATAAACCAGGAAAGCACAACCAGGTTGCTGATGCACACAGTTGCAAAAAGGTATTTGCTGTTATATACTCTATTTCTCGACTTGAAACTGATTTTATTGATAAAATAAAATTTTATGTTTCAAATGATCCATTCTATGTCAAATGGATAGGACAATCAGAAGGTATTGGCTCGAGGACGATCTCCTTTATTTTAAGAGGGGAGAATCGTAGTACCTCAAGGTAGTGGACTGCGTAGAGAATTGATGAAAGAGGTGCATGATACTCCTTGGGTGGACATCCGGGTGCTGAATGGATGCTAGCTTTGTTGTCCCATGTGTATTTCTGGCCTAAGATGAAAGAAGATATTGAAGCTTACACGAAGACTTGTTAAGTTTGCCAAAGGGATAAGACTTAAACGTATGAAAGAGGCAGGTTTGTTGCAGCCTCTACCAATTCCTGAAAGGCCATGGTTATCTGTCTGTCTCAATAGACTTCATTTCTGATTTTCCAAAAGTTGATGGGAATGCCACTATAATGGTGGTGGTGAACAAGTTTTCTAAATATGCTATCTTTATTGTTGCACCAGTTATATGCTCGTTTAAAGTTGCTGCAAGTCTATTCTATAAGAATATGGTGAAACACTTTGGTTTGCCAAGTGACATTGTGAGTGATCGAGATGCACGGTTCATAGGTCGATTTTGGCAAACTTTGTTCAGCATGATTGGGACTGACTTGAAGTTTTGCACAACAAATCATCCTCAAACTGATGGTCAAACTGAAAGAATTAACCACTTGCTAGAAGAATACTTAAGGCATTTCGTGACAGCAAGCAGATTAGCTAGATATGGCACAATTTTTCTATAATCTACACAGATCGTCGGCAACAGAGAAGAGTCCATTCAAACTTGTCTTAGGATGCAGCCTATGACACCACTTGAGGTAGTGACGCTGAAAAGTCATGGCATTTGCCCTGCTTCTTACAAGTATGCAAAAGACAAAGGTGACATGCTTGTTAAGGCACAAGACAACTTAAGGAAGGCACATAAATGCATGAAGTATGTTGATCAGCACAGACGTGTGGTAGAGTTAAAACGTTGGAGACAAAGTGCTTCTAAAGCTCACTCCTCAAATCTGGAAACAAATTGTGACCAAAAGAAGGCATAGAGGATTAATTCCAAGATATGATGGGCCGTTAGAAATTGTTGAGAAGATTGGGGAAGTCACTTATAAGTTGAATTTGGCGGAAAGACTGAAGATTCATCCTATTTTCCATGTCAGTTTTTTGAAGAAGTATCATGAAGATGTTTAAGACCCTGGTAGGAACAAGTCAAAGAGGGCTCCTCCCCTAATTTCGAATCAGTATAAAACAAAGATTGTGAAAATACTTGATCATCGGGTTGTGGGAAATAACAAAAGGAATACAAAGACGGGATTTTTGATACAATGGAAAGGCAACAGTGAAGAAGATGCAGTTTGGGAGAAGACTCAAAAACTTATGGCAATTCGACAAACAGATTGATGACAACCTCAAAACAACCTCGATGAGTGCGTCAAGTTCATATGATGAGGGTGCATTGTTAGACCCCCAGTCTAAGGCGCGATGACGGGTAAGCCATGTCAAAGTGCACATTGGCCTTGACATGGGCTAAGACAAATAAAGTGATGCTATGTTGGCTATAAAATAGCATGCAGCTGGTGATGACCAAAGGGCTAGAGCGTCGGCAAGGCAGCCTTAGGAACAACTGGCATGGCACAGGCGAAGGCATTGGCATGACATCGGCATTGGCATGGCACATGCGATGGCACTGGAATGACATGGTCTAGGCAATTGCGTGGTCTAGGCAATAGCATGGCCCAGATAATGGCATAGTCAAGACGTTAGCATGGTCTAGGCAGTGGCGTGTAGGCAGTGACACGACCGAGGCAGTGGCGTAGCCTAGGCAGTGAAACGGCCGAGGCAATGGCATGGCACAGGAGTAGGTGCAGGCGTAGGCAATGACATGACACAGGCAAAGCATGATGCTGGCAAGGTAATGCTATGGCTGAAAGGCATGACGTAAATAGGCTGAAATATTTTAAGTGTTGGAAGCTGAAAATATTCTAAGTGTGGAGCATGGATAATTTGCCTGTTGCAAATTCGAATTTAAATGTTTTTACATGTGGGATTTTCAGATATGTAATTAGAATGTTTAGATAAAAACGTTGAGTCATGTGATAGGCATGCAGGCCATGTCCAATGACATGTTGCCAAGTGTGACGGTTGTAACTGTCATGTATAGTCTTTATATTTGTGATGCTGGAATTTGTTCAAGGCAGTAAGCGTTGTGATGCCTTAGTAAATTTGTGTGGACTTGTTCCTTCGTAATTCTGAGAGAATAATAAAGGTTAGGAACTTGTTTTCTGTATATTGTTGAGTGCTTTACGTTGCTTTATACTTGGTCTATTCTACTTAGACTGTGCCGTGTGGGGGAGGCTGAAGTTGTGCAGTGTGACATGACTGCCAAGTTGTGGTGCTGCGAAAAATAAATCCCCTCCGTCTCAACTGGTGTGTATATACTCCCTCCGTTTCAAAAAGAATGACCTACTTTCCTTTTTAGTTCGTTTCAAAATGAATGCCTCCTTTCCTCTTTTAGCAACTTTTTAATTTTAACTTTCCACATGGCATGTTTAAGACCACAAGATTGAAGGACAATTTGGTACATTTGACATATCTTTAATTTAACACCACAAGATTCAAAAGTCTTCTTTATTTTCTTAAACTCCGTGTTAAGTCAAACTAGGTCATTCTTTTTCAAACGGGGGGAGTATATGTTCAGTCTAAGACTAATAATTATAAGCATGAACAACAAATATATGAACAAAAAAGTTGGAAAAAAAAATATACATTAATTATTTAGTGTCACCTCTTCAGGAACTACTCATTAGCAAGGAAAAGTATGTCCTAGAGTCAGTTTGGATTGACTTATTTTAAGTGCTTTGAGGCCAAAATAGCACTTGATTTTAAGTTAAAATGATAAAAATAAGCAAAGCCAATCCAAACAGGCTCTTAGAGCCTTTGATGACGACATTGAAGCACACATTAGGAGAGATGAAGCACTCAACATGTTTTGGGCCTCGCTTCAGACACACTATTGAACACATATACAAGTCCATAAATATGAAGAATTCATTAATGCTACACCAAGGTGGTGCCTTTTTACAATATCTTGTAGAAAAATTACAATCAGTCACCTATAATTTTATCCAACAATCTACACATGCGGGTAGAGGAAAAGATTTTCTCTATCTCTAACAGTTCTTCACTACTTGCTCAACCTCATCTTATCATAAAGGTCTTTACAGTTTATTCTTCTAGATAGACTGATTCTCCAAAAGATAGTGTTGCACTAATTATATCTTCCCCTTATTTTTCTTGTAAAAATCCAATAGCATCGGACATACACACTCAATTTTTCTATGTTTTCCATCTTTTCCCCCTGTGTAACTTAAAATTGTACCTCCTTTAGGCATTCATCATGAGATGAAAGAACTTTAGTGTTGTTGTCCCTCTCTTTAGACACTAATGAGTCACTTTTATTCCATGTATTGGTGCAACTAAAATATTTCTGGGTTTTTCTTTAATCTCGTCACTTCAATAAACAAATCACTGGATAATTACCTACATCTTCCTTTTCATCAACCACCTAAATTCTTGTAAGAGTTTTGAAATTTTGTGTCGATCATTCTACTGTGCTTCTATGTTCCTTCTTGTAGATTCTTCTTCAAGTATATTTAAGCATTACAGCAGATCTGAAAGCTTTCTTCTACCTGAACAAAATATCAACAACGACAACAACAACAACAAACCCAGTGTATTCCCACAAAGTGGGGTCCGAGAAGGGTAAAATGTACGCAGTCCATACCACTACCTTCGAAGAAGTAGAAAGGTTGTTTCTGATAGACCCCCGGCTCAAGATAAACCTGAACAAAATATCCAACTGCAAAAATCCTTCCCCTCACCTAGCATTGTTTTAACAAAAGGTCGACAACCCTGTTGGACAATAAAATTTCGAGTCGGGAGAAGAAAAAATATTGCAACAATCGTTTTATTGATTTCAATATATGAGTGTTACAATCTCTATGAATCCTCTGATTTCGCCTTTTCAAATATAAATTCAAGGACTTCGAGCTTGATCTTGAATTTGAACTTAATTTGATGAATTTGATCCTGACTTGTGCTTGAATTCAAGGGTTTTGGGGCTTGTTCTTGAATCTTGTTGTCTGAATCTTGAATCTTGATGAATTGGATTTGAATGCTTGAGCTTTGTAGAGAAATTGCGGCGTTTGATCTACGAGATTTCTCTTGCTTCTTGTTAGAGTAGGTTCTTTTTTCTAAATTATGAGACCCCTATTTATAGTCGTGGGGAGGGAAAAATCACAGTGAAGATGGACTTCTTTTGACCAACCAGATCAAGTGACATGGCACCTTTTATGAGCTTTTGATTTCACTAGGCCGCAATCATTTTGACATGTGGTATGGTCCTATTAGCTCCTTCACTTGACTTGGCATGCCACGTCATTTAACACGTGGCGCTTATTTGGGCCTCTAGAATATGATAATATCTTGGGTTTAGCAAAGTGGGTTCATCATTTGTAGTCCAAATCAATGGACTAGCCCAACACCAATTAAACTTCGATTAAATCCAATCATATTAATCCATAATACTTATTTGGGACTAATATATTTTGAATTCAATATAATCTGAATTTCGTACGGATTATAATTTAATAAAACTACATTGTTTAAAAAATGTATATATATATATATTGTTTGTCACTGGAATTGCCATTTGGAAATAACCACCGCCTCAACAAATCCTCATTATATCCTTTCCCAATTTACCCATACTGGGAATCCCTTGTACCACATAGAATGTAGATTTTGAAGAGGAGTATAAATAAGACAAAGGAGTTTTTCAAATTTAATTTTTTTTTATTTTTTTTATCATAAATAATCGCCAACAAGAATTTGGTTCTTTTTACGAACTTGATATCGATAAATCTGCGAATCTAGAAATTCATTTCGGCAGTGCCCTTTTTCTATCAATAAAGGGAGCAAAAAGGGGCTTTGCTCCCCTTTACAATATGAAGAAAGAAATAAGGGTCGAAGTTTAGACCGCTCACAGTATTAGGTATCATGCGCCGCCACTTTTCTTTTATTTTCCACTTTTAGTTGGTTTGTGATACTGCCACCACCGTACTACCTCTATAAAATACCAACCATGATGTTGTTTGTTCACAATTCATCTATTGCAATTTGAATTAATATCGTTTGGATGTTCGTTGCATCGTGGTCGGAGTATTATTGGTGAGTTGTTTTTCCTTAATCTGTTTATTTTTCTTTTGTTCTCTTTCCCTTTTATTTGTAGGGTTGAAACAAATGGCAATATGCAACAATCGGCTTACGGTGGGAGAGTTTAACTTCGCCTCCATCACCTTAAGACCCGACCAGTTTTGCTTCAAGATAGTGGCTATGCAACAATCGGCTTAGGGTGTGAGAGTTTAACTTCACCTCCGTCACCTTAAGACCTGACCAATTTTTCTTCAAGATTGTGGCTATGCAGCAGTCAGCTTAGGATGCGAGAGTTTAACTTCACCTCCGTCACCTTAAGACCCGACCAATTTTTCTTCAAGATGGTGGCTATGCAACAGTCGGCTTAGGGTGCGAGAGTTTAACTTCGCCTCTGTAAACTTAAAACCCGACCAATTTTGCTTCAAGATACATGACTATATTTCACCAATAGCCAAAACATGGAGGACCTTTCTATCATTTGGCATTGCAGCCGGTATTTTCGTGAATCTTAACTTTTGGCTTGACCAAGATTCTTTAGTTTATGCAGCTTGCAGAGATAGTTCGCTTTAGAGATTACACATCTTCATCCTTTAAAAACAAATATCTCCTAATTGAGGTCGATGATTGTACGATTTTAACAAGGTTATTAACTGATACTCCAATAGTAGCCATGTATGCAGATCCGTGGCCACCCTTGCACAATTCTCTCCATATGTCATATGTATTTCAGAACATGACATTGGTGCTAATCGATCTATTAAAGCAGAGTTTCTTCGGACTCCCAACCAAAGTCAATTAAATATTGCGAGCACTCTATCTTGCTTAGGACGTCGGGTACTCAAAGGAGATATATGTTAAGGGAGGTACCACGGAGATAACGGGTGAATATCGTCACACTCAAGGATACTAGGAATGGGTTGAGGACATATTGGCCTGACGTGCACAAACCTTGAAGGGAGCAAAAACATATGATGCCGTTTATGCTTCACTATTTACCTATGATCGAAACTCGAACATATTACAGGCATTCTTTAAGGCTTGATGTCCAACTACCAACACATTGCTTTCTTCAGTTGGAGAGCTATCCATATTTGGGACTTGTACGAAATTGGAGGTCTGCCCATAGGAGGTCTTCTTTATGAAGAAGTAGTGCTCGAAGCAAAGGAGCTTACCGGTGTTAATGAAAAGAATGAGACATTTATCCCTCGTTCTTGTGAATTCTTGTTTATATCCTTCCAACATCTTCAAGAAGGAGAGGCTTCTAATCCGAGAGTTCCTCTAGGCAAAAGGATAAAGTTCTTGTGCAAAGGGATATTAAGATACGAGTCAGCTCCAATGAGGAAGGAGAAAAAATTTGCTCGCTTGAAGTGAACACGTAACCCAACTGGGACTACTCCGAAAGCAATGAAGTAGTCAAGTGCAGATGACGCCACATTTTCTAAACTTGGAGTGAAGTATGAACATAGGACTGATACATATTTCGCAGCGCTTTTATCATGTTGGTTGTGCACCTTCGTATTTCCCTCTAAGGAAGGAGATTTCATTCGCCTGGAAACTTTTAGAGTTGCAGCTATGATGGCAGATAAGCAAACTTTAAGTCTTGCAGTTCCAGTCTTATCGAGCATTTATAATGGTCTAAACAGAGAGTATAAATCTTCGCAGATCAAGCAGCTCAGATTATCCTTTCCTATCCATTATGTGTACGGTTGGCTTGCTTACTATTTTAAGACACTTTCCACTTTCTAATGGACCCTTTATTCCATTGATAACGACATATTCTCGCGAAGGTAGGGCAAGGTATTTTGATAGAGAGCTTGTCAGAAAGCATATCCATCAAGGAGACAGTATTATTTGGACTTCCACCATGCCAAGCAAGTCCACTCTTTGTTATTTTGTGGACAATGATAACGATGAAGAGTCAGAGACAAAGTTACTTCATGAGCCTCCGTTTTAACTTCCTCCCTTTTAGATATGGAGGTTCATTCATAATTAAGTCATACAGTCCACACCGGTTTAGTCAGTTTGGGTTTTATCAAGGCCTTCCGGGAATCTTGGAAGATGATATTCGCAGTGCTTCACTAGATAAAGGCCTTAGATTTCGTCGAATTTGTGTATAGCATAGCTCTATGTCGAAAGCAACTTTTCCTAAAGCCGCATCCAATGTGCAAAGATATTCATCCCCTGCGTATATATCTTGGTGGGACAAAGTTTATGGGAACTTTCTTGAAGCTAACTCGTAGGTCCTATTATCGACACTCCTCGAGAACATTGTAAGGAGGTCCCAACTATGGTTAAGCCTCCTGTTTTGAAATCTAAGGTAGTTATTACATACAAAGTCAAGGGACCTCTACCTAGAACGGCTCAAAAAAAGGAGTCGACTGCCCCGACTCAACAGGCTTTCAATAAACAACCATCCCAAGACGAGAGCGATAGTAGTGATGGAGACCGTTGTTAGAAGAAGGTGAAACCATCTTTCGACAAGCTAGGTGATTCTAACTCCCATGTGGAGATTCTTGCTAGTGATAATAGTTCATCGAAGACTCCGCCAGTCACTGAAAAGGTAACTACTTAACTCTCTACTATTTCATAGTATATGAATCGCCTCTATATACTCCTCATATGATGTTTTTCTTTGTGTGCGCAACCAACCAATGTCCAAGTTTTGGAAGATCCTCACCAAAGTAAGCCACAAGATATAAATGAGTCAATAGTAGGTCCAGACTCAAGAGAAATACTTCTGTCATCCAAAGAGGTCACACTTCTAATCCTTGCGGTAAAGTCAAAACAAATGTCGAATCAAACTTTCCCCGGCGCCCAGCGGTAACCATGTCTATTTTCTATCGAAAGAAGAAGTCTCGGAGCTTAAAAAAAATTTATCATGAAGGCTTGGGCTAGTATCCGTACCAAACTCACAGGCCTTACAACGGATCGTGTTTCTTTTATCCAAGATAATGTTGAAGTCATACTTAACAACATGAGTGGAATGGGTGCAGATATTTCCCCTTAACAGAATCTGTTGGGGTCTTTCTTCGAGCTTGCAACTTCCTATGACCACGATCCATGCTTGTTGATAAAGCCACAACAATTAAAGAATCAGAGTTATATTTGAAAGCCAAAGAACATCTTGAGCTTGTATAGCAGGAAAGGGATGAGGAATTTGAAGAAGTATCTGCCGCCTGCAAATCTCTTGAGAAGGCTAGAAAGAAGGTGAAGAAGTTAAAAACTTGCCGAGATGCTACCGAGCAAGAAGATGAAATGATGGAATCCAAAGTTTCAGCTGCTGAGGAAGAGTTTTCCAAGTGTTCTGACGTCTCCCTGGCAATAACAAATGCTTCAAGTGATGTACAGAAGAAGAAAAAAGCAGGTCATAGAGGCTAGTCTGCAAGATTTAGTTAATTATGATATAGGCGTAGCTCAGGCTTTCGGACTTCATAGCTTCCCAATAGCTACTTGATTACCAAGTAAGAGTCGCCAAAGACTTGAAATTGTAGTTGTTTCATGTCAACTGCCATCTCAAGGTTGAGTATTAACGCTTGATATTCAGCAACAATTTGTCAAGGTAAAAGAGTATGGGATGACATCCCCTTATGGAGTGACAAACACTACGCCAGCACCAACACCATCTCAACGTGCGACACAATCAAAGTGCATCTTCCACGGGGGTCTGTCTTCAATAACCATTGCATCTTCATCAGGGAGTTCATCGATCAGTTCCCAATCATCAGATATCGAGTGGTCCGCTAAGAAGTCTGTCAATGCTTGTCCCTTTACAGCCTTTTGGGAACTTGGAACTGAAGGTACCATCTTGCAAGTCGGTCACTAAGGAAATGGAGTGGCTTTTCTTTTTCTCTTTTTATTTATTGTGAATAGGGGAATGCATAGGCTCGTGCACTGATTTACGTTTAATAATCACAGGGGCTTTCACTCCCACACGTCTTCGCTCGTGATCGCTTAGAGCCCCCTTCCATCAATAGGTACTCCCAAACCATTGACCACACGTCGTAGCATAGCCTTTCCCGCAGGAACATCCACATTACATCCACAATACATCCAGTGCGCTTGACAAGATCTCCTTTAATAGCAGTATCACTAAATTTCGACATTATGAACTTGATGGGATTCACCCTAGACACAAGACGAACGACATGAGCTTGAAAGTGGTGCTTCATCTTTTGGATTGAGAAGGCCAACGGCAAACCAAACTTTTCGATTGGAGAATAATTTAGCTCATTTGGTGTCATCATTCTACTCAGATAGCAAAGAGAGTTTTCTTTGCCTTCACTATTTTCTTGTGCCAATAGTGCTCCAACTAACCTTTCTTGTGCTACGATATAGAGTATCAACGGTTTTTCAGGTATAGGTGCCGCAAGAACTGGAGGTTTAATCCAGTATAATTTGATGTTTTCGAACGCCTTACTACAAGCTTGATCACATTTGAAAGGACAGTTAAATAGTTGATATTTTTCGGCCAGGTTCGAGATAAACCTCCTTAAATACGCTAGCCTTCCTTGAAGGTTGTTAACTCGTGAATGTTTCGAGGCTCGGCCATCTTCAAAATCGCATCGACCTTGTCCTGGTCAATTTCAATTCCTTGGTGTCTTACAATGAAGTCAAGGAACTTCTCAAAAGTAACTCCAAAGGCACATTTCAATGGATTTATCCTAAGTTGGTATCTTCGAAGCAACTCAAATATCATTCTTAAGTCTTATAAGTGATCATCTCTCTTTCTTGACTTCACCACTAAGTCATCCACATAGCATTTAACATTTTTATGGAGTAGGCCATCAAAGATGTTTTGCATAGCCCTTTGATAAGTGGCACTAGCGTTCTTCAAACCAAAAGGCATCACCTTATAGCAATAAATACCTTTAGACGTACGAAATGCAATGAGTTTTTCATCCTTTGGTGCCGTGAGGATTTGGTTGTCGGATGAACTATCCATGAAGGACATTGCCTCATAACCAGTGGTGGCATCAATCAACTCTAGTATCGGGATTGGAAAATCAACTTTAGGGCAGGCGTTGTTGGGATCCTAAAAGTCTACACAAACTCGAATTTGACCATTCTTCTTCCGTACCCGAACAATACTTGAAATCCACGTAGGGTATTTGACTTCATGAATAAAGCCAGCCTCAATGAGTTTGTTAACCTCATTTTAGATCAATGGAACCAACTTTGGCCTAAAGCGTCTTTGGGCTTGCTTATAGGACGAGCACCATTCTTGACCGCCAACTAATGGACTGCTACTTTTGAGTGTAAGCCAAGCATCTCCTTATAACTCTAAGAGAAGACATCTCTATATTTTTTTTAGTATGTCTACATAAGCGATTTCCTCCTCCATTTCTAGGAAAGCACTCGGGTAAGTTGGTCTTGGGTCCTCATCGGTTCCAAGATTAACTTCCTTCAAGGGATCTATTGTGGCCTTTACTCCTTCAAGTTGCGACAGAACATCTCCAGCATCTTCCTCCTTTTGAAGATCGTTGTCGTTGATAGATAAGAATATTCCATTTTTTCATCAACCTTCATATGAGATGAGACATCATTCTCATTTTGGGTTGTAACAGGATATGAGGAGCCGACACTTTCTTCATCTTCCTCATGCTTATTGGTGAAGGGAAGCCTTGAAATAACTAGTAAAGTTGTTGCCATGTGACCAGGAGGTCACGAGTTCAAGCCTTGGAAATAGCCTCTAGCAGAAATGCAAGGTAAGGCTGCATACAATACACCCTTCTGGTGGGACCCTTCCCCGAACACCGCGCATAACGGTAGCTTTAGTGCACTGGGCTGTCCATTTTTTTTCCTCACACTTATTGGTATAAACCACCGTATAAGCCTTTGCTTTTAACACTTTATTGCATAAAACCACCAGCTTCGTCTGTTGCCTCATTCTAGAAGGAATCAAATTTTGAAAATCCTTCTGAATCTTGAATCTTGGGTAAAGAGTGCATTGTCGTAGTTTGGTGACCTTTCCGACGCTCGTTACTTTTCTTGGTATTTAGTGGTCCCAACCTCTAAAAAACAGTTCTTATAGTTGGTTCTCCCAATCGATCAAGGACAGAAGGCCTTTTGGTGGACGCAGTAGACTCCTCTATAGTTACGTACTTACTAACCGCCCTTCTTATGGAGATGCAAATTGGAGGTGGTTACGTGTACCCTAAGCCTTCACGTGTCTGCTTGGTTGTACCTTCCAATGAAAGTGTGCCCAATCCTGATGGCTCATTGGGATTATATCCAACCTTTACAAATAGCATGTATGCATTTGGATCGAAGCCCTTTTTTGTATGCTTCGTAGGGAGTGTTCTCTCTTGTGGCGGATTTTGAGCCACAAATTCTCCCAATATCCTTGAAGATGGATTTATTGCGTCAATCTGCTTGATAGGTAGAGTTGGCCCTCCTAGCACATTATCTTGGGCATCGAATGAATGATCATTTTCTTTCTTTACATTTGGTATGTAGCGGAGAACAAGAGTTGCCTTCTTTTTCGAAAATGCGACGCTTTCTTTATTCGAAGTGGAGAGACGCTTCTTGGTGGTAGATTTTTAGACAATCACCATGACCTTCTTAGCTGCAAGATCATCACACTTGGTCTTGGTGACATCATCAACCCTATTCTCATTCACAACATAATTCTTTAAGTAGAATTTCGCATCGACAAAGTGTGTCTCAGCTTCGGTGAATGGTTTATCATCGGCAACTATCTTTCTTTCCACTCCGCCTTGGACGTACTTCAAGCATTGATAGTAAAAGGACGAGATAATTTTGTTCTTGTGTACCCAAGGCCTACCAAGCAACATGTTGTATGAAGTCTTGGCATCGATCATATGTATCAATGCATTTGATCGAAAATCATCCATATGAATCCCCAATTTGACTGATCCCATGGCTCTCTGACCCCTGGGTTGAAGCCTTGGATCATCAAACGGCTTTAGCGATGCCAAGTTCCCTCAGTTGTACGAATAGACAGGATGTTAACTCTAGATCTCTCATTTATTAGTATTCTGTTTATCTTCTTTCCTAGAACTTGACCCACCATGTACAAAGGATGATTATGTAGGGTTCCACCAATCAGAAGATCGATATTTGTAAATGTGATTTTTGTGTCATATACATATGTCTCTTAGCCAAGTGTTTCAGCAAGCTTTTCAGAAGATGAAGGAACTTCTATGGGTAGATTTTCACCTTTTTACCCCCTCTTTGGCAGTATTAAAACAAGACTGAAACCAACAGTAAGAATTCTTCCAAAGTCACTGGACGTCGTGGGTTTTGGTGGAGAAGCTCCATTACCCTCGTCTACTTCAGAAGCGCAACTAGCTTCTGTTTCCTTGGTTTCTTCACCATTCTCCTTCTAGTTGGTTGCTTGGACGACTCCTTTCACAGACTCGTCTCCTTGCGTCTGCGCCTAATCACCAGAGTCCAACCTTCATCATCACCTTCATCAACTGAAGACTTGTCATGCTCTAATAGTTTCTCATTATGCTCTTCGACACATATTTGAACCAGATCGAGCGAGACAAAAGTGATAAAAGATTGGATGAAAACTGGTCATCTCATCATCGAAGATCTTTTGTCATTTGTTAATTGTATGACTTTGTCCTTAAGACAAAACACACTTCCAGAGGGTGAAGGGTGACCCATAAGCCCATGATACTTGCAATAATTCGGGTCATTGGTCCTTCCAGCTTCGTCTGCCCGCTTCATCTCTAGTAGTTCAATGAGCTTATGCTCAAGAAGTTCATTAAAAATCTCGGCCACATCTGAATCAAGGAAGGAGTATTCTTTTTCTTGCATCTCCTTTAAAGTTAACTTTTGATTTGAACGTGCTCGAGAAGTCGTCTTCATGCTTTGCTTCGTGCTCACCTTCGTGGTGACCTTCACAGGAGACGTCGACATTTATGGATTCTTTATTGTCATTTTTGGGGACAAACTTGCCCCACCTTTTGGGTTCCTGTTTATCTTTTCCCCTTCAAGAGTCGTGAATAGGCATTATTCCTTTTCCAGCAGAAGACACGCTAACTCCATTTCGTGAGCACGCATAGCTAACTCTTCAAAGAATTTTGGCTTAATGCCTTGCAAGATATAGAAGAGATCCCAGTGCATTCCTTGGACGCACATCTCTATTGCAGAAGTTTCGCGGAGCCTATCTTTGTAGTTTAAGCTCGCATTTTTCCATCGATTGATGAAGTCAATGACTGGCTCGCGCTTTCTTTACCGAGTACTTGTGAGCTCTACCATGCTCACTGTATGCCTTGTGCTATAAAAACGATTCAAGAACTCATCTCCAATCGTTCCCAACTATTGATGGAGTTACGCTCAAGGTCCGTTTACCAATAAAAGGCATTTCCTTTTAGAGAACGAACAAATTGTTTGACAAGATAGTCACCGTAAGTTCCAGCATTATTACATGCCTCAACAATATGTGCAACATGTTGTTTTGGGTTCCCTTTTCCATCAAATTGTTGAAATTTAGGGGGTTGATAGCCTGCAGGTATTTTGAGGCTATCAATCCTTGCCGTGTAGGGCTTGGCATATATCAGGGAAGACTTGGTGACATCACCTTGTCTTTAAGGTCCCTTCAATAAACTCTTTCCACTGATCAATCAGGATCATTCCCCAAGAAGAAACTTGTACCTCCTTAACCGGTGGTGCTTGTTTTCCAGTAAGTTCTGTCTCGTGAACTTCTGGAGCTTTTCCAAGTGCATGGATAGACTCTCCCTCTATCAATCCATCCATCATATCCACCAACTTATCAATCCGAGCGTCTTGATTTTGCATATGTTAGTTAGACCTTCAATTACCCTCGTCAGATTTGCAAGCTGCTCCTTCACAATTGAGGCATCGGTCACCATTGCTTGCATAATTACCGACGATATTGCAGAGTAGCACGGATTGTCGCGTAAGTTGATTTTTGAAGTGCTCATCTTACGCAATGTAAATGGTGACGACGCGTTGGTTGAACAACCATCGTTCTTTGCGCCAGAGTATTTGAAACCAGAGTGCTCAAGTGAAGCTAGAGTCTTCTTTAGTGACTCTTCCACATTGCTTCCTCCTTCTGAAGCACTTGCATGGAATCTTCCTCCTTTGGGGGTTGAAGATCCAAAAATTGGAGTTGGCGCAAACGACACTTGATGTATTTGTTGTCCTAGCTTATTCGCCTTGCTCCTCATGACAGCTCCAAAGCTTTCAAAAGTAACGCCCAGGATGTTCTCTACTTCAGCAGAGAATTTAGAATCAGCAGCCTTGGAAGCAATTGATTGAGAATTGACCTTCTTGAAAGTCATTTCGTTGTTCTTAAACTTTGAAGTTGAAAAAATTGAAATAGAGGTAGAGATCGTCCCACTCAACGTTCCAGAATTTGTGGGCAATAAAATTTCGAGACCAAAAAAATAAATAATCGGGACACGAAAAATATTACAACAATAGTTTTATAAGTTTTTTATTTCACTACGCCTGCTGCATCATTTTGACATGTGGCATGATCCTATTGGCTCCTTTACTTGACTTGACATGCCACGTCATTTAACACGTGGCACTTATTTGGGCCTCTAAAATAAGATAATATCTTGAGCTTAGCAAAGTGGCCTCATCACTTGTAGCCCAAATCGATGGACTAGCCCAATAAAAATAGGACTTTAATTAATCTAATTATATTAATCCATAATATTTATTTGGGACTAACATACTTTGAATTCAATATAATCTGAATTTCGTACGGATTTTAATTTAATAAAATTTCATTGTTTACAAACCCCCAACTCATTTCACCAGTAAGAGTAGACAAAATGATTAAACAAAAGATATGGGCAACTCCAGTTACTCACAATACAGAGGTTTTACCTTGTTATTAACCGCCAAGAATCAAATTCATTCTCAATTTTGAGTAGTAATTCGCATGGTTATTATCGTCAATTCAAGTCATATGAAAGGGGCTCAATTGTTCACAAGTATCATGGTTAATAACATATAAGTTAAAAGAAAAGTGGGAACCGGAGTGTGAAATGATGCTATTCTAGTGGTATATGAAGTATTGATAGTTACCGGAGCCATCCATCGACAGGTATCACAGTCTATGCATGTATGATCTGCAAAGTAAATATAGCTGCTTAATTATTAAATCAAATAACAACATGATTCAACTTCACGTCATTATATCACAGTCCCTATATAAGTACATCTTGAGTCATCTTGTTTGTATTGGTAAAGGACAAGCAAGTATCATGATTTTATCCCTTAATTTGGACTTCAAAATCACATATTCATGAATTATTACACAGTAGTGACTAGTATATGGTTCAAAATAGCTACACGCATTTGAGAAAGAGTTGGCCCCTCTCCTAGCTAGCTAGAAACATAAGGGAGGGGCAGATCATTCTCGTCTGGCATGCTTCACAGGTGTACTCTGTGAAAGCGGGAGGAATATCGGAAAGAGAAATAGGCATATACTATCTATAGAGTTGAGGGGTGAGTGCAAATAAAGTTGTAGTACTTTGGATAAAAATGAAGAAAAAGAAAGAGTACCGACGAAGAACTCTCCGGAGACATTTTGAGGACGTGGAGCTCTCAAGGAATTAGCTGTGATTATGCTACGCGCTTTAACTGAGCGCACTTTTCGAAAGGAGTTTTGGAGGTTGGCGTTATAGTTGAAGCTCCGGGGGATATGAAAGCTAGTCGGTGCCGTTGCAGCAGCCATGATTCACCAATACACAATACCCCACGCTTTTCTTCTCTAGTAGTAGTGAAGTATGTTGCTGAAGAGTTGATGGGATATAAAAAACAAACAGATATGAAGACCGCCTTTGAAATCGGTCTCAAGGAAAGCGTGCTCAACACAGAGTCTATTTTTTTTAATTGGATGTCCCTGAGAAACCTCAACACGACTCTAACGGGTCCTTTTTTTTCCTATTAGACACAATTTTTTTATTTTTTTATTTTCCTATTAGATACGAGCCCGTCAAAGTACTACTTTGTGTTTGTGACAATTTTTGTGGCTCATAGAATTTTGAAAATCAATAAAAAAAAAATTATATCCTTCAAATAACTTAAATTGTTAATTATTGTAATTTGTAATAACTTTAATATAATTTTTAAATACATAAACAATAAAAAATAAGATAAATAAATTAAAATGAAGATAATAATCTATATATATATATATATATATATATATATATATATATATATATATATATATATATATATATATAAAATCTATAATCTATATCTATATCTATAATTAATTAAAAGTGTGAAAACGCTTAGAAAAGTGATTGGAACTTTTTACTCTTCTTTAGAGAAAACTGTTTTTCACTATTTTGGTAATTTATTATTTACTTATATTTTACTATATTAACTAGACTTCCTAAAATATATGGGACTCCTAAAATATACGGTAGGAGAATTAATTGATATTTTCCTTTCTACTAGACTTCCTAAAATATATGATAGTAGGACTCTATTAAGGAAATACTTTTATAAATATTGAGTGTACGTTAAACTAGAGAATAAATCGGTTTGTCTATTGGGAGAATATGATTGATGCTCATCTAACCTGATTCGATTGCATGTCTAAATGTAAGACCTGGCAAATTTTTCTAGTCGTTAAAGCTCTTTAAAGCATGTTAAGACAAGTTTCACACTTAGAAAATTTGGCTAAGTGTTAAGACTTAGTCTCATTTTAAGCCTTCGAACTTCGAGGAATTATTTCATGACCCTTCCGACCACCGTTTGCCGATTTTCAAGTTGATTCGCGATGGGGAGAGTCAATAGTATATCTCAGGTGAGTTTTGAAATTTTTGAAATAGCGTAAGGGATGTTTGGTTGCCCAAAATAGTAGCTCAGGGCGATAAGCCCGCGTCGCCCAAGTAAGTCCACTGCTATAAGCAAGGTGCCACCTTGCCTATTCCTGCTGGGGCAATTTTGCTGCACTTCAGCTCCGTCCTTTAAAGGGCAAAAGGGTCCATTTCCCACCCTTATATAAGCCTATAACATGAGATTCAGCCCTTATTTCACCAAAATACATTATTTTCTCTCAAAATTCCTCAAGAACAAGCACTAGGGTTCTTAGTTAAATACTCAAAATTCAAGAATCCCTCCATCAATCTTCGTAAAGTCAAGTATTAAGGTATGATAGATGTTGATTCTTGGGCACCTTTCACCCAAGAAGTTCAAAAATCCTTTTCTAAATTCAAAGATTGTATAATTATGAGTTTTCATGAATTATGTGAATTGAAATCTATGTTTATGTTGTTGTTGGGTGTTAATTCGTGTTTTGATTACAAAGTTTCAAGTTTTGATTCTAGTATAAGATGAATTTCATGATATTCATGATAAACCCTTCAAGTTGCATATTGATTGATGTAGTCATGTTAATTTGATGTATTGCTTGTTGTATAACCAAAGCATGCTCCTCATATGTTTGATAAAATGCTTATTTGAATGAGATAGTGCCATTATAGCATGTTAAGCATGAAATTCCTAATTATGTATGAGTTAATGTATGCCAAGTGTTTGTTGAAAAGCCTTAGTGAATGAATTATGAAATTTTAGCATGCGTCCCTATTTACGTACAAGTTAACGCATGTTAAGTGTTTGATGAAAGACTTTATTGGATGAATTATGAGATATTTGTATGCATTCCTATTCATGTGCAAGTTTATAACTTTCAAGTGCTTGAAGAGTTGCCTTATTGATTGTAGTGTGAATGATAAACTATTGTATGCTATTCAAGAATGGTCATGTCTTATTTATTTTATGCTATCGAGTCCTGGGGGTATTTAATACCCAATAATTTAACTATGTATCTAGAGCCAGTGTTAGTTATAGTACTTTCAGTTATGTCACGATCAGTAATATTCTTGGCCAGTTACAGAATTCAGTAGAACTCATTCAGTTACATGACTAAGGAAAATTCAGTAAGCTCGGCATCATTCCAAGTCCAGTTCAAGTATTCAGATCAGGATTCAGTAGCATTCAATCATTTAACAGAATTCAGTAGTATTCCGTCAGTCAACAAAACTCAGTAAACTCAGTCTAGTTCAGTTAATCAGTATAATCAGTAACAGATTCAATTCAATCCAGTACAGTCTAAGAATCAGTTTAGAGTCTATTCAGTTGGGAGTAGGATTCAGCATCGAGCGAGAACAGGGATGACGACTTCCCCGTTAGTCAGGCAAAGTCGTTAGTAGCAGTCCCTGTACTCCAGAACTGCGCAGCCAGCGTAGGATGAGGAGTCACTTATTAGATTAAGGCTTGGCTACCTCCTAGATGTCACCTGTTATATTAGGCTTGACTTCCTGTTTAGGGTCACCCGTTAGACAAGCTTGACCATAGAAGTGTCTTTACTCGTGGCACGGTACTAACACCCTTCCAGCTGGGGTTATAGGTTGGACCTCACTAGATTAGGGGCATATCAGTTAGATGACTACCTCCCACAGTCTCAGTTTCAGATTTAGTCTCAGTAATAGAACTCAGTTCAGTTATACAAAAATCAGAAATGTCAGATACAGTCACTCAGCTCAGTAAAGAACTTAGATAGTTCTAGAGATTAAGAGATCACCCGTTAGATAGGCTTGATCTCAAATTTAGGCAATCATATTCAGCATCAGTTGATTCAGAGATCACTCATTAGATAGGTTTGATCTCAGACTTAATCAATCTTTTTCATTTCCAAGAGATACAGAGATCACCCGCTAGATAGGCCTAATCTCAATTTCAATCAATCTTTTTCATTATCAATAGATACAGAGGTCACCCGCTAGATAGGCTTGATCTCAAATTTAGTTAATCAGATGTCAGTATCAGTAGCAGCAGATTCAGGGATCACCCGTTATATAGGCTTGATCTCAGATTTCAGTATTTGTAGACTTAGTTATCAGAATTCAGTATCAGTAAACTTAGATAGCAGTTATTAGTAAACCCAATTATCAGTAATCCATCATTAGAATTTTGTACTTAGTGTTACGATGATTTCAGTTATAGTTTATCCACTCATGCATGCATTCTTACCTAGTCATGTTCATGTTCAATAGTTACAGATTTTCCGTGTATGGTTATCCAGCTTATGCATATCATTCGGTTAGTATTGTTCATGCATATGAACCTTTGCATTTATCCTTACCTCATCTAGCATACCAGTACATTCCCACGTACTAACGCATACTTTCTTGCGCTACGGTATTTTATACCATAGGTACAGAAGCGCGAGCCCCAAAACACCCTTAGCAGTTCAGATTCAGTCAGCAGCAGTAGATGTAGCAGTGAGTCTTCATCGTTTGAGGATGTTCCTTATTTTATTATTGCACTAGATTTAGTATTTCAGTAGACGGAGTTAGTTGGGGGATTGTCCCATCAACTCCTTATTCAGACAGTTAGAGGCTTTCAAATTAGAGTATTTTCAGATAGTTGTTTTTGTTTTAGTATTGTTATACAGTTGTATTTCAGTTTTGAACCTTATGGCAAGTTTTTCGTCAGTTTTTTGCATTTTTACAGTATATTATGTAGTGCTCAGTTACAGGTATCAGTTAAGAGTTAGCTTGTGGTCCTTCGGGATCAAGAGCACTGTGTAGCGTCCGGGGTACCAGACTCGGGGCGTTACACTAAATTAGTGGATGCTTGATTTTCTAACCTTCAACTCATTCATTGTTTTTGCCTGCATAATAGAATTCAACATGTGTGTATATATATATATAATCATTCTTTAGGGTCAAAAATTTCTCTCAGACAAGAATTAGTTGGATAAAAATTAAAGCCTTGTGATCACTATTATATATATATATATATATTATAGTTTATAGGTCATAGATGAATGTCGGTTGGCTTTGAAGAATTTCTTGTCTAAAGGTTAGGTTTAATTGTATTGTTTTGATATTTTTTTGTTTTATTTTTATTTACAGATTTTAGATGAATGCGGGTCGGCTTTAAATTCTTTTTTAGATAAATGTTAGGTTTAATTTTATTATCGTAATGTCTCTATTAGTTTGTTATTTTTTGGTAGTTTGCAGTTCGTAGATGAATCTCGATCTGTTTTGAGAAATTTTTGTGTGTAAAATTTAAGTTTAATTGTATTATTTTGATATCACTTTTATCGTATTAGTTTATTGCAGTTTACAGGTGATAGATAAATGTTGGTCAGCTTTGAGAATTTTCTTAAGTAAAGGTTAGGTTTAGTTGTATTATTTTGATATCTCTATTATCGTTTATTTTGTTATTGTTTATACGTGGTAGATGAGTGTTGGACAACTTTGAAAAAAAAAATTGAGTGTAAAAATTAGATTTAGTTGTATTATTTTAATGTTTTTATCATTGTATTGTTTTGTTGCAATTTACAAATGGTCGATGGTAGATGAATGTTGATCGACTTTTAAAAATATTTTTGTTAAAGATTAGGTTTAATGAATAAATTCTCCATCCTTACATACTCAAAAGATATTAAATTTAATTATTATATTCATCTTTATTATTTAAACAAATGTCCTATTTAATGTAATTTTTGAACTCATTAAAGTGAGGTACATGCGCAAGACGCGTACACCTAAACTAGTAATATAAAATGTGGCTAAGCAGGACAACCTTCTCCTGTCTGTTTTAAGCCACTTATATATATTAATAAAATCTATCTATGTATAATCTATATCTATCTATATATAATATATATCTATCTATAATCTATAATCTATATCTATATCCATAATATATTAAAAGTGTGAAGAACCTTATAAAAGTCATTTGAACTTTTTATCCTTCGTTAACAGTCTCTACAATAGATAAAATCAGTTTTTCACATCATTAATTTATTATATAATTATATTTATAATATTGATTCCTAAATTATAAAAAACTAAGAATTCCTAAAATATATGTTAAAAGAAAATATATTTAGTTACGTGAAACATGAAAAATATGAGAAACCGGGGCGAGGGAAGAGTACAAGTCAGTATAGAATTCTAACTATAATTATGGTTAAATACTACCCAAAATAATTTGTTTAGTTAAGAATATAAAATAATACCTTAAATAATTTAATAGCATAGTTGATTGCTATTTTTTTCAAACAAAAATAACTTTTTTCCATATTTAGAGAATTCCTTTATTAGAAGAAAAGAATTTGAACTTTTATAAATTGATTATTATTTCTTTCACAAAAACGTAGTCCTATAGAGGAGATTATTTTCTCAATATTATATTTTTCTTTATATCAATATTACAAATTATATTTTTTAATTTTTTTTTGTTATCGTTGTTCAAGATTTCTTTGTTTATTGAAGATATAAAGAACAATTAAAGAATAAATATTTGTATTATTCTTCATCTTTCCGTATTTTTCTATTGATAATGTATGCCTGTTCTTTTTCTTTTTTTCTATTTATATGGTAGGAATATGCAGTTTCGTAGCAATTTATAATCAGGTATTTTCAGTTATCTTTCTATAAATTTTATATCGTTAGGCTATCATTTTAAAATTTTCTCCGTGATTAATTATAAAAAAAATATACGATAATAGGAAAATAAATTTCCTGTAAATTCTGGTGCACATTGATGGCGCTATTTACGCCCCTGCAAATATGAAGGACAGGAGTTGAAACTGAAAGAAGCATAGAGTGTGCACACAAACTAAAGGCAATCAATCTCGTGATCAACTAAATGCTCACTGTTACCAGTTGTTGCACCTAGTGTAAATCTTTTACATTGATTACTTAGTAGCATATGTCATGAATTTGTTATATTATTTATATTCTGAATTCTTTGTGATGTTTATGGGATTGCTATGTTACATCCAACTGGTGAACTGGTGGTTATTTGTGTACTTTGTAGTATGGTTGTAATGCATTTTATTTCTTTTATGTTTTGACTGTAAAAAGAGTTGTGATCTTTCAGGGTTTTTTTTATCTTTTGCACGTAACTGTTGAATTATTACTCTTAGATTACTCTTCACGCTTGTAATGTTCGGTCAATGATACAACCTCAAATTTTTTGATCTTTTTGCCTTTTGTTTTGTAATTGTGATCAGTGTAGATTGTTTTTCATCATTTTTTTCTAATTATTATATCAATATCTTTATAAATAAATAGGGAGACACTTAAATATATAATAATTATCATACAAATTATAAGAAAAAGACACGACGTAATAATATTTATGTAATGAAGCCAGTAAGCTGGCATGGAAGAACACGGTGTAATAATATTAATGTAATGAAACCAGAAAGCTAGCGTGGAAGAAGTAGAATTGTACATGAAGTAAACTTGATGTTTTTTTCTTTTATTGAAGGTTAGATATGAATTGTGTAAAATTTTCCTCTCCAGACCCTACTCTGTGGGAATGTAGTTGGTAAGTTGTTGTTGTGGTAGAACAATATAATCCTGGATATGTGCTAACTATTTATTTAAGTGCAGAATTATAGAAATAAAAATTACTTCTTAAATAATAACGAATGAGAAAAGATGTGGTGATGAGTTATCGTATTTTTCTTTTTAGTGCAATTTTTATCTTAAAAGTTTTACGTTATTTTAAAAAAATTATTTACTTAATACGATAATATACACACAATAATTTTTTTATATAAAAAATTATTGTTAATCAACGCGAGACACACGTGCAAAGCACGTACACTTGACTATTATTATTATTATTATTATTATTATTATTATTATTATAATAATAATAATAATAATAATAACAGGTCGATGAATTAAAAATTCAATGGTCACTCAAGTATGATCTTTTATCTCAGAAAGTCTCTCAACTTTGATTTTTACCTTAAAAGTCACTCAACTATAGACTTTTATTTCAGAAAGTGACTTAACTTTGGTTTTGACTTCAAAAGTCACCCAACTATCATATTTTTGCTCAAAATGTCACTTGAACTATTGAATTATTTTTTCAAAATAGAATTTATTTATGTGAATTTTTTATTTAAAAATAAAATTCTGAAAAATAAAAAAATATCGCTTTAATGACTTTTTGGTTCTTATTTCCATAAATTAATTTTTCTCCCTTCTCTTTCTCATTTTTCTTCTTCTTCCCACTTTCTTGTCATAATTTTTTTGTAACTCGAACATTTACAGTATAATCTAGGACAATAACAATTATAATTGTATAAAGTAAAATCACTATCATATTTTATCTTTACATTTTATTTTTATTTTGGCTTTGAAAAAGGAAAAAAAAGGAAAAACAATAAAAAGAAACAAAAAAAGAGAAAATAAAATAAAATATCTTGCACTTTTCTTGTTTTTTCATTTTAAATACTTTTTAAGTTTACTAGATAATAAAGGGACCGTTTTACGGGCCCAATATTACAGTTTTAAATATATTTATTGATATTTAATTAATTTATTACAAAAATAATTAATATTTTTAAATAAATATAATAGATAATGATAATAGAGATCACACTATATAATAAAATACAACTTCTTATTTTAATAACATCAAATAATAGCTTATAACTTATTTAAGTTTTCATAATTAACATTAAAATATCATATACTCTAATGTTTATGTTTAACATCAGGTCACACATTTTCTTAGATCAAACAACTAATTTAATATTTTTTAAAATTTATTTAAAAATTATATAAGAGAATAAACTAAAATTATAAATACCTATTTATTAAAATATTTAATAGAATCATACGAAGCAATAAAGAATACTAATTCATACATAAATTAATTTAAAATACATTTGAATTCATTTTATGAATGTTTAACAAACGAAAATAAGGACGGATGAACATAATCATAATATTAAATGATTGCCTTTATGTCTCATCTTATATACATCAAAAATATGAGACAATTAAGTAATAAATTTCCTTTTGTGATTTGTCTGCCTGATGAAGAAATCTACTGTCTCAAATAAAGAGAATCAAAAGAAGTAACAAAAGTCAATAGGATATATATTGTAGTAATTTAACATGAGGTAGTTAATATTATTTTAAATAAATTATTTAAAATAATTTTAACATGTTATTAGTAAATATTTATATTTTCACAAATTATATGTAGTACAAATCTTTGTAATGATATGTTTCATGTGAATTTTTGAAATTATGGAGGAATTGCTTTTTTTGTTTGATTGATAAACACGTATTCAATATTTATGAATATTTTTTATTATCTTACTATAATATAGTAATAGTTAATTTATGTAATTAAATGTGTGGCCAAAATCAATTTCACTTATTTATCTTTTATGGAACATATGTGAGTATTTACACATCTTTCTATAAACTATGTCTCCCTTTATTTTAATTTATATGATTTTGATTGGATATCAAATTTAAGATATATGAAAAGGCTTGGCAATGTTTCAAATTATCTTTACAATAAATAAACTTTAAATAGAAAAGTATACCTTTGTGAACTTTAAATAAAATACATAATGTCTTCACTGTTTAAACCACCATATACATAACATAGTTATGTCTGTGAGTTGAAATAACAACTTATTTCGAAACATGACTTTGAAGTATTTGACTCGTATTGAAGTTTTCCTTGTCTTTGACTCAGCATTGCGATTCTATCGATGCTCAAATCATTGAAGCATCTTAAATCGTGGTCGAATGAGAGGCTTTTAGGATCTTTTTATATTTTTTATGAAGAGGAAGAGGGAAGATGAAGCGACTGACTGGTGGCTCGCTTGCTAGAGCAACAACAAAGGTTGGTGCGATCTCATTGATCGGATGGTTTGTTGATCTGTTAACATTTTCTTCTAGAGCTCCTCACCGGAGCAGCGATGAAGGCAAAGAAACGGGGTTAGTGGGGTGCACCGACAGGAGAAGAGTGAGATGCCACGGTTGTGATTTCTTTTTGCTGAAAAGTTGATGTTGAGCAATTTGAGAAGAACACACTTGTAAATTCAAAATGAAAATCGCTTGATTGAGGTTCTTTGATTTTTAGGTGCTCTTTGAGAAGCATTAAGCGTAAGAAAAGGGTAGGTGAAATATGTATTTGGAGAGAGAAAATGTCAAAAAGAATTTTTTATAATTACTTTGAGAAAAGACATGATTTTTCCCTTGAACTTGTCCGCTCGACTTACACTAAACTTTTGTTTATTTACCCCCCTTAACATCTTTAAAGTGTATTTGTTTCACCCCTAATGCTGACGTGGCATTTTATAAAAAGGGACGCGTTTAATATATATATTAACCTTTTCTTCTTCAATGCTCCCCCACCCTCCATCACCTCTCATCCCCACCCTATATCCATACCCACACCCACACCCCACACCCTTTTCTTCTCTGTTACATCATCAAACAACAATACACATTTTCTTCAACCATTACCAAAATGTTAAAATCATAATGTGATGGCCATAAGAAAATTCCAACCTAAAATCAAATACAATTGCTACAACTACGAAAATCATTACTAATCAATTGTGTTTATCCTCCCTACCATTATAATGATTACTCCAATCATTGTCATGGTTACTTTAATCATTGCTCACTATAAACTACTAGTATTACTTTAAGAAAAAGTTTAAGAAGAATGGACTGAAATAGTGTTTTAATGGAGGAATTATCTTAAATTGGTGTTTCATAATTGTTAACTGATGGTGTTAATAGAGTAATTAAAAAAAAAATAGGAAAAAACATTTTTCATGGCAGAGGTGAAGGTTGAATAAAAGAGATAAAGAGAGGGTGGGGGTAGCGGGTGAGGAGAAATGGTCATGAAAAAATGGGTGGGGTGAGGTGGGGGATGCTGGAGGAAGAGGGGGAATCTGAAGAAGAAGGGCGTAGAGGGGGGGGGGCGCAGGAGGGGGGGAGGGCTGCATTAATTGCAGAGTAGGGTGTGGGGATGGTGGGTGAGGTGTGTGAAGAAGAAAGGAAATGGGGTGGGGGTGCCTTGTTTATTTAATATATATATATATATATATATATATATATATAATTATATATATACATAAATATATATATTTATATAAATAAAATAGTATATGTATGTTTTCTATTTTTTAAAAAAATATATAAAAATAATATGTGGGGGTTTTAATTTTTTTTAAAAAAAATAGTAATTTCTTACGTGGCTCCGACGTGGCATTGACATGGCGGTGATGTGTAGGCGAGTGTAACACACTCTCCGTTGTGACGGTGGTATTCAGTTTTGAGGGGTGAAATTAATACACTTTAAAAATGTTAAGGGGATAAATAAATAAAAGTTTGGTTTAAGTGCTAAAGTAAGTCGAGCGGACAAGTTCAAGGGGAAAATCATGTCTTTTCTCAATTACTTTTGGTAGTTGAGATTTTATATAATAATAAAAACTTAGGTTATAGTTTTAAGTAATTTTTCATTTTTTTCATTTAAATAGAGTTGTACTTGGGGATATTGGATTCACGTAAAATATTATATAAAATATTTTTAAAAGCTTCATGAAAAGACCATTATACCCTTAGTCATTCACTTTTTATTACATCGTGGAATAGTACTAAAATATAGTACTCTTTGGAGAGTTAATTTACTTAATACTAAAATATAGTATTCTTTGGAGAGTCAATTTATTTAATACTAAAATATAGTACTCATAGAAGAGTGAATTTAACTTATCTTCAAAATTATATTTAATTAGATCAGTTCAATATTTTAAAACTGAAATGCAGAAGTTTTCAAACTATGAAAAATATTATAATTGCAACTTTTTCTCATAACGATTTAACAAAAATATATTTACCTTGCATTTATGCCAAAGGCTATTTTCAAGACTAAAACCATTGACCTCCTGGTCACATATCAACAACTTTACCAGTTACTCCAATACTCTCCTTCAAAATAGACATTTGTGAACATGCAATTTATTTTCTAAAGTTTAATCGAAAATACCTAATTGAATTATTTATTTAGGTTCAATTGAAACAAGTCATATTTCAAGTTTTTCATTCAATTTTTTTTTTCTTCATTTAAATTTAGAGTGATATCCTCTTTATTTATTCTATTCAACTAATTTCTAGCAAAGTAAAGTAAACTAAGAATATTCACTAAAAATATAAAAAATAATATTTTCTCATTTAAAAATATCATTTAAAGTATTTTTAAATAAATTAGACATGAAATTTAAGAAAATAAATAAATTTAAATTTTATGATCTTAAATTAAATATTGTGCGACGTTTTAAAGGCCTTTTAAATTTTACACTTTTAAACAGATTATGTAGATGTAGATTAAAGAAATAATAAAATAAAAAAGAGTCGTGTTTTCAACAAAAGTATGCTTATGATTTGGAACACTCTCTCTATATAAAGAATTTTTTCACAATAGACATAAAAGAACAAATACTTTTAAGTATGTATCATTTAACCATGATAAAAAAATTTAAACAAATATTTATCACCTAGACAAATAAAAAATTATTGTAATAAATTTCAACATCATATTTCTAAGATAAATAAGTAAATATATTTTTACCCAAAAATTTGAACAAAGTGATAGTGTGTTAGATAAAAATAGCATTTTATTGCCATTCAATAAAACAGGCACGTCGGTGTATGCTTCAGGTAGTTCAATCGTAATTTTATCATATCATCCTTAATTAATTAGTATAAGCCATTTAAGTATTAAAAAATTAACAATATTTAATAAAACATGTTTGCTTGTGCTGACTGTTTCAGTTGCTTCAATCATAATTTTACTATATCATCCTTAATTAATTAATATAAGTTATTTAAGTATTAAAAAAATATTTAATGAAACATGTTTTCTTATGTTGACTGTTTCAGCTGCTTCAATCGTAATTTTACTATATTATCCCTAATTAATTAGTATAGGTCATTTAAGTATTAAGAAAATTACTAATATTTAATAAAAAGCGTAAAATAAAAATAAAATAATAAATTAACTATTGATGTTTTATGATACCTTCTTCAACTGCTTCAATCGTAATTTTACTATATCACTCCTAATTAACACGAAATGATTAAAAAAAATACAAGTTTATATATTTATTTCAGACAATAAAATAATAACGTATAATATTTGATAAAGGTCGATTTCTGCACCAACTTCTGCAATCACTATACTCATTTTATATAAATATAACATGTAAGAAACTATTTTATAAATCTTGAACGGAATATTAATATTTCATACTGATTTTTCATAAATTTCATACACGAAACAGTCTAATAAATATATACAAAATAATTTTCATCATATTATTCTTATGAAAAATTCCTATCTACATTCAAAATCTTGTTTATTTTGTTACCAACACAAATAAGGAAAAAAATTATGATAATGCTTTTCCACACTAGTCTTGATATTATACACAAATTTAGAGTAATTTGAATCATGGGATTTTGAGTTTTCATGGTCTAAGTTGGGTAATTTAGACCTGGGGTCAAAAAGGAGAAATTTAGCGATTGAACTAGGAATCCAAATCAAAATTGCATTTTGTTCACTTAGCTGATGGGTAATTCGATTATGATATTTACTAGATAATGAAGGGTCCGTTTACAAGCCAATATTATAATTTTAAATATATTTATAATTATTTAATTAGTTTTTTAAAAAAAAAATCATTAATAAATTTGAATAAAGAAAAAAGAAAATGTAAGTAGAAATCACACTATATAATAAAATATAACTTCTTATTTTTACAAAATCAAATAATATCTTATAACTTATTTAAGGTTTCATAATTAACATTAAAATATCATAAACTCTAATACTTATTGTAACATCAAGTCAAACACATTTTCTCAGATTACAAGACTAATTATACTATTTTTCTGTTTCTACTTTATTTAAAAATTATACAAGACAATAGATTAAAATTATTATCTATTTATTACCATTTTATATAGAATCATATGAAGCAATAAAGGATACTAATCCATACACAAATTGATTTTAAATACATTTACATTTGTTTTACTGGTATTTAACAAATGAAAACAAGGACCTATTGGATGAACATTTTAATGAATCATAATGTTAAAGGGTTGCCTTTTATATCTTTGTCTTATATATGTTAAAAATAGGATACCAATTTAATATACTAAGCAAGAATTTTTATTTTTTTTACTGATTTGTCTATCTGAATTAGAAATTTACTACCTCAAATAAAGAGAATCAAAAGAATTAACAAAAGTTAACACGATATATATTATAGTAATTTAACATGAGATGGTTAATATTACATTTCAAATAAGATGCTTAAAATAATTTTATAGGTGCTGAGTAAATAACTATGTTTTCATAAATTATATGTTGTGCAAATCATTGTAATATATGAAGTTTTGAAATTATAGAGGAATCGCTTATTTTATTTAACAGATAAACACTTATTCAATATTTATGAGTATTTTTGTTATTTACTATAATATAGTAATAGTTACTTTATGCAGTTAAATGTGTGGCTAAAATTAATTTCACATTTTTATCTTTTATGAAACATATGTATGTATTTACACATATTCCTATAGACTACGTCTTTCTTTATTTCAATTTATAACATTTTAATTAGACAGTGAATTTAAGATATATGAAAAAACTTCGCAATATTTCAAATTATCTTTAAAATAAACCAACCTTTAATAGAAAAGTATACCTCTGTGGACTTTTTAACAAATAAATAAAACTCAACATGACTAAAATATTAATAATGTTATAAAATACTAATCAAATAAAAAATATTAATTCTTTTTTAGAACTGATTCAAAAGAAAAATATATCATTTGAACTGAGACATAGAATGTATAATTGATAAAAAAAATTATTATTATCACGGAATATATATTTCACTTTTTTAAGTTTGTTCGGATTGCAAACACATTCAATTATATCCAAATAGATGTACCGTAATATTCTAGAATTGAATTTGTAAATCAAATTGAATTTTTAATCGTCTAAATTATATTATCTAAATTATTTGAATCGATTCAAAAAATCAAGTTGATCTAATTTGTGCACAAACTTGATCTCAAACCCTACGAATATTTTATACATTATTGTTTAGAATTAAATTTCATATTCTTTTATGAAAGTTTTATAATTATACGATAACATAGTTACATTTTTTTTTCTAAATATTTATATTCTAATAAAATAAAAGTGTAAATTTCACATCCTAAAAAGAATTGAAATTTAAATAATATCTCATTAAAATAGATTAATTATTAATATACAAAACATACTTTTTGAAAAATTATAATTGAAAAAATGTGGGGTTCACCTTAAATGTCACATCATTAGGGCACACTTGGCTTGAAAAAGATGTTTGGCTATTTTGTCATTTTGAAATCTATGACCAACTTTTAAGACCATATAAGAGAAACAAATATTCTAGAGTATTTATGAAATGACAAATTTACCTTTGATCGTCCTCCAATTCACTCTTCTATATATAAAATATAAATATAATAATATAATTTAAAAAAAAATGAAAAATGATCATTAATCATTTTGAATAAAGAAAATAGAAAATGTAAGCAGAAATCACAGTATATAATAAAATATAACTTCTTATTTTTACAAAATCAAATAATATCTTATAACTTATTTAAGGTTTCATAATTAACATTAAAATATCATAAACTCTAATACTTATTTTAACATCAAGTCATACACATTTTCTCAGATTACAAGACTAGTTATACTATTTTTCTATTTCCACTTTATTTAAAAATTATACAAGACAATAGATTAAAATTATTATCTATTTATTACCATTTTATATAGAACCATACGAAGCAATAAAGGATACTAATCCATACACAAATTGATTTTAAATACATTTACATTTATTTTACTGGTATTTAACAAATGAAAACAAAGACCTATTGGATGAACATTTTAATGAATCATAATGTTAAAGGGTTGCCTTTATATCTTGTCTTATATATGTTAAAAATAGAAGAACAATTTAATATAGTAAGCAGGATTTTTTTTTAAGTGATTTGTCTACCTGAATTAGAAATTTACAACCTCAAATAAAGAGAATCAAGAGAATTAACAAAAGTTAACATGATATATATTATAGTAATTTAACATGAGATAGTTAATATTACATTTCAAATAAGATGCTTAAAATAATTTTAATAGGTGCTGAGTAAATAATTATGTTTTCATAAATTATATGTTGTGCAAATCATTGTAATATATATCATGTGAAGTTTTGAAATTATAGAGGAATCGCTTATTGTATTTGAAATTATAGAGGAATAGCTTAATTTCACATTTTTATCTTTTATGAAACATATGTATGTATTTACAAATACTACTATAGATTACGTCTTTCTGTTTTTCAATTTATTACATTTTAATTAGACAGTGAATTTAAGATATATGAAAAAAGTTCGCAATATTTCAAATTATCTTCAAAATAAATCAACCTTTAATAGAAGAGTATACCTTTGTGGGCTTTTTAACAAACTAGCTTTGTATACGTGCTTTGCGCTAGTGTCTTTCCTCAATTAAGTAAGTTTTATAAAAAAAAAGTTATTAAACATAACAATTTATATTAAAATAAATATTGTATCTAATTAAACAATATAAGAAAATTATCACATCACAAATATGTTATTGCATGTTGTGTTTCAATTTATTGTTTCTTTAAAATTTAAAATTAGTTTTTTTCATAAAAAAAAAAAAAATAAATTAGTTTTTTTCTAAAGATGTATATACTTTTTCTAGAGGTGTATATATTTAGTTAGTTGAATTCAAAATCCTAATCCTATTCTTTTTAGTTGTTTTTTAAGTTCTTAAGTTTTGTTTTTCAAATATACATAGTAATGTTTATGTATATTATTCTCACTGTAGTTTTTATTAGACTAAAAATAACGGCAGAGCATTTTTATGACAATAATTTTTATTTAGTTTATCAAAATATTATTTAAGTAAGGAGATTTTTAACTAAAAATTAATTAATTTCAAAATTTTAATATTAATGTAAGATGTATTTTTAAGGGTAAAACAGAAGAATATATTGTAGGTTCGTACGTCCATCACATTCCTATATTATTCAACTCAAATTTTATGTTTTCGACCCTTTTGACTCTAATCTTTTTGTATATTTAGTAAAACGTCAACACATAAATTCAAATGTGATTTATCACAGTTCGAGTGAAATCATATATTTAATGGTTCAAATAACCTAAATTTCTCTACTATTGCAATTTTACGTAAGAAAATAAAAATAACAAATCTTATATTAATTGATTCTCCTTGAAAAGAAAAACGGTTCCTTCTTTGAAGTTGACAATTAAGAAAATCTTCAACACATTATGAATCCTATAGAATGAGAGGAGTTTAACGTTTGATTATGTTTTCGTTGTATGGTGAATTTTCTATTTATAGGCATTTGGCCTCGTCGAGTCCAAGCTTACTGAGAATTATAAAACCAACAACGCATGATTTAGAAGGGAAAAAAATTGATGAGTTGAGTAGATAATTGTACTTGAATATGTGAGTCATTTTCGTACATTTAATCGAGGAAGAACATTACTTATTAATTGATCCAACAAAGAATACAAATTAAATCAATTAAGAACATAAATCTGACTAATAACGCAAATTAGATCAATTAAGAATATAAGCAAAATTATCGGCATAACAATTAATATTGTGTTTGAATTATTAATAAGCAAGCAACAATCAATAACGCAAAAAAGTGGGAGTTTTTATGACAAATAAATAAAAGTGAGTTGACGAAGAGAACCTGGAGAAGAGACAAAATTGAAAAAAAAAAAACTGAAAGAAAAGTATGGTGAAGATGGTAAAAAATCAAAATTAGCATTACTTTTTATAGAAGTTGGTAAAAGGTATGTTAAAGCCTATTTACATGGGATAGGAATTGTTAAATGTCAGTTTTTATTATTTGTTTTTTACCATATTTTGTATGAAAAAGGCTATGCTTAAACCAAGCTCGGAAAGGATAGAATTTTTTATTTTTTTTATTTTTTTGGTTCACGTTTGGAGGTGTTTTTTTTTAATTACTAATTATTTATTCTTACATTTTTTTTAGGTCTCACATTAAGATTGTGTTTTTAATTATTTTTTTGGTTTGGATTTTTTTTTCTAATTTCTTGTTATGGTTAGCTTTTTTAGATGGTGGAAAAGGAATCCTTTTTTGTGAGTTTTTTTTTTTTTTTGGTAAAATAGTCAATATTTAATATTACTAAAATAATAGAAAAAAGGTAAAAAAGACTATTTTGTCTAAAACGAAATCTTTTAATGAAGGAAAAAAAGTCCAAATCACTTTTCCAAGAGTGTTCACACTTTTAATATATTATAAATATAGATTATAGATATAGATATAGATAAATAAAACTCAACACGACTAAAATATTAATAATGCTATAAAATACTAATCGAATAAAAAATGCTAATTCTTTTTTAGAACTGATTCAAAAGAAAAATATATTATTTGAACTGAGATATAGAATGTATAATTGATTAAAAAAAATTATTATTATCACGTAATATATATTTCACTTTTTAAGTTTGTTCGGATTGCAAACACATTCAATTATATCCAAATAGATGTACCGTAATATTCTAGAATTGAATTTGTAAATCAAATTGAATTTTTAATCGTCTAAATTATTTGAATCGGTTCAGAAAATCAAGTTGATCTAATTTGTGCAAAAACTGGATCTCAAATCATATGAATATTTTATACATTATTTTTTAGAATTAAATTTCATATTCTTTTATGAAAGTTTTATAATTATACAGTAACATAGTTACATTTTTTTTTCTAAATATTTCTATTCTAATAAAATAAAAGTGTAAATTTCACATCATAAAAAGAATTGAAATTTAGATAATATCTCATTGACTAGTAGAGCATGGCCTATGTCAGCACGAACCCAACATTAAGATATTTATTTATATTTTAAATCTTGATATATTTAAATAGTTTTTTTTTTCATAAAAGGATTGCATATGTTTTCTAAGATTCATCCGAAATCTAGCATGAGTTCAACATATGTTATTTTAATATGTATTTAGATAATTTAAGTTGTTAACTATTGTAATTTAAAATATTTTTTACGTAATTTTCAAATTAATATACATTACTTTTCTTGTCCAAATTTCTGTGCATTGATAGTCAATTATATTTTAAACATAATTTAAATTTTAAATTATTGTGATTTATAATACTTCTTTTTTATTCCAATTTCAGTGACACTAATATAATTTCAAGAGTTGACCAAATATTTTATATCCTTAAAATTTTTTAAGTTGTTAATTATTGTGATTTCTAGTATTTTTCATGTAATTTTTTTGAAATATATAACATATTAAATTATTTTTAGATATTTTAAGTTGTTAACTATTGTAATTTATAATATTTTTTACGTAATTTTTTAATAATATATGCTACTCTCCTTGTCCAGTGTTTTGTGTCGACGATAACCAATTATATTTTTTAAATAATTTAAATTTTTTATCATTGTGATTTATAATATTTTTTCTATTTCAACTTATGTGGCACAATGCTTAAATGACCATAATAATTAATTAGGGGTGATATAGTAAAAAATAGTAATAATTATTTATTATTTATTATTTTTGTTACGTGGATGTGTTGATTCAAGAAGAATTTGGAAACATTTAAAAATGTGTTGAATGTTACAAATGTTAATAATTCGCTTGGTGCTTCTTGATTTCTCTACATTTATCTCTTGTATGTTTTTACTACTTTGCCCTGTGAGTATATGTAGTCATTTTTATTTTAAAAAAAAAATATCATGAAAAATTTATTCATAGTATATATATATATATATATATATTAAAATCATGGATTCAATATTATTAATTTTTCAATACATAAGTGACATATAATAATTAATTGCGAGTGATACATTAAAATCACAATTGAAGCAGCAGAAATCAATCAATTTTTAAATTTTTTTGTTAATTATTGTTATTTAAAGTAATTTTTATTTCATTTTCAAATAATATATGTTGCTCTATATCTTCTTCTGTCTCGTCCCAATTTATGTGACACTAATATAATTTTGATAGTCAATCAAATATTTATGTTGACATATCATTTTCTTATTCTTATATTTCTAATACATAAATGACTTATAATAAGGAGTGATATAGTAAAATCATCGTTTGAATGATGAAAATTTAATTTAAAACATTAAGAGTTAATTTCGCATTTTATATCTATTTTATTTTTTATTAAATATTATTTATTTTCTTAATATCTAGATGACTCACAATAATTAATTAAGAGCGATTGATTATGTTATTACTATAAAAATTAATATAATTTTATCATATCCAATAGTAATCATCGATAATTCACCGAAACAGTTTAATTAAATATGGGATGCTATATTTGCATATGCAAAATATGATATTATTAAACATTATTGGATAGTGCATTATATTTATCTTTCACAATAATAAATTTTTACTATATATTTTTCTTTATTTCTTTTTAACTTGATACATATTGACCCAACACAAATTCTAAATAAATATTCATTAGAAATTTATTTTATTAAATTAAATTTATTAATTTTGTACTTTAAAAATTTAAAGTTAAGTTTAAATATTAGTATTTCTATATAATAAAAAAATAATTTTCTATATAAAAGTCAATTAAAATAATAAAATTAATTTATTTTAAATATTTAGTTGCATTTAATTAAGATAGTTTTTTATTTTGTCATGATTTATGGTGCACCTCTAAAATTTTGAGAGTTGAATAGAACTTTTATCTATTTTAAAAAAAAAGTATTTTAACTTGTTAATTATTGTGATTTATAATAATTTTTACTTAATTATCAAATAATATATTTACTCCTTGTGTCCCAATTTATGTGACTTTGATACAATTTTGAGAATCAACTAAAATTTTTATATATTTTTTAAATATTTTGAGTTGTTAATTATTATGATTTGCAGTACTTTTTCTTTTATCTCAATTTATGTGGCATTGCTAAAATAATGATAGCCAATAAAATTTCTACATGTCTTTTAAATATTTTAAAGTTATTAATAATTGTGATCGTGGTAACAAATTAATTTTGAACATGATGGCCAATTAAATAAATATTTTTTTTTACTTCCAATATGTAGTTATAGTTAATTAATATAAATTAATAGAATATATGAAATATTTAAACTATTATGATGAAACAATAGAATTATTATATATTGAGGCATGATATGTAATTAAGTGGGAGTGAAAGGGTTTTTTGATAATTACATGAGAGGTGGTCGAAACCACCTCTTCTATATAATAGAAATTATATATTGGGGCATGATATGTAATTAAGTGGGAGTGGAGGGGTTTTTTGATAATTGCATGAGAGTTGGTTGAAACCACCTCTTATATGTAATAGAAAAATAGATTAATTATAAATATACAAAACATACTTTTTGAAAAATTATAATTGAAAAAAGGCAGAATACATACGCAGCCCCCTTAGATGCGCGTTATCTTTCACTTAGGTACCTCAAGTGGACATTGTTCCATTTTCGCACCTCAAACGGCCTTCAAGTGTGTCAAATAATATGCCGACACATGTCATTTTTCTAAAAAATAAATTTTAAATCATTAATTATGTAAAAAAAACAAATAATCACCCGCCACCCCCACCCCACCCACCCCACCAGTCCACCCACCTCGCCGTCCTCCCACCCCACTCACCTACCCAACCACCCGCCACCCCACCCCACCAGTCAATTTTTAGTTTTTTTTTAAAAATTGATTTTGTTTGATTTTAATTTTTTTTCACGGATTTAGCTTTATTTTTTTAATTTTTTTCGTCAATTTTTCTTTGATTTTCAATTCTTCATTGATTTTTCTTTCTTTTTATGCTTCGATTTTAATTTTTTAATTGATTTTGTTTGAATTCAATTTTTCTTCACTGATTTAGCTTTATTTTTCATTTTTTCTTCATCGATTCTGTTTTATTTTTAGTTTTTCTTCTTGTTTTTTATTTCTTCTGACTTAAAAAAGTAAGATTGTTGATTTAACCATTTTAGCATTTAACCATTTTAGCATAAGGATGTGTTAAGGAAAAAAATAGTGGTAAGTTAATGGATTGAAAGAAGAAGAAAAGAGAAGAAGAGGAAAAATTATGAAAGTGCCACTGAAAATTTAGGAAAATGCCACTCAAACGCGCCTTCCCTGTGTGCGTCACACGCACCTTGCCAACTCAGCAAAAGTGTCAAAATGAAATAATGTTCACTTGAGGTGCCTAAGTGAAAGATGACGCGTACCTAAGTGGACTGCGTATGTATTCTGCCTTGAAAAAATGTGGGTTCACCTTAGATGTCACATCATTAGGGCACACTTGACATTTTGAAAAAGATATTTGACTATTTTATCATTTTAAAATTTATGATCAACTTTTAAGACTATATAAGAGAAATAAAAATTCTAAAGTATTTGTGAAATGATAAATTTACCTTTAGTCGTCCTCCAATTCACTCTTCCATGTATAAATAATTTGGGATTTGGACTCAATTCAAAGTTGACTTTTGGGCTGATGTTTCTTTGACTGAACATCGAAACATTCTAAAAATATGGGTAATGATCTAATACTATAATACAAGCAAATCACATGAATATATAATTTAAGCATTAATATTATAAAGAAAAAATATATCGAATCACCTCGAAATTTGCAGCCAAAACTTATTTAGACTCTTAACTAGTCGGACAATTATATACCCCCTCAATAACTTTAAAGTGAATTAATTTCAACCCTAAAAAAATTATACCATTCTCATTACGGAGAGTGAAGTACACACGCCCCACGTCATTGCCAAATCAATGCCACATCAGTGCCATGTCAACGTAAGAAATTATAATTTTTTTTTAAAAAGTAATCCAACACTCATATTATTTTTTTATATTTTTTTTAAAAAGCAAAAAATATATATATACTACTTATACATACATACATATATATATATATATATATATATATATATATATATATATATATATTGAAAAATATATATTTTTAAAATATATATATATAAAAAAAAACCACCCCACCCCCTTACTCCTCCTCCTTCTTCAACCTCCCCTCTTCCCCAATCCGTTCCTCATTCTTCTTCGATTTTTTAACAACCCCTCCACCCCCACCCCCTTTCCTACTTCTCCTTTATTTTCTTTTTCTCCATTAACACCATTGTTTTACCATTAACACCAATAACTTGATTAGAATTTAACAAGAAATTGATAAATAACTTGTTCATGTAGATTAAGCCATGACTCCTCCATCAACAGTTAAAAATCAACAATTGCAAGTAGAACAAAACCTAAACCCATCCATAATAATTTCAGGTCTACCAAATGATTTAGCAACAATAATACTAATATCCGTTCCTTTGTTTCAATCTTCCATGAAAATACTCTCTCCTTTAATTTTTTTCACTATTAACACCATTATTTCAAAACTTCACAAATTATCATGCAGGTTACAATACATAACTTGATTTAAATTTAACAAGAAATTGACAAATAAATTAACAAATTGTCATCACAAATGCTCCGATAAGCACAAGACGAGTAAGTGATAAATTGTCATCACAGTTTCACCTATGCTTCATGCTCGGAAATTAAGAAATTGAAAAATTCGAATCAAGCTATTTATCATCACAAATTGGATGTAGTCATTTGAAAAAATTAAATAAAAGTGAAAAAAATAATGAAGGAAGGGGTTAATGGAGCTTAATAATGATGTTCTTGAAAAAAAGAAAGATAGAATTTGACCTAAACGAAGAAGATGAAGAAACAGAGTGGAGTGAGGGTGGAAGGTATGAAGAGGAGGAAGAAATAGGATGCGGGTTAATTAATTCACTTAAAAGTTATTAAAGAGTATATAATTGTCCAACTAGTTAAAAATCTAAAATAAACTTTGACTACAAGTTCATGAGTGATTCGATGTATTTTCTCTATTATAAAACATATCAATAGTATTATTTTTTATTTATAAAATGTAATGTTTATTTAAAAAATCTATCATTGTCAGTTTTATTTAACCATTTTCTCACATCCTCCTTCTTTCTCATAATAAAAGGGGATAAAATAAAATAAATAAAACGTACAGAATCAGTTTCTTTCCTTTCTCCCCCAAAATGGCTTCACTACTTCACCCAAATTCCCTTAAAATTTTCCACATTTTTTCTCTCATTAAATCAACTAATTAGTTCTTCATTTCTTTAAATTTTCTTTATCCGGATCAACGTTATTGTTAATAATTTCCAAAAATCACAGAGAAGGTGTACAGAGATGGAGGAAAAGGAACAGGAGAAGAACGGCTATGAAGGAGAAAGAAGATAAGAGAGGAATGAGAATTTTTTTTTTGGTTGGTTGGTTGGGTTGGGGGGAGGGGATGGCACCTTATATAGCCCATGGATAGATCAGCAAGTGGCTTTGCTATGTTGTTTTTGTGTGATTGCTTACTTGTACTATTGGTAGATTTTACTCAAGGCGCTGCTACAGCTTCAAAAGGAGCAATGGCTGCACTAAAAGGTGGTCGGCAAGATTGGATTTTTCGGTAGTTTTGATGAGTTTCCAGAATTTTTCAGTGCATTGATGGAGGAGGATATTAATGATTTTATGATGTATAAATAACATAGAAATTAGTGTATCAGTAATTTTATTGTGTATGAATGGTATAAAAATTGATATTTCAACAGTTTTATCATGTCTAAATTGTATAAAAATTAGTGTATTAATAATTTTTTGGTGTTTGAAATAGTTAAAAGTTGGTGTATCAATAATTTTATGATGGTTGACCTATACAAAGATTGGTGTATCAATAATTTTATGGTGTCTGAAATAGTTAGAAATTAGTGTATCAATAATTCTATAGTGTTTGAACGAAATTGATGTATAAGTACTAACAATTTTATGATATCTGAGATATATATAGAAATTGATTTATTAATAATTTTATGGTGTCTAAAATATATAGAAATTGGTATATCAATAATTTTATAATGTCTAATCTATATAGAAATAGGTATATAAATAATTTTATGGTGTATGAAAATTGTATGGGATGTGGTTTGAATCAATCGGAGAATTTACGACTATTAATAGTGTTTTCTCCTCAAAAATATTAAAATTTAATGTTAATTGAATTAAATAAATTAAATTTAGAAACATGAAAAATATCAAATAAATGTGTTATTTTTTTGGTATCTTTTTTTTTGTTTTTAGAAAACTTGGTTGAAAAATAAAGGCAAAATGACCTTTTGGACCCCTGTATTATGTCGATTTTGTAAGTTAGACACTTCTACTTATACGTCTATTATCTGGACCCCTAAACTCACTAAAAAATAATATTTTAAACCCTTTTTGGTGAGTGTAACACACTCTCCCCCACGTCAGTTGCCATGTCTGCCACGCCTGACACGTCATCTCCCATGCCATTTTAAAAAATAAAAAAAATATTACATTAAATTCCAAGTCATTTTTAAAATGCTACATAACAAATTAAATATTAAAATTAATTTAATTAAATAAGAAAAATTTATAAATTGTAGAAAGATTTAAATAATCATATTTTTATTTTTGCTCACAAATTAAACATCAAATCCATTTCAAATAATTAAATTTTTTCTCTAACTAATTTAAATTTTTAACTATAAATTCATATATACAAACATAAATTTTTTTTGATTTTTAAATTTGAGTATTTTAACAAATTCACAAAAAGTTTAATTTTTTTCAAGCGAAATTCACTATTTTTTTTCTATATTCACTATCACTCACTTTTAATTTCAATCCCCCAAAAATAAAAAGATTTCAAATTTAAATTTAAATTAAAAAATAAATAGAATTGAATTGAGAGGAAATATTAAAATAAAAAATAAAAAGTGAACGTGTGCGTGGGGGGGGGGGGGGGGCTGGAAGAGTGTTGGGGTGGGGTGGGGGGCTGGAAGGGGCTGGGTGTGGGGTGTGGATGGGGCTGAGAGGGGTATGGAGGTTGGGGGTGGGGAGGGGTTGGTGAGGTGTTGAGGGTGGGAACGGGGCTGGGGTGGGGTGGAGAGGTTGGGGGTGGGGGTGGGATGGGGTTGGGTAAGGTGTGGAGGGTGGGGACGGGCTAGGGTGGAGGTGGGGAAGGGCTGAACGGGTGTTGGGGTGGGGTGGGATTGGGCTGGGTGGGGTGTGGGGCTGGGGACGGGCTGGGGTGGGGAGGGAAAAAATATTGTTATTTTTTTAAAAAATTTAAAAAATTTTAAAAATATTTTTAAATTTTAAAAAATATTTTTAAATTAAAAAAGATGGAGGGAAAAAATGACCCTTTTTTATTTTTTTTTTTAAATTTTTAAAAATATTTTAAAATTATTTTTAAAATTTTTACAATATTTTAAAATTATTTTTAAATTTTAAAAATATTTTTAAATTAAAAAGTTGGAGGAAAAAAAGACCTTTTTTTTTTTAAATTTTAATATTTTTGTTTTAATTATTTTAATATAAAATTGACCAAAAATTGACCTCCACTTGCATCCCAGACGAGTGGCTACACTCTCTTTGTCCTAGTTACCATGACCTTGCCACATAGACAAGGTTAACGGTCAAAGGGTGCAAAATATTGCTTTTTGATGGGTCAAGGTTTCAGATGATAAACATGTAAGTAGAAACGTTCAACTTACAAAATCGACATAGTACAGGGGTCCAAAAGGTCATTTTGCCAAAAACAAACTAGGAGAATTTATATGATGAACTAGTGGAATTAATTCGCGCTTGCCTCGGTTATAAATATTTATTTATGTTATGAGCTATTTTTTTTAAAGCTTAAATATTTAAAATATTGTAAAGATCTTTTTAATCTACTGCAATACACTCATAATAGGGTTGAATCTACTCTCTCTATTTGTTGAATTCGTAGACATTCAAGTGGTAAATTTTCTCTCCGCTTCATACTTTTATCTAATTTTTATAATGCTCCTCTACCAAAGCCATGATATATTGTTCTTTAAACTTTTATTGTTACACACAATAATAGTTTTTTATTAGGTTCTTTTAATAAAATAGGAAACATTTAAAAAGCACAACCTCTTACACTACATTTTAAATGTATTTCTTAAGAGACAATTTTGATTAACTAAAGAGAGTATAAAGGTGATAAAAGTGTAAAATATGAAATGCACGATTAATGCTTTCATAGATTTAAAGAGGAAATTTGTATTTCGTAGTTTGCATCATATTTGTTGGCTCAAAAAATCATGCATCTTCTCCAAAATTATTTACGAATCTAGCTCTATAGTTCGACATATAATAAATAGTTCTGAATTGAACCTTGATCAGTTCTTATTAAATAGTTCATAATCATATTACTTATCTCTCAGAAAAGGTACGCATATACCCTTAACTTTGATAAATGGTACAGATATACCTCTCATTATACTTTAGATACATATATACCCTCGTTGTTAATGAAAATGTACAAATATACCCTTATCACTAACGGAGGAACAAGTGTTAGTGATAAGGATATATTTGTACCTTTTCATTAATGAGGAAAGTATATATGTAGCTAAAGTATAACGAGGGGTATATCTCTACCATTTATCAAAGTTCGAAGGTATATTCATACATTTTCCGTAAAATAAATCCCAAATCCAACCCAAATTAAAATCAAACCCAACCCAAATTAAAACACCATCCAACCCGATCACTTGAACATTTAAACGTGTTTCTTGTACGCGTTAGTCCTAAACGGAGCCTTTCTAACCCTGGATAATCTTACCAGAAGGAATTTCCAACTAGCCAACAGATGCTACATGTGCCTTTCCAACATAGAGACTATCCATCATCTGTTCATCCATTGCCCAGCTGCAACGGATATTTGGAACATGTTTATAACTCTTTTTGGACTGAAATGGACTATGCCACATACTAACAAAGATGTTTATTGTAGACACGTGATTTTCGATCCTTCACAAGTTTTAACCTATTTTTTTGGTATTAAATGTTTATATTTTTATCCAATATTTATTTTAGTTCTTATTTCAATTTTTAATAAATTTTATTAAAAAATAACTAACTAAATGAAGTTAATTTTAGGTTATTTTATTTTTATTTTTACTTCAATTTTAAAAATAATAATAATACAAAAATTCAAAAATATTTTTTCTTTTTAAATTTTAAATAAATAAGCTAGTATTTTTAGTACTATCCTAATTATATTTATTTCCGGTTATTTATAAATTTTTATTGTATTTTCTTTAATATAAAAATTAATTAGTTATTATTATATTATTTTTATTATTTTGTTTATTTTTTTATTATTTTTATTTATTATTATTAAAAATCTTATATAAAAAAAAAGAAAAGATAAATAAAAAATAATTCAAAGTAAAATAAAATAAAATTATATCCTTATCTGACACTAGCCTTCCCCCAAAATAACTTGTACTTAAGGACTCTCCCCACCCCCCAGAACGTACATTGACAGAAGAGAAGACAGACAAAGTGAATACACATTGAGAAAAAACAGACAGTGAAAAAAGAGAAAGAGGAAGAAACATTTAAAAACATCAGATAAAAAGGAAAGAAAAGGGTGTGAAGTTGAATTCGAACTTTTCGTTCGAGTTTTTGATGACGGTATTTGAGCTTTTGCTTGAAGTCATCAATAGGTGTTTATTTAATTTTATATTATTTATTTTATAATTTTCATAGTAAATCAAATTATGAACGAAGTTGTTTAAATAATGTGTTGATTAATTGTGTGAAATTTTCATTCTTGGTGTGAATGGTATGTTTAAATTACCAAATACTTATTTTGGTTTGAACACTGTAACAAGAGTCCAACAAAACATTTTTTTTATAATGGAAGTAAATCCCGTCTTTTGTTTCTTCTTAACTTTTTTTTTATCTTTTTATCTTTTTTCTTTTTCTTTTCTTCTCTGTGCCATTTCTCTTTTCTGTGACTAGTCTCAGGTATGTGTTTTTTTTTTTAAATTATTAATGTAATACCCTCTTCTTATTTGAGACCAAAAGATGATATGTTCACCAATGAAAACTTAAAATAGTTTTTCTTGCAAAGTTTGGTTCATTAATTTGCGGAAATGAATTAAATCATCAAAAGTTGGGTCACAGTATAAGTCTATTAATATTAAAAGTGTTACTTGTCAAAATAAAGTGAAATGATGTTATTATTCATTCATTTATTTTATGAGAAAATAAAAGTGTTACTTGTTAAAATAATGTGAAATGAAGTTATTGTTCATTCATTTATTTTTTGAGAAAATTCTAAAGATGATATTGGATACATATATATTCATCTTCTTCCAAGATGTTAACCTTAATTATAAATTTATATATCGAATATTTTTGCAATCGATTTCATATAGTTGTGTGCTTGTACTCAGTGACATTAACGAAGCCCAAATTTCGCTAAAGGAACCAACAAATTCTTTTCATAAGTATTCATCATTTATAAAAAGTTTCGTTTCGGGTTGCTCGTTTGTCTTTAGTAAATTTATGTTCGAATCAAATTTTAGAAATTTCGTGTTTAAGCGGTTTCATAGTGCTTTGGGTCTATAGTGTTTACAAAACTAGATTTGAAGAATCATATTAAAGTTAAACATAATATGGGTAATTGTGTGTATATTTTTTGTTATTTTATTCTTTTTTTATTATTATTATTGTTATTTATTGTCATTAAAAAAGTTTGGTAATTATTTGTTAAATTAATTTATTGCCTTAAATGATTATAACTTTAAGATTAAGTAGCATTTCGAATAGATAAAATTGTCTGGAGTTTATAAGCGGCAAACCAATGTTTTTAATGCTAGGCAAGTTTTAGGTACGTATTTGTCTCAATTAAGAATGCGGCGTACACATCTTTTTAAGACATTTAAAATTCAAGTATGCAATAATGCACCTTGACAAATTTTTTTCTAAAATAAATTTTTACCGATTTATTTAATAGAAGAGTTTTAAATAGTTTTAGATATTAAAAAATGAGTGAATATTAGGCCTTAACATGATCTATTCAATTAGTTTAAGTCAAGATAAGTCAATAAAGTGACCGTGCCAGAATCACGAGACTCGAGGGGTGCCTCACACTTTTTTCTCGGTTAACAGAATTTTTTAGCCGATCTTCTATTTTTGCAGACCAAATAAGAGTCATTTTCTTTTGATTAGGGATTCAAAAAGGTGACTTGGAACACCATAACTCAATTTCAAGTGGCGACTCTGTAAATAAAATAATCTCTATTCAATATCGTCACTTTAATTGGAAAAACCCTTCGACCTTCGATCCCTTCGGGAGAAAAAATGGTGTGACATCTCTGGCGACTCTGCTGGGGAATAATAAGAATTTGAGCTTTTTATATTGACTTATACTTGCTTTAATTATTGTTGATATTGTGTTTGTTGGCCTTATGTGCTACTTGTCGCTTTTTTACATATTTGATATTGATTGAACTATATTATATACTATCTTATCTTGCGCACCTCCCTCTGAGTCTCTGAAATAGGTAGAAGGAATGCAACGCATGCATCCTACTTTCTTTTTGAGATAGCCGAAGTGTCAAGGCACCTGGTGAAGGATTACAGTCACATATGTTAGGCGGGGTTCGGATCAGGCGGTGTTGCCCTGCTACTGACCAAGTTGTTCCTTCCCGATTCGAGTGTCCGCTCGGGTAAGACAGTCTAGAAACCTATCCCTATTAGGCTTAAACTTAGAAAAATTGAAAATTCAGAATCTAGTTATCCCTATTAGGTGCTGCTTTATTTGCATATGCATTTGACTTAGCGGGATTCGGCACAGGGGCCGAATCTGTCTAGGACAGGTGACCTACTTTATAAAGACCAACATGTGCATCCTATGTGCTCTTTGACATTTGTTTGAAAGGTTGTTTGTTTGTTGACCGGCTTTAGGAAACTTTAAAATGCAAGAGATTAAGTTATCCTCACATTTAGGGAATCATTTTTTTTTTAAGGAAATAATTTATTTTTAAAAGAAAGGAAAAATTTTGTAGCATAGTTTTACTGTCTTCATGAACTACAAGAGTCTGATTCTCATCTTAGTGAGATACGTAGGAAGTCCTTCCCAGGATACAACCCTATCTTTTGAATTATTCGTAGATTTGTTTGGGAATATTTTGAAAATATGATTACTTTCATAATTATTTTTCTACTCTTCAAGTCCAATTTTTATATTTTTATATATCTTAATAGCCCTGAATCTTTAGTGATCATGAGGCTAAGTTTTTACAAAATAAAAAATATAAATAAATCTTAACAACCCTGAACCTTTAGGGGTCTTGAGACTGAGTTTTGTACGACATAGTTTTCATGAACTACAAGGGTCTGATTCTCATTTTAGTGAAATATGTAGGAATTCCTTCCCAGGATACGACCCTATTTTTTAAAAAATTTATTCGTAGATTTGTTGGAAAATATTTTAAAAATATGACTACTTTCATAATTATTTTTCTACTCTTCAAGTCCAATTTTTATATTTTTATATATCTTAATAGACCTGAATCTTTAAGGATCATGAGGCTAAGTTTTTACAAAATAACAAATATAAATAAAACTTAACAGCCCTGAACCTTTAAGGGGTCTTGAGGCTGAGTTTTGTACGGCATAATTTTCACGAACTATGCACACCTGATTCTCATCTTAATGAGATACGTAGGTAGTCCTTCACGGATTTAGTGGTATTAAAAAAAAATTTGAACTCTCAAACATTAGTTTTCTCCCAAATTAAAATAATATTTAGTGGTTGGTTTGTGGCTAAATTAGTATGTCACCCATACAACATTGTAACGACCTGATTTACTGAACCGGAATGCTACACGGTGCTCATGACCTTGAGGGACCACAAGCTAATCCATGACTGATATCTGTACCTGTATACTGCATAAGATAACTTAATAATGCGGAAACATGCACTGAAAGGCCATAAGGTTCAATACTGAACATAACCGAATGATATGACATCTGTGTGGGGTAATAGAATACCCAAAACAAAATTGAAAATACTGAAGTCTGAACATGATAGTCTGTATCTGGTCTGCATCTAGCCTGAAAGCCCCTACTGTCTGAAGAATCTGAATAAGTAGTTGACGAGACATGTCCCCAACTATCTCCACCTAATAAGTTAATCAATGAAATAATAGAAAATCATTATGTCCTCGAAGGATGAGGACTCACTTCTACTCTGACTGCTGAAAATGGAATCTACTGCTGATCTGGAACTCGTGTCTCTGAACCTATGGTGTAACATAAAAAAAGTACTATAGCGCAAATGTGTCAGTACATATGTACTGAGTATACATGTGAGGTAGGCTATATGCAATGGTTCACATGCATGAATAATGTTAACTGACTGCTTACCATGAACGTGAGAATATATGCATAAATACGTAACTATAACTGGCAACGTGATTTTGTGATTTCTGAGTCTGTATACTAATAACGTGACATGATAGTAACTGATATGACTGATAACATGAAGGACTATATCTAAATAATACTGATAACATGAGTGACTGTAGCTGACAGTCCTGAATCTGATGGAATTATCTGAGTTTTGTACTGTATCTGAGTTGACTATGTCTGACAGTCCTGAAATCTGAAGAACTATCTGAGTTCTATTATTGAGACTGATTGACTGTATCTGACAGTCTTGATTATATAACATGAAACTGTGGGAGATAGTATCTAACCGACATGCCCCAAATGTGCTATAATAGATGAGCTGGGGTCCAATCTATGCCCTGATTGGAAGGGTGTCAATACCGCGCCACTGGTAAGAACAACATGTGAATAACCTCATATAACAGGTAACTCTAGCGAGAATGGTGGGAACCCTCACATAACAGGTTAAGCCACCTCATCTACTCTCATATAGCAGGCTACGATGTCTCAACCTATGCTGGCTACATAGTTCTGGAACGCAAGGATTGCTTCTAGGAATCACACCCTCGTATAACAGGTGAATCCCCATCCTTGGGTTCACTCGGTGCTAATTCCTACTCTCATTTGAATGGACACTGAATATGATTTACTGAACTGAACTGAGCATGGACTGAGTTACTGAATTTCCGTGGCTGACAGAATACTACTGATATTTGACAACTAACTGAGTCATGAGATCATGGAGGTTTTTTATGGAGATTTTTTTCCTGAGTCATAAGACTATCTGAAGTCTAAGAGTTCATAGCTTGACTGAGAGTATCGTGAAAACATGACATGGATCTAGGCACACAGCTAATATTTCAGGTACAAGTACCCCCCGGACTCGATGAAAGGAAACTGACATGACTTGATATTCTTGATTACATGATAATCACCACAATACGTTTATTGAAGCATTTCATCAAACTTCTAATTGGCATAAACTTGTACATTTATGGGGATTTTCATGATATCATGCTAGTTAGGCAAATTTCCTTTATCTAGGCATTTTATCAAACATATGGCAGGCATAGTACATGTAAACATCGTGCTATAGCAACTAAACATCATCGTTCACTATCAATTTCATCAAACAAGGTTTTAGTCATGAGATTTCATAAATCTTTATCTATACTAATCAACCCACATGGAATTTATCATCAAATCATGGAATAGAAATCAATTCCTCATTTATCAACATGAAAGAGAACATACAAAGCATGAACACATGAAGAAAATCCATAACTTGTAGTTGAAAAGGGATTCTTGGACTTTATGGACGAAAGGAGCCCATGAATGAACACTATGCATAACTTAGATCGTGATTTCGTGAAGATTGCTGGTGAAACCTTCCTGAATTTGAATCCCCGATAGAAACCCTAGCTTGTTCTTGAGATAAACTTGAGAGAAACTAATATATTTTGGGTGAAAAGTGGCTGAATCACGTGCTAAAGCGCTTAAATAAGGGCAGAAAGTTGACCCTTTTAACCCTGGGCATGTCAGTAAATTTTCAGTAAAATTTCTCGAATTGGGCCCTTGGCGCGATACGGCGTTATTGCGCCTATCACTAGAAATTGACAATTGGGAAATTGCATGGTGGCACGACGCGGAGCTATTGCATTGCCACCTTGTTTACGATTAGAAAGTTTGGCGCTACGCGCCAGTATCACGGAGCAACACTAGAATTTGAAAATTTCCATTTGAGTTATCTCCGCGACGCGCTGAAGGCTCAGTCAAACACTGTCTCACTAAAAAGGACCTAACTCTTCGCTCGGGTGTCGAATTTGGGCGAATTATATATCGATGGAAAGCTTATTCAATTTCCCCTGTGATAGAAAGTGAAAATTATGGAAATACCCGGTGTATAAGAATAAATTCTTATTTCAAAGCAAGTTCTAACATCCTTGAGATGATATTCAAGCTCAGAAAAAGCACAGGTATTACCAACATAATGTCCAAAAAATAGGTAAGATGACCCACAAAAAATGATATAGGGTCTGAGATTAGTTGATGTAGATTGTTAAAAATGAGGAATAAGAATAAGTGACTTGAAAATTGAGAAATTTGGTGCAAAATATGAGAAACATGCAAATACTGATAGAGAAAAGAAGAGTTCTCACAAGGATTTTTACATGTTTCAATGTTCGCTTGCCTCTAAACTCCGAAACATCAAAATTGGACAAGTACGAGGGTCATGGTGATCCTTTGACTCATATAAAAAAGTTTTGTAATCAACTAAGAGGAGTAAGGGGAAAGAGAAACTGTTGACGGCTTACTTTAGAGAGAGTTTAACGGTGATAAATTCAGAATAGTTAGGGCAAAAAAAATCAGATGATGTCGCAATGAGGGTGGAGACTCCATTAAGGCCAACGTGCAAATCAGTGGCTAAAATATTAATTTAGGCAATTTGGATGTCACTCTACTCCCCATGAGGAAGGTGTTTTGGTATTCTGTTTTGTTTTTCTTTCTACTACCCGAATTATTTTAAGGTTGTAGTTCGAAATCTATCTTGTCTTATTTATTATTATTTCTATTCAAATCTTTCTATCAGCAAATGTGTGTCATTTTTATTTTTATTTTATTTTTCATTATATATTGTTTGGTTGTCTTTCTTTTCTTTAGAGAGTTCTTTCTATGGTGAATCTAATGATGTGATATGCATGTTGAATTCACAGGCAGATCTTTAAATCCAATCTAATCCTGAAACATTTAACCAAGAAGATAGAGTTGAAAAAAAAATATATAAAAACATAAGTAAAGTATTCAGGTTTTTGGGAAGATAGTTATAGTCTCACTTGAATGTATTGAGGCAATCACTTTGTGAATTAGAAAATAACTTGATCATCGATTAGAAGATTCAATTCAAGAATTTTGAATAGGGTCGATCAGAGGATATATAGTATCCGCTATCACAAAAAGCAAAAGTAAGTTAGCTCCAAAAGGGCATGAGTCATCCATCGAGAGAAAAGTACATGTTTCACAAGCTTAAAAGAATTAACACACGTGCATGAGCTTAGTCACGATCAATGTTGAAAAAGATGCGTATGATCTTCATGTTCTACTCTCAGATTACATGTTATGTACTTGTGTTTTTAAGGATTGATATGACGAAGGCTTTTCATTCTGCTACCCAAATGTTGTGTCATCTTTTGTTACCCTTTTGAACTTTTATCTTTCTTCATATCCTTCTTTTGGAATTAAAAAAAAAGTTGAAAAAAGAGAGAAAAAATCAATCAAAACTCCAAATTCAAGAAAAAGAAATGCCTGAACTACGTTTGACCTGATTCGTGCTATGACAAGATACGTAGGCAGCCTTACTCTGGGGTTCGGTCCAACCAAAAGAAAATTCAAGTTACCCAGAATGAAATAAAACTGGGGCAAAAGTTTTTTTCCTTAAAAGAGTCGATTCCAAAAGTTGTATATTTTACCCAATGTTGTGTAAATTTCGTGTCCCATGCCGACCTTTCTTTGTAACCCATTCCAAAAGTCAAGTTACAACCAAAGAAATACCTTTAGATCAATCTTTGAGAATGTCAAGGCAAAACATGTTATGGGTGCATGATATTTCATATTTTGGGTGTTATTTCTAAAAAATAAAAATAAAAATAAAAATGAGCGAGTCTAATTGGTGAAAAACTTTTGGGCATCATAAGGCGACCATGAGTTGTGAGATCAATAAAAATGAGTCTTATTGGTAAAATTCTTCATGGGCACCATAAGACGACAATGAGTTGAAAAAGAAAAGAAAATGAGAGCAGCTTGGTGGCAAAAACCCATCGAGGTGTCACTATCCTAAGGAGGATTGTAATCCAAAGGGAACAAGTTCAAGAATGGCTCCCTTTCAAATTCAATGAGTGGGCAAAAAGTGATAGTGATTAGTTTGGGTAGATCAGGTTGTTTAATTCAAAATTCATGTCATAATTACTGGAATTAGCTGCCACACCCAGATAAAATTTTCTTTTTGACATTTTTATTTAAGAAGAGATGTCTATTGTCCTTTCCTATTCTTTTTGTTATTTTTATTTTATTTTTGTTTTTATTTTTTATTTTTTATTTTTATGTTTTTATGGTCAAAAGAAAATCACCATCGTCATCTTTCATGTATTTTTGAGTCAAATTTTTGTCAAGATAAGTGAGGAAGGACTTCAAAACTTTCTACCAACTCCTTTAGTTGTGCAAAGCAAGACAAAAGACCAACACACAAATATAACATGTTTAAAAAATAAAGTACTTGAGAATGCTTGTCATCCGACAGTGTTTGGACTCATAAAAGTATAAAAGTTGTATTTGAAGCTGAATCCCCAGGCATCATGCAAGAGAAATATGATTTGAGTCAAAATGTTTTAGTAGTCAGAATTCGGGTCAATACTACAACAAGTCAACAATACCTATTAATGATTTGCAATGGAGCTGGCATGACAAGTGCAAAAGATCACCTCAATAGCCAAATGTCACAAATTAGCCACCGTATTTTTTTTTTAAAATTAAAAAGTTATCTTTATATGAAACAAAAATATGTTACCTTCAAATCAAGGATTTCAAAGCTTAAATATTAAAAGCTGCAATTTCTCACTTCTGCGAATGCAAAAAGCAATATTGTTACACAGATTTGGTAATCACAATAATGATAAAACCCCATCATTTTAACCCTAAGAAATGCACTTCCTAGTCAAGGCATGTCAGTTTTCATGTGTTAAGTAACGCACTTCTATCTTGAACCATCATTCCTAGAAGACGCACTTTCTAGTCGAGTCATTTCATTTAATTCCTAGGAGACGCACTTCCTAGTTTGAATAAGTCAATTTTCATTTGATAGGTGACACACTTCCTAACTTGAACATTCACTTCTAGAAGAAGCACTTTCTAGTCGAGTCATTTCATTTAATTCCTAGGAGACGCACTTCCTAGTCAAGGTATGTCAGTTTTCATGTGTTAGGTAACAAACTTCCTAGCTTCAATCACCACTCCTAGAAGAAGCACTGTCTAGTCAATTCATTTCATTTAATTCCTAGGAGACGCACTTCCAAGTCAAGGTATGTCAGTTTTTATATGTTAGGTAACACATTTCCTAGCTTGAACCATCACTCCTAGAAGACGCACTTTCTAGTCAAGTCATTTCATTTATCCCCTAGGAGATACACTTCCTAGTATGGGTTAATTCAAGTTTCATTTGTTAGGTGACGAACTTCCTAACTTGAACCATCACTCCTAGAAGACGCATTTTCTAGTTGAATTATTTCATTCAACCCCCATGAGACACACTTCCTAGTCTGGATAATTCAAGTTTCATTTGTTAGGTGATGCACTTCCTAACTTGAACCATCACTCCTAGAAGATGCACTTTCTAGTTGAGTTATTCCATTCAACCCATAGGAGAAACACTTCCTAGTCTGAATAAGTCAGTTTTCATTTGTTAGGTGAAACAGTTCCTAACTTGAACCATCACTCCTAGATGATGCACTTTCTAGTCGAGTCATTTCATTCAAACCCTAGGAGACACACTTCCTAGTCTGAATAGGTCACTTTTCATTTCTTAGGTGAAACACTTCCTAACTTGAACCATCACTCTTAGAAGACTCACTTTCTAGTCGAGTCATTTCATTCAACCCCTAGGAGACGCACTTCCTAGTCTGAATAAGTTAGTTTTTATTTGTTAGGTGAAGCACTTCCTAACTTAAACATTCACTCCTAGAAGACTCACTTTCTAGTCGAGTCCTTCAATTTAACTCTTAGGAGACACACTTCCTAATTTTGGTCATCAGTTTTACTTTGACGAGATGCATTTCTTTAGCAGGGCTTTGATTCACACTTTTTCTGTACTTTTCAAAAATTGTAATCTGATGATGCTCACAAAATTTTCTAGTACAAACTGGGGGAAAAAAATTTGTTTGTGTTTATTGAATTTTACTTTCTGTTCAGGATCCTTTTGAAGAATAGGACAGGACCCTCCTGAAAAATGAAAATTTATTTTTTTATAATTAGGACCCTCCTGAAGAATGGGATGTTATTTTTCTGTTTGAGCTTTTATTTTGAGTACAAGAACATATTTTGAAAAATCAGAAAAAGGAAGTCCAGGAGCCCACTTGAAGAACAGGGTAAGAAAAAGTAAGTCCAGGAGCCCGCCTGAACAATAGGGTGAAGAAAAAGTAACTCCAGGAACCCGCACAGGGTGAAGAAAAAGTAACTCCAGGAACCCGCTTGAAGAATAGGGTGAAGAAAAAGATAGTCCAGGAGCCCGCCTGAAGAACAAAATAAAGAAAAAAAAAGTTCAGGAGCCTGCCTGAAGAACAGGGTGAAGAAAAACTAACTCTAGGAGACTGCCTGAAGAACAGGGTAAAGAAAAGTAAGTCTAGGAGTAAGCTTGTCAAACGGGCTGGGCTTACTCGGCCCAGCCCGACCCACTTACAAAAACCGGCTCGGTTTGACTCGACCTGGATTGAGCCGGCCCGGTCAGCCCATGGGCTGTAGGGTACCGGATCCCGGGCCGGTTTATTTTTTTAGTTGGGCCCAGTTAACCCGGCCCGAACCAAGCCCGGTTAGGGCCCGACCCGATTAAGTTTTTTTTTTTTTTTTTTTAAATTGAATTTAATTATAACTTTGTTTTAATATATTATTAATTTACTATCAAGTATTATTAATTTATATATGTGTATATATATATCTTCTATAGACGTATATATTTAACGTATACATATTTATATGTTTTATAAATTAATATATAACTATATATATAATTATATATTGTAGTATATATATATATTGTAGTATATTTTATTTAAAGTAGTACATATATATTGAATGGTACGTATATATGTGTATATATCTTCTATAGACGTATATATTTAACGTATACATGCGTATATATTTTATAAATTAGTATATTACTATATATATATTGTAGTGTGTGTGTGTATATATATATATATATATATATATATATTGTAGTATATTTTATTTAAAGTAGTACATATTTATTGAATGATGCGTATATATGTGTATATATCTTCTATAGACTTATATATTTAACGTATACGTGTGTATATGTTTTATAAATTAGTATATAATTATATATATAGTGTGTGTATATATTGTAATGTATATATATATTGTAATATATTTTATTTAAAGTAGTCCATATATATTGAATGATGCGTATATATGTGTATATATCTTCTATAGACGTATATATTTAACGTATACATGTGTATATATTTTATAAATTAGTATATAACTATATATATTGTAGTATATGTTTTACTTAAAGTAGTACATATATATTGAATGGTGCGTATATTTGTGTATATATTCTCTCTAGATGTGTATATTTAATGTATACACGTGAGACCAAAAGATGATACGTTGACCAATGAAAACTTAAAATAGTTTTTCTTGCAAAGTTTGGTTCATTAATTTGAGGAAATGAATCAAATCATCAAATCCTTTTCTTTAGGACTCTTGTAAATAGATAAGTATTATCCCTTTCTTAGTTTATCTCTTTGTTGTATTGTATTTATATATACTCAGTCTACAATCAATGAGAAGTATCGTTCCTTTCATTCCATTAACAATGTTATACTTCATATAGTATCCATAGCCAATTAAATCTCACGAGTATAATTCTTTTGATCCCTCCCACTCTTCCCATCAAAATGGCCACAAACATAACTGTAACAAATTCAGATGCTAACACCACAATTGTCCAGTTCAATTCTGTCACCTAGTTACCAATCAAACTAACTGGCAGCCACAATTTTCCCTCTGGAAAGCACAAGTGTCCATGCTTATGCGTGGTCACAATATTTATGGCCATCTCGACGGTTCTTGCCCTGCCCCTACTCGCACAGTCACTCAAAATAATCAGAAAGTCAAAAATCCTGAATTTGTTTCATGGTATCGCCAAGATCAGCTTATTCAAAACGCCATCTTGGCCTTAGTTGATCCTATACTTGTTGCTACAGTTGCCGCTGCATCCACCGCCAAGGCTGCTTAGGATGCTTTGCACACTGCCTATGCCAACAAACCGCAAAGAAGAATCTTTAGTTTGCGTGATCGTCTTGCTCGTATGTCGAAAAAAGCCCTTCCCGTCGCTGATTATCTACACCAAGTTTGATCTCTCTGTGATGAACTTGCCACTGCTGGAGCTTCTGTGTCTGATGAGGAGCTGATTGTCAAAATCCTCACTGGACTTGGCCCAAAATTTCATGAAATATCTGCTGTGATCCGTGCAAGAGACTCTACTATCTCTTATCCAGAACTTTCTGAAAAGTTGCTTGATCATGAACTTTTTATAAAACATAAAAAAGCAAAGAAACCATTATCATCTCCAATTAATGCTGCTATTACACAGAAAATAAACACACATCCTTACCAAGGAAACAACTCAAACAAGCATCCTCGCTAAGGAAACAACAACTCCAACAGGCGTCTCCGTGCAAATTTCCCCAACACCAACCAGCCATGGCATAGTAGAAAAAATAATCAACAACAACAATATGAAAACACTCTGAAGTGCCAGTCACCTACAAGCTCGAGCAAACTATGCTGCTCGACTTTCAACTCAAGGGGCTCCTTGGATTGTTGATACTGGTGCTACTCATCCTATGGCCACAGATGTTCAAAACTTCACTGATGTGCAAAACTACCACGGTCCATAGGAGATAGCAATGGGAGATGGTAGCAGCATTCCAATATCTCATATCGGTTACACCAATATAAGTGAATTAAATAAGCATTTAAGCTTCTCAATACCTCATTCTCTCATGATATAAAAAATAACCTTATATCTGTTTCTAAATTTTGTTCTGATAACCACACCTCTATTGAATTTTTTCCTTTTTCTTACCTTCTGAATGATCTGAGTACGGGGGCGCCTCTATTTCGCGGGCAGAATAGAGATGGGTTGTATGAGTGGCCGCCGGGCAGTGAACATTATTCACCACAATGCAATGTTGTCATTCCTCTACATCTGTGGCATCGACGTTTAGGTCATCCTAGTCATCGTATTTTAAATAGGATTTTGCATCAATTCTCACTATAAAAAAAATATTTAGCGACACGACATATTCGTCGCTATCATATGAAAATCTGTCGCTAAATAGAAATAGCGATGGAATAGTAACGAAAAATATTCTGTTGCTATATTGCTCGTTGCTAACCTCATAGCGACAAAAATTTTAATTCCGTCGCAAAATTTGTGACATTAGCGACGAAATAGTTTGGTTGTTGATATTACCGACGTACATTTCCATTGCTACAGCGTTGCTATTCCCAAAATTCATTTTGGTCATGGATTAATTTACGACAGAATATTTTATCGTTGATCCATTGCAACATAATTTGGTCGACTGAGTAGCTGTATTTAGCAACCAAATTTATCCATCGCTAAAGTTTTTCAGTAGCTACAACTGATGTTAGTTACTAATTTTTTGTCGCTAATTGCAGCCGTCTTTAGCAACTAAATTAATCCATCCCTAACGCTTTTCAGTAGCAACGAGAAAAGTTAGTCACTAATTTTTTGTCGCTAATAATTTTATAAGAAAATAGTTGAAACACGTAAATTATAAAACGATTAAATATCCAACATTCAAATAGATAGCAAAATTCACAACAATTGTGTCCAACACCCACAATTTCAAGTATTTTGTCAAACATAAACTAATGTCCAATAGTCTATCAAAAATTAGTGCAACGATCATAGACTACGAATAATATGAAGCTACGAGTCAACGTCGTCATCATCATCATTACTGATGATGTGGAAGAATTGCAGGTACAAAGTTTTTTCCCAAAGTAACTGGCAGCTTCAGATTCAAGACCAAATAGTCTTTTCTTCTTTGCTCCTCCCGCAGCTTCATAATATATCTCCAATTGGTTAAGTTCAAATTCACATTATACTTTTTCCCGTACAGTTTCTTCATACCTTTCCTGTAACAAGTGAAGTTATTAAAATAGACTCAAGTTCATGTCACCACAAAAGAAAAATAAGAGATGAGTATCATATAGTCAGATGTAAGTTATGGACTTACATGTAGAAGTCGGGAACGCTCACCAACAAAAGATTTTCCATCATGATTATGTGTATGGACGTGCAAATATAACTCACTTGGAGTTGGATCTCGACCTATTTTAAGAGTCTATACAGAATTTCCAAGTATTTAGAATGAGACCAACATACATTAGCAGTAAACCAAAAGAGAATCATGACACACCACCAAGTTTCTTTTCCCTATTCTAAGCAAAAAAATATCACCAAACATCTTGGCATAGCAGCAAAACAAAGAGAAAAAAATAAGAGAAACTAGCAGGAAATATAACTACAAAACAAAGTGGCATAGCAGCAGCTGCTTACAGGAAACATAGCAGCAGGTGCTTGCTGAAAAAATTGCATAAAACTAGCAGCAGCTGCAATAACAGAAAATATTCAGCAGCAGTAACAATTTCCAGCAACAATTATAGTAACAAACAAGATATGCACTACAAAAATGTATGAAGAATATTTTCTTCCAGACTGATTTAATGGTTGAAAACCATCTGTACATAATCCCAACCTGACATTTGTTGGTTCAGCGGTAAAAAAGGGATGCGTTTCATTGAAGTGCTTCCAAGCCTCAGAATTTGATGGATGGCGCATCACACTATCCTCTTTTTTATGCTCATGATACTATCTCATGTCAGCAGCTGTAGCATATGATGCATATAATCTTTGCAATATCATAATCAAAGGAAACTAATACATTCTTTTGTAAGGGACCAATTTCCTCTTATGAGAGCCAACACAATGCTTATACCTTGGCTTGCTACAAAATTTACAAGATGTAAGGTGTTCATCATCATGACCCCAATACAACATACATCCTGATTCACAACAATCAATATTTTCAACTGGCAAACCCAAGCTACGCACGAATTTCTTCATCTGATAATAGCTATCAAATATGATGTTATCTTCACGTAAAGACTCTTTAAGCAATTGCATCATTTGGTTATAGTCTCTCTGTGACATATTGTTCTCTATTTTAATATTCAACATTCGAGAGACAACTGCAAGTTGAGAGAGGGATGAATCGGGATATAATTCTGCATCAGCAGCATCTAGCAAATCATAAAATTTTTTGGACACGGGATTAGGATCTTCCTCCATTAAATGTTGAAAAGGATGAGATGACCCGGGTTCACTATTGCTATACGATCGCCAGCTTGAACCCTGAGAAAAGTTGGGACCAGCTGCATCCAAAATCATTTGTCGGTATGGATTCTCTCTGAATGCAGGTTGACCACCACCATGCAATGCATTGCCATAAGAAGTCCCACTTATATCATCTCTTTCCCCTTGATGCTTCCAAATAAAATAGTTCTTAATAAATCCAGATTGATAAAGGTGACATTCAACAGTTTCAACATCCATGAATTTATAGTTCTGACATTTTGCACATGGACATCTAAATTTTTCACCACTCATACAATTTGGTTGAGAACATGCAAATTGAATAAATTCATCCACCGCGGTTAAAAATCTAGAGTATAAACCCCCTCGGCCATCTAACCTCTCACACATCCAACTACGCTCTAGATTATTCATATTCCTATTAAGGTTGAAATAAAAAAAAAGATAATCAGTGCTAATTAACCAGCTTAATAAGAAACACGACAATTAGTGTTAATTAATAATTAACCTTGTTGGAAATCTTAATTAGTGATAATGTATGATCAGGCTCTATATAAAGAACTAGTTAGCAAAGAAAGCATAATTAAGTTGATCAATTGACCCTTAAATAGTTTCACTAAATTATTCAAACTTATGCTCTTAAAGTAGAAAACAAAACTAGTTTACCTTAAAAATAAGATAAAAGTGATACATACTTCTATTTTAATAACAAATTTATTACTACATGCTTAATATCAAAAATAAGTTACAAACATAATCGAGAAGCCAACAAACTTAGCAAGAAAAATGAAAAAGTTGAAACAAAGTTTAAAAACATACCTGGTTGAATACAATACTCCACTTATTTTACCACCAATCTACAACTTCACTGCACCAATTCCAGTAAAAAGACACCTGAAAGATAAGTGACTCAAATAAGTATTTCAACTTGAACATTAAAGTTCTTAGGCATAAGGTCTTTCTTAGATTTGTTTCATTCTTCAAATTTTCTATTGATCAAGACCCCTTGAGTTTTGAAGGTACATTTTTTCAAAGTGTGGGAGCAACATTAATTTCAAATTAAAACAACAGTATTGTTGTCTTTCTTTACGTGTGTAGATGCTTACTTTTTCTTGTTTATAGTATGTGGATTGTTCCTTATTAATAAGTGGTATAGTTTCATAAACTCAATTATTTTCACTCAAGAAGATAAAAAATTGAAAAGGAAACTGTCAACAGTATAGTATAAACAATGCAATCGACGTAGACGCTCAAATACATTTATCTTTATTCTAGATAAATGATCAACAAAAAGAATGATAGCATTACATGAGTATATGATGCATCAGTGTCAAGTCATTCAATTTATGTGATACATTCAGATGTACCGTGGGACCATAGATCGTTGACCACAATTTCTTTATATCGTTACTACTAATTACTGAAATTTAAAACTATTTATCTCATATATTTCAGAGCTTCCGTGGGATTTAGAAGTATTATGGAATACTAAATTTAAGCAACCCTCTAGGGCTGCATATGGGGCAGTTCGGTTTGGTTTTGAAGTTTATCTGTTTGAATATTTATTATCGGTTTGTAATAAAGCTAAATCATTAAGAACCATTAAGATATCGGCTTATCGGTTATTAGTTTATTGGTTATTGATTGTTATCGGTTCGGTTATCGGGTTAAACCGTTAACATTCAAATATTTTTCAAACATAAGCAAATCATATAGAAGCATATAAGTATAACTATGCCTTGCAAATAGCTACTGGTCTAGCACAAATAAAATAGAAAAATCCAACCAAAGTAACAGTCACACATTTGAAAATTAAGTTTAAATTTTAAACATAGTAATAATACTAATTACTAATCAAGTCTTATACTACGAGCATGATACTCCATCGTCTCCAAACAAACCAAACAAGCAGTACAATTTGAAGGAAACAAAAGAAATTATTTCAGAGAAAACACAAACAACAATATCCAGAATGTCTTCAACTTACACGGAATGAACTACTGTTCGTGAAAATAGCTAGAACTGGTTACAGTACACTCTAGTAAGCTAAAAAGGGAAAGAAAAGAAAAAGTATATTAACTGAATCTTTGATTACCAAATTCTTTATTTCTTTATGACATTTCAAAAAGCAGAATCATTTGTACACTAGAGCCACATGCTAAATTAATCACGCCAAAAAATAGAATAAAAATCTTTTATTTAGGCTATTGAGGAAACCCAGAAAGTGAAAAGCTTCTGCTGTTCAGAGAAAGAATAAGACTAGCAGAAAATAAAGTTGTAAGTGATGAAAACGACTCATCTCTTGCTTTATTCACAGTGTTTGTAAGGAAGAGAGTATGTGAGAGAAAATGGGAAAAGTTTTGATGCTTAGGATAACAAAGAATGGACCAACAACAACTATTCGACTTTCAAGAGGCAATACCAGTGACATTTAACAAGATCGAGATTAGACAGAAAGTGAAGATGAAGTAGAAACTAGAATAGTATCAACAACAACAGAAATTGAACATGCAAATGATATGGAGAAAAAGGGTTACCTAAAATTTTTTGAGTTTTTACCTTCAATTTTAGTTCGAAGATGGAGATGAGAGATAGGAGATAGGAGATTGGAGATGTGAGATCTTCGGCACTGAGAGGGCGTGAGATCGGAGATGGAGATGTGATATCGGAGATGGAGATGTGACTAAGAGAGAGTGAGAGGCGTGAATGTGAAAGAAATGAAGAATAATATTAATACCCTAACCCTATTCCCCCTTTTCTATACTAAAAATAATTAATTAGAAAATAATAATATTTTATGATGGCTTCATTGGTCGCTAAATAAAATATTTTTTCTTTAAAAAAATGAAGGGCACCGACGAAAGTTTGTTGCTAAATCTGTTGCTACGAAATAATTAACATAGCGACCAACATTTCATTGCTAATCCGTCACTAAATTTAGGAGCCAATTTTTTTCGCTATTATTTAGTGACGGAATTACAATTACGTCACTGATTCGTTGCTAATAAAATATCAAAAAATTAGACTGCTATGTCTGCGACCAAATTGAAATATCCGTTGCTAATCCGTCGCTATATAGTGACAAAATTTGGTCTGTCAGTAAATTTCATTGCTAAACACAATTTTTTTTGTAGTGTCTCTCTTCCAGTTTAACATTCTAGAACCAATTCAGTTTGTAATTCGTGTTATTCTAATAAAATGTACAGGTTACCTTTTTGTAAAAAGTTATTGCAAAGTAAACGACCATTGCAAATTATTTATAGCGATTTATGGGGGCCCTCTCCTATTTTGTCAATCGATAACAAGCGAAATTATGTCTTATTTGTTGAGCATTACTCGAAATACATGTGGTTGTTCACTATAAAATCAAAAGATAAAGTTCTTGATGTCTTTCAAGCTTTACATCCCTTACTTGAGCGACGGTTTCAAACCAAAATTTTGTCTCTCTATACAGATGGTGGTGGTGAATTTCAAGGTTTATCATCATATCTCAAAAGTCATGGTATTGAACACTTAGTGACCCCTCCCTACACACCCCAAAGAGTCGCACTAGTTGAGCGCCGTCACAGGCATGTTATTGAGACGACCAAAACCTTGCTGCACCAAGCCTCATTGCCCTCGATTTTTTAGAGTTTTGCCTGTCATCAAGTAGTTTACCTTATAAATCATCTAAAGTATGAATCCCTTAGATTTTTTGGTTGTTTATGCTACCCATGGCTCAAACCATATGGAAAAAATAAATTCGAGCCAAGATCTAATCTTTGTGTGTATTTAGGATTTTCTAAAAAACATTATTGCCACCGATGTTTTGATTCCGTCAGGAATAAATTATACTTATCAAGGGATGTTCTGTTTTTGGAAGATACCTATCCTTTTCAGAATATGTTTTCCAATTCAAAACTCAAACAGAGAGATAATATTGCCTGGGAAATTTGTTCTGATGTTCAACCTTTAAATCATAAACCGTCAAGTTCAGACTCTTGTCATCCACTCCCAGATGCTCTGCCCGTGCAGTCTTCACTACCCAGCTCAACGTCTGCCACACCAGAAGGCATTTTCACTGCATCAGGTAATTCTCAAAATTTATATTGTCCTTTGTTTCCACCTGCAATTCCACCCCCACCTGATAGTACTCAACCACCACCATCATCCAAACCATTAATCACCTATCAATGCAAAAATCATCCACAACCAAACACCTCATTGATGCCACTTTCTTCTACTATTCAGTCCCCCAGCCCGCCTTCTCAATCACCCAATGACAACCCTTCCTAGAGCTCACTTGCTTTGATTCCGTCCACTCCTTCAACTGTGGTGACCACTTCAACTCATCCCATGGTCACACGCTCTAAAACGAATAACTTCAAACCCAAGCAGTTTAGTGTTAGCGTCCAACTTTCCTTGCCATTTATTCCTCGTACATATAAACAAGCATGTCCTCACCCTCACTGGAGAGAAGCCATGAAAGCTGAATTTGATGACCTTGCTAGGAATCATACATGGGATTTTGTTCCAGCTGCTCCTTCGATGAATGTGGTTGACTGCAAGCGGTTATTTCTTATAAAATATAAATCTGATGGTTTCATTGACAGGTACAAAGCTCGGCTTGTTGCAAAGGGATTTGCCCAGCATCCGGGAATAGACTACGATTCGACTTTTAGCCTGGTAGTCAAACCATTAACTGTTCGGTTGGTGCTTACTATTGTGACACAGTACAACTGGCCTATCCATCAGATTGATGTAAATAATGCCTTCCTACAAGGATGTATTGAGGAAGAGGCGTATATGAGGCAGCCACCAGGCTTTGAAGATCGAAGCCTCTCCACCTATGTCTGCAATCTGAAAAAGTGATCTATGGCTTGAAACAAGCTCCTCGAGCATGGTACACAGAGCTCAAAAATTATTTGTTAACTGTTGGTTTCGCCAAGTCTCAATTTGATTCTTCTTTATTTATTTTGCATAAATTTGGGTTCACTGTCTATGTTCTTATCTATGTGGATGATATAATCATCACTAGAAATCAGATTCGTGGGGTTCGTCATATAATAGACGGTCTTTCCAATTGCTTCTCTTTGAAAAACCTTGGACGACTCCATTACTTTTTGGGCATTGAGGTTATCTCTTCTACTGATGGACTTTTTTTGTCTTAGCACAAGTATATTATGGATCTTTTAGATGAAGTCGGCATGATACATTTCAAAGGAGCACCTATACCTATGACTTCAACTACCACTTTGACAGCTTCGGTGAATAATCCTCCAACTGATGGTAATATTTATCGATGGGTAATTGGAAAGTTGCACTACTTATCCTTTACACGTCCTGATATTGCCTTCACAGTTAGCAAGATTTCTTAATTTATGCACAATCCACGTCACTGTCACTGGAAATCAGTCAACCGATTCCTTTGTTATCTTCATCACACTTGCCAATATGGTATACGGATCACAAAAGTTCTAGATTCTCATTTGGTTGTTTTTTCTGATTTGGATTGGGCTGGTGATCCAGAATATCGCACCTCTACATCTGGATATGTTATTTTCATAGGCAACACACCAATTTCCTGGTCCTCAAAGAAACAACGCTCAGTCTCTCAATCCTCTATAGAAGCTGAGTATAGACGTGTGGCTGTTGCTGTTGCAGAAACCAACTGGCTCACAAATCTTCTTCGCAAACTTCGTCTTTCACTTAAGGGGGTTCCGCAGGTTTTCTGTGACAACATAAGCGCTACTTATATTTGTTCCAATCCAGTTTTCCATAGTAGGATGAAATATGTAGCCAATGATTTCAACTTTGTTCGTGAACAGGTCCAGAACAAAGATATTGAAGTATATCATGTTCACTCAGCTGATCAAGTGGCTGACATACTCACAAAACCACTTCACAAAGCCACTTTTGTACAGTAATTTTCCAAGTTGGGTGTTGTTGACAACACCAACTTGCGGGGGCGTAATAAAGGATAAAATCAACTCCTATTTTCTAAATTTCAAATTTAGTAGTTCCTTCTCTTTAAGACTCTTGTATATAGATAAGTATTATCCTTTTCTTAGTTTATCTCTTTGTTGTATTGTATTTATATATACTCAGTCTACAATCAATGAGAAGTATCATTCCTTTCATTCCATTAACAGTCTTATACTTCATACGTTCAAGTTATTAGAAATTGAGCATAGCAGCAAATTAAACCATATCACCAATTGTCTTCTCCTCTAGGACACTTGCTTTCATGCCTATCATTTTATTCCAAGAATAATGGTCTCCCTGCAGCAAAACATCAGAATTTAAGACAATGATTATTTCTTTTCTTTTCTTTAGAATGTCAAATCAAAAGAACTGAAACAGATCAAGTTATAACCACTAAACAATATGTCCTCAAGGTTATTTCATATGAAAAACCATCCCTTAGTGCCACTTGTGTAACGTTGAAAAGAATTTCGCAACAACTACTATCAACTCCTTAATCTCATTATTCGTATTATACACCGTGTCAATAAAATTCCTTCTTATTTTTCTAATGGAAACTAAATATCAACTCCTTATTTATCTAAACTACCACTACATTTTGTGAGGCCAATCTTAAGTGAGTTACAATAAGCTTTGCAAATACTATACTATAAAATGTAATTCTGCAAGAACTTACCAGTTCACATTGCTTCGAATTGCGTTAATTTTACCATTATGATCCAAGACACTCATAGGTTGCGCACAATTGCAACTAGTGAAGGTATTTGTGGAGAACTTAGAATGCACCTACACCAGAAATACCAAAATTGGTAAAACTATTTTATTTTTAGAAAAACAAAAATAAAACTTCAGAGATATGTCGTCTGAATGCAATGATAATCGACTTTAGACACTTTGAAGGCTGTGGCAGTTACATGACACATCACCTGGATCCCTACTCTAACCTTGGACACACACAAATTCCTCCACACGATCTAAGTGGAGGTTTTATTGTTAAGAACAGATGGCAGAGAGTAGAGCACTAATGTAATATCTCATATTTTGCATGTACTTGTTCTACTTCTATGAAAGTTTGTATAGCCTTGTGGTATAGGTAAAGGACGATATTTGTTATGACAGTATTGATGGTATAAATGGAGGTCTAGATACTTCCCGTACGTTTTAATATGATGCAACCAAGTTAACATCGATACAACTATTTAACTTGGAATAGTAAGTCGGTATTTGAATCTAAAGTTTAAAGTGATCAAGTATATAGAAGTTTTAAGTTAGATTAAAGGGATTAAGAATTAAAAATGGAGTAATTTGTTGAGGTTCTTGCTTGACTTCATTAAGCTAGTAGGTGAGTCACCTACTTGAGTTACATGAGCCAGGTTAATGGACCAAGTCCATGGATCAGATTTGGGCATTTATTAGTATACTTATTTAGGCCCAAATTAAGAAAAAAGGAAGGAAATAGAGAAAAGGCCCCAATACTTAAATCTCCCAAGGTCTAATTTAATTGAGCCCAATAATGGATCAAGCAAGCAGGTGCATCACCTACTTTGACCTTTTGAGCAACTTGATCTCCTTAAGTAGCTGCATCACCTACTTGGACCAATTTAACAATTTTGAGGTCTAAAATGCAGCTAAATAGATAGCCAAAATAGGGTCTTTATAAGGCCAAGTTTTTGGGTATTTTTTTTTTCTAAATCACAAAAAGGATTATATTTCACAAATTCTCTCTACTTTCTCTAAAACAACAAGGAGCAGCCCTATATTTCCTTGTAGGGTTCTTGAAGAAACCCCAACCTTTGCAGACCAAGGTAAGTGAAAACACTTAAGGTTTAGCTTAATTCTCCCATAGAAGATTAGGAAAACATGCTATTCATGCTTAATTATAAGTCCATGGTAGAATATAAAACAAGCTACCTGCTCACTTTTCTTTGTTATTAAGAGACCACTTTTCTTTTTTGATTTAAAGTGTGAAGGAAAGTTGAAGTTCTTGAGGAGTCCAAATTAAAAAGATAAGTTGCAGAGAATTGAGGTAAGGTGACTGCTCTATTTTGTCCTCCTTATATACGAGTTTGGAAGAGAATTATGGATGTTTTGTTATTAAGAAACTCAACGGATGATGAGTTCAATATTTGATTGCTAAGATAAAAGAAAATTTGAGTTTGTTTTGTGGACTGTTTTATGTGTAAATGTTGGGGGATACCAGGTTGATGTTGGGGGAAGGTGTAATTAGTTTGTATTAAACTATAAAAGAAGGGTGTGGTGGTAAACCACCGAACTAATGATCATATATGTTTATTGCTCATTCTGTTTTGTGCATTGTTTAGAGGGTGTAATGAAGCCAAAGTTATTTCGGGGGATCTTATAGGAATATGTATGATATGTGGATGTAATTGGAGGAGAAAAGGGTTAAATAATACTCTTGATTGATAAATTAAGGGCTTACTACCCGGCTACTATTTTGGTGAAGTTAAGTAGCCCAAATGTGTCGGTTGGTTACTAATACTAGTTTTACTATATACTTTATTATAGATAAGCAATCCCAAAGTCAGGAAGAGTTAATTGGTTTAACATTGGGTTTGTACGACCAGATGTGTAAGTCTACTCTATGTCGTATTCTTTGGCATGAAATCCAACACTTTAGGTACAAAGTAAGCTTCTAAAGCTTTCCCATAGTAAATGATACCTAGTAGCAGCACATGATCTCCCATCTAGATAACAACCTTGTTCCCACTCCCTAATGTATTAAAATACCTCACCATATGCTTATTATTAAGTCTGCATTTTTATATTCACTAGCAAGTCTCAAGAGGTCTCCTTTAAGTCAAATAAGACGCGTATGTTTTTTTCAGCTCCTAAATATTTCATTCGTATACAATCTGCTCCATGCCTCTTCGTCATTTCATTTAAGTGTTTATTCACGTCTCTTATTGATAGATTATTGTTCAAATGTACCAAAATGTTATGACCACCAAAGTAACAATCTCAAAGGCTAAATAAACTAAGTAACGCAAATCTTAATTGAATAGGTGGCAACTCAGGGGCATAAGCCTTTCATGGGCTGATCCTGATACCTTTATATGTGGGTGGCAGCTTAGGCATAAAATCCTAGCATGTACCGATCCCAATCTATTTATACATAGGTGGTAGATCAAGGGCGTAAGCCTAGCATGGGTCGATCCCAATTTCTGCATTTACCACTAATCAACTGGTCATTTGTATTATATGGATTACAAATATTATGGAGTAAGAATGGTAAAATAAAGAAAAGAATGTAATGTACCCGATCCCATAAGTATATATATAAAGGTGGTCTACTAGCAGTATTTATACACTTGTACCTGATTTCTATTGAGCTCTTGTATCATGTGTAGTACCTTCAGCCTTACATATTCAGTACATATTTTCTTACTAGCGTCCCTTACGGAGGACCTGTATTTCATGCTGCAGGCACAAGTACTTCAACTAATACACCTCCTTAGTAGGATCAAGGATATCTAGTGACTATTGGTAAGCTCCAATTTGATTTGAGGCTTTCTGACTTTGTTTTATATATTTTGGTATTGTACAGTAGTTAAGAGTAAGGCGACGATTTGTCTTGACCTTATCTAAGTGTCTATGTATCTTTTAAAGGCTTCGTAGATCAATGTAAAATTAAGCATGGTAGTGTATTGTCCCTTAGATGTTGTGGCCCCAACGACCAAGTATTGTATATATAATTTTGTGCTTGTTCACGTGGTTGTTCTCATCGATGCATTGTATCATATTTTACAGAACCTTTGATTATCATATTTACATCCATGAGATGTATAGGGTCATAGGTTGGTGCTCTCGGATCCTTACGGCTACGGGTGCCTGTCCGCCCTAATGAAATTTGAGGTGTGACAACCAAGTTTATGTAAACATTATTTACTTCATAATGAGTTTCCTTACTAACTCATCAAAGAGTCCAAATAGGCATCAAGATTCAAATTGTGATAAAGGGAGTAGAAGAACTTAAGAGATTATTCATACTTTAATGTCTCAGAAGTCATTCCTCAACCTTGCATCTCTTCAATTAACTGGTTAATTCATTGTTGTTCGTTGTTGAAGTATGGAGTCAGTGTACAAATTAAAAGGGAATAGATTAAATGTTTACCAAGGTCATGTAGCTCGTAAACATTTCATTGCCTAAATATGCAAAGTAGTATTCTTTCAACTGATTTGGCTTCAACTGACCTTTGTAAACAAATGCCCTGCGTTAAGCATATAAAATTTCAAAAATTAACCATAACACTGCATTAAAGAGTGATGTATTTTGAGTCTCTGGGAACAAACCTTGAAGAAAGAGAGCATATATAGAAATATTTCACGCCGCCATTTTGGCGGTTTAAAGCAGCTCTAATAGTTATCACTGCGACCCTCCTCAAAATATACATCTGTAGTCTAAATCTCTCTATTGTTGGCTCTTACCCAAAATGTAAGAGGAATAGCATACCTGATCAATGGATGAGAATTATTCGAAATATAATATGATACTTTTTTTTTCTTTTTCCGTATTACCCAATCCATTTCTTTGTTCTGTTAGCTGAATGATAAAGCTGAAAAGTGGATGTAGAGACCCAAATAATGTTATTTTACATATAAAATGGTACACATAGTGTGCTTCAAAATAATAATAGTACACAAGTTAACAGAAATAGGACAATGATTCAATACAATTTTTTTGATACCACTAATTATTGTTGTGTTATTACACAATCTTGTTTACTTCAAGGAAATAACGAGACCAGAGCTCTTACCAGACCATCTGTCCTAATAGGGAAAGCTCGAGATAGCACTTATTATTCACTTTGTCATGGTGGATATAAAACTGAAATGAAAAATTAAAACAGTTAATGGAATGTGCATTTTTCCCAAATCATACCAACTTTTCTTTCTTTTCTTTAGTTTTAATGCGTTTTTTGTTGAAACTACCAACTTTCCTCTTTTTCCATTACGTCTATGAAACTTCTTATGCCAAGTGAGTTTTTTCAAGAGTAAAAAGTAAGAAACCAGGTAAAGAACTTACACTATCACTCTAGGTAAAGCTGCATGTGCAGATTCTTCTTTCTAAAAGAGAGAAGAACACGTTGTGAGTGAAGAAAATTGTTCGATTTACCGGTAGCTGACATCCTATAAACTTTTTCATATAACTTTTGTTGTTTTCATTTTCATAAAGAGATGCAATCAAAACTCAAACAATAGTTTACCCTGAAGAAGTCTCAAGGCGTTGGTATAAACACTCCCTTATTCTTAGATACAAAAAAAAATATTAAAGATTTAACATCGGAGTTGAGAAGTGTTTTAAGGAACAACCGACCCATGAACAACACGTCAGATTATTACTAAATAATTTGCGTATCTCTGTTGCCCCTTTTCCTTTCATGCCCCCTTCTCATCACACACAATACGCAGCAACCCAAATGCACATATTAGAAAACTAACACAAATAATGGCCGAAATATTCTACGAAATATTTAAAAAGAAAAAAATTGATATCAACGAATAAAATTTTGGGTGTCTAAAATGGTGAAGAAAAAAAGTAAAAAATAACAAAATTCAAAATTATATAAAAGAACTAAGACCGATTGTGAGAAGCAGCCAATAGTGACCAAAATAAAAGGGAAGAACACGAAGGGAAGAAACAATTTCTAAACATACACGTGTAAATAATATGAAATTAGAAACACGAAAGTACAAAATATTACAATAAAACTAATTAGAAGTCAAAAAATACACAATAGAACAACTGAAAACAAAATAATGAACATATTGTGACTAATGTGAGCATGACAAAAAAAGCGAGAAGTGATAAGAATAAGAGGTGCCGAAACCAATTTCCAAATATCCATGAGTAACTCAAACTAAATTAGTATCACATAAGTACAAAATCCTACAATTTCAAGCTTGAAAGAGAAAGGGAAAGAGAATTGATACTTCGTCAGCTTCAATTAAGAGATTCTATTTCCTCTTGGACCTTTTGAGCAATAGACAGAGGTAGAGGTGATTTTAGTTCTCTACACGTGGATATAAAGCGACGATAGCCAATAAAATTAGGCCACACAAAGCAAAGTATTAAAGGGTTTCTCCGTAGACTTTAAACTACTATTTGTACTACTATTTGATGCAAAGGTTGTGCTAGACTTACTTGCTTATATATAAGGTTAATATGCAGTTTTGATTGATTACCCTACAATTATTCATACAGAAAATATATGCAAAAGCATCAGCAAAGATACAAAATAATTTAAAGAAAAATCTTTCAGTCCCAACCATTTTCTTCCAAGATCAAGGCTTAGGTGTTCGAAAACTTTAAATAATTTATCTAAGATCACATATAAATTATTAGATAGATATATAAAAACATTATAATGGTAAGTACACTAACATACATAGCAAAAACTTTTATAGAAGACAAAATCTTCTAAATTTTGATTTTTGGTGTTCTTTCTCTGAAATAAAGAAAAAAGCATTATGTTCATACCTATTAAAGGATAGAAAGTTTCTTTTGAGGACGCCAAAGAGATCATACCTATTAAAGACTAGAAAGTCCTTTTCAGGACGTCATTTTTATTTGTAAACATCTAAAATTTGTGGACTCTTCAACAAGAATTCAAATTCTGTTAGAGTTCTAGAAGACTACTTTACCCTAAATCTCATCTATTTAAAGGGTAATATGTTTCCTGAAATAGGCATCTTGAATATCCCATAAGCTGATGGGTATTCGTAAAAAGATCGGGATTTATAATGTCCTACAAAATCATGGAATATTCATAAAGAGATCATCCTATATTTGAGAATAAGCCACTAACGACCCTCGAATTATAGAGAAATTTGAGAATAAGCCACTAACGACCCTCGAATTACGGAGAAATTCGAGAATAAGCCACTAACGACCCTCGAATTACTGAGAAAATCAAGAGAGAGGAATCAAGAGAGGAACAGATTTGTAACCACAATCATTTATCAATAAAAAAATTCTTGTTTCTTCATATTTTTGTTTGTGGTTAGAATTTATTTTCACGAATTTAAATTATGTTGCACTCTTCACTTAAAATACAAAAAGATTTCCAAAGTTTGAGTCCTTTTAGAATGAAGCGACAGATGGAACTAGTAGTTTCATGCAATGAGGTGCTAAAAGTAAAGGCGCATACTGTGGTTTATACCAAGAAAAACAAAGAAGATGAAGAGAGTGTTGGCTCCTCATATCATATTACAACCCAGAACGAGAAAGATGTCTCATATCAAATAAAGGTTGATGAAGAGATAGAAGATGCCTTTTGGTGTTATCATATATCTGTTAACGATGATGATCCTCAATAGGAACAAGATGCTGGAGATGCTCCATCGCAACTTAAAGAAGGATTAAAGGCCACAATAGATCCCTTGAAGAAAGTTAATCTTGGAACCAATGAAATCCCTTGAAGGAAGTTAATCTTGGAACCTATGAAGACCCAAGACCAACTTACCTAAGCACGTTTCTAGAAATGGAGGAGAAAATTGCTTATATGGACATACTCAAAGAATATATGGATTTCTTCGCTTGGAGCTATAAAGAAATACCTGGTTTAGATCCAAAAGTAGCGGTCCATCAGTTGGCGGTCAAGAATGCTGCCCGTCCTGTTAAGCAAGCCCAAAGGCGCCTTAGGCCGGAGTTGGTTCCTTTGATTGAAATGAAGTTAACAAACTCATTAAAGTTGGATTTATTCGTGAATTCAAATATCCTATATGGATTTCAAGTATTGTTCCAGTACGGAAGAAGAATGGCCAAATTCGAGTTTGTGTCGACTTTCGGGATCTCAACAATGCCTGCCCTAAGAATGACTTTCCAATCCCTATACCAGAGTTGATGATTGATGCCATTACTGGTTATGAGGTAATGTCTTTCATGGATGGTTCATTCGGCTACAACCAAATCCTCATGGCGCCAAAGGATGAAGAACTCACTATATTTTGTATGCCCAAAGGTATTTATTGCTACAAGGTGATGACTTTTGGTTTGAAGAACGCTAGTGCCACTTCTCAAAGGGCTATGCAGAACATCTTTGATGGCTTGCTCCATAAAAATATTGAATGCTATATGGATGATCTAGTAGTGATGTCAAGAAAGAGAGACGACTACTTAAAAGACCTAAGAATGGTATTCAAGTTACTTCGAAGATATCAACTTAGGATGAATCCATTGAAGTGTGCCTTTGGAGTTACTTCGAAAAAGTTTCTTGTCCTTATTGTGCGACACTAAGGAATTGAAATTGATCAAAAAAAGGTTGATGCAATTTTGAAGATGCATGAGCCTCGAAATATTCATGAGTTAAAAAGCCTTCAAGGAAGGCTAACATATTTAAAGAGGTTCATCTCAAACCTGGCCGGGAAATGTCAACCATTTAGTCTTCTCGTGAAGAAGGATACTCCCTTATAATGGGACCAAGCTTGTAGTAATACTTTTGAGAGTATCAAATCATACTTAATGAAGCCACCAGTACTTGCGGGACCCATACTTGGGAAACCATTGATACTCTATATCGCGGCATAAGAGAGGTCAGTTGGAGCACTACTGGCTCAAGAAAATAGTGAAGGCAAAGAAAACTCTATTTACTATTTGAGAAGAATGATGACGCCGAACGAGCTGAAGTATTCTCTGATCGAAAAGTTATGTTTTACATTGGATTTCTCAATCCAAAATATGAAACACTACTTTCAAGCTCATGTTGTTCGTCTTGTGTCCAAGGAAAATCCCATCAAGTTTGTAATGTTGAAACCAGTCCTCAGTGACTGACTTGCAAGGTGGTACCTCCAATTTCAGCAGTTTGAGATCGTGTACATCCCCTAAAAGGCTATAAAAGGACAAACATTGGCTGAATTCTTGGCAGATCACCCAATACCTGATGACTGGGAATTGAGCGATGAACTTCCTGATGAAGATGCAATGGCTGTTGAAGTAAGATCCCTATAGAAGATGTACTTTGACGGTGCCTCACATCGAGATGGAGCTGGTGCTGGCGTAGTATTTGTCACTCCACAAGAATATGTCATCCCCTACTTGTTTACCTTGATGAATTATTGCTCCAATAATGTTGTTGAATATCAAGTGCTCATACTCAAACTTGAAATGGTTGTCGACATAAAACAACTACAGTTACAATTTTTTGGTGACTCCCAATTGGTGATCACCCAGCTTTTGGGAAGCTATGAAGTCCAAAAGCCTGAGTTAAGACCATATCATGATTATGCACAGAAGTTGATAGGATGACTTGGAGAAGTAACCCTCCAGTATGTGCCAAGAAAAGAAAATAAGCAAGCTAATGCTCTAGCTACTTTGGCTTTAACTCTAACTCTTCTGAATCAGACATGAGTTAATAGCCGCCAAGAATGGGTAGTACCACCGTCAAATGAGTATGAGAACATAAAAGGAAATATTGAATACCTTGTCACTGTGTCTGAAGCTATAAAGGAGGATTGGTGATAACCTATCATTGACTACTTGTGTTATAGGATACTTCCAAAAGATCCAAGAAGAAGGACTGACATCCGTCGTCGTGCACCTCGCTTCCTTTATTACAAAGACACACTGTACATAAGATCATTTAAAGGAGTACTCTTACGGTGTTTGGGAGAGGAAGAAACCATTCAAACTTTGCAAAAAACGCACTCAGGAATTTGTAGATCGCATTAATCTGGACCAAAGCTCCATTTTCACATTAAAATGATGTGATATTATTGGCAGCGATGGTTAAAGATTGATTGGACTATGCTAGAAGATGCAAATCCTGTCAATTCCATGTGAATTTCATTCATCAACCTCTTGAAGTACTACACCCAACTGTAGCATCTTGGCCATTCAATGCTTGGGGAATGGATGTTATTGGTCCACTACCAAAATCTTCTGGTGGATACTTATACATCTTGGCCACGATAGATTACTTCTTAAAGTGGGCCGAAGCTGTTGCTCTTAAGAAAGTAAAGAAAGAAAATATTGCAAACTTCATCCGAGTGAATATCGTTTACCGCTTTGGAATCCCTCAATATATAATAACTGACAATGGTAATCCGTTTGATAACAAACTGATGAATAAGATTTGTGATCTCTTTGGCTTCAAGCAGCGCATGTCTTCTATGTACCATGCTGCTGCTAATGGTTTCGCTGAATCCTTCAATAAGACTTTATGCAACTTGTTGAATAAAGTCATCTCCAAATCTAAATGATACTGGCATGAGTGAATGAAAGAAGCTTTATGGATATATAGAACAACTTACCACACACCAACACAAGTAACCCCATATTCGCTTGCTTTTGGTGTTGAAGCCGTCCTGCCACTTGAGCGTCAAATACCTTCTTTGAGACTGGATATTCAAGAAGGGCTCACTAATGAAGAAAATGCTAAGTACTGTCTTGCGGAGTTATAAGCTCTTGATGAGAAGAGGCTGGAGGCTCAATGAAATCTTGAATGCTATCAAGCCTGACTATCTCGTTCTTTTAACAAAAGGGTTCGCTTGAGGTGATTCTAAGTTGGAGATCAAGTCTTTGCAGTAAGAAGACCCATTATCACTTCTTATAAGTCTGGGGGCAAATTCACGCCGAAGTGGGATGGATCATATGTCGTACAAGAGGCATATTCAAATGGTGCTTACAAGATTATCGACGCAGATGGTGTAAGGGTTGGCTCTATTTATACCAAGTTCTTGAAGAAGTACTATCCTTGAATAAAAAAAACACTTCTTAAGGCACGAGTATAAACTGCATGTCCACTCCTTAAGGCATGAGTATAAACTGTATGTACACTCCTTAAGGCACGAGTATAAACTGCATTTACACTCCTTAAGGAAAGAGTATAAACTACATGTATACTCCTTAAGACACGAGTCTAAACTGCATGTACACTCCTTAAGGCACGAGTATAAACTTCATGTCCACTCCTGGCCCGTAAGAGTATAAACTGTGTACGGCTAAAACAAAATGAAAGTCCGCTAGGTTGAAAACCTCGAAAGAGGCTTCCTATACAAAATTTAGGACACAAAAAAAAGAAAAAAACACTCACCCAAAACTACGTTGTGACTTGATCCTCTTTACTGAGGTACGTAGGCACTTAGAATTTCATTCTGAGTTCAGTTGCATGCGTTTCCAAAAATATATATATGTTCCTGTAGTATCTACCATATGGATACCAAGTATGAAACTATTCTAATTAAATTTTGGACATACTCTAAATATTTGTGACTCAATGGGGGCAATCCGTCGAAAAGAAAAAGAGTTCCTTTAGTGGGATTTGGAATGCCAAAGTTCTCCAAGTCTACAACTAGAAGGATCTCAAAATTTATATGTCTTAAGGTGGATAATATTGTTCATTTTCACCTTAAGCGGGCCTCTAACGAGTTTATCCTTAAAGGATATTGAAATTTTCATGCCTTAAGGTGGACAAGATTTGTCCCTTTGCACCTTAAGCTGACCTCCTATGGGTTTATCCTAAAAGGATATTGAAAGTTTCATTCCTTAAGGTGGACAAGATTTGTCCCTTCGCACCTTAAGCTGACCTCTTACGGGTTTATCCTTAAAGGATATCAAAATTTCCATGCCTTAAGGTGGACAAGATTTTTCCCTTTGCACCTTAAGTTGACATCTCATGTTTTTTTCCTTAAAAGTATATCAAAATTTTCATGCCTTAAGGTGTACAAAATTTGTCCCTTTTCACCTTAAGCTGGCCTCTCGCGGGTTTATCCTTTAAAGGATCTCAAAGGTTTCATGCCTTAAGGTGGACAAAATTTGTCCCTTGCACCTTAAGCTGGTCTCTCGTTGGTTTATCCTTAGAAGGATCTCAAAAGTTCCATGCCTTAAGGTGGACAAAATTTGTCCCTTTACACCTTAAGCTGGCCTCTCGCGGGTTTATCCTTAAAAGGATCTCAAAAATTTCATGCCTTAAGGTGGACAAAATTTGTCCCTTTGCACCTTAAGCTGGCCTCTCGCGGGTTTATCCTTAAAAGTATCTCAAAAGTTCCATGCCTTAAGGTGGAATTTTTTTTTCCCTTTGCACCTTAAGCTGGCCTCTCGCGGGTTTATCCTTAAAAGGATCTCAAAATTTCCATGCCTTAAGGTGGAAAAAATTTGTTCCTTTGCACCTTAAGATGGCCTCTTACGTGTTTATCCTTAAAAGGATATAAAAAAAATTTCCATGCCTTAAGGTGGACAAGATTTGTCCCTTTGCACCTTAAGCTGGCCTTTCACGGGTTTATCCTTAAAAGGATCTCAAAATTTTCATGTCTTAAGGTGGACGAAATTTATCCCTTTGCACCTTAAGCTGACCTCTTACATGTTTATCCTTAAAAGAATATAAAAATTTCCATGCCTTACGGTGGACAAAATTTATCCTTTGCACCTTAAGCTGGCCTCTTACACGTTTATCCTTCAATGGATATAAAAATTTCTATGCCTTAAGATGGATAAGATTTGTCCCTTTGCACCTTAAGCTGGCATTTTGATGGATTTGTTTTGTAAAGGGATCATCTTGGAGTTAAATTGGTCGGTCTTAGAGTGTACGGAGGCAAAGTTAAACTCTCGCACCCTAAGTCGATTATTATAAAGTCGGCATCTTGAAGTCAAATTGGTCGGTCTTAGAGTGTATGAAGGAGAAGTTAAACTCTCGTACCCTAAGCCGATTGTTGCAAAGTAGGCATCTTGAAGTCAAATTGGTCGGTCTTAGAGTGTACGGAGGCGAAGTTAAACTCTCGCACCCTAAGCCGATTGTTGCAAAGTTAGAATCTTGAAGTCAAATTGGTTGGTCTTAGAGTGTACGGAGGCAAAGTTAAACTCTCGCACCCTACGCCGATTTTTGCAAAGTTAGCATCTTGAAGTCAAATTGGTCGGTCGTAGAGTGTACGGAGGCGAAGTTAAACTCTCGCACTCTAAGCCGATTGTTGCAAAGTCAGTATCTTGATGTCAAATTGGTCGGTCTTAGAGTGTACGGAGGCGAAGTTAAACTCTCACACTCTAAGCCGATTATTGCAAAGTTAGCATCTTGAAGTCAAATTGGTCAGTCTTATAGTGTACGGAGGCAAAGTTAAACTCTCGCACCCTAAGCCGATTGTTGCATAGTCACCATCTTGAAGCCAAATTGGTCGGTCTTAAGGTGTATGGATGCGAAGTTAAACTCTCGCACCTTAAGCCGATTGTTTCATATTTTTTCCAACCCTATAAAAAAAAGAAGGAAACAAGAAAGAAAGTAAAAACACAAATAGAAAGGATGTTACCTGTCAGAGCGTTGCGATTTTGAAAATTGTATATCACCAACTTGGATTGAGACAAGATGCCTTGATGAGAATAAAACCCTCAAAATCCAGTTTGAGGCAATCAAAACGCCCTTTCGTGGTGATGGTCTCACATCAAGAAAAAATTATTTGGTGAGATAATGCAAATCTGAAATCCTCTGTCGGACAACATATAAAATCAACTTCAAAAAATTATCTAAAACAATCCAAATACTGTTAAAATCAAAATTTTGGATATGTTATACATGCATGTTTCCGGCATCTATAGGATCAAGCGGATCATAATTTCGATACTCTCATATTGAGATATAATTTTTTTGGTGATGTCGCATAAATATGAAATTGTTGATGCATCAAAACTCAATGTTGATTTCGGATAACACCTAAAAATATCTCATTTGTATTAAATTATGAATTTTGGATATGTTATGTATCTTTGTGTCTAGTTTCACAAAAATCAAGCAACTTGTGATTTCATCCTTCCTACTTCAAGATATGAAAGTTTTAGTAAAGACGCGCATATCTAAAATTTTTAGCACGATAAAATTCAGGGCTTATCGGAAACAACCTCTCTACTTCTTTGAAGGTAGCGGTATGGACTATGTACACTTTACCTTCCCCAGACCCCACTTTGTGGGAATACACTGGGTTTGTTATTGTTGTTGTTGGTGATAAAATTCAGGGCTAACCTCAAAAAATTATAAAAAATTATATTGAAGGAATTTGAAATTGAATTTTGGATATGTTATAGATCTCTAAGTCTACTTTCTGGAACATCAAACAGTTCATGATTTTGATATTCCTACAATTAGATATGAATTTTCTACCACTAACATGCTGTGCTGAAAAAAAGTGAGGAAAATAAGAAAAAAGTAGGAGGGAAAGAAATTACCTCAATATTGTTGACGGCTTGAAAATTCAAAAATTGATATTGAAAAAGTGGAAAAACTACCTTCTTTTATAGAGTTGTAGGATGGATGTTTCCTTCTCCAATATAAATTCAGATTGAAATAATTTCCATCTCCAAATTCAAATTGGAGATTGTTTTCTTCTCCAATTTAAATTCAGATTGGAATAATTTCCATCTCCAAATTCAAATTGGAGATTATTTCCTTCTCCCATAGAAATTTAAATTGAAGGTTGATTTTCTTCTCTCATATAAACTCAAATTGAAGGTTGTTTCCTTCTCCCATACAAATTCAAATTAGAGGTTCTTTTATTCTCCAATCTAAGTTCAAATCGGAAGTGTTTTATTCTTGATTAAGTAAGGCGATGAAAAAGTCTTCCAAAATCTGTTTGAAAAAGCCTCACCAATGGGTCTTAAGTGTGGAGATTCATGAAAAAACGAGAGAGTTTTGAGAGGCAATATCAATATGGTTCGGCTTTAAATTTTTGAATGAGGTATTCATATGTATGAGAATCACTGAAGCACGAAGGAAATATGTTTAAATAATCATAATTCAAATTTTTTTTTTGAAGAAACAAGAACATTTTACTAACAACGAATTCAAAATTTGTTAGGGTTCTAGAAGGCTACTTTACCCTAAATCTTGCCTATTTAAAGGGTAACATGTTCCCTGAAACAGGCATCTTGAATATCCCATAAGCTGATGTGTATTCGTAAAAAGATAGGGATCTCCAATATCCCACAAAATCATGGGATATTCATAACGAGATCATCCTATGTTCGAGAATAAGCCACTAACGACCCTCGAATTACGGAGAAATTCAAGAATAAGTCACTAACAGCCCTTGAATTACGGAGAAAATCAAGAGAGAAGAATAAAGGGTGGAACAGATTTGTAACCACAATCGTTTATCAATAAAAAAATTCTTGTTTCTTCATATTTTTGTTTGTGGTTAGAATTTATTTTTCATGAATTCAAATTATGTTGCAAACAAATTGGCACGCCCAGTGGGACCAAATCTGCCCTTCATCTCTTCTCTCATAAATCAGATCTGCAAATATATAGCCACCGCATAAAGATGGAAGCTCTATTCGTACTTCAAGACTCGTCATCAAATCTACACTTCGACAAGCCTTGAAGTAGGGGGCATTTGTAGACATCTAAAATTTGTGGACTTTTCAACAAGAATTCAGATTCTGTTAGAGTTTTAGAAGGCTACTTTACCCTAAATCTCGCTTATTTAAAGGGTAACATGTTCCCTGAAATAGGCATCTTGAATATCCCATAAGCTAATGGGTATTCGTAAAAAGATCGGGATCTCCAATATCCCACAAAATTATGGAATATTCATAAAGAGATCATCCTATGTTCGAGAATAAGCCACTAACAACCCTCGAATTATGGAGAAAATCAAGAGAGAAGAATCAAGGGAGGAACAGATTTGTAACCACAATCGTTTATCAATAAAAAAAATTCTTGTTTCTTCATATTTTTGTTTGTGGTTAAAATTTATTTTTCATGAATTTAAATTATGTTGCAAACACTAATCTCTCTCTCTCTCTATATATATAAATAAGAATGTTAGTCCATCCTATGTGGCATGCCTTTGAGGCCTCAAATGCTATTTATCCTTTTTTAGTTTTTTTTGAGTTTTTATTCTCTAAATAATTTTGTTAATTCTTTTTCCTTTTGTATAATTAATATAATTAATTTGTGTTAAAATTTAATAGGAATGAAATGTTGTGATTACCATAGGAATGAATGTCATTTATTATTAATCTACCGTTTCATATTTCCTATATCATTAACCCTTCTTTTCATATTTCCTAATTGTAACAACTTTTTAAATCAACCTTTATATTGGGACTCCTCTAATAAAAATGTGATTTGAAGAGGAAAAAAATCATTTCTTCTTTCTTCTTATTTGTAAGTTGGATCAAAAAAATTTCATGACCTAAATTTGTTCTTTCAATTTTATTACTTTTTTTTAACCCCTATTTAATATTTATCTTCTTAAATTTCATGAATACATGTTTTCAAGAATGCTCAGATAAATTAACATCAAGGAACAAAAGAAGAAAAGTAACAAAGTGCATGAAAAAGTTCAAATTTTTTATAACACTATACTCATGTTTCTTATATCTTAAAAATAGTGATAGTGATTTTTTTTTTGGAAGTCTGAATGTTTGCATCTATGTGTTCTTTTCTATTGGATTCCATCAATCCTATTGATAAATTAGCCACGTAAAATATATACACCGTCAATCTCAATCTATAAAGGGGTTTAAACATACGTAAGTGCAGACTAACCAACTTCTTATCCGTTATATCATTTGTGAATTAAATTATATTGATCCTTTTTGTGCACATATGCATGAGAAATTCTATTGACATTATCACTTGTGATGATTATTACTTTGAGATAGCATGTGAATTCAGAGAACACATCATACTATATGTACCCTAATAAGTCCTCAAATATCAATAGAAATTGAAATGTGTATAGATATTACTAGAAATAAATTAAAGTTTTTCTTCATCACTAACTAATAGAAAATTTATGCTATAAAATATGATTTTCTCATTTAATTTTATCGACCTAGCATGTTCATTGAAAATATGCATTTTGGGAAATAAATTTTTATTGAAATACTAGGAAGCTTTCTTACCTTTTAAACTGAAAATACTACTATTTTTCTTTTTCCACTCACTGAATCAAAATATCTATTGGAATAACACTGAATATTGAAATTATATTTTTTTATTTCTTTAAATAATTTAATTTACTACACTATTTGTTCACTTTTATTTATCGCTATACTGTAAATAGTTCCTGAGTTTTATTTTTCAAGTTTAGAAAATTAAGAGATAATTTATTAATTCAGTTTTTAATTTACCTTTAATGTAATTATAATTATTTTTAAAATATTAAATTCATTGTATTAAAAAAATATAATAAAATTATCATTTAATTTAGTGTTCCTTAAAAAATGTGTCGAATCAATATGTACAAATAAAAATAGATGGAGAAAATATTCTTTAAATTTGACTTGCAAAAGGAAAAAACATTTGATATTGTCTCCTTCACCCATATAAGGTATCTAATTTTTCTATCATTTGAATATTTGATGTTTTGATTTGTTAATTTGTGATTTTAGGAGCAAGATAGTTTGGGCATTGGGTTGTTGAAATTGGGGTAGCTAGGAGAAAAAAGAATAGGAATTAAAATGAATCAATTTAATTAATTTATGAGTTAAGTAATAAGTCAATTATCTGATTCTCTTAGGTTTACCAAAATAAAAAAAACTCATTCTCTTAGATTAAGATTTTAGAAATATTTTACAAAATCTTGTCATGAGTTAGAATTATTTCATGTATCTAATAATGATATTTATAACCGCACAAAGCGCGAATCATTTCACTAATAAGAGTAATAATTAGACTTAAGAAAAAGCTTAAGGATTTTGGCTTATTTAAACGAAACTCTATATTAATAGATATTCAGTCTCGAATAATTTAATACTTACTAGATTATAAAATGAGCTTTCAAAAATAGCATATCTAAATACAATATTTTAACGTGTGAGCACACAAAGTAGAAAGGGGAAAGTATACATATACACCATAGGAGTAAATTATTTTTCAATTAAATGCCCCTTAGATAAAATGTCCCTTAACTAATTACATAAAATATCTTCTTTCCTTGTATCTTTAGTTATTTAACGCTAACAATTCTTTTCTTTTTTATTTCTTTATTTTCTACTTCTTTCCTTTTTTTTTTTGGGTTTCTTTACTCAATTTTTTTCTTTTTATGCTTCTTTGTTAATTTTTTTTTTTTTTGTAAAATTATTTTATTCTTTATTTTTTTCTTTACACCATAATATAATTCACACTCAATTTTTATTTTATATACTTCTTTACTTCTTTTTTAAAAATATTCTTTCTCATTTATTTTTTCTCTACTTTTTTCTTCTGTTTTTATTTTTCTCCTTTATTGGTTCCTTTTATTTTTATATTTTTTTATTATTTTCTAATTTCATTATTTCTTGTTACTTTTATTTCATTTTTTTTCATTTATTTATTTATTCATTATTTTTTTTCTCCACTTCTTCTTTTTCTTTCTTTATTTTCTCTTTTTTCTTTTAATTTGTGTTTTTTATTTTTATTTTCTCTTTGTTTTTTAAATTTCTTTAGTTCTTGTTCTTTTTTTTTTCGAGAACGGGGTAGACGAGGGGAAGGGGACACATACAGAAATAACCTATATTTTAGCAAAATGGGAATATCCGTAGCATAGCTTTCAAAATTACAATTCATAGTCTCTCTTTCTCCTTTTTCTTCTTTTCTTTTTTCTTCTTTTTTTCTTTCCTTTTTTTCCTCTCTTCTATCTCTAGGCTCTGTTTCTCTTTCTTTTTTCTATTTTTTCTCTCTTGTATTTGTAGCATCTACTTCTTTTTTTTTTCTTCCTTTTAAGTTTCTTTTTTTTTCTTTTTTTCCTCATTTTTTCAGTTGTATTTTATATTTTTTTTGTATTTTCAAAAAATATGGGTTTATTGAGTGCAAGTCATGAATGACGACGGAAACATCATATTCGCTTATTATATTTGTATTTACCATCATTTATTTTTTCTTTTCTCATTTTTTCATATTTTTACTTTTTATTTTTTTCTATTTTTTTCGATTCTTTCTTTTTATTTTTTTCTGTCTTTTATCTCTAACTTTTATTTCTTTTTTTTCCTTTGTCCTTTTTTTATTTTTTGGTTTATTCTTTTTCATTTTTTTCTTTCTCGTGCTTTTCCTTTTTTTCCTTTTTATTTTTTTGGGGCACTTACAGAAAATAACATATGTTTTAGTAAAATGGGTGTACCTGTAGCCTAACTTTCAAAATTACAATTCATAACCTCTTTTTTTTTTTTAATTTCTTTTTTGTCTCTTCTATCTCTTGCTCCTACTTCTCTTTCTTCCCCTTTTCTTCTTTATTCTTTCTTCCGTTTTAGTTCCCTTTTTTTCTTTCTTTGTTTTTTGTTGTATTTTATATTTTTTGGTATTGTTGAAAAATATGGTTACGTTGAGTATAATGAATGATGACAGAAACATCATAATCAGTCATTGTATTTGTATTTACCATATTTTTTTTCCTTTTCTCTATCTCATTTTTTTATTTTTTTTATTATTGTTTTTGCTTTTTTGATTTTCTCTTTTCATTTTTTTGTTCTCTTCTATCTCTCTTTCTTCTTCTTTTTTCTTTTTCCATTTTTTTTTGTTTTTTTCTTTTTGTTTTTCATTTTCTTATTTTTTGTGTTTTTACCTTTTTTGTTTTTTTTTCTTCTTATTTTTCCCATTTTTTTTCCATCTTTTCACATTTTTTCCTCTTCAATCTCAAGCTTGCATTTCTCTTTTTTTTTTGTAGTTTTTTTTTGTACTTTTTTTCCTCATTTTTTTGTTCTATTTTATATCTTTTTGTATTTTAAAAAAAGCTCTCTCTCTAAACTCACACTCTCTCTCTCCTCCAATAAGCTTTGCCGACGCCGGCGATAACGCTCCGACCAGCAGCACGCCGGTCGTCGTCTATCCATCCGACCGACGACGGCAGCAGTAACGCCATCGTCGTCATCGTTCGCCGGCCAGGGACCCGACCCGAGATCCGACCAGATTCCGCCGCCGGCCTTCGATCCAACCACAACCAGCTCGTCACCACCCGTCCCCGTTCATCGTCAACAACAGCCGGTTCCGCCGGTGAAATAAACCACCCGTCGCCGTTCACCGTCATCGCTAGCCGGCAAACCTCAAGCCGGCAAAACCACGACCAAGCCGCCACCGTCCGACCAACGACAGCGGCGATAACGTCGACAACAGATCTCCATCATTTCTCCATCACCAGATCTGACCAGCTCGATCTGTGTGGTTTTTTGGTTTCTTATTGTCTGCGGGGACCAAACATACCTCGCAGGAAAGGAGAACTTGGTCTACACGCGTAACCCGGTGACTTCTAACCTTTGTTATTTCATTTTTCGTATTATTCTAGTATTATCTCCTGTATCTTGACTTGCGTTTGATTTGTTGATATTGTCTGTTGTTGTTTTTTGCACTGCTTTTTATTGGGTTATCGGCTTAGGGCGCTGTTTTTGGAGTTTTGGGTGTTGAGTCCATTGGTGTTTGCTCTCTATTTGAGTTTAGTTTTGTTGCTTGATTATTTCTTCGAATTTGTGTGAGCCTTGTATTTCTTGCTGCTGCTTTGTTACTACCATTGTTTATATTTTCTTATATTTTCTTGTAGTAGTGGCTGTGGGAGTTGATGGTTGGATAGGGTCATGTCCGATGGGGTTGGGGCAGGGGGCTGTTGTGGGGGTGGGGGAAGAGGAAATTGCGGGAGGGGGAGGGAGACTAAGGTTGGGCCTGAGGGGTGGTAGAGGAAGATGTGTGGATAGTGATGTTAGGCTGAGGGTTGGGTCTTGGAATATAGGGACTTTTCAGGGTAAGTCCATAGAGCTTGTGAAGATTCTTAGAAAGAGGAGGATTAATATTGCGTGTGTTCAAGAGGCCAAGTGGGTAGGGTCTAAGGCTAGGGATGTGGATGGTTACAAGCTTTGGTACTCGGGGAGTGAGAGGCGTAGGAATGGAGTTGGCATCTTAGTAGATGAAGATCTTAGAGATCAGGTAGTAGAGGTAAAGAGGATCAATGATAGGTTGATGACTATTAAGTTGGTCATTCGGGGGTTTACCCTGAACGTGTGTAGTGCTTATGCGCCGCAAGTGGGCCTGGAAGGGGAGGAGAAGATGCAGTTTTAGGAGGCTTTGGATGAGGTGGTGAGAGGCGTGCCTATCTCGGAGAAGATTATTGTAGCAGGAGATTTCAACGGGCACATCGGGGCGTTACCGGGAGGCTTTGGTGATGTGCATGGTGGTTTTGGTTTTGGGGAAAGAAGTGAAGAGGGGGTTACTCTATTGGATTTTGCGAGGTCCTTTGGGCTGGTGGTGGTGAACTCGGGCTTCCCGAAAAAGGACGATCACCTGATCACCTTTCGAAGCGCGATAGCCAAGACCCAGATTGACTTTTCATTGCTTAGGAAAGGGGATAGGGTGTTGTGTAAGGACTGTAAGGTCATTTCGAGTGAGAATCTTTTGACCCAGCATAGGCTCTTGGTTATGGATTTGGGTATAAAGAAGAATAGAAAGAAGAGGGGTGAGGAGTGTCGACCTAGGATTAAGTGAGGCAGCTTGACGCTAGTGAAGGCGTGGGAGATAGGGGAGAAGTTGGCGGGAATGGGGGTGTGGGAGTGTAGGGGGGACGTGGATAGTATGTGGGATAGGATGGCTAGGTGCATCAGGGAGAATGCTAGTGAGGTGTTGGGTGTTTCTAGGGGCCGGGCCGGGCATCATCGGGGGGATTGGTGGTGGAATAAAGAGGTTAAGAAGAAAGTGGGGACCAAGAAAGGGGCGTATGCTAAGTTGGTTGAGAGTAAGGACGCAGAAGAGAAGTGGGTAAATAGGAAAGAGTACAAGTTAGCTAGGAAGGAGGCTAAGTTAGCAGTCACGGCGGCTAAGACGACAGCTTTTGAGAGCTTGTATGCAGGGTTACAGGAGAAAGAAGGGGAAAAAAGTTGTTTAGACTCGCTAAGGCTAGGGAGAGGAAGGGTCGTGACCTCGACCAGGTGAAGTGCATTAAGGGGGAGGACGGTACAGTGTTGGTGGAGGACGACCACATTAAGAATAGATGGCGGTCGTATTTTTATTGGCTCTTGAATGACGAAGGGGATAGAGCTATTATGTTAGGGGAGCTGGAGCACTCAGGATTTTAGTTATTGTAGATGTTTTAAGGTAGAAGAGGTTAGAGAGGTTGTTCGCAGGATGCGAAGGGGTAGGGCGACGGGGCCGGATGAGATATCGGTGGATTTTTGGAAGTTCGCTGGAGAGGCTGGTGTAAGGTGGTTGACTGGATTGTTTAACGAAATCTTCAAGACAGCAAAAATGCCCGAGGCTTGGAGGTGGAGTACCATAATCCCTCTTTATAAGAATAAGGGTGACAGTCAGAGTTGCAATAACTATAGGGGGATTAAGTTATTGAGTCACTCTATGAAGATCTGGGAGAGAGTGGTCGAGGTGAGGCTGAGACGGATAGTGTCTATTTCAGAAAACCAGTTTGGATTTATGCCTGGCCGCTCGACGACGGAGGCAATTCACCTGGTACGGAGGCTGGTGGAACAGTATAGGGAAAGGAAGAAGGACCTGCACATGGTGTTTATCGACCTGGAGAAAGCATATGACAAAGTCCCCAGGGAGGTGCTTTGGAGATGCTTGGAGGTGAGTGGAGTCCCGCTGGCATATATCACAGTAATTAAGGACATGTATGATGGAGCGAAAACTCCGGTGAGGACGGCGGGAGGAGACTCAGATCATTTCACTGTCTTGACAGGATTGCATCAGGGATCTACGCTTAGTCCCTTTTTGTTTGCTTTGGTGATGGATGTGTTGACGCGGCGTATTCAAGGGGAGGTGCCTTGGTGTATGCTTTTTGCAGATAATGTAGTTTTGATTGATGAGATGCGAAGGGGTGTGAATGACAAATTAGAGGTGTGGAGACAAACTCTTGAGTCTAAAGGGTTCAGGTTAAGCAGAAGTAAGACAGAGTATTTGGAATGCAAGTTTAATGACGTGAGACTGGAGAATGAGGTGGTAGTGAAGTTGGAATCACAGGAGGTATGTAAGAGGGATAGTTTCAAGTATCTCGGGTCTGTGATTCAGGGTAACGGTGATGACGAGGATGTCTCGCACGTATTGGGGCGGGATGGATGAAGTGGAAGCTCGCGTCGGGGGTGTTGTGTGATAAGAAGGTGCCGCCCAAGCTTAAAGGCAAATTCTACAGGGTGGTAGTCCGACCGACCATGTTGTATGGAGTGGAGTGTTGGCCAGTTAAGAACTCCCACATTCAAAAAATGAAGGTGGCAGAAATACGGATGTTGCGTTGGATGTGTGGGTTGACTAGAGGGGATAGATTTCGGAATAAGACTATCAGGGAGAAGGTTGGTGTGACTCTAGTGGAATATAAGATGCGGGAAGTCCGATTGGGGTGGTTCAAACACGTGATGAGGAGGGGAATAGATGCCCCGGTTCGTAGGTATGAGAGGCTAGCTTTGGATGGTTTTAGACGGGGTAGGGGTAGGACGAGGAAGTACTGGGGTGAGGTGATTAGGCGGGACATGGAGCAGTTACAGCTCACCGAGGACATGACCCTAGATAGGAAGATCTGGAGAACGCGAATTAGGGCAGAAAGCTAGGGCCAGTTTGGGTCGCTAGTGTAGGAAATTACTTGGTGGGGGTATTATTCTTGTTAGGATAACTTGTTCCATGTTTTATTACGAATCTGCTTGCTTTTCTCTGTTTTTTATTACCTATGGGTGTTTATGTTATGACATCTTGTTCTATGCTTTACTATGTATTTGTGTAGTATCTCGTGTCTCGAGCTGGGGGTCTATCGGAAACAACCTTTCTACTTCTTTAGAGGTAGAGGTATGGACTGCGTACATCTTATCTCCCCCCCCCCCCCAAGATCCCATTATGTGGGAATACACTGGGTTTGTTGTTGTATTTTAAAAAATATGGCTACGTCGAGCACAAATCATGAATGATGACAAAAATACCTCAATCACTAATTATATTTGTATTCACACCATTATTTATATTTTTGTATTCATTGATGCAATTATATTGTATTTGCATTTCATAGTTCGCACTTGTATGTGTATTTGTATTCTATAGTTCGCATTTGTATTTATATTTTATAGTTCGCACCATCATTTATATATTTTATACAGTTCGCACTTGTCTAAGAAATTATTTTATATTTGTATTTTATAGTTGATATCATATTGTATTTGTATTCTGTGGTTTCATTTTATTTGTGTTTGAAATATATTTTCATATTTTCATTGATGCACTTGTATTTTTAAAGAACTATTTTTTATTTGTATTTGTATTCTATTGTTCACATTTGTATCTGTATTATATAGTTCGCATCATCATTTATATATTTTAGACAGTTCGCACTTGTATTTTAAATAATTATTTTGTATTTATATTTTATAGTTGGTTGCATATTGTATTTGTATTTTGTGGTTTTATTTATATTTATATTTGTCTTTGTAATTTGTATTCTATTTTTGTCGCATTTTTACTTTTAAAGAACTATTTTGTATTTCTATTTTAAGTTAATCACATATTGTATTTGTATATAATTTCATTTGGTTGTATTTGAAGCATCATTTGTATTCTTTGGTGATTGAAAAAGAATTGTTAGCTTTCTTTCAATGAACACTTGTGTTTGTATTTATTGATACAAATTATATTTTACTAAAACAAATTGAACAATACAAATGATAAATTGTACAAATATAAATATTAAATTATACAAATATAAATGCTACATTTTTATCAAATAATACATGTTTATACAACTTGAACCATACACATACAAATGATACTTGTTTATATACAAATAACAATTTGACGTACAAATACTAACAATACATTTATATTAATTGATTCCTTTCATATTTATGTATTTTAGATTCAAGCAAATACAATTAATACATATACTTGTTTATACACAAATACAAGTAATAAATTATACATATTCATGACCAAACTATTCATATGATACAAATAAATATAAAATATAAAATACAAAATAGAACAACAACAAAATATGAGAAAAAAATAAAAAAATGAAAAAGAAGGAGAAAAAATGACAAAAAAGAAAAAAAGAAAACAAGAACAAAAAAAGAAAAACCAAAAAAAAAAAATGCAAAGAAAAATAAAATAAAAACAAAAAAAGGATGAAAAAAATGAAAACGAAAAAAAAGAAAAGAAAAAAATATAAAAAGTGAGAAAAAAAATGAAAAATAAAAAAAGAAACAAAAAAGAAAAAAATGGAAAAGAAAAAAAGGAAAGGGAAAAAAAGAAAGAATAAACAAAAAAAAGGAGAAGAAAAAACTGAAAAAGAAAAAATAAAGAAAGAGAAATAGAAGATAGAGAAAGAGTAAATAAAAGAGAGATGCTATGAGTTGTAATTAATTGAAGCTTAAGGAAAATAGGGTAATTAGGAGCTTATGTCTGCTAAGTTGTGTGATTATTCCTTCTTTTTTCATTTACTGATTTAGTGTATAAGCGTTGCACGTGTATTTTAATTGATCATCACTAAAACATTAATCTTAATATAATTGGGCTATTTAAAAATCCTAACAGATCAAATTGAACTAACTCATTGAAAATATGCATAATATAGGATGGGGATAACATTATTAGTTATGGATTAGAAGTGAAAAGATGCATATGTTTTAAGTTGGTGAATGGAGCTGAAAAAAACTATTGTATTTGAAAAACCTAGGAGGCAACAACGTGATGGAGGATTTATGAAAAGAAAATAAGACAGTGAAGAAAAAATGTCACTTATTAAGAGAAGTAGTGGATAACTGATGTCGCCTATGTTACACCTTCAAGAAAGTATAAAACGGTCGCTTGTCAAAAATAGAACCCAATCAGTTTGGAGTTGATCTCAAGAGGAATAAGTCGAAAATCTATCACGAGCTTGGCGATGTAATTAAAAATTGCAGAAAGTAAAAAGAGAGGTTTTGTGAAAATAAGAACAACAATAACAATATCGGTCAATTACGGTTTTTATCAATATAAAATGGTCACTAAGATTGTGTTTCCCCTGACGTCATAACTCCACAGACTGTTCATGCTTGTCAAACTATTTTGGTGCCTTGCATGCAAAATCTAACAAGTTATTTATCACCTAACCATCTCTTAACCTTGGTTTGGGCGAATTTCACTCATTTCCTCTCAGTCTTGGAGCGTCGCATTACTAATCCTTGCTTTATGATCTCAGATTGACTATGTCCTCTCACTCTCGAGTTAATTAGATGAAGATTGATAGCTTTAAATTATTGTTGTGATCTCTTTTTCCTAATATGTACCTTTCTCAAGCAAGTATCAAATACAAATGAGTTCCCAATGTTTGCAACTGTTAAGAATACAATCAACGCTAAGGAAATCCCAATACATCAAGAACACCAACCTAGAATGACTTTGCACTAAAAATGCTTTGTTAATCCATCTGGGTTCCCACAACCCTAGTTGTGGGGTTTAGTTATTCATGGTTGTAAGAACAAGAATAAATTTCATGGATGAAAGCATATGATGAACTTACGAAAAAGAAGAATGAAAATCCAAAATCTCAAATTAATTGTAAACCTTAAAAATCAAGAACCATAATTCCATGATTAATAATGTATCTCAGAACTTGACAATAATATCAATAGTGTATAAAGTGCGTAAAATGATAATAAAACATCCAAAAGGTATTTATAGATACAAAAGAAGTATCCTAAATAGTGTAGGAAACAAGAGTCGGCGTCAACTCATGATTCATGGGTTGAGTCATAGGTACAACTCACAAATCATGCCTTGGGTCATGGAAATCAGATTTAAAATCTTCAACTTTGTAAAATCTCCAACCTACAAGGCAACCCGTGTTGCAGTACGTGTTCACCTAGAAAAAGTTGAATCTCAGGAAAATGAGGTGGCTTTAGTTTCTCAACTATTATGATATTAGTCTTCACTATCACCGAAGTAAAGCTAATGTGGTTGCTGATACTCTTAGCAGGTTATCTATGGGGAGATTATGACATGTGGATGAGGAGAAGCGAAGGTTGGTGAAGGATATTCATTGTTTGGCTAATCTTGGAATTTGTGTTTTAGATTCTGAGGATGGTGGGGTGATCATTCAAGAGGTGGTGAAGTTTTTTCTTGATACTGAGGTAAAGGAGAAACATGTTTTGGATCCTATGTTGATGTAGCTTAAGGATGATGCGGGTCAGCAGAAAGTCATGGATTTTAAGATTGGTGGTGATGGTATCCTAGGTACCAAGGTAGATTGTGTATTCCCGATGTTGATGGGTTACGAGAAAGAATTTTGGATGAGGCTCATGAGTCATGATACACTGTTCATTCGGGTTTGATAAAGATGTACCATGATTGGAAAACCATACACTGTTGATGGTTAAGTGCATGGTTTGCCAATAGGTGAAGGTGGAGCGTTTGAGGCATGATGGTTTGTCTCAAAAGATTAAGTTGCCCATCTGAAAATAGAAAGTAATTAATATGGATTTCATAGACAGTTTGATTTAATTTGGGTTTTCGTGGATAGGATGACCAAGTCTGCTCATTTTTTGCCCATGAGGACTAATTATTCTACAGAGGATTATGGGAAGTTGTTTATTCAGAAGATTGTCAAGTTTCATGGTACGTCTATTTCTATTATTTCAGATAGAGGTACACAGTTCTCATCTCACTTTTGTCGGTCATTTCAGAGAGGTTTGGGAACTAAGGTGAACCTTAGCATCGTATTCCACCCTCAAATGGATAGAAAAGCGGAGTAGACTATTTAGACTTTAAAAGATATGCTAATGGCCCGTGTGATTGATTTTGGTGGTAGTTGGGTTTATCATTTGCCTCTCATCGAGTTCGCATATAATAACAACTATCACTCTAGCTTATATGGCTCCGTTCGATGCCTTGTATGGTAGGAGATGTTGTTCTCCTATTGGTTGGTCGAAGTAGGTGAGCCTAGATTCTTTGGACCTGATTTGGTTTATCAATCCATGAAGAAGGTGAAGATGATTAGGATAGGCATAAAACCATCCAAATTCACCAAAATTTCTATGCAGATGTGAGGCGAAGAGAGTTGGAGTTTGATGTTGGTGATTAGATTTTCTTGAAGGTGTCTTCCATGAAAGGAGTGATGAGGTTTAGATAAAAGGGAAAGCTCAGTCCCCAGTAGATGGGTCTTTACTTGATTTTGAGAAGAGTGGGCAATGTGGCTTATGAGTTGGAGTTGCCTTCGAGTTTGGTTCTGTCTACCCGACGTTCCATGTCTCAGTGTTGAAGAAGTCCCTGGGTGATCCTTCCTTAGCTGTCCCTTTGGAGAGTGTTGGAATTTTGGATTCCTTGTCTTATCAGGAAGTCCCGATTGAGATTTTGGATAGGCAAGTCCATTGTTTGAGAACTAAGGATGTGGCTTCAGTGAAGGTTCTATGGAGGAATCATAAGGTTGAAGAAGCTACTTTGGAAGTTGAAGAGGACATAAATTCCAAATATCCATTTCTTGTTCCCGATTTTGGATAATCGTTCTTAAGGTATGTGTTTTCCTTAACATCTTTGTTTACTGACTTTTTTTTTTACAGAAAAGTGTGGTTGTGTTCTGTGTTAAATCGTGCTAATGGATACCCTGTCTCATTATTCGGGGAGAATGATCCTAGGGGGAGAATGTAACACCCCAAATTTTGTTCCTTAGAAAATTTCTTGGTCTTGAGCTTATTGCCTAACCTAGGACTTACCTTACGAGTCATAAGGCCACCTTACGGGTCGTAAGACATCAATTATAGGGTGACCAATGAGGTTTCCTAAGGTTTCTATTGTGAGTACGACTGTACCAAATGAATAGTCAATACTTTAAACGAGTTGTATTGTTCTTCTCATAGCCAAACCAGTAAAGGTGCCTGGTGTTTCTACCTTGACAACGACCAAGACCCTACGTGCCATAATGACACCTCAAGAGTCATAATGTATGACTCATAGGGTCAACAATGAGGGGTACTTAAGCTACTGTTCAGACTACGAGTCATGGAGATGACTCGTAGCTAGACGCCACGAGTTGTAAGGTGATCCATGATGACAGGGTGACTTTTTTACACTCTTAAGTGATGGCATTCTTGTCATTTTCCTCTTTCCTCACTTATGACCCATGCCCATAAAAAATGTTGGGGACCTTATTCTTAATACTTAACCATCAAATACACTCTTAAAACATTCTCAAATCCCAAGTCAAAGAACACCTAGAGTTTCTCAAGGTTGATCAATTAGAGCTTGCAAGGGTGATTTCTTTCCATAATTATGATACTTTCAAGCATGTTACTTTTCCACAAAGCTTATTTTGTTAAAACATGTATTTTAAATTGTTATTCAAGTGGTTTTGAATGTTGTCTTTGGAATGTTGGTTGAAGGTTTAGAATAGTTGTTTCCTTAAATAATGTTCCCATGGTTTATATGAATTGTTCATACATTATTGATGGTTTTGAACTTGTGGGGTGCATGGGCATGGTGAATAAATAAAGAGGTCGTGGATTCCCCTATTTATGTTGATTTTGATAATTGAATTGGTGATAACCTCAAACCAATCTTGTGAAACTGTCTTTGAACATAAGTATATATGTATTGAACTACTTTTGGAACCAATGTATTGCATAAAAGACTAATGAAACATAATGGTTTTGAATTGAATCTAGGGGGTCATGGACTCCCCCAAGTTAAATAAATAATTGAACCTAGGGGTAGTGGATTCCCCTATGTGTATGAATGATTAGATCTTGTGGGGTTGTGGTTTCCCCTAGCAATTATAACTAAAATAACATGATGATGATAATAGCTTACAAGAGTGGTTGCTATGACAATACCAACAATATGTGCCTTAGTGGATGATTATGATTCAATTAATGAAAATGTGTAAACATTTTAATTGTGCATAAAGAGGGTTGTGTAGTTAGCTGTGAAGGTATAGGTACCGAGGGACTGATACTGGAAACTCGTATTTGCTGGCGAAAGGGTTAATCTTAATGACCATGTGCTTATGTCACATTATATTTATATTTGTTGCGAAGGGTTGTGGATTCCCCAATCTTTTATGATATCTCTATTCGTGCGGCTAACACGCACTGGGCTTATCCAGCAATGACGGCTAGACCCATGTAGCCTGTGGGTTATTTTTATGATGGTCAAGCTTCATAGTCTAGGCTAATGTTTTACAGTTCATGCTAAGGCTTGTTCCCTATCCCGGTATATTATATATATGTATATGCATATGATTGTGTGCATTGGTTTTGAATGATTTTGAACTATTGATCATGGAATTACTTTATCCCCTTTCCTGAGTTACATGCTAGCTCTCACCTCGCTAACTATCTCCGAATGATATATCCCTAAGCAATGTAGGAACCAGAGACACTTCTACTTTTCATGCGTAGTGATAGGATTCTGGGTTATCACCAGTCAAGTTTGAAGTTGTGAGCTTCTATTCTCCAAAAGGGATATTATTTTAAAGTCTTGTTTCATTTATGTCTTAGACCACTTATATTGGATTCTTTTGGCTATCGTCAAGGGCATGTACCGACTTAGATTGATTTTGGTCTGTTTAGAGGCTTTGTGGATTACTGTGAATAGGAATGTTGTTGAAATTCTTAAATTCCTTTTTGAGTTGCCTATGTTGTTATATGTTTGAAACTCATCTTATCTTGAAATATGTTCGAAATTCATCCGCTGCTAGCTGTATTGTGTTCTGTCTAGCTAGGTGTAATACCCCATACTTTTTCCTAGCTCAGTTTAGCTTCTAGTGTGTCAAGGGTTAGATTTGAAAGGGTATAACTCTTAAGGTATGTGGAATTTTACAGCTCTAGATCCTCCAATGTGTAGAGAATTGAATTAGATTTCCAACGATATCGATTTCACCTTAATTTGAAACTCGATTGAGAAGTTATGGCAGTTTTTGTGAAAACAGTAGGGCATTTCGGCAGGCACCGCGTCGCGGTGAAGGACGAATTTGCAATTTTCCAATTTCCAGAGAAGAACCACGATTAGTTCATGTCGCTGTGAATTTCCAGTTCCTGTTCGTTCTATTCCAGTAGCTCGCTGTGATTAGCCTGTATCGCGTCAAAATTCCCAAATGGAAATTCACCGATTCGCGGTGGAGTGCATGATGGTACTCGTCCTTTTTCAGTGATGCAGCGCGATTACGCCGCTTCGCGCCAATGGCCAAATTGACACTCGTTCTTTTTCCAGTGAGCCACCGTGATAGCGGTGCGGTGGTGTGCCAAATAGGGATTGCAATTTTCAAACTTAATTTTACAAAGGGCAATGTAGTCATTTCCCCAGCCCCAATTCGTGAATAACAATGAATTAATCTATTCTAAGCATTATATGCTCACTTTTCATCAACTTTCTCTCAAAGAAACCCTAGTTCTCAAAACTTAATCCCCAAGAAATCCAAAATTCCATCATTTTTTCTCCATGAAAACTCAAAATTCAAGGTTTCCAATTCAAGAACTTCAAGAAACTATGTCAAGAGCACAGTAGGAATTCAAGTTCAAGCTTCCTTAGTAATTGCATCAATTTAGGTATCTTGGGTTATGAACAAGAATACATCTTTCATCCTTGTGCCCAAAATTAGTTTTAAAGCTGTTTTTTTTTATGAAATTACATGAGATTCAAATTAGGGTTCATACCCAATATTGCTATTTGCAAGATTATGAGATTTCAAGTGATTTAGATGATGAATTGCATGTCTATTTTCGAATATTTATGTGATTTGCAATAATTTTGAAATTTTGAATTGAATTATCATTATTTTCATTATCAAGCATGGACCTTATGATGATTTCACATGAATTTGATGCATGGATCATTAAGCCCTAGTTTGAATGTTGATATTTCAAGAAAGATTATGCTTTAAGCATCCTACGATTAGTTTATTTTCAGATTTTTGATAAAGATTTGATCTTCCAATCCTCAGATAAGATATGAAATCCACTTTATAATTTTTATTACAGTTTATAGAAAACAGATTAGCTTTGCTTACAGATTGAAACAGATAGGTGCATAATTTGTTTTCATTATAAACCCTTATACTAGTTTTAAAGTGGATTTCCAACAGAATGAGCATACAGATTAAAGGGAGTAGTTGTTATCACCGAGTTGGACGTGTTCGTATGCCCCAAAACTATGAGCCAACATAGGTTCAGATTATCAGATTATTCCCATTTCTATATGGATGACAGATATAGATGTGATCACTTAGATTAGGTTATACTCCTTAGCAAGAGTATGACACCTCTCCCCAATGTGAGGTTTTCCCATAAGGGAACTAGATGTTGAATACTATGAGTGGTCAAATAGTGTATGCCGGTTAGAACAACCTCCCTATTAGTAAAAACTCTTCAAAATAGAATAATCTTAACAGAATAGCTTTTAGAAAACTAAGTGTAAAGGCTCATAATTTTATTCAGATATTTCTTTATATAAGACTTAGCTACAGATTTCAGATATAGAAGTGAGTCCTTTCTACACTTAGACAGTATGTTGTTAAAACTGAATACAAGTATAGCTTTAGAATTAAATGTTATGACTCATTATATTTATACAACTTATTTTGTTACTCATGATAACAGATTTCAGCTTTCAGTTACTCAAGCTTATGTAAGTCATTTACATTTAGCATGCATTCTTTTGAAATTTGAAAAAGATGTTGATATAATGTTTTACTTATGCATTCATCCCCATATACTCAGTACAATTTAAAGTACTGATCCACATATACATCTATATACTACATTGTCTCATAATGTAGGTCCGGGTCCTCAGTTTCTGCAGCGTGAGTGATTTTGAGCATCTCCATCTACATCCTGACAGTTGGTGAGTTCTTATAGTTCGGGGACCCAGTTATTCTGTTTTTCATCTTATTGGTATAGATGATTTAGTATTTACCCAAAATTCAAGTCAATTGGGATTTGTCCCAGTGAATCTATAGTTATTAGTGGTAGAGGCTTTTTAGACTGCTAGATGTGATTAAGATTTTCTAGTATTGATTGTTCAGACTCTTAATTATTTTAGATATTATGTTTCAGAAAACCTTAGTTTAGCTCTGATGGAATTTCGCATCTCAGCTTTGATTATATCTCTATATATTTCCTCTATTTTGAGATTTAGACATAGTAGAAGGCAAACAGGGTTAGCTTAAGGCTACTCATAGTTTTGAGCATCGTATGACATCTTGGGACCCATTTTTGGGGTGTTACACTAGGCAAAGGGGGTGGTCTCCGATCCTTGATGGACTTAAAATACTCATCATGACCAGGCCCTGGTTTGGGTCATGATAAAGAGTCACCCAACACAAGCTGGGCATGCCTCTTCTTTTCAATATCCAGCTTAATAATCAACTCCACAGTGGCCCTCTTCATAGCCCTTCTAAACTCATTTAAGCTGTCACCCTACTCCTCATTCTCTCGCCCTTTCTTAGCCCCAACAGTCTGGGCCTCACCCTCCGCAACAAATAAATTAATATCAGTGATGGTAATATGGGAAGTGACTGCATAAAGAAATTTACCACTGGAAAGATGATAGGAAAGTGTCTCTCAGCTAAAGTGCGCACCTCTAATCTCAAAGTAGCCACCTTCTCGCACAATCTTGATAAGTCATGCACCTGAGCCTCGTGGAGTCGATACCTTATTTAGTCCTTACAAATATTAGTCCTCCCAGACAACTCTCAAGTAAATTGCTCTGTAGTGTCTATCAACATCGGCTCTACTCATGCCTTAGATACCTTCAATGTATTTCGTACCTAAGTACTGATCTGGCCAAATAACTTAGCCAACTAGGTATTGGTGTGTTTGATACTCACTTAAATCCTGCTACCAATGCAAAAAATGCTTTAAAACCTTATGTTGTATTATTACCATCCCTGAAACTGGTGGGAAAAGGGGTACTGAAGAAGTAGATGCTGGAGCTGAAGTAACTGTAGCCCCCTTACTGCCCATTGTATATTAATACTCTACTCGCTGGCTACCTATTTCAATATTACTAATCGGTCTATCAACATGCTTAGTCGACATAGAACGCCCCTTAAAGTAGTCTGCACCTGAAGATGTAAAAGGTTATGCCTTTTATAGATCAATAGAGTTGGCGTCATCTCTAATAAACCCAATATCAGCTATGTAGGTATCCTCAACCATATTATCAACCTCCAGTATCACCGGACTTCTACTGCATAACAGTCTTTGTATCAAGCAGGGGAAAGAAATTGAGGTAATTTCATGAAAGACCGTCTCATGAATCTCATCTTGGATCAACCTGGAGAAATCTATGTCATAGCCAACCTTGAGGCTAACAACCAATAAAACTTGGTTCCATGTGAGCACATTATCTGTAGCTGTTTGACTTAACCTGTGACTTTCAACGGTCCACTAAAACTTTATTGTGAAGCGCAGTGAGGACTTTTTTATCTTCGTCTTCCCCTTGACCCAAGGGGCATGAATACCAAGCTTAGCAATATCTTCTATAATCAAACTCTCTTGTAGTAGCCGGCCCCATAAATTCCAGCCAAACAAATATTTGCGAATGATCTCCTAAGATAAATCAACTTTGACCCCATTGACCAATGTATGAGTGTAATACCCCGAAAGTACCCCCTGGACGTCACATAGTGCCCAAGTGTACGATAGCCCCAAGGTAACCCATGATATGTTTTCAGTTCAGAACTCATGTAATTAGGATGGCTATCATATGAAGAAATCTAAAGATAAGCAATATCAAAACTTAAAGTGAATCTTTAACTTGGAAATCATTGCACAAACTTCTTGAATTTAAACTTAAACATTCACCGTCAGACAAGCCTCTACTAATAACTAGAGAGCCAATGGGACAGACCCCAGCTGACCCAAACATAAAATTGAAATCAAATGTCTAAGAACTATCATCCATAGAGGAAATCTAATAAATCGGGCCCTCAAACTATGAGAACTCACCACAAGTATGGATGCAAGTAATGATGCCTAAGTCATCGTGCTGCTACAAACGGGTACCAGATTCTTGGACTTAAGTAAAACTTAAGACTACAAGATCATAAATTTTAATTAATGAAGCATAAGAATAACTTAGTAAGCCATACCACTTAGTTTCTTAAAATCTTTGCTTTTAATCTTTCTTATGGGAGATTATTCTAATCGACATAAATCATGTGAGATACCATGGAGTCCAACGTCTTACCCATGTTGGGGAGAGCTGCCCTACCCTTTCCATCGGAATAGAACCTTATCTTAGTGATCACTATTCTTAAATTCATCAATATTAGGAAAAATCTTAACCTACGTTGGCTTGTAGTTTCTAGGAATTTAGGATACTCTCATCTGCATTCCCTTCTCGGTTCTAAATACTACTCCCAAAGTATATACATAATGTGCCCATACTTAAGAAATCCACATTAAAATAGCATAAGGGTTTGTATACTAGAAACCAATTATGCTTCTCTTTTATTTAAATCATAATCAAGATGAATAATTGTAACTTTTTATGTCTTATCTTTAGATCAAAGGATCAAACTTTCTTGTAAAATTAGTGCTTATACTTAAGCTTTAAATCCCATACTTTCTTTCATATAACTTGTAATACAATATCATGCTTAAAATACAATTGGAAATCTTTAATCAATGTTTCAAATGAAACTCATGATATTCAAATCATAATAAAGAATCTTTAAGTCAAAAAATAAATAGATGAGAACATGTTTGCACTTTAATACTTCAATAACATGATAATTCATAAACTCAAGACAAGATAATTTGGGTGTGAACCCTCATTGAAAATCATGTAACTTTAACTTTAAAACACGTTTTAGGCACAAGGATGAAAGAATATCCTTATTCATAAATCCCACATACCTTGAAGTTCTTGAGTTGGTGAAGTATTCTTGACCTTTGAGACTTGGGAGATGATCTTAAGAAGAAACCCTGATCTTGTTATTGAGAATGGAATGAGAGATTTTGTGTTATTTAATCGATGAAAAAGAGGGGAAAAGTAACGCCTCTCCTTTGTATAGGATCATGGGTTGGGAGTTATAAGGGGTAAAAGACAAAAAGGCCCTTATCTTAACTTTTTCAGAACTTACTCGCCAATCTTTACGAGTCTACCATACGACTCGTATGCAATGGTACGACTAGCTTTCATAACTCATAAGCTTTGTAGTCTTTAAGAGGGTACGTATTGATCAGCCTACGAGTTCAACCTGCGACTCATATCATGCTCATGCGACTCTTAACCCCCCACTCCTATCTTGGATAGATTCTTTAGAAGTCTTCACTGATGTTCTTACGACTTGGCCTCATAGAACTCATACCCTTCTTAACGACTCCTAGGGTCAAAGTTGCACCTTTAATAAATTGCCCACCATACCACACTGCTTTGGATATGACTTTAACATACCACTCGTATGTTATGCATACAACTCAAGGGATGAGTTGTATGATGGATAGAAAATTTTTAGAGACAGGGTATTACAATAAGTCAGTGGGGGGTGGTCTTGAGCTCTCTGATCTTGGGTGTATTTATATATCCAAGCACCAATATTTACCCATACTAGGACTTAGTCTAAGAGCTAAAATTTGTTATTCTTATTGTTTTTGAGTTATAGTTGCATTATTAGCTAATGGACATGATTAGTATTGCCAGGTTGATTTTTGATAAAATTAGACGCAATTGAATGCATGACGGGAAACGAGTAACGATTGAAGCTTTGGGATTAATTTTATAGACATGAGAAAAAGTGGATTGAGCTCGGGAAACATGGATTTGAAGATGGAAGCAACTAAAGAAGAAACAAGAAGAGAAGGAATAAGCTATACGATGCAGAGGCTATTCCTCCAAATTGTGCCTCGCGTCACCCTATGAATTTTTGACCAAAGGTGAATTCCAGTAAGGGTCCGCGATAGCCCCACAACACAAACCTTATTCCCTAAGACTTAGCTGTGTAACACATACCCTATTCCTTTGGATTGACTACTACGATGCGGTACCTCTTCCCTAGGTGGCTCATCACTAGGCTAATCGGAAGACTATGATCATATTCTATTCGAATCAATAACCTGATAATCAACTAAACCACAATAAGAATAGAGATTTGTAATATTGTTAAAAGTGTCTCAACACTGGAATTCTCACTAGTATTGTTTACAACCTTACTTATGTTGCTATTGTCCACATTGTTATTTTCTTATAAATTAGATTATTACTTAAATCTTCAAAACTATCTTGATACTCTCAACACTTAATACATAGTTGTCGAAACTAAAGTTAGTAGAATTTCTAGCTAAGTAGTCATCGTGGGTATGATATTCGACTATCTGAGTCACCATATTACTTGTGTGATCGCTTGCACTTGCATGTACGATAGACCGCAATAATTTTTTGGCACCGTTGTTGGGGGCTAGTATAATTCGTGATTTTCTAATTTTTTTGGTTTTTGATAATAAGTTTAAGTGTTAACGACTTGATCTTAGTGGCTGAATTTTTTAGTACTAGCAAAGTACCAGACTGGCAAGAGATAGATAGGTTGTAAAGCCTTATTCAAAACTAGAACAGGCATTACATCAGAAGAAAAGAGCTAACTATCCAATTCAGTAAGTTCAAATGGTAGAGCAAAGAGATCTTAATCTTATTGATCTAATTAATCCAAATGCTGCACGTTCTCTAGCTCTAGTGATTCCAGCTGGTCCTGCCTGATCAGAATCCAAACCTGTTTGTAAAGTGGCAATCCTACTTATGAAAACATACTACTAATTGTATTCGCAAGCCAGAGGCGGGTGGTCAGTTTAAATTGAAGCAAAATATGCTGTAGCTATTGTATTCGAGTGGACAATTTGTAGGGCTTTCACATGAAGATCCACAACAAAACATATAGACTTTCTTGGAAATCAGCGATACCTATATTCCTACTGGGGTATCTTCTTATTATGTTAGATTGACTCTCTTCCCCTTTTCTCTAATTGGGGAAGCAAAGAGGTGGTTATATGATGAACCACCAAACTGCATCACTTCTTTGGACTATATCGCTTAGAATTTCCTTATTTGGTTCTTCCCATCCGGGAAGACAACACCGTTGAGAAGTGAGATTCTGAGTTTTAGGCAGAAAACAAGAGAAAATCTTTACCAAGCTTGGGAAAGATTTAAGGGTATGCTTAGAAATTAACCCCATCATCATTAGTCTAATGATGTACTGGTTAATACTTTCATAGAGGGTCTTGCGCCAAACACCAAGATTTTATTAGATTCAACAGTAGGTGGGCAAGCTCTTGAGAAGACGTATGTTGAATTATACACACTATTGAATCAAATTTCATAAGAGAATCCTGGGTGCCATGCTGACTCACAAAGTTATTCAAAGAAGGTTACAGGTGTGTTGGAGGTTGACTTGTTTACTGCTATATTATCTCAGCTTGCTACATTAAAGAATCAGTTAACTACTGAGTTCAACAGTATGAAATTGGGGGTTACCCATCCTGCAGCAACAACAAATACAATTCATCAGGCTAATACTTGGTGTGAGATTTGTGGTAGTAGTGAACATACATCAGATTCTTGTGTGGTTAATCTAGAATCTATTGATTATGTGGGAATATTAATCATCAAGGACAACAGAACTTTTGAAATACTTACAATACGAATTGTCAAAATTATCCCAATTTCTCAAGGGGTGGAAATCAAGCACAAAATACAAATTAATACCGTGGGCCAGTGAATCAAACTCAATAACAACTAGTTCAAGGGAATCATACCACAACTCAAACTAACAATATTGAAGAGATATTGAATAGTATTATGGATTAATACAAGAAATACCACGGAAGGTACATAAACTACACAAAATAGGTCACAAATTGAGAGCAACCCGAGGACCCCTTTGAGTGCTAGTTTCGTCCAACAACAACAACACAAGTATCATAAGTTGACAAGGTGTTTTAACACCAAAAAAACAATAATACAACAATAACAAGATGAGCACAAGATTCGGATTCAGCAAGAATAAATTATTACAAGATACAAACACTAACACAATTGCAAGAAAGGTAAAGATAGATAGTGAGACATAGATTATTATAAGGATTAGGAACTAAAGAGTATATTAAACTCAAAAACCCCTAATGAATGTAACAACAATACCATACTCTTACGGTGATCTCTAAGGGAATCAACTCACCTCAAGATCCACCGTTTCCAAGTAAAGAATAATATTGGCTTTTCCAAGCCCTAAACTACAATGGCTAATCCAAGACCTAACTAAGAACTACGCTAAGCTGGTCTACTATCAAGAGAGAGGATTTTCAATGTCTCATATTTTTATCATCAAACAACTAAAGAGAAAAGACTAATAAGAGACTATATATAGCCTAGCTTATTACATAGTATAATGGACCAAAATACCCTTAATGAAAGGAAAGGTCATGGGTTGTTTCTTTAACATGTGCAATCCCCAAAATAACCTTAATGAAGGGTCCTTCTTCAATTCTCCAAAACCATGGGGTCACACTTCAAAACTTTTAGTATTGAATTGGCATCAAATGTAAGTCCCCATGCAATCTTCCACACACGAGTTTGTTTAATAGCATGCTCAAAACGGGTCCTCTATGCATGTTTTCATATACTCGAGGTGACAAAGTTTTGAGCCTGTATGTGTTGGCCTCTAAAGGTGTTATTAAAAGATAAGATGGCCATTTGTCCCATATCATCCTCCCCTTCTTGAAAAGGATTCGACCTCGAATGCAAACCTTGCAAAATAAAATAGAGGATAAACAAATACAATCTCTCCATGACATGAGGGTTACGGTTTGCACAACAAATCATCTTAACATGCCAAGGTTTCACGTATTTGAAATATAACTAAGGATCATTTGAATAAAATATTAAAAACCTATTAAAAGATGTATGAAGGATTTGGTTATGGGATTAACCAAGAGTGACACTTTTGTTTTCATGTAGACCAAGCAACAAGTTGGGTGCACTAACATCACCATTTCCATATTTGGCACAAGGTCAAATGGGAAGAGTGGCCATAGACACGGGTCTAGACAACACTCACTTTTCCCATGGTCTCCACCCAAACTAAATGACATACTCTCTATAAAAGTATAAATATCATCCAAATCAAATAGAGAGTAGAGAAAAGTATCACTCAAGTCGAATTCTACTAAGGTGCCCTCATGTGTTTACTTACTACCAGTTTCCCAATCATCACCATGGGTACTCTCAATAATAAAGTCACACAAAGTACATAGAGTAACTTCCAAGACTACACATTCCTTACCCTTAAGAGTACTCTCATTTTCCAAGAAGAGATTTCCATCTTCAGGAGAAATATTGTCATACCATAGTGGGTTAACATATAGGCTATAGCCTACAAGGTAAGCTATATTATCTTTTTCTCCACTAGGCTCATTAGGAGCATTTATATCATTTTCAAACAAGACATTATACCTAAATAGTGCATAATCCAACCCATGGGCATATTTGGAACAAGCAAGTTCCTTACTCTCTAAGAGATCAATATAAAATTTCAAAGCGGTTTCAAGCACAAGATTGTCCCAAGAATAGCTCTTGGGTTCACTGTCTTTTTATTGACCAAATTTTTCAAATACTTCACTCACTTAAGTTCGATTAATCACATCACACACATACTCAAGTCATGGACAATTTTCACAAATAGGTTGATCAACACCAATTACATAAGACGATGTACTTCCGTTCAACATATAGGCTTCAACACTAGGTGAACATAAATTGATCTTACAAGAAGAGTCAATTTGGTCATCAATAGGATCAACTAGTGTATCCACACTCACAACATGTACTTCATCAACAAAAGGTAAAGAATTATTAGGCTCATAAGTAAGTAACTTACTACTCACACTCAATGGGCTACTAGCTACAAAAGTGTAAGAGTTAGCTATTTTACCTTGAAGTTCTTGAGTCGACTCTCTTTTTCCTTGTTGTGAAGGTCCTCCACAAGCTTGGGCAGCAACTTTACTTTGTCATTGCTCTCCTTCACTTGCCATGTCAGTGCCTACATAAATGTCCTTAGAAATAGAAGAAAAATAATGTTAGCCTGGTTTGGTGGCAATCCCCACACTTCGCTGCACACAACCTCACCTTTTTCCACTCTCAGATTACCACCTTGAACACCCTTACTTCTCTCAATCTTTTTTCTCTCATAAGAATTCAGATTGGAGTAAGTATTTACTTCTTTTTTATGGCTCGGGCAGTATGTATGTCACAAGGTGATTTTACCACCGGTCTCTTACAATATTAGGTCAATTTTGCACATTTAGAACTCTATGTTGTGCAAACTAAATGGCACCTAAGCATACATAGACGTATGTAAATGGAAGAATATCGCACCATACCTCCCCATGGTATTCAAATTGGGAGAAGACAACTTTGAGCCTCTCGGTAACCTTAAATCCATCCAAGAAGTATGGAATAAGTAAAGGTTCATGAAACAAGCCCATGTAGTCAACCATGGATGGAACGTTGTAGTTTCTACAGTACCTATTATTTAACACAATGCGGCAGTCCGATATCCCACAAATGGTTACCTTTCTAGAGTGTACACTCCTTCTCAGATCAACATTGTAAAGCACACGACTACCCCACAGTTTTGGAGATGCATACCCTCTTCTTCTCATTGAACAACCTCCACTAGAGCTAGTATAGCCATTCACACTATATAGAACTTGATAAGAAGTACTACAAGGTAGAGAATATAAATCTTCACACTCCTCATGTGTACTCTAGTCACAGCTCTAATAAGCTTTGTGAACGAAAGGGTTATACCTAACACCAAATCTAGGTTCGAAGTGAGAAGTGTAAGACTCCTCATATGTACCATATCATCATAAGATCCATCATGAGGTCCTACATCATCTCCAAAGTCACCATAAGCACTAGGAACTTTATTTATCTCATTTTCTTCCTCAAAACCTTAACTCTCAAATCCGCCCAAGTTTTGATCATGACTATTTTCATAGCCTCTGCATCTCCCTAAAATTCATAGCTATAAAAACCCTCACTACAATTATAGTCTCGCATGTTGTAGTTATAATAATCCCCGCCAATCAAAGACATATTGCCCTTATATCACCTTTGTATCTACATAATGAACAAAAACGATTAGTAGTAAAAGCTCCTCACCAACAGTCGTATACACCCACCTTTGTGATTCTCACAATTGGAGCAGTGAATATTGAATGTTGCTTATACTCCGGTAGTCAATAGGATGTCAATTCTACTTGGTGGACGAAATGGATTATTGTTTGATCGACTCAAGACACACCAAAAAAAAAATTTACTTACGACAGTGAAATAAAGAAGTTACTACGAGTTAAAAATGAGAAAAGCAAAAAAATAATTCTAACACGTAGAACGTACTCAAATACTAACCTATGAGCTGGTACCTGCTGTAAGCATTGAATGACATAGCCATAAATACGAAAGAATAGCTGATATGCCATAAGGTTGTAATACTTGTAATCAACACTGTGTCATAAATCTGGTTAGATAAAGAAAATTCAAATAATTAATTGATATGTCAACTGAATTCTGAATACTGAATAGCTAAATGTAATATCTGGAAGCCTCTAAACTGTCTGACTGTGAGTTGATGGGATAGGTCCCAACTAACTCTACTAACTACTGAACTAGAAACATAAAGTAAAAATAATCTATTCTCAAAATATGAGGAGTCACCGCTGCAACTGCTGAGAGTTTGAGAAGTCTAAGCGTGATACAAGAACTGAGTGTCAAAATCTATGATATAATACATCATAGCACAAAATAAAGGTATGCGATCAGTACTTTAAATGTACTGGTATCATAAATGAGGTAGGATGACATACATGGTTTCATGGATAGGAATAATAACTGCTTGAATATACATGTAAAACATGGAGTACTAAATAGAGAGCATGGAAACTGTAGATATTGAGAATATGTGAAATCTGTAAATATTGTGTATGAATGAAAGTCTATAAATACTGAAGGTATGTGAAATCTATAGATACTGGGGATACATGACCAAGCATATAAAATGAACTGAATAAAATCTGTAGACTGAAATACTGAAATAACTGATATTTGTACGCTTGGTCAAACAACACTGAGGCTGAATTACTAGTCTAGTTATTGAACTGAGACTGTGGGAGGTATCATCTAACTGACATGCCCTAACCTGAGCTAATCGGGGTCTAACCTGTAACCTCAGTTGGAAGGGTTTTAATACTGTGCCATGGGTACTAACACTGGCTATGTGGATCCACTATACTAAGGTACTATCCCAAAGGACTAAGGGTGGCAAGCCTGGACTAACGGGTGACCCCTGAGAGATAGTCAAGCCTAAACTGATGGGTGGCTTCTCATATCCTACGCTGGCTATGTAGTTCTGGAGTTTAGGGGCTGCTACTAGAGACTCTACCTATCTGAAAGGGAATCCGCCATCCCTATACTCACTCGGTGCTAAATCCTACTCCCAACTGAATGACACTGAGTTACTGACTATTTCTGAGTTTAACTGACTGATCTAGTAATGCTCATAATGTATTCTGAAGTTATTTTGAAGATACTGAGATGAAACTAAATAAACAACTATTGTTTTCGAGTATTAAATACCCCCAGGACTTAAAGAAAATAATAGTAACATGACACTTAATCTTAGAGGACATAACATGCAAGTTTTCATCAAATCTTCATTCTTGTAAGCATTTTATCAAACACTTGTAGTTCATAGTTTATTCAAATTATGAGAATGTTACGGAACTTATAGTAATAGCATGAATTCAACATGAATAGAACTAAATCATGATTTAATTCAACAAATAATAACATTAAAACGTGGAGAATTTGGTAACAATAATAATTTCAATTATACATTGTGTAAAATCATAGTTCATGGAGGTTCATGGGTGGAAGCATATTAAAAAATCAAAATAACTTGAAAAGATCATAATTTTGCAATTTAAATTGGATACTTGGACTCCATGAATGAAAGGAAACCATGGATGAACCTTTAACATACCTGGGTTAATAAATTAAGGAGGATTCATGGTGAGTTCTTGAGATTTGGCCTTGAATTTGAGAGCTAGGGTTTTTGTGTTCTTGAAGATAATGGATCCCCCTTTGAGTAATTTGAGACTAATGGGCATATAATGCCCTATTAGGCTTTAATTTCATGTTTAGGATGAGTTTAGGGCCTAGAAAAATGACTAAACAGCCCCTTGGAAAATTAAACTCAGAAATGGAAAATTGAAAATCTCAATTTTTGGCCTTGGCGCGACGTGTCACTATCGCGCCAAGCAACTGAAAATGGACAATAGAGACCTAGAAATTCTCCGTGACACGAAGCTATTGCGGTAAGCCTTTGGAATGCCATTTTGGCTACCTATGTGACACACTATTATTGCGGAGGATCACTGGAAATTGCCAAATATGAAATTGGCCTCCTCCGCGAAGAGCCATGGTCACAGAGCTTCACTGGAAAGTGACAATTGTGATTTTACCCTTTTCCGCTACGTGCTACGGGCCCAAATAACAGTGTTTTGCGATTGAAAATTAAAATAGCCATAACTTCTTACCCGGTTATCGAATTTAGACTAATTTTATATTGTTGGAAAGTTAATTGGATTTCCTATGCAATGGCAGGCTCTAAACTAAAAAATACTGAGTGTTTAAAAAATCTCATATAAGATTACTCACGTTCTTAGAGCTAAGTTAAGCTTGAGAAATGCGGGGTATTACATATTTACTAGTTTCCAATTAGTATAAGAGTCAACAAAGTTGAAACCAATGAAACAAAGAAAAGAAACTAGGAATTCTAATTCTTGAGCTTATGATGATGTGGCACTCGACTATTGGTCGTTGGAATGTTGTTGAAGTTGAAAATTTTTTGGTTTCAAGAATTTAGTTGTTTACTTTCACATTTGGATGAAAAAGTTTTGGCTAAGGTATAGGAAAACAAGGTATTAGACTCCCCTTTCAAGATTCAAAAAGTCTTTCACCTACTTGCACTAATGTGGCAAGATAACCTTTTTGGATGTCTTATTCTGTTTCCCCTTTTGTTGTAGTAACTAGAATTTTGGGATGTCTGTTGTTCCTTTACCACTTTGATGATATCTTGAGGATATTTCAAAGACAAACAAATGTCTCACTTTTATTTTTTTGTTTCAAGATCAAACAACCCTTTGAAACTACTTGTTCAACACAACAAGATGAACTCCAAGAACAACATCAACAAGCCATCCAACAATTACCACCACACAACTTAAAACTTAGCTCAAGAACTTGGATTAAGACTCAAGGAACGTTAGAGAGCAATAAAAACAACACAAGAAAAAACTAATATAAGCAAAACACACACAAATCTCGGCCAAAACAACAACAACAACATAATTTTGGCCAAGACACAAAAATGGACAGATTTGCTTCTTTTTGATTTTTTAGTTTTCTAACATCTTTTTTTGATTTTTAAGTTTACGAGCCCAAGATTGATCTTGTGGGAACAAGATCAATTCATTATATGATACCAAATGATACAAGAAAGACCATGGAAGGCACAAAAATGACACAAAATAGACTACAAATTGAGAGCAACCAGAGGACCCATTTGAGTGCTAGTTTCGGCCAACAACAATAACACAAGTATCACGAGTTTACAAGGTGTTTTATTACCAAAACACCAACAATACAATAATAGCAAGATGAACACAATGAACACTAGATTTGGATTCAACAAGAACAAATGATTACAAGATACAAACACTAACACAATTGCAAGAAAGGTAAAGATAGATAGAGAGACATAGATTATTACAAAGATTAGGAATTAAAGAGTATATTAAACTCAAAAACCCCTAATGAATGTAAAAACAATACTACAATCTTACGGTGACCTCTAAGGGAATCAACTCACCTCAAGATCCACCGTTTCCAAGCAAATAACAATATTGGCTTTTCCAAGCCCTAAACTACAATGGCTAATCCAAGCCCTAACTAAGAGCTACACTAAGATGGTCTTTTCTTAAGAGAGAGGATTTTTAATGTCTCATATTTTATATCAAACAACTAAAGAGAAAAGACTAATAAGAGACTATATATAGCCTAGCTTATTACATAGTATAATGGACTAAAATACCCTTAATGAAAGAGATGTTATAGGTTGTTTCTTTAATATGTGAAATCCCCAAGATAACCTTAATAAAGGGTGATTCTGAAATGCTCCAAAACCATGGGGTCACACTTCCAATTGGCATCAAATGTAAGCCCCCATGCAATCTTCCACACATGAGTTTGTCTGATGGCATGCTCAAAATGGGTCCTCCATGCATGTTCTCATATCCTCGAGGTGATAAAGTCTTGAGTCTCTATGTGTTGGACTCTAAACACGTCATCAAAGATAAGATGGCCATTTTTCCCTATCATGGCTACTCAAAGTCAGTTGGTAGCAGATGTGAAGAGCCAGAAGCTTATTTCTAAGAACTTAGCAATGCAAATGGGTTAGTTAGAAGGAGCACACAACACTAGACCTTAGGGAGTAGTTACATTGAGCCAAATCCAAAATATGTAAATGCAGTCACAACTTAGAGTGAAATAGAGTTAAAAGAGTTGGAATCTAAACAGTTAAAATCAAAGGATCATGATGCTAAAAAAAGAAAAAGATGAGAAGTAGTGTGAGGTGGATAAAGTGGAAGTTAATATAGGTATATCTAAAAAAGTTAGGCCACCTTCGCCATTTCCATAGAGGTTGCGAAAACACCAAGAGGAGACTAGTTATAAGAAGTTTTTAGAGATTTTGAAATAGGTTCATGTAAATCTCCCTCTTGTTGACATTTTGCAGAGTGTTCTAAAGTATGCAAAGTATATGAAGGACATTATAGAATACAAGAATTGTTTGACTAAATATGCTACAGTAGCACTTACTGAGGAGCGCACATCCAAAATTTAGAATAAATTGCCTATAAAGCTGAAAGATCCAGGAAACTTCACTTTGCAAATTATTATTGGACAATCCATCAGTGTCAGGGGTTTATATGATTTAGGGTAAAGTATCAATCTAATTCCCACATCTTGATTTAGAAAAATAGGTCTTGGGAGTACCGAACTCATAAATATTATTTTACTGTTAACTGACAGGTCCCTAGCTAGGCCTGACGGGATCATTGAAGATGTATTGGTGCAAGTGGGATCACTTATTTTCCCAGTGGATTTTGTTATTCTTGACTTTGTTGCTGATCTGGCCATCCCATTTATTTTGGGACATCCATTATTAGCAACTGGGAAATCTTTTATTTATGTAGCTGCAGGGAAGATGATTATGAGATCTCATGACAAGGTTGAGGTTTTTGATGTGTATAAGGCAATGAAGTTGCCTGCTATGTATGAAAAATTATCACTATTACAGTTGTAGACCTTGAGTCTGAGCTCCACCTTCTTTTGTCTAATGGTTCACTTGAGAGAGCGTTGATGGGATATGATCTCTATGGTGATATTGGGGTACTTGAAATAGTGTAAACTATGGATTTGGAATTCATTGACACTAGAGTTACTAAATTTAAGCCACTGAGTAAATCGATTGGACCATCTCTAAAGGCGTCTGTTGATAAAGCACCTAAACTAGAGCTCAAGGCTCTTCTTTATTATTTAAAATATGCTTTCCTTGGTGAGGATGATACTTTGAACATAGTTTTGTCTATAGGTCTATCTGATGTGTAGGTGAGAGAGGCATTGACAGTATTGAAAAGAAGGACAAAAACAATTGGATGGCAGATATCGGACTTCACAAGAATCAATCCCACTTTTTGTATGCATAAAATATATATGAAAGAGGGATACAAAGAGAGCATGCAATACCAGCAAAGACTAAATTTAGTGATGTAAGAAGGGGTCAGAAAAAAAGTAATTGAGTTGCTTAATGCTGGGATAGTCTATCCCATATCTGACAGTAAATAGGTCAGCCCGGTACACTGTGTCCCAAAGAAAAGAGGGATGATCGTTGTAACTAATGAAGATAATGAGATGATTCCAACACGCACAATGGAATATCTACATAGATTATAAAAAATTGAATGATGCTACCAGGAAAGATCATTATCCTATTTCATTCATCGATCAAATGCTGGGTAGGTTGGCAGGAAAAAATACCATTGCTTTCTAGTTGGCTATTCAGGGTATAATCAAATAACGATAGCACCAAAATATCAGGAAAGATCACTTTTACCTATCCATATGGCACATACGCATTCAAGCTCATGCCTTTTGGCCTTTGTAATGCTCCACCAACATTCTAGAGATGCATGATGACTATCCTTAATGATATGGTGGAAGAATTTGTCGAGGTATTTATGGATGAATTTTTTTTATATGGTAACTCATTTGATATTTTCTTGTAGAATCTAGATCGAGTCTTAGCCCACTGTGAAGAGACAAATCTTGTATTGAAGTGGGAAAAATGCCACTTTTTGGTCAAGGAAGGAATTGTCCTTGGTCATAAGGTGTCACATAAAGGACTTAAAGTATACAGAGCCAAAGTTGAAGTTATTAGAAAACTACCTTATCAAGTGTCTGTGAAGGGAGTGAGAAAATTTTTTAGGCACACAGTATTTTATAGGCGCTTTATCAAAGATTTTTTGAAGATCACAAGTCCAATGTGAAAGTTGTTAGAAAAAGAGTCCTAGTTTGATTTTGGTACTGAATGTCACCAAGCATTTGAGGGTCTGAAGGAAAAGTTGATAGAAGCACCCATCTTGATTTCTCGTAACAGGGCATTACCAATTGAATTGATGTGTGATGCTAGTGATGTGGCTATTAGGGCGGTATTGGAATAGCAAACATAAAAGGTATTTCACTATAGTTACTATGCAAGTAAAGTCTTCAATGCAACCTAGATGAATTACACAGTCACAGAGAAGGAAATGTTAGTGCTCTTTTTTACATTCTATAAATTCGAATCTTATTTGGTGGGTACCAAGGTAATCGGTCATACTGAACATGCTGCTATCCAGTATTTATTTAATAGAAAAGATGTTAAGCCATGGTTGATTAGGTGGATACTTTTACTCCAAGAATTTTATCTAAAAGTTCATGACAGAAAGAGAGTTGAAAATCAAGTGGCGGATCATATGCCAAGGCTTGAGAGTCATGCTTACATTACAGAGGATACACGTTGTATTTGGGAAGAGTTTCTAGATGAGAAATATTGGCACTAGATATGTTAGAGGTCTTTTGGTATGTAGATATTGTGAATTTTCTAGTGAATGGTTTTACCCTCCAGAGGTTACTAGTCAACAGAGAAAGAATCTATTTCATGACAGCCGTGCATATGTATGGGATGAGCCCTACTTGTTCAAATAAGGGGCTGATGGAATTATGCGCAGATATGTTTCTGAAGCTGAATCAAATAAGTGTTGTAGATTTTTTATTCATCTCCTTATGGGGGCCATCATGGGGGTGAGCGAATAGCAAGAAAGGTGTTACAGTCAGTCTTCTTTTGGCCAACATTATTGAAAGATGCGATTTCTATTGTGAGGGGATATGACCAATGTCAGAGGTTAGGCACAGTATCAAGGTGCCATGAGATGCCTCTGAACAATATTCTTGAAGTTGAGATTTTTGATATTTGGGGCATAGATTTTATTGGGACATTTCCCCCATCTTGTGGTAATTTATATATCATGGTGGCTATTGATTACGTGTATAAATAGGTTAAAACTGCTTCTCTCCCCACAAATGATGCAATAGTAGTTATGAAGTTGGTCAAGAATCATATTTTCTCTCGTTTTGGCACACCTTAAGCAATTATCAGTGATGGAGGTACGCTCTTTATGAACACTTGGTTTAAAAATTTGTTGGCTAAATATGGTGTTAGAATAAGGTAAACACAACGTATAACCTACAAACTAGTGGTCAATTAGAGGTATCTATCGAGAGATTAAGCAGATTTTATAGAAGATGGTAAATAGACAACATTAGGATTGGTCAGAAAAACTAGCTAATGCACTATAGGCATATAGAACAACCTATAAGATGCCCATTGGGACCTCTCCTTATCGCTTGGTATATGGGAAGGCTTGTCACTTGCCTGTGGAGCTTGAGCATCAAGCCTATTAGGCAGTGAAAAAGTTGAATTTTGATATGAAGGTTGCTAGAGAAAAGAGATTATTACAGATGAGTGAACTTGAGGAGTTTTGCCTACATGCCTATGAGAATGCAAAATTGTATTAAGAGAAGACTAAAGATGGCATGATAAGTAAATTATGACCTGAGTCTTTGAACCTGGACAACTTGTGTCTATATTTAATTCTAGATTAAAGTTGTTTCCAGGTAAATTGAGGTCAAAATGGGCTAGACCTTTCAAAGTAGTCGGAATGATATCACATAGAGCTGTCAAATTGTGAAATAGAGACAAGAGCAAAAAATTCATGGTGAATGGATAGAGAGTTAAGCATTATTGGGCAGATCATGGGGATCAGCACAGTACTTCCATTACCTTTGCACATGAATAAAGTTGAGTTGGGTCGTGCCACGACCAAAACTAAGGAGCTGAGTGGGAGGTAACCCACTTTTTCTTACATTATTTTGTTATTTTTGTTGAGTGTGCAGGAATGAGAAACTCTATCTCAAGGGGTAAACTAGAAGTAAGTGGGATTTTTGTCAAAGGAAAACTCTCAGGTAAGTAAAATATGTACTAAGGTGATGTATGAGGATGTAGAGCAAAAGGGGGATAAAAATCCCCCCAAAAATGCTAATTCTAGTATGTGTGCATGATAAGACTGTGATGCGAGGCCCAATTCAGTGAAATAGCTTGGGTGAGGCCTAAACTGGTGGACTAAGAGGGGTGACATGAAGGCTATCCCATGCGTTAAGCCCCACGACACGGATGCTTCCACGCGCGCTACACCTCACGACACAGACCTTACTTTAATTTGAGTTAAAACCTAAAAACTGATCCCTTTATCCTCCTTTCCCTTTAAATACTCCCATATTTCCCAATTACATCTACCATAGATAACCCTATCTGTGTCGCCCCCATTACCAAATCTAAATAACTTTTTTATTTTGTGTTAATTTTAATCAAACAAAAAGAAGCCTTTCCCCCATCTTCTCCAAGACAACTAAGGTAAGTACTCATATATACTTATTCCTTTTACTCATTTAGGTGTAAGAAGTGAAATGATTTTAGGAATAATTAAAGTATAAACTTGCTTTGCTTGATACTTAGTGAGATATTTTGAGTTCATGAAGAATTTTTGTGCTATTAAAGAATTTTGTTATGCTACATTTGCTTTGCTTGTTCCATTGTTGTTGAAATAGACTAATAACATATAATTTTAGTGGAATATTGCACATTTGGGTAACATGCATGATTGAAAAATGTATAGTGAAGGTGTGGTTGAGTAGTGGTACTCAATTAATCATGTGGGGTGTACATTGATGAAAAGGGAAGTCTAAGTACCTTAGGGTTGTTAAGTTACACTACCATGATTGAAACTAATTGTGGGGTGGTTTGTAAATCTCCACACATTTAGTGGTTGCTACAATGTTATGATACGTATACCATTGGTCTAAGTTTATGCTTGAAATTGTGCATGCACTTGTGTAAAAGTGTTAACTTGGGAATATGTATGAGTACATGTTGGTATAGTCCTATTGAAACAAAGAAATATGTGCACCTAAAGTTGTTTTTGATAAAGTGAGTTAGAATATAAGAGTTATAAGTTGAACGAAAGTCTAAATTGATGGTTGCTTTATATCTGAGGAGTTGTGCGTATGCAAATTGTATATTGAATAGGGGAAGTCTGAGTACACTAGTTCTCATACCTGGCACCTGTACTAGCAACTAAGTATGGGGTGTCCTCAATACTTTCCCACACTCAGTGTTTGCTAGTTCAAAATAGGTGCTTTGTTTGATGTGTTTGCTGAATGTTGTGGTTAATAGGTGATATGCTTAGTCGACAACAAAAGGGTAAGATCGTGCTTCTGAGCCATCATAAAAAAAGAGTAGACAAACTGGTCATGTGCCCCGACCTTCAGCTATCCCATACAGGCAGGCTAGGAGGTACGACACTAGATAGGTTGTAGAGGCTGACAAGAAGATGTATACAAATCACAATGTGTTAAATATTCTGTAGATCAATCATCGATTGGGAAAGTCTGTTGAGAGAGTTTTCCAGCATGGTGCACTGGATAGATGATCTACAGATGAACTTACTTATTTAAGCAGCCTCATGAGTGTAACATGCACCTTGGTAGGGATTTTTATGCTAACTGGGACCCACATAAGTGGGACTTAGACGTTAAGATAGAGGCTAAGTGGTCACTTTCATTGCTCATTCTTTGAAAGTCCTTCTACGTACACCTGAGGTAGATGCTGAGCCTCTAAAGCAAATGAACATCAATCCACCATATGCAGATATTCGCCATTTTCTATGTGGTAACAACACTACAGCTAAATGGACATATTATAAAGATAGCAACATTCACTTCACATTCCTCTATAATCAAATGAACAGGAAGGCCCGCATGTGGGAAAATATTATCTACCACTATCTCATACATGGGACTCATATGACTCATGTGACACGCAATTGGGTATGCCTCATTTATGCTTTAATGCATTATGATGTTGATGTTAATATAGGTGCTATCATCTTTTCGGCTATGAGGAAGGTGAGGTTTCATTAGGGGACCAGGTATGGCTTTGGTGGTTGTTGATGCAGTTTCTGATGGATCTTGGTATAGAGGAGGAGGACCAAAATTATAGGTCGGTGATGGACAATTACCCTGTAGATATGTCCCATAAAAAGAGGATCATTGTGACTCATGGGCCAGTGTTGACTATGCTCGAGCGTCAGGCTAGGATTGACAAAATCACAACCCAAAATTGTATGGGCTACAGATGCTTTAGTTGCGGATAGGGGGATGCCCAGCTACACAGAAGGAGATTCGAGATATAGACCTGGATTATCCTCTTGGTCATTATGCAAGGACCGTGTTGCAGATTTTCCTAGATTTTACTGAGCCTATTGATAATGATATGCCAACTAACGAAGAGCATCAGATATGCGATTCAAATTTGGAGCCAGGTGAGAAGAAATATACAGATGACCCTGACTTGAGAGATGAGGCCTATGGTTCAGATTTTGATAATGACATAGGCGATATGTGACCTATCCAGGGAGTTTCTCCCCACCTTATACTTGGTTTGATTTACAAGTACTAGGATAGTACTTCATTCTAAGTGTAGGGTGGTGGTATCTCATTCCTTGTACTTTTATTAGTTATGTCTGTTGGATATTTTTAGATATTTTTATTTTGTTTTATTCTATTGGATTCATTTATTCTAGCTATTCGGAACTATACGGTCTGTAATAGTTAGTATTGATGAGATTTGCTTTGAGTAGTTTGCTTATTAGTTATGTTTCTTGCTAGTTATTTTTTTTTAAAAGTAGGAGTAATTTTTTTTGTTTTTGCCCTCAAGGCAATTTTTTATTAGTCATCATAGTTAGGTGTCCTCCTCTATGATGGATGGATGATGATAGTCTTAAGGGGAGTTATTCATAGAAAATAAAGAAGCAAAAAGAACAGAACCACAACTTTAAGGAGAAATACTTTGTGTGGTCCATGTGGTTGCTTGACTTGGAGCATACTTATTTTGAAATAGAGGCATGTAATAAATGAAAAATGGAGCTAGTTTTAGACTCTTAATCTCAATAGGTGTAATTTTTGGTTTGTTAGCTTACATCTGAATTTGACTAGTGCGAGATCGAAAACCATAGGGATCCGAATTGAATCTAGCATGCACCAAGAGTGAGAGAGGTTTTTAGTTATTCTACATGCATAGTGATGTCTAGAACTTGCCCTGTGTGTTTACAAAGTGAAATAAAGGATGTTGGGTTTAGTAAATAATGTAGGCATTTTCGTTGATTGCCTTATTTTTAGACCTTATTTACCTACCCTCGTGCATATTCTTAGTTAGCCCCGTTGAGCCTATAGCTTATTTTCTTTGGTAACCTCATAAGTAGACTATTCCCCTTTTGTTGCTTTAGTTGAAATTTATTAGAGTTAAGGAGTAGAAAGTCGAATAAGGATTATGGGGAAATTGAAACCCTTAGGAGATTGCTATTGATATAGGAAGTTGATATCTGTGGTGGTTGAGAGTATGAAATAAAGAAAAGAAAAAGAAGAAGAATGTTGAAAAAAGTGAAAAAAGTGGTGAATAGATGACACTCCCATCACAATGTAAGTAATAAGTTTAAAAATATAGGGGTAAAGTAAGAGAAAAAGGGAAGGTATTGAAGAAAGAATTTCATTGTTACTTTGATGTTTTAAATGTTTATGTGATGTACTATAGCGCTTAGGGAGACTAGCCACTATTTACCCAAATAGTTCCTACCCATCCCTTAGCTTACATTACAACCATGAAAGACCTAGTTGATACTTAATCCCAACCTTCAACTATTAGTGGATTAGTACACTAAGGGCAAACTTATGGTTCATTGTCTATCATATGTGAATTCTTTGTTCAGAGTGAGCGATTTAGTTTTTGATATTCCTATTCTGTCCTATATATTGTAAGTTTGTGGAGTGAATGTGGGAAATTTCCTTGTTGTGAGGGTGAATGTGAATGATAGTTAGGTAACTCATAGTGTTGTTGATTGAGTAACTTGGTTGAGTTTTCTAACAAATTGGATGTTCACTTTTAAGGAAAGGATGTCTGAAAAGAATAATCCCATGCCTATAAAATTAGATTGAAATGTTTTGGCTAAAAAGTCATGTTTGGCTTATGTGTTCCCAACACAAGTATTTTGCTTAGGTTGCGGTGTTAAGCTTAATTGGGTATAGTGTTTGCTTGAAATTGTTAGAGTATAAACAAGATTTTGTTTGTGGGGTGGTGATCTTGGGTGTATTGATATGTCCAAGCACCAATATTTACCCATACCAGGACTTGTTCTAAGGGCTAAAATTTGTTATTCTTATTGTGTTTGAGTTGTAATTGCATTGTTTAGCTAATGGATATGATTAGTGATGCAAGGTTGATTTTTGATAAAATTAGATGCATGACGGGAAGCGAGTAATGATTGAAGCTCTGCGATTGATTTTCTGGACATGATAAGAAGTGGATTGATCTCGAGAAACATGCATTTGAAGGCAGAAACAAGTAAAGAAGCATTAAGCTAAGAAGGAATAAGTTGCACGACATAGACTCTATTTTCTCGGACTAAGCTGTGCGGTGTGGACCCCATTCCCATGGATTTACTACCGTGATGCGGTGCCTATTCCCCTACTGTGACCTCCATGATGCAGATGTGGCTATCACTAGGCTAAAATTGTCCTACTAAAAAAGGAATACCTTAACACAATTGAGGATACTTTGGCAGAAGTACAATAGAGGCTAAAAATACTACAATACTTCTCTTAGGGATCTTTGAACTTCATTCTTTCAAGATTACTTTTTGGTATGATTAATTATTTGTTTTTGATGTTGGATTTGAACATGAGTGGCTAAACACTCTTGTTCTATGGCTGAGGCTGAAAACATGATTACACTTTGATATTCTTATAGTGGTTATTTGTTGAATTATCATATGGGTTATTCTTAATCTCTTGTGATTACTATTTTGATGAATGGCCACTATTAAAATACATCTATTTTCTATTGTGAATTCAAGAGGAGAATCATAGGTTAGATGGAAGAGTTTAAGGAGCAGGGTTCTTATTCTTTTATAAAATAAAGGATTTGAATTAGCGGCTAGGATAGAGATATACCTATAAGCCTTGATTGGTTCATTTTTAGGATGACATCTTAATGCATCTAATTAGATTATTGCATCCCCGTTCAACGATGTAGTTGTAATGTCCATTTAGGTAGAAGATTAGAGGATCAGGAGACCTATGATCATATTCTAAACCCTGGAAATTAATAACCCAATAATCAACTAAACCATGATAAGAATAGAGATTTGTAAGATTGTTAAGAGTGTCTCAACCCTGAAATTCTCACTAGTATTGTTTACAACCTTGCTTACATTTCTATTGTCCACATTGTTATTTCTTTATATATTAGATTATGACTTAAATCTTCAAAACTATCTTGATACTCTCAACACTTAATACATAGTTGTCGAAACTAAAGTTAGTAGAACTGCTAGTTATATAGTCCTCGTAGGTACGATATCCGACTATCTAAGTCACTATATTACTTGTACGATCATGTGCACTTACATGTGTGATAGACCGCAACACTCTTACCTCAGCTGGTGTGATCAAATAAATAGATATGACGTAAGATACATAAAACTTTCATACTACTTTGGGGTAGTAAGAACTTGAAGGCTCGCTTATCCATTCAAGCCCATATCAATAAAAAAAATAGCTTTTAGGGATGAAACCCATATTAGAGTGGTAAGACCATATGAGGATCCTATACTATACTACATCGAGGTCTTCCCTACTCATTAATAGAACTTTCTATGACATAAATGTGCTTTATTTCTGCTACACACCATCTCAGAATGGCCTGAGATACTAGTTTGATAAAGATATACGGGGACTCATGAGCTGCTGAAGCTGAAGCATATGCATGGTCAGTACTTCTGTAATATCTTTGCACCCTTATTAGACTGGGATACATCTATATCTCAATCACCGGTACCTAAAGCAGACTCTACCCCTCCTCAAACTGACGACGAGTGAATCCTCCTCATCGATACCAAAACTAAAATCATCCTCTCTCTCTGCAGATTGGAGAGGGACATGAGAGTGTAGTGGTGATATGAGGGATACCTTCATCCTAGGTTCAACCTGAATGACATGAGCTGTGGGAGTTTGGGGTTCAGACTGAGGCATAGATAGTAGTGCGGGTTGAGAGCCTGGCTGAATAACAGCTTTGGCTGCTGCCTCTCTCTGTGTTTGACACCGAGTTTGGCTTGGATCCAAGGGCACGTTAATCCTTAACGGATCTATTCTATTGGTGAGACTTGTCTCTTAGTCTTGACTGGATGGATTTATTTGGTGCAGCCTTTCATGACATAGTACTAGTAGGGAGAAGTGTTAGTAATTTAATCACAGTTGTTGGACATGAAAAGAGAAGAAAATTGAAATTTTATTTTAGTTGCTACCTCTGAGTCATAAGTGGTACCTATGGGTCGTAGGAAGGCTCGTGAAAATCAGACGAAGCCTCTGAAACTTCAGGGCTTCATGTCTGATTCCTAAGAGGACCCACGACTAGTGGGTTCAACCTATGGGTCATAGGTTGGGGCATGGGTCACACCTGAAGATTTCTAAATTTATTTCCAAAATTCCACATCCAAATTAGACAATATTTTATTTTTATAGATAAATTTCAATCACATTAGTTATGGTATATGAATCAATTTAGTTTTGCACAAGTGTTTCAATAATTCTTCAATTTAATCAAGTTCTATTCTACTCTCAATTTAATCACAAGTTTACTTAATCAAAATTAATTCATCAAGCAAATTAGAGCTATGAAAAACCTTATCTGTACATGAAAATTCTAGAAGAATAAAGAACAAGTAATTATTGTGCATAAATCTTAAGCTTTGGTACGTACAAGAGTGGTGATTTAAAGTAGGGTGATTTGAATATGTTAAGAAAGGGGAGGAGTTTCAATTTGAGTAGGATTTTAGAAAAATTGGGATTTGGATTTGGGTTTAGGGTTTAGTACTTCAGTTTAAAGTAATGGCCGATCCGAATCGGGTCACATGGGCTCGATCCCCTTTTTAGTTTAAATTTAGGCCCAGGCATTGACTGCTACCTATGAGGAAACCTATGGGTCATAGGTTGTACTTATGGCTCGTAAGTTGGATCATGGAAATTAGACGAAGCTTCTGAAATTTTAGGGCTTCAGGTCTGATTCCTATGGGACAGGTTCAACCTACGAGTCATAGATAGGGGTCGTAGTTTGAAGTTCAGAGACCCAAATTCAAAATATGATTCCCATGACTCAACTTAGGTTGTGGGGTGGACTCATGACTCATGGGTTGAGTTGTGAGTCCACTTACCTGGACTTGTCTATTTTTTTGCAATTTTAATCACACTCTAGTTATTTCCCATGCTTCCTATCCTGTAAAACAAAAATAAGGTGACTACTAAAACAGTTCACCAGCAAGCTCATGGTTTGCCTCCCATGAAGCACTTGATTTAACATCACTGCACAACTTAGTTACCTTGGCTACTCAGATTTCACCAAGGCTCACATTTTCACATACTTTAACCTCCTCCATGCTTCCCATATAATGCTTAACACAATGTCCGTTCACCTTGAATGGGGCATCCTCATCTCTGTAACGCCCCAAGTGCCTATCCCGAGATGTCACACGGTGCTTAAGGCCACACGTGGCCTCAAGCTAACTCTCTAAGTCTGTCATCACTTTTAGAACTCACTATAATGCTAATCATGCTAAAATAGGGAAGAATAATCATGTCATGAACTTGAACATACTTAATTATGAAGAAATACTGGCCTGTACAAACAAAATACTAAAATTTCTGTACATACTGGTACTTTAGTCTGACAAAATCCTCTACTACATAAGACTGAGGAGCCATTGGGATAGATCCCCAACTGACTCATACTGAACTGAAAAGAAACAACCATCTACTAACAAGGAAAAATTAGGGACATAGGTCCTCAAACCATGAGGACTCACCAACTGCAGAAATATAGATAAAGGTACTCAAAGAACACTGTTGCTGCTGAGACTGAGCACCCGAACCTACATCACGAGGAAATATAGAACACAGAAGAGTATGGGAATCAGTACTGGGAATGTACTGAGTATGTGGGGGTGTATGCAACATTATAAAAATTATCTTTAATATATAAGAAAATCATGCATGCTATCAATAAGGACTCTCTTCGCTTAAATTAGATGAAATATATTCCTTATAAATCATCAATAGTAATGCAAGCATTGTAAATCTCATAAATCATTATACTCAACTCAAACTCTTCAACTCAAGACTTAGAGTATCTTGGTGACTCCAGAAATGTAAACTCTTATGGACTTGGGAGTTTCTTATAACCGACATAAACCATGTGAGCTTACATGGAGTCCAACGTCTTGCCCACATTAGGGAGAGCTGTTCTATCCTTGCCATTGGAGTAGAACATTAAGTTTAGTGATCACTGTCTTGGCCTTTGGCCCTTAATATTTATCCTATGGTGGCACGTAGTTCTGGGGAAGTAGGATGCGCTGAACCCACACTTCACGATCGGTTCTAAATACTACTACCAGATTCAAGCTCAGAACGTGTTAGGAAATCCACCTTAATCAACTCAAGGGTCTACCATAGAGACCAAAATCATAAATATATCTCATCGGTAAATCATAAATAATTTGTGGATTCCTAACTTGACTCAACTCAAAATAATCTTTCTTAACATCAAGTGGACTTGCTTATTAACTCATATCAAATGTCAAAACTTCAAGAAAGCATCACAAGATTCATTCTTGACTCTTAAACTCAAATGTCAATATATATATATATATATATATATATATATATATTCAATAATCAACTACTCATAGAAAAGCTTAAAATCACGACTCTTATCATTTATCACTTGGAAATCATCAATTCTAATTCATAGTAGCAATATACAATTCATAGCATAAGTTCTTAATTTAGGAAATAAAACAATGAAATAGTCATGTATATCAATCTTGAATAGCTCAATTCTAATAACTCAATCATAAAGTAATTTGGGTATAAACCCACTTTGCACAATCATGAAATTCCAATAGTAAAAAAAATCAATTCTTTGGGCACAAGAATGAAAGGATATTCTTGTTTAAGCCTTACATACCTTGATTATGGTTTTGAGATGAAGAAACTTGATCGGAATTTTTTTTCCCACTTCTTGAGTTAGGGTTCTTGATGTTCTTGACTTGGAAGTTTTGAATCTTGAACTAATTTGTGAAAACTACGGCTCAATTTTGAGAAGTTTAGACAAGAATAAGATGGGATTTTAGAGAGAAACCCTAACTTTTGGATGAAATGGAAGAAAAAATAAGGATTTTCTCCTCTATTTGTATATATATAGTGGGTAAGGATGGGTGGAAAGACCAAAATATCCTTGAGAAAATTCTAGAACTGAACCTCGATTTTTGTCCCTGGTGCGACGTGCCATGATCGCGGACCTTCACTGGATTTTGATAATTGAGAAATTGCTCAGTGGAGCGACGCGGTGAAGTCGTATTTGCCATCTTGGTCGTGACCTGGAAGGGCACCACGACGCGGTGGAATTGCGTTGGTGCATCGAAATTTGACAATTTTGCGTTTGAGCCTTGGCGCGATGTGCCAATATCGCGAAGGCTCACTGGAAATGAAAATTGCCATTTTGGCTGTCTCCACGATGCACTAACATGCCAGGTGGCACACTGTCTCTCTAAAATGGGTCTAACTCTTCACCCAAGTGTCGTATTTTGGCAAATTTGGTATCGATGAAAAGATTATTCAATTCTCCATATGAAAAAAAAGTAGAAATTAGAGAAATATCATACGTTTTAAATATCAATCACTTTGGAAGTCTTCCCATTCGCCTAAAAGACGGATTTAGGCTTAAGGAACGATCGGGGTATTACAATCTCGCTGTAACTCAATCACACTATGTGGAAATCTCTTTCCATAGTGATTGGACCAAACCACCTAGAATTTAACTTGCTAGGAAACAAGCAAAATCTCAAATTATAAACCATGATCATATATACCTTCCTTTCAATTTTCTTATCATGATACAATTTTATACTCTACTTATACAAGGCTGAAATTTCATAAGCATGGAGGCAAAACTCATCTATCTCATCCATCTTTTCCATTCTTAAGTATGTGGCATTAAGTTTCTTCAACGCCCATAGAGTCTTATGCTCAAGTTCTATCGGGAAGTGTCATGCCTTGCCGTACATAATCTTATAAGATGAGGCATCTATGTGAGGTTTTGTAAGATGTCAGGTAAGCCCAAAGTGCATTGTCTAACTTTCTTGACCAGTTATTCTGGTTGGCATTCATAGTCTTCACCAAAATGGACTTGATCTCCCGATTGGAGACCTCAACTTTCCCACTTGTCTGCGGATGGTACGCTGTTTCCACTTTATATTTCTCTCTATATTTCTCAAGTAGGACTCACCATCAATGATGATAGCCTATAGACTTCCAAAGCTAGAGAAAATATGTTTCTTCAAAAATATTGCGATACTCTGACCTTCATTGTTGGGAAGCACAATTACTTCTACCCACTTAGACACATAGTTGACTTCCACCAATATGTACTTCATACCTTATGAACTCATATATATACCCATAAAGTCAATACCCCACATATCAAACAAATAAATCTCAAGATAGGTGTGATAGGGAGCTCATGCTTCCGTGAGATATTGCCTTTCCTTTGGCATTGGTCACAGGCCCGAACATAGTCATGTGCATCCTTATAGATCGTTGGCCACTATAACCATATTGCATAATCTTATGGATAGTACGAGTACCTCTATGGTGATCCCTAATTGGAGATGAATGATAAAATAAGTATGGCTTAAGATATTCTCATCATATCAACTTTGGGAATACACCTTTGAATCACACCATCCGCACACACCCAAAACAAGTATGGCTCATCCCAAAAGAACTTATGTACCTCATGCATAAATTGTTTTCACTGCCAAAATAGCATGTCATCTGGGATGAGGTCACTTGCCAAATAATTGGAAAAGTCAGCAAACCAAGGGATTAAGTCTTGTGATGCTGCCAAGATGTGATCATCTAAAAAAGTATCATCAATCTTAAGCTCATCCCTTAGTTTAAGTATTGCCTCTCCTTCTAAATGGGATAGATCGTCTGAACCTAACTTTTTGTTCCTTTCTGATCTTTTACCTCAAAGTCAAACTCATGAAGCAATAGTACCCATCAAATCAATCTAGGCTTAGCACCCTTCTTCGCCATAGAATGATCAGTGTGCACAATGACTTTGGTACCAATAAAATAGGATCCAAACTTTTCAAAAGAAAACACCACCGCAAGAAATTCCTGGTTAGTAATTGTGTAATTTTTCTATGCAGGATTGAATGCCTTGTTGGCATAATAAATGGGATGAAGTATCTTCTCATGTTTTTGAACTAGGACTGCTCATAGGGCTATACCACTAGTGTCATACATCACCTCAAATGGAAGGGATCAATTCAGAGACACAATAATAAGAGCTGAGATCAACCTCTCTTTAAGGAACTCAAAAGCTTTGACACAAGCATCATAAAAAATAAACTTCACCTCCTTATCTATTAACTTGAATAATAGAAACTCCAATATCTTTCACAAAATTGGTTGAGGCAAGTTTTCAATCACCTCAATTTTATACTTGTCGACCTCTATCCCTTTTTTTTAAAATTTTGTGCCCAAGAACTATCCTTTTTTCAGCATAAAGTGACACTTCTCCCAATTAAAAATTAGGTTTCACTCATCACATCTTTGTAGCATTAGCCTAGTGAGTGAAACAATCATCAAATGGGCCACCCACAATAGAGAAATAATTCATGATGACCCAAATAGTATCCTTTACCATATCAGGAAATATAGACATCATGCAACACTGAAACATGGCAGAAGCATTACAAAGACTAAAAGGCATTCTCTTAAATGCAAACGTACCATATAGACAAGTGAAAGTGATTTTCCCCTGGTCCTCAAAAGCAATAGAAATTTGATTATACCTTGAATAACCATCGAGAAAACAATACCATCCTCTACCGCAAGACAGTCTAAATTCTAGTCCATGAATGACATAGGAAAATGATCCTTCTACGTCCAAGTTTTTAGCTTCCAATAATCCATGCAAACTCTCTATCTTGTGACTGGTCTAATGGGAGCTAACTCATTTTTATTATTGAGGATCACAGTGATCCCACCCTTATTCAACACACACTGAATCAGGCTCACCCACTTGCTATTGATAATAGGTTAAACCACACCAGTATTTAACCACTTAGTGAACTCTTTTTTTACTACCTCTTGCATTGGTGGATTTAGATGATGTTGATGCTCAATCCTAGGAACACATTTTGGCTCAATCTAAATCCTGTGAGGGAAAATTCTGGGTGAAATTCTGATAATGTCAACAATAGTCCAACTAATGGCCCGTTTAAACCTCTACAACACCAAAATCAAGGCATCAACCTAAGAATCTAGTAAATTTACTGCAATGATAACTGATAAGGTATGTTCGTCACTTAAGAATGCGTAATGAAAATGAAAGGGAAGGGCCTTCAGTGTCAAGATTAGTGTCTCCTCAATGGATGGCCGAGCTGGCAGGGTTGCCCTATTCTTCAAATTAAGATCCAACTTCTTTGGTGCATAAGTATAAGAACCTCTACCAGTAAGTTCACTCACTATCTCATCATACTCATCGATACCTTTGCTATCAAAATTCAGGATCACTGTCGCTAATGCCTCGACACCAAGTCTCTCCTTAATGGGTGCAACCAATTTATCTTTATATATGATGTCTATCACAGAAAACTACCGTATATATTTTGGATACCTCATCGACTGACATACATTAAAGTGATCTGTTCATCATTAATTCTGAATTTTATCTATCCTATCTCCATGTCAACCAATGCCCTATACATAGCAAGTAAGGGCCTTCCCAAGATGATAGAAACATCAAAATCTACCTCACAATCAAGAATCATAAAGACAGTGGGAATATAAAAGAAGCCACCTTTACCAGTACATCACACAATATGCCAATCGGCTTCTTCAAAGTATGATTATCCATCAATAATCTCATAAAGATCGACTTAGTCAATTCTAACCCCAACTAGTTGTATACTACTAGCATCATCAGGTTAATGCTAGCTCCTAGATCACATAATGCTTGTGAAAAATTGAAGGACCCAATAGTACAGGGAATAGTGGATACTCCAGGATCCTCCTTTTTCTCAACCAAAGTTCATGAGGCAATAATGTTGTTTTGGTGTATATTATTAGTGGGATCAAAACTCTCCATTTGCTTCTTAGTCACTAAATCCTTAATGAATTTCCCATAACTAGGCATCATCTCCAAAGCTTCCACAAGAGGGATGTTTACAGATAGTTACTTAAACATTAATATGAGTTTATGATATTTGACTTCTTCTACTTTCTTCTTTAATCATTGAGAAAAAGGTAGGGATGTCGTGAAATGGGTATCAATACTGGTTCAACATACTTACCCTTTTCTTAATCATTATCCACTTGTTTTTCTAAACTTGTTAATTTTTGCAATATCTCACTATCAATCACCAACTTCTCAGTTTTTGTTTTGGGTGTATCATCAACATCCATAATATCATTCCCTTCATCATCAACCACAAACATAGGTGGATCAATAATAGCCTTACCACTTTGAGTGGTCATAATTAGGAAGTGACTATCACTCTTCAAATTTTGAATCGTATTTCAAGGAAGTATGTTCGTTTGATACTGATTCAATCTAGCCAACATTTTCTGAAACTATTGCTCAAGATGCTTAATGGCGGTTGCATGTTACTCTACTTAGTAGATCAAACTTGATATGTCTGCCTTAATCTCCTTAAGGTAACTCTCTCGGCTCTCTGAACCCTTCATAGGATTAGTGAGCAATGATTCCATTCTTAAACTTCCAAACTTAGTATCATGGTTCCTCAGTGGAACATGAAGATCACTTTTCTCCTTGTAATCATTCTTTTTCTCCAGTCACCATTACACTCTCTATTCATGTCTGTATACCTATCTTTGTAGTAGTTTCGACCTTGATTTGGTTGCCTCAAGTTCCAAGTGTCTTGGTTAGACCCTTGGTTCTTGGATTTGAAACATGCCATCTCTCTATCCAAGTACTTTGCTTCCTCCTCAGAATTAGAATCGTCATGCCTAGAAGATTTACCTTGTGCTCCCACTACATTTGTGATACCCTAACTTAGGAGAAAGAGTCCTATATTGGCAAAATACTAGAGGGTTACTGGGTATATAAGTAAGCGACCGTTACTCCCTTGTGATATATTTTAAAGTCATGCGGGCCTGGGCCCAAAGTAGACAATATCACTAGTGGGTTAAGTCGTTACATGGGTATCTTAGGCCTTCGTGGTTTGGGATGACTGTCGTGTCTAGGGACTCAGCTCAGGTCGTGACCATTTTAACACCCCGAGTCTAAACCTTAAATTCCACATCGTTCTTACGACCCCAAAGGACCACAAGCTAACCCATGATAGGTACTTTCTGTGAGCACTGAATAATAATAGTACTAAAATAAATGCAAAAGTATAACCGCAATGCCATAAGGTTCATAAAGTACTGAAATAAATACTGAGTTACTAATAGAAATACTAAAAACTGAACATCTATTTGAAATAGTCGAGTTTGAAAATCCTTTAACTAAATTGTCTGAAGGTGGAGTTGATGGGATAAGTCCCAAACTAACTTCGACTACTGAACTAACTAGAATACTGATATGAATAACTCTAGGACTAACCACTGTATCTGCTGCTGGTAGTCTGAACTGCTAAGTGCGGTCAGGACCCTGAGCATCCGAGCCTATGATATAAGACATCATAGCATAAAAAAAGTAGGAATTAGTACGTGGAATGTACTGTTATGCTAAGTGAGGTAAGCCGATATACATGGGTTCAAATACATAGACAATGACTGTCTAAATGATATGTATATAACCGGATGAGAGTTCATCAGTAACTAAAGCTGCTGCAAGTACTGATTATGCAATACTATACATATAATTATATATATACTGTGTCTGAGATCATACTGAAACTAAAAACTGAGTTTTGATAACTAAGTGGTTGATATATGAGTTTACTGATAACTGTATTACTAATAACTGGGCGACTATTTTTGACAGTCTTGATTTTGTAGAACTGAACTAAGTTCTAAAATAAGTCTGAAATTGAAACTATAACTGTAGGAGTATTTATCTAACTGACATACCCCGATTATAAATTGAGTTGGGGTCCAACCTTTGACCCTAGTTGGAAGGGTGTTAGCACCTTGCCCAAGGATACTAACAATCCTGGGTCAACCCTAATCTGGCAAGAAGACTCATGAATTATATATTTATGGTTGTGTCAATCCTCGTCCGGGAGGAGGACGTCTTAACCTACGCTGGATATATAGTTTTGTAACATAGGGACTACTACTAAGGGTCAAACTCTCTACTAGCAGGAATGCTCCCATCCCTGGGTTTGCTCGATGCTGAATTCTACTCTTAACTGAATGTACACTAAACTGATCACTAGACTATACTAGGCTTGACTGAACTATTATTGGTCATATTAACTAAGTTTACTGAGTTCTGTTACTGACTGGGTACTATTGTTCATGACATTATTGGGACTAACCTGTAGCTACTGTAGTTCTAAGTAATCAACTAGATTTCGGGTATTAAATACCCCCAGGACTCGATAACATTGAAAGGAAAGCATGGCATGATATTAGAAGCATAACAATAGTTGTTTGTTAAAAATGCATTCATTTAGACATTTTGTCAAACACTTGAGAAGCATGAACTTGTACATAAATAGGAACACATGATAACCTGTTATGGTTTGCACTAGTCAATTCATATAGACATTCCAATAGACACTTTAGGGAGCATGATTATTTTTGCAGAATAATAACCATATAATATCATGGCTACGATATTCAACTTGTGAAAATCACATAATTCATCTCACATGCTATCTAAATTTCATGAAACTCATAATTAATCTTGAAATGAAACCCAGACATCAATATGTACATGAACACAAATAAAATCAAACATATAAATCATGAAATCACTAATCTTGTAGTTTGAAAAGAGTTCTTGAACTCCAAGGGAGGAAGGGAACCTAAGGATGAACACCTAACATACCTTGATTGTTAATTTCGTGAAGATTGTGGTGAGTTCTTGAGATTAATGAAACTAGGGCTTGTTCTTGAGAGCGTTTTGTGAAAAAGTGATGTATCTATGCTATTTGGGGCTTAAATGTGTTTAGGAAAGTTTTGATGTGACACAAAAGACCTTCTTTCCCTCTAATACACGAAGTCAAAAGCTAAAAATTTTAGAAGCATACATCGTATGCTCTGAAGCTCCAGAATGGAGCGTGCGCCGCATACTTCCTAGGGGTGCACTGGAGCGTATGTCGCACGCTAATCGTACGCAACTACTATTTTGGATTTCCAAACATGACTCAAATGAAGTATGAAAATTTTAAAACTCACCCAATATGACCTATTGACATCCCCGATCATAAATCAATTTAAAAATCAACATTCTAAGGTCAGAAAGATCGCAAGTTATGCCACTGAAATATCAAAGCAAAAAATGAGACTAAGTGTCAACACTTAGCTAAATCTTTCTTAGTTTGGGACCTCTTTGAGTATGCTATATACGACTGGAATGACTAGGATTTTGTGGGGTCTTACAATATATCCCCCTTGGAAATATCCATCCTCGTATGAGACTGATTGAACTAAGAAGAACTGAGGAGCTGTACTTACACTGACATGCATAACTGAAGCATGACTGAATTTTGAAGACATGACACATAACTGAACTATTTTATGAATGCATGAATGATATAAGAATGTTATGAAACTGTAAATGAGCATGGATCAGAGTAAATCTAAGGAAAACTATTACCTTAGGCTTAGTTTGAGTTTGCGGAGAATAGGTGAGGATACTTGGTTTGCATACCCGCTTCTTCTTCCCAAGTAGCTCCCTTAACGGACTTATTCCACCATAGAACTTTGACCAAAGGGACTTCTTTGTTACTTAGCTTGCAAATATGAAATCAAGGATTTCGACTGGGATTTCCTCATAAGTAAGACTGCTCTGAATATCTACACTCTCTACAAAGACTCCAACTACTGGGTCACCAATGTACTTCTTTAGCAAGGAGACTTAAAACCCTGGGTGCACTGATGCTAATTCTGCACGTAAGTCAAGCTTGTATATTACATTACCGAAACAACTGAGAATCCTATAAGGACCAACATATAGGGGACTAAGCTTTCCCTTCTTGCCAAAGCTCTTCGCTTTCTTCATGGGAGATATTTTCAAATATATAAGGTCGCCAATCTCAAAACTCAAAATCTTTTCTTCTCACTTCTGTATACGATTTCTGTTGACTTTGAGCTATATTGAGCCTTTTTATGATCAACTGCACTTTCACTAAGGCATCAAACACCAAGTCAGGCCCTATTACGATTGCCTCACCTACTTTGAACCGACCATTGGGAGATCGACATCTCCTCCCATAAAGATCTTAAAATAGGGCCATTTGAATACTGGAATGATAGCTGTTATTATACATGAACTTGATCCAAGGCAAGTGGTTATCCTAACTAACTTTAATCTGATACGGTATTGCACCAGGTAGTTGGGATGACCACTTACCTTTGATTAAATTTGCATATAATAATAGCTATCATTTCTGTATTTAGATGTCTCCATTTAAGGCTCTTTATGGTAGGAGATATAGATCTCTAATTGGTTGGTTCGAGGTAGGTGAGGTCGAGGTAGTAGGTCCTGATTTAGTGTTTGATGCCTTAGAGAAGGTTCAGTTGATTAGAGAAAGGCTTAGGGCAGGCTAGAGCCAACAAAAATCTATGCAGATGTAAGGAGAAAAGATCTCTAGTTTGAGATTGACGATTTTGTGTACTTGAAAATCTCTCCCATGAAAGGAGTAAAAAGGTTCAATAAGAAAGGGAGATCAGTCCCTGATATGTCGGTCCTTATAGAATTCTTAGTCTTTTAAAAAAGGTTGCTTATAAGCTTGAGTTGCCTTCAGATTTAGATTCATTACATCCAGTGTTCCACATCTCCTTTCTAAAGAAATGCATTGGTGAATCAACAGTCATAGTTCTCTATAGAGGGTGTAAATATTCAAAATGATCTCTCTTTCGAAGAGGTTCTAGTCCAACTTCTTGATTGTTAGATTCGTAGAATGAGGAATAGAAAAGTTCCCTTAGTCAAAGTTCTTTGGGGAATCAGTCAATGGAGGGAGCTACTTAGGAAGCAAAAGCAGATATGCAAACTAAGTATCCCCACTTCTTCTCCACAACCTCAGATTCATCTTGAGGTAACAGTCTTATTTAGCTGTGCTCAGTTCCATGTTCAGTTGTAGTTACAAACTTGGTATTAATTAACGTTGCATATCATCTTCATGACACCATGCATTCCTGAATCAGTTCAGCCATGTACTCATGCATCAAATACTCATGTTCAGTATGAAAACTCAGTTTATCAGTAGTATCAATCATGTAATCATGCTTTAGTATGAATGTTCAGTGAGTAAACTCAGTCTATTAGTTGTTCTCAGATTAATTAGACTCTTTCAAGGATGAATGTTCCCAAGGGGGATATATTATAATACCCCGTATTTTCTTAGCTCAGTTTAACTCTCAGTATATGAGTATTCCTATATAAAAGTTTTAAAATACATAGAATTTTCCAGTTTAAGACCTGCCATTATGTAGGAAATTCAGTCAGCTTTCCGACGATATAAAATTTGCCCAAATCTGAAACCTGGGCGAAGAGTTAGAGTAATTTTTGTAAAACAGTATGCCACTTGGTGCAATACCGCATTGCAGAGCCAGTCCAAATGGAAATCATCATTTTCTAGTGGAGATCCACAATAATGGTGCATTGCGCTAATGTCCTAGTTCACAATTGTCACTTTCCAGTATGGCAATGCGATCCCACCGCATCGCGCCAAGGGCTATTTTCCCAAGTGTCACTTTCCAGTGTGGCAATGCAGTAGCATAACGTCACGCCACAAGCATATTTAATATTTGATCCTTTTCAGTAGTTTCAGCCATAATCCAGTGACTCACCGTGATGCCACCGCATCGCGGTGAAGGCCAATATCAAAATTTTCAATGATGAAAATTAATTTCTTTCGAGGGGTAAATTGGTATTTTTCCATGGCCCTAATTAGTCCTAAACATGAAATTAAGCCCTAAAATAGAACTAATTGCTCATTATTTTATTATTCTCTCAAGATTAAGTTATTATCTCTCAAAAGGGCAAAACCTTAGTTTTCAAGAATCAAGAAAAAACCTCAAGAATCCCTCCAAAAACCTTCAAGAACTAATCTTCTCAGGTATGTTAGGTGTTTATTCATAGGTTCCTTTCATCCATGGAGTCCAAGAACACTATTTAAATATACAAGCTCTCAGATTTTTGAATTCAATGCTTGAAATTAATTGTATTCATGTTCATGATATTATTTAGGTTTAATCGATGATTAATTACATGCTTTGTGAAATTTAAAATAGTATTTATGGGGAATTATATGATATTCAAAATAGTATTTATGGGGAATTATATGATTTTCATGCTAAACCCTTGAATCTACAATTGATTATTATATCCATGATGCTTATGGTTGACTATTATTATGCGAAATAATCATGCTCCCTAAGTGTTAAATGAAATGCCTATGTGAATTAAATTGTGAAATCATGACGTGTCATTATGTGGTCCCATTCATGTATAAGTTCATATATCTCAAGCATTTGAAAAAATATCTAAACAAATGCATTGTTAACAAGTAAGTATTATTATGCTTTCACGATCATGCCATGTTATTATGCTTTCAAGATTATTCCATGATTTATTTTCAATGCTATCGAGTCCTGGGGGTATTCAATACTCGACAATCTAGCTGTTTACCTAAAACTACAGTAGCTACAGAATAGTCTCAATAATGTCATGAACAATAGTACTCAGTCAGTTATAGAATTTAGTGAAATCAGTCCAGTTTAGTCAGTTAACACAATCAGTAACAATTTAGTCAAACCCAGTACAATACAGTAATCAGTTCAGTGTCTATTTAGTTGGGAGTGGGATTCAACACCGAGTGAACCCAAGGATGGGGGCTCACGTGCCAGTAGAGGGTGTGACCCTTAGAAGTAGTTCTGTCATTCCAGAACTACATAGCCTGCAAAGGTAGAGATATCAACCTGCCAGTTAAGGATTGATAAGGTGTTTTTACCTACCAGTTGAGGGTACCACCATTCTTATTCAGGGTACCTGCCAGATGAGGGTGACCCTTTAGCTTGTCTTTACCCGTGGCACGGTACTGTTACCCTTCCAGCTAGGGTTACAGGTTAGACCTCAATCTATTCAGAAAGGGACATGTCGGTTAGATGATTACCTCCCAGAGTTTTAGTTTTAGTCTCAGTTTAGAATGCAGTTCTATTCTACAGAATCAAAACTGTCGAAATAGTCATCAGTTATCAGTAACTCAGTTATCAGTAATCTCAGATATCACTTATTTAGTTATCAAAACTCAGTACTCAGTTCAGTATAAATCTCAGATACAATATACATGTCTATACAAAGTATTGCATACTCAATATTTGCAACAGTTTTAGTTATTCATGTACTCTTATTCAGTTATTCCATATCATTCAGTCAGTTATTGTTCATACATATGAACCCTTGCATTCAGCCTTACCTTATCTAGCATACCAGTATATTCCACGTATTGATGCATACTCTTTCTTTATGCTATGATATCTCATATCATAGGTTCAAACGCTCAGGTTCCTGACCTTGCTTAGATCGATTCAGTTAGCAGCAACAGATTACATAGAGAGTCCTTATCTATTGAGGATATGCTTTTATTTTAGCATTTCAATAGCTTCAGTATTTCAGTAGTCAGAGTTAGTTAGGGGCATACCCCATCAACTTCTCTTTTAGACAGTTCAGTTAGAGGCGTTTCATACTAGACAAGTTTAGATAGTATTTTGTTTTACAAATATTATTATCAGATATTATTATCTGTATTCAGATTTGAACCTTATGGCATTTCAGCCTAACTTTTTCATTATTTCCATATTATTATTCAGCGATCACAGCAGGTACCAGTCATGGGTTAGCTTGTGGTTCTTTGGGGTCATAAGCACCGTGTAGCGTCCGGGGTGAAAACTCGGGGCGTTACAGAAACCAAAGATGATTCCAAACTATTCTACTCCCAAACACTACCCTCAGCTAAATTAACCAAACGAACACCCAACCTGGCAAGCTGATGAACTTCCTGAACTAACTTCTTCTTGCCGTCCTCAATGTGATTAGTACTACCCATAAACAATCTACTAAGAGCATCAGCCACTACATTGGTCTTTCCCGGATGATACAGAGTACTCATGTCATAGTCTTTCAACAACTCCAACCACCTTCTCTGATGCAAGTTCAAGTCTTTCTGGGAGAATACATACTGGAGGCTCTTATGGTCTGTGAACACATCAACATGCACCCCATACAAATAGTGCCTCCAAATCTTTAAGGAAAACACTACAACTGCTAACTTAAGATCATGGGTGGTGTAATTCTTTTCATGGGGCTTAATCTGTCTAGAGGCATAGGCTATGACCTTGCCCTCTGCATCAAAACACACCCTAACCCAACTCTGGAAGCATCAAAATACACAACAAATCCATTTGAACCGTCTATTAAAGTCAAAATTGGGGTTGTAGTGAGTCAAGTCTTCAACTCCTAAAAAATCTTCTCTTTAGAATCTGACAATTGGAACTTGACTTTTTTTGAGTCAATATGGACAAAGAAGCTCCTGGATCTAGCAAAGCATAAATATGTAAATGATAAACTTGTAATGTACCAGTGACCACATCATGAGAACTTTCCTGATCCTGTTGGGACTAAAGTGCATAGAGCTTGATTGGGTGTTGCCCACTGGTGGTACTGGAAGCGGCACCCTACTGATTTAGGTTGCTGGACTGAGCTGGAAGATGATTATACTGACTTTGGAAACCTACCCGAGGACACTTTCTAACTGGTTTGCCAAACCCAAAACACATATCACTGCCAGCTCTGTAGACTCTCTGATGGTTTTTTCCATACTTTTGGCAAAGAGGATTTGTTCAAGCATTGCTAACACTACCCTATGACTTAGAGCCTTATGCCCTGTCTTTATTACCATTTCTAAATTTAGGCACTGGAGCACTGGCTGAGGATGGAGCTGGAACTAAAATTTTTAGGTAGAGTTGAGAATGATTACCATCCTCTGAGTTAGGCTGAGTAAATTTGAAGCTACCTATTTTGGATCTCTTGTTCTCCCTTTCTTTTTCCTTAATCTTATGCTCCTCTATCTTCTAATCATGGACCATCAATCTAACTAATTTCATCTCCTTGATTAGCATTGCGGTCCTACACTTCTTAACCACACTGTTGGATACCCTAGACATATACTTACTCATCTTAATCTGCTATCAGCTACCATATGAGAAGCATATCTGACTAACTTAGTAAACTAGAGAGAGTACTCATTCACTGACATGCTGCCTTACTTTAAGTTAATGAATTCTAACACGTCATCTTCCCTGAACTCCAATAGGAAGAACCTATCTAGAAAGGCCATAGAAAACTCCTCCCATTTTATAGGCCCTGCATTTGTGGCCCTATCTACCTTCCATTGCTTAAACCATATGTGAGCCATATCCTGTAACTGATATGCAGCTAACTCATCACTCTCACTAGCTGTTACCCCATAATATCGATGACCTTCTACACCATTTCAAGGAATTCCTATGGGTCTTCTTCAGACTTAGACCCTAAAAATGAAGGAAGGTTCATTGGGGTGAAGTCTCAAATTCTGGCTGTAGTAGTATTGGCCACTGGGTTGTCCTGGACATCATCTGGAAATTCATTTTGGGCTGCCACATAATGGGCTAGAGTGGTGAAAGATGCTTTAAATTCTACTTGAGAAACATGCTCATCCAGGGGATATGCTTAAATTGGTGGAGGTGTCGGCTGGTTTTCAATTCTTCTTCTATTAGTATTTTTTGGAGGCATATTTTGTAAATGAAAGGGAAACTTTAATTATACAGAGATTTTAAATTTAGCTCACGCTCACTCACACGACATAAATACTGAAAGAAGGAAAACTTTTCCTAAAACGTTTCATAGCCTCTTGTCCATAAGGGTGGCGCACTATACATCCATGCACAAAACTCTACTTGATGTGACTTTAGGACTCACTAGGACTCTATTAACCATTAGGATCTAATACCAAGTTTGAAACACCCCGAGTCTATACCCCAGACATCACACGGTACTTACGACCCCAAAGGACCACTGCTAAACCATGATTGATACTGACTGTGAGCATTGAATAATAATAGTAATAAAATAAATACAGAAGTATAACTGCAATTCCATAAGGTTCATAAAGTAATGAAATGAATACTGAGTTACTGCTAGAAATACTAAAAACTAAACATCTGTCTGAAATAGTCTAGTCTGAAAAGCCTCTAATTGAACTGTCAAAAGGTGGAGTTAATGGGATAAGTCCCCAACTAACTTTGACTATTGAACTAACTAGAATATTGATCTGAATAACTTTGTCCTCGAAATATGAGAACTCACCACTGATACAAGTAAAATGGCCATCCTAATTTTTGACAACATAATTGGTGACCATCACTTGAAGGCTCAAGACTTGGTCACCCCGAGGGCACAAGAATATTCAAGGAAGACCCATTTTGATCCTACCATTAAGCATATCATTCATCAAGGCCATGAGTGAAAGATTGCTTGGAGCATTGAAGACTCGAGGATTTACGGTTTTGGACACTTAATAGATCACGATTTTGGGGCATCTTCATTGAGGGCATTTTGGTCACTTCACTTTCCCAAAATTCTTTCCATGGACACCCCTCTCATTAAGGGTAGTGTAGTCATTTATCTTCTTTTGTAATGTAATATAAATAGAACAGGATAGGGATTTTAGGATTTAGTTGTTTATTGATGTAAACAAACTCTCTCTCTAGTGTAAGGAGTGTAACACCCCTTAGTTGTAGGGCTTGGAAAATCCACCATTCCATATCTAGGGCTACCCAAGTATGGATATCACCTGTGTTCTATTATTGACTTGATACATTGGTATTTAGAGTAGGTAACGTCCCTTTTGTATCAATGTTAGAGTTAGGTTTGCGTTGTGGGTAGTGTTAAGGGTCCAAGAGTCTCACAATTATGGGGTTCTTAATATTATCCCTTCATTTGGTCTAACTATCTGCTTGTATTGCTGTTGTAAGTTTTGGTTTTCTTGTTGTTGTTAGTGTAACCAGTCAGTTTCTTGCTGATTTAATATTGTTGTTCTCATATTATGTTGATAATATAGTTTGTGGATAGCTATAAATTAAGGGTTAAACACCACAATACTTTGTGTTCTTGTTGTTGTTCTTGAATCCAAGAGGGGTCACTCAATGGGTCCTTGATTCTCTTGTACTTGTGGACTGTTTGGGTGTGGCTTTATGTCTTCCTTGGTCGATATTTGATATTGTATCATTTGGTATCAAATCATGACTTGATATTGTTCCTAAAATATTAATCTTGGGCTCATAAACTTGAAAATAAAAAAAAAATTATTGAAAAAAAAACTGAAAATTCCAGAAAAGGGTGATATCTGTCCATTTTTTATTCTTGGCCAAAAGTTGTTGTTCTTGTGAAGTTGTCTTGGCCGATATTTGTAATAGATCTAGTAGATTTTTATTTGTCTAGAGTTTTTCCTGTGTTGGTTTCTTTCTCACTAACACAAAAGGTGTCTAGATCTAAAATTGAGCTTATAATATTGACCTTGTTGTTGTGAACTTGAAGTGGCCGTGTATTGTGATTTTATGTTGGCCATGTGTTATGCCTTGTTTTTGAATATTGAAGGACGTAGTTGGTGTGTTGTTGATGTGTTATTGAAAGGTTTTTGTTTTGTTCATATTGTTCTTCAGTTCCTCTTATACTTAAACCAACAAAAAGTACAAATAGATTCAAAAGGAGTGAAGATAAACATTGCAAAGTGTGTTTGTGAGAAGACTTGAGCCATTACTTCCTATACTTGACATCAAATTTTTCAACTACTATCCTTAAATCAAGGATCCTTGTTTGGTGGAACTAGTACAAGTCAAGATCATCTTTTTGGGATTAAAGTTACAAAGGACTCAAGACTTATACTTTTCCTCCAAATACAATTGTTTTCCATTCCAAATTGTGTGAAAATTGAAATTTCAAATTTGTGATTTAAGTTGTATGAGCCTGAGACCAATTACATGCTGCCACATCACCCTAATTAATGTTCACCATCAATATTAAGCTCAAATTTAAATTTTTCTTGTTTCTAATTGTTGATTCTTGGTTTCAATAGTTGATCCTAGAACTAATTAACAAACTAGTAAACTCCTACTAGATTGTCAATTAGTCCTTTGCATCTCTTGTTCTTGTCTATGTTTCTTTGTGCTTTTGTCATTTTTAAAATCATAGTACTTCTTGGTTCAAGTTCGAACATTACTTACTTGAGTTATCCAACAAAGAATCCATTTCGATAAAGGAGTAGACTCAGCCCTCGGCTCATCATGAACTACAAGCCAGCTTGCAGCATTTGTGAAACAAAGTGTGAGACGATCAAGTATGTGAGAGTGTGGTGAGGTTGTTTTGAAATAACTTGTGTTTTGTTTTATGGGCTTGTTCTTTTATTTTTTTAGGTACAATTACAAAGGAACCCACGGCTTCAACCTCTCAACCTATGGACAACAATGCCACCAATGTCATTTTTTCCTACCTTGACACTATGTCCCGAGACCTAGCAATGGAAAATGAAAGTTTGGATCGTATGGTAGGTCAAAGGGATAAAGTGGGCTTCCCGAAAACACATCAAGAGGAAGGCCATAGCTTGTGTAAGCTACGAGGTAAAAATGCTATCCCCTACACTCCTATAAGCTTAGAATGTTGTGATGTGGCTAGTAGTGGCCAATTGGATGTAGTTGTGGATTTACCTAGAGTAGAGATGTTTGAGTCTCCCTATGGTGATACTCTTGGTGATGTTAGGCACGTGAGGACCAAACTCTTTTTGTAAGTACTCAAGCACTAGTTGATCATTTAGATGACAAAATTGATTCTCCTTGTAAGAATTATTTGTCTCCATCTAGTGCTAGTACTTATAACTTAACTAAGGTTCCATTATCAAGTGGTGAGAGTATTCACACACTAGTTGACCCTTTTGAAAAACAAGATGAGTCTACGTTGGTATATAAGTTGCCAATAACTAGTGAGAATGTGGACAATGATCAATCGGGTGGAAAAGACCTTGATGTGCTTGATTGTTTAGGAAACCTAAATTGTGATTGTCTTAGTAAAGGTGTTTTTTCTTATGATCCCTTGGTTTCCCTTGGTGGTTTGTGTCTAAGTGAGGATTTCTCATTTGAAAGAGAAGGTGATGTGTGCTTAGAAATTCCATCTACTTCTTATTTAAGTGTTTCTTATGTTAGGCATATTCCTAGTAGAGATTTTGAAACTAGTAGTAAGTGCATGCATGAGAATCCTTTATTTGAAGTTGGCTTGTGGAACACCTTTCTCAACCCTCTTTTTGTGTATGATATTTCCAATTGTGATAAAGAGGGATTTCTTAACCTTGAGGATGGAACGCTAGGGGAGAATAAGAGTGGACGAGACCTAAGTGCTTGGTTATATCTTCCATTTGACCACGATAACTTCTTAGGGTGTGAAGGACGGATAGTTGTTGGTCGGTCAACTTGTTTGATTAATATTTCTATATGTGTTACGTGGAATTTACTTTCAATTAGCGCACCACTCCTTTGTAATATTTTTTCTAAGCCCCTCGTGATTAAATCCAATGATGTGTAGCTATATCTCAAGCATGTACCTTCTTGGCATATTGATGTTATTTATTGTACCAACTATAACCCTTATGTCATGAGGATGTGGTGCTTATTTGTCTTCTCTTCATTCTTGCTAGTTTTGGATTCAAGGTATAATCCTTTTCAAGAAGGGCAAGATGGTACAAGTAAAGTGGCCACCTTAATTTTTGAAGACATGATTAGAGACCATCACTTAAAGGCTCAAGACTTGGTCACCCCGAGGGCACAAGAATATGCAAGGAATACCCATTTTGAGCCTAATATTGAGCATACCATTCATCAAGGCAGTGAGTGGAAAATTTCTTGGACCATTGAAGACTCGAGGATTCATGATTTTGGACAATTAATAGCTCACGATTTTGGGCCATCTAAGTCTGTCTTATTTAAAGATAAGTTAGTCAGGTAAATATGCTACAACATATCAAATTGAAACTGGAATAAACCAAAAACACTGTTTGAATATCAAACTACTGAAAGTATGGAAAATAACTAGTAGTCCGACAAGCCTCCAATGATTGAAACTAGAGTCACCGGGACAGGCCCCCACTGACTCAAAGTGTCTGAAATGAATACTCAAATAATCTACTAACGAAACTAGAAATAAAAATTAAATAAATCCCCAAACTATAAGGACTTACCAACTGCAGGGATGTAGATGAGGTATTCGCAAATCACTCACGCTGCCGAGACTGATCACCTGAGCCTACATTATGAGACAATGTAGCACATAGACATATATGTGGATCAGTACTTTGAGGATGTACTGAGTATATAAGGGTGTATGAAATTAGTAAACAATATCATCTCAATATATAAAATCATGCATGCTAAATGTAAATGACTCACTTAGGCTTGAGTTATCTGAAATTTGAATATCATAAATCATGAAGAGTAAAACATCAAATGTAAGGTTTGAGAGTTATAACACTTAGTTTTAAAATTTGTATTTTTAGTTCATTCTCAACTCATATAGGCTAAGTGAAAAAAGACGTCATCTTTCTTTATGAAAGCTAAAACTGTAACTCTGTATCTGAAATCTCAAGTAAATCGATGTCTGAATAAGTTTGTGAGCCTTTACACTTAGTTTCTAACAAGCTTTTCTGTTCTAGAATCTGTAGTCTAAAAGCTTTTAAAACTATAAGGAAAATACTTTATCTGAAAAGTTGTTCATTATTTTATACTAGTAGGGAGGTTCTCTTAACCGACATAAACCATCTGAGGTATCATGGAGTCCGACGTCTTGTCCTCCTGAGAAAGAAACCTCACGTTGGGGAGAGGTGTCATACTTTTGCCAGGGAGTATAACTTGCCCCATGTGATCGATCACAAGCTAAATTTGTCATCCATTTCTAATAGGAATAATCTAAATATGTACCTGCGTTGGCTACGTAGTTCTAGGGAAGTATGATGCGCTAAACCCACACTTCCCGTTCGGTGCTAAATACTACTCCCTTATTATCTATATGATCACTTTGTTGGAAATCCACTTTTAAAAGCTAGATTAAGGGTTTATCTAAAATCAATGATGCATCTGTTTGATATAAACTGTACTCAAATCTGTAGTCTGTTTCTGTAAACAGTAGTAAATTCTGAAAAGTGGATTCCATAGCTAAACTGAGGATCCGAAGACCAAATACTGTTTATATAACTGAAAACTTGCTAATCTTAGGGTGCTTAAAAGCACAAATTCTTGAAATATCAATACTCAAACTAGGGCCTAATAACCCATATATCAATCTCATGATAAAATATATAGCCACCCTAATTTTTGAAGATATGATTGGAGACCATCACTTAAAGGCTCAAGACTTGGTCACCCCGAGGGCACAAAAATATGCAAGGAATACCCATTTTGAGCCTAATATTGAGCATGCCATTCGTCAAGTCAGTGAGTGGAAAATTTCTTGGACCATTGAAGACTCAAGGATTCACGGTTTTGGGCCATCTAAGTCTGTGTCTTATTTAAAGATAAGTTAGTCAGGTAAATATGCTACAACATATCAAATTGAAACTGGAATAAACCAAAAACACTATTTGAATATCAAACTACTGAAATTATGGAAAGTAACAGTAGTCTGACAAGCCTCCAATAATTGAAACTAGAGAGTCACCGGGACAGGCCCCCACTGACTCAAAGTGTCTGAAATGAATACTCAAATAATCTACTAACAAAACTAGAAATAAAAAAAACTAAATCCCCAAACTATAAGGACTTACCAACTGCAGGGATTTAGATGAGGTATTCACAAATCACTCACACTGCCGAGACTGATCACCTGAACCTACATTATAAGACAATGTAGCACATAGACATATATGTGAATTACTACTTTGAGGATGTACTGAGTATATAAGGGTGTATGAAATTAGTAAACAATATCATCTCAGTTTATAATATCATGCATGCTAAATGTAAATGACTCACTTAGGCTTGAGTTATCTGAAATTTGAATATCATAAATCATGAAGAGTAAAACATCAAATGTAAGGTTTGAGAGTCATAACACTTAGTTTTGAAATCTGTATTTTTAGTTCATTCTCAACTCATATAGGCTAAGTGAAAAAAGACCTCACCTTTGTTTATGAAAGCTAAAACTGTAACTGTGTATCTGAAATCTCAAGTAAATCGATGTCTGAATACGTTTGTGAGCCTTTACACTTAGTTTCTAACAAGCTTTTCTGTTCTAGAATCTGTAGTCTAAAAACTTTTAAAACTATAAGGAAAATACTTTATCTAAAAAGTTGTTCATTATTTTATACTAGTAGGGAGGTTCTCTTAACCGACATAAACCATCTGAGGTATCATGGAGTCCGACGTCTTGTCCTCCTGAGAAAGAAACCTCACGTTGGGGAGAGGTCTCATACTCTTGCCAGGGAGTATAACCTGCCCATGTGATTGATCACAAGCTAAATTTGTCATCCATTTTTAATGGGAATAATCTAAATATGTACCTACGTTGGCGACGTAGTTCTAGGAAAGTAGGATGCGCTAAACCCAAACTTCCCGCTCGGTGCTAAATACTACTCCCTTATTATCTATATGATCACTTTGTTGGAAATCCACTTTTAAAAGCTAGATGAAGGGTTCATCTAAAATTAATGATGCATTTGTTTGATATAAACTGTACTCAAATATGTAGTCTGTTTCTGTAAACAGTAGTAAATTCTGAAAAGTGGATTCCATAGCTAAACTAAGGATCCAAAGACCAAATACTGTTTATATAACTGAAAACATGCTAATCTTAGGGTGCTTAAAAGCACAAATTCTTGAAATATCAATACTCAAACTAGGGCCTACTAACCCATATATCAATCTCATGATAAAATATCTCAAAATTCATGCTTGATAACATAAAGATTCATAAATCATCTTAAAATCTAGAAATTTCAGCAATATGCATAATAATATCAACATACTCACGTACTTCATCTTCTAAAATATTGAAAATCTCAAAATCTCATGAATAGCATCATAGGGTATAAACCAAAACTTGAAATTCAGAGGAAAACATACAGAATCATCTATCTTTATAATAAAAATTAAGTTTTGGGCATAAGGACGAAAAGATTGTCCTTGTTGAAACCCCACATACCTTGGATGATGACCTAGATGAGGAAACTTTCTTTTTGAGACTCTATTTGTGTTCTTGAATGAGGGTTCTTGAAGCCATTAATCCAGGGATCTTAATTCTTGAATCAATTTGGAAAAGTAACGGTGAAATCTTGAGTTTTCTTGAACCTTGGGTTGAAACCCTAAGCTTTGTTCTTGAGAGAAATTGAGAGAAAGTGACTATATTTTGGATATAGAAGGGTTGATCTCATGTTTTGGGGCTAATAGCTGGTGGAAAATGATCCTTTTTCCCTTAATGACATGGAGTTGTAATGCAGAAATTGACCCAGCCGGACTGGCCAAGGCACCGCGGTGCTTAGTCCGCCCGACTGGGCTAGGCATTACCTTGGCCATCGCGGTGACCCCCAGGTATCGGACTGGGCGAGGTGCCACGGGCTAATCGCCCCAAGCTACTATTTTTCCACACCAAACATGCCCTTACGCTCGTCTAAAAATTCTAAAACTCTCCCGATATGCACTCTCGACTTGCCCTATTATGAATCAACAAAAAAATCAACTATCGGAGGTCGAGAAGTTCGTCAAATAAATCCTCAAAGTTTGAAGGTCTTGAGAATGACTAAGTACCAACACTTAGCTAAATTTTCTAAGTGTGAGACTTTTCTTGGCATGCTCTAGAGGCTTAGAAAATGAGGAAATTCTATGGGGTCTTATGGTACATAGCTCTGTACCACAAGGACTTATACTAAGGGTTAAACCCTTACTGGCAGGAATTCCCCCATCCCTGGGTTCGATCGGTGCTGAATCTTACTCCCAACTGAATGGACACTGAACTGATCACTAGACTGTACTAGGCTTGACTGAACTATTACTAGTCGTATTAACTAAATTTACCGAGTTCTGTTATTGACTGAGTACTATTGTTCATGACATTACTAGGACTATCCTGTAGCTACTATAGTTCTAAGTAAATAACTAGATTCCAGGTATTAAATACCCCCACAACTCAATAGCATTGAAAGGAAAGCATGGCATGATATTAGAAACATAACAATAGTTGCTTGTTAACAATGCATTTATTTAGACATTTTGTCAAACACTTGAGAAGCATGAACTTATACATAAATGGGAACACATGATAACCTGTCATGGTTTGCACTAGTCAATTCACATAGACATTCCAACAGACACTTTGGGGAGCATGATTGTTTTCGCATAATAATAACCATATAATATCATGGATACTACATTCAACTTGTGAATTCAAGGGTTAATCATGAAAGTCACATAATTCATCTCACATGCTATCTAAATTTTGTTAAACTTGTAATTAATCTTGAAATGAAACCCAGTCATCAATACATACATGATCACAATTAAAATCAAGCATGTAAATCATGAAATCACTAATCTTGTAGTTTGAAAAGGGTTGTTGAACTCCAAGGGTGGAAGAGAACCCAAGGATGAATACCTAACATACCTTGATTGTTAATTTCATGAAGATTGTGGTGAGTTCTTGAGACTTGATGAAACTAGGGCTTGTTCTTGAGAGGGCTTTGTGAAAAAGTGATGTATCTATGTTATTTTGGGTAGAAATTATGTGTTTAGGTCAGTTTTGATGTGAGACAAAAGACCTTATTGCCCTCCAATACATAGAGTCAAAAGCTGAAAATTTCAGGAGCATGATATGGAGCGTATGTCACATGCTCTGGAGCTCCAGAATGGAGCGTGTGACACATGCTCTATCGCATGCTCCTAGGGGTGAACTGGATCATACGTCGCACGCGAATCGTATGCATCTACTATTTTGGATTTCCAAAGACGACTCAATAGAGTTTGAAAATTTCAAAACTCACCCAATATGACCTATTGACATCCCTGATCATGAATCAATTTAAAAATTGACATTCTAAGGTCAGAAAGATCTCAAGTGATGCCATTGAAATATCGAGTCCAAAAATGAGACTAAGTGTCAACACTTCTATGAAATTTTCTAAGTCTAGGACCTCTTTTGGAATACTATATAGGACTGGAGTGACTAGGATTTTTCGGGGTCTTACAACATTCACCTTTTATTCTCCGATAGATGCAAATTGCTTCGTAAATATCCCAATATTAGTTCTCATATGTTCTACCTTTTGAGCCACTATCTCATCTAGGACTATCTGCTCACTAAAAGCACCAATAGCATAAGTATCGATTGACCGGTTCGCCTTTCGACTATGCCACCTTTGGTTGGTTTTAGTAATCCGATCTAAGATTTCCAAAGCTTGGTCCCATCAAAGAGTCATGAAAGCTCCACCTATAATAATATCATCCACAACCTTGGTATTTGGATTCAAGGCTCTATAAAATATCTTAAGCAATTTCCTCTCCAAGATTTTATGGTTTGGAATATTCATCAGCGTCTTCTTGAACCTTAACCATGTCTCATAAAATGACTGCAAATATAATTGTTTGAAATTATAGATATTATCCTTCAACTGAAGTATTCTGGAGGGCAAGAAAAATTGGTCAAAGAACTGTGTCCTCAACTTATTCTATGTGGTAGTGGACCCACGGGGCAGTTTTCATAACTACAACATTTCTTCTCTTACCAAAGAGAATGGGAATAACCTGAGTCAATACTTCTTGATTTACCTCAAGCATATTGTATAAAGTACAAATCCCCACAAAATTCATAAGGTGCATGTTTGAATCATTAGTAGGTAAACCAGCAATCATACCTTTCAAATTCACAACACTCGTCTTAATTAGTTCAACATACCCCAAGTCTTATTCAGGATCATCATAAACTAGCAAGTACTGATAAACGGGTGGTTAACCTCTGTTCTTTCTAAGTATATCTCTGTCGAGTGCTACTCGACAATCTTCCTCTCTATCCCTCTCTTCAACACGTTGGACAAGTGTCAACCTAGAATTTTCATTGGCCATTAATCAGGCAGTGGTTTGCTCTATAATTTCTCAAACACTATGCGTAGGTGGCCGATTTAATGCAGCTGGGTCATCATGAACCCTTTCGTGCCAAGCTCCTTGATCAAACTCTTCTACTCTCTCCATTTTAAGATTCTATCATAAGATCCGTTCAAGCGTAGGATCAAATGAAATCAGGGGATCGCCTTTACTTAGAGTAGTGGGCATACACCAGCGTGTCTCTAAAAATGGTAAAAAATAAAAAATTAACAAACAAAACTAACAACTAAAACAAACTCAATCAATCAATTCGTAATCGTATTCCCCAACAACATCACCAAAATTTGATGTCACATAAATTACACCTATAAGAATGTATAAAGCGGTCACTTGTCAAATATAGAACCCAACCAGGTTAGGGTAGATCCCTGAAGAATAGGTCAGAAATCTATCACAAGCTTTCTGATGTAATTGGAAATTGCAGAAAGTAAAATGGGTATTTTGTGAAAATAAGCATAACAATAACAATGTTGGGAAATTAGAGTTGTTATCAATACGAGACAATCACTAGGATTGTGTTCCCCCTGACTTCATAGCTCTACAGACTGTTCATGCTTGTCAAATTATCTCGTTGCCTTGCATGCATTTTCTAACAAGTTATGTATCACCTAACCATCTCTCTACCTTGGTTTGGGTGAATTTCACTCATATCCTCTCGGTCTCATAGAGTTGCATTACTAACCCTTGTTTTATGATCTTAGATTAACTATCTCCTCCCAGTCTTACGATAATTAGATGAAAGTTGATAACTTCAAATTACTATTGTGATCTCTTTTACCTAATATTTACCACTCTCTCTCTCATGCAAGTATCGAATATGAGCGAATTCCGATTGTTTGCAATCATTAAGAAAGTAATCAAATCAAAAGAAATCCCAATACATAAAAGAATGTCAATCTAGAATAACTTCGCACTAAAGTTGCTTTGTTAATTAGCAGGGTTCCACAACCCTAGTTATGGGGTTTAGCTACTCATGGTTGTAAGAACTAACATAAATTTCATGGATGAAAGCATAATGATGCACTTACGAAGAATAAGAATGAAAATCCAAAATCTCAAATAATTGTAAACCCTAAAAACCAAGAATAATAATTTCAAGATCAATAATGTATCTCAAAACTCAAAAATAATACCAAAAGTGTATATAGTGTGTAAATTGATAATAAAACATCCATAGGATATTAATACATATAAAAGAAAATCTATCCTAAACAGTGTAGGAAAACCAGAGTCGGCATCAACTCACAATTCATGGGTTGAGTCGTACATACAATCAATGAACTGTGCTTTGGCTTGTGGAAACCAGAGTAAAATGTTCAACTTTGCAGAATCTCCAACCTACGAGGTAACCTACGGGTCATAGGTGGTAACTACTCCTAGTAGGTAGGCTCGTGGGAATCAGACTACATCTTCTATCTTCAGAACTCAACCCATGTTACTACTTACGACTCATAGGTAATACCCACGAGTCGTAGGTTGACTCGTGGGTATCCTTCTTAGCAACTCGTCATACCTTTTTCTCATGCTTTGCTTCGAACTCTATTTTCATGCAAAATCAACGTAAACACACATCACATCTAATAAAAATACCTAAGTACTTGCACAATTTCCTTGTTTTAAGCATCAAAAGTTCATTGAAACCATGACACATCAATGATATTTAGAGAAATAAGAAACAAAATAATGTAACTAATACACAATATACAATAGATGGAATGGACATAAAAGCAAAAAAAAAAATACATAGATGAGGCTAATACTATGATGGGCACTGCTCCCAATAAATCAAATAAATTAATGGACACATCTTACAAAAAGAATAATTTATTGAAACAAAATCTAAAAAATATCCACGCACAAAAAAGAATAGATACATTACATATAATAAATCTATTCTTTAATCTATTTATCCGCACCCCCTACAAAATTTAATGATAAAATTAACAATATGTAATATGTGTTATATAGACGAATATACTTGCGCATTTAAAGAATATTATTATAAAGGAGCATATAGTATAGAAGAAAGTAAGGAAATAAGAAAATTATATTTTAATAAATTACCCGAACCATTTAGTTCAAAGATAATAAAAAGTTGGGAAGAAGCAAAAATAGTAGATACGCTAGGAGCTAGAATAAAATTTTTATAACAATGGTATAGAAACTTATGTGAAAAATATAGAGAAGAATTAAAAATGGAAAAAACATTAATAAGAAATTTAGCATGTTGCAAAAATAAAATAGCACCCAAGATAGTATATATGAAATTTCAGAAAACGAAACAGCTACTGAAATAGATGAATCAAATGACTGAAGAAGATATAAAAATAATAACAAAGGAAGAATATTTAAATGATGAAGGAACAGAACAAAAAATAATAATTGACAGTAATATATTTGATGAAATAAAAGGAAAAGAGTTAGATTTAAGTGTAGAAAAAAATTTAAAATACCAACAATAAAAAATATTTTTACTAGGAAAAAAGATGAATATAATGTAGTATGCCAAAAAGAACATGTAATAGACTGCAGATATGCAAAAGGTAAAGCTAGCATACCACTAGTAACAAAAAGAATAATTAATAAAGAAATAAATGATATAAAAAGTAAAGGAGATCCAATAAAATATGTACACCTTGGAGGTACAGAAATATTAATAAAAGCATGTTTTAGAGATGGAATAGATACACCGATAGAATTATATCTAGCAGATGATAGAATTATAAAACCTATAGAAAAAAGCATAATAACTGCCGTAAAAGGAAATTTAATATACCAAAAATTTAAATTTATAATAAGTGCAAATTATTCAATAGCGGTAACAGATAGAAATATAGATAAATCACTAGTATTATATTGGAAGATATCAGGAATAAAATTAACCCCAGGAAGTAAAATATTTACAGCAAGATGCAAAAATTTATATGTATTAACAACAAAACATAAAATAACAGGAAAAAATAAAATTAACAAGATACAAATAGATAGCCCATTCGAACAAATTGTAAAAACAATAGACTATAATGATTATAGCTATAGAGACATAGATATAGAAGAAAATTTAGAAATAGTAAATGATAGAATAAGTACAACAAAAAGAATAGCTAATGAAAAAGCAGAATCATCAAGCTCATCAAAAAGAACAAGTTATGAAACAAATTCAATAAGTAATTTAAATCAATATTATATAACAGGAAAAATAAAAGAAAAAGAATATTTAATACTCTTAAATACAGGACAAGAAGAAAATTATATAGCAAAATATCTAGTAAAGGATGAAGAAATAAAAATTGATAATGATATGTGCCAGGGATACTTTTTCCCTTAAACAACGCCTCGACTCTGGTTACTCCCCGTCACGGCTTCTTGCCTCATTGGTTTCACCCTTAGGATGTCATAGTTCTTAGGGATTTTTCTCCGTTTCCACTTTGCTAATAAACTTCTTAACATATTATTCTTCAAATAATTCTACTATAAAGTAACTAATATGAATTTATTTTATCATATCATGATTGTCGGGAACTATGAATTTAGCTATTCATAATCATAAATAGATATACCTGTTCCGGTAGCTTTGATATTTCTGAAGTTTGTTGCTCCATAGCTTTTTTCATTGAAGTGTATATGTTTAATTAACTGAACAAAATATTTTTTTACGGAATGGAAAGAGTTTTTGGCTTAATGTAAGAAGGCTTGCCTTTTCATTGCCTTCTGCCTTTCTTTTATAAAACGAAAGAATGAATGTTTACATTTGTGTACACGTTTTTTCTAATGTTTATAAAAAATAAATAAAAGTCAAAAAGCCTACATGGCTAAAAAGTTACCTAGGGGTCTAAAAAGTCTTATAAAGACAAACTACATTTAATGTACATTTAATGCTATCTTATCTTTTTTTACGTAAACAATTTAAGACTTATACAAATTCATACAATAAGATTAAATATCTTGATATCTTGTCTTCCGTTTATTTTGTCATATCTGCTGCATCTCCATTATTGCTCCTGATCTTATCTTTTCAGCTGGCGTCCTTATCTTCTTTTATTCTAGCTGAACTGCTGGGACATCATTATCTCCTCCATTGTATTTTGAACATTTATGATCTTGATATTTATGTCCAATTGTCTTGCAATATCTGGTTAATAATTCTTCTGAAATAAATTTTTCTCTGATAGCTCTGGCGATAGATTCCGTTTCTGGTTTAAGCAACGTGAGAATCCATTGCCTAATAGTTTCCATATCTGTTTCTCGTAACTCTTTTGAATTTGAATATATTAGTACATGATTTCTTGAATAGTAGCTCCATATGGGATTTTGGTTGCAGTATGTATTTGCTAGCTCTTGCAAAATTGTAGATAGTCCGATAATCCTTTTGTTTCAATAAAATTTTGGTATCTCAATTCTAGGTATTTCTGGCTGTGGAATAATATCTTGTGGTATAATCATATCTCGTGTCATCCCTATCTTTACAACTTGTATGGGTTTTTTGACTTCATCATATAATATCTCTGCTGGTGCTGTGTAAATTTTTATAAAAAACAAGGTACCTTTGGTTATTCTTTTAAAAGTGATAAATGTTTCATATATCTCTGGTATAGTGGATATCTCATTTCTGTCCATGGTATATACAGTACTAAGTAGTCCATATTCATAGCAAGTTTTAACTAAACTTGGTTTGGTTTTAGGTAAAGCAATTAGTTTATTATATCCGGTCAATCTCTGAGTTATATAGTTTGTATCTGGCTCTTGGATATTTGTAGCTTTGGGGTTGTTATTTAAAAAGGTTTGTATATTGTAGATATTTTCTATGTATGTCCGGGCTGTGTAGTTGTAAGTCTTTTTGTCTTGGTTTAGACTATCTCGGTATGTGGTAATTTGTGGGGGTATAAACATGGGATCTTTCGATGTATTTGGTGTATATGGTTTATCAAATAGCTTGTTTAGGTTCATATTTGCATTTTTTCTAACTCCTTTGCTTGTACCTGCTGAAGTAGATTGATAAACGTTATGGGTTTTATGGAGTGTCCCAACATCTCCTTCTAGCTCTGGAATTTTATTGTCTTCCGATCGACATAGCTCTGCACACTGCTGAGTTAGCTAATTCATAGCTATAGACTTCAGTTTATCTTCACTAGTCTTTAGCTTTAGCTTTTCTATCTCAGTACCCATACTGTCCACTTTCAATGAAAGCGTAGTTAGGGCGTTGATTATTTTTTCAAGAGTATTTTCTTCTATCATTTCAGTCTGTGTAGCTTTGTCTTGATATGTAATCTGCAATAACATTTTTGTTAGTACTGATCACTTCTATTATAAATATAAAATTTAATATGTTTAAAACTAGTCTAATCTATATAATCTATTTGCATATATTCTGTATTATTTATTTTTATTTCTGATATTTATTTATTTTTCGGATTTTTAGGTAATTTACAATCTCTAGCTAAATGTCCTAACTTTCCACAATTATAGCAAGTACATTCTTTTATAGATTTTTTCTTTCTATATGGTCTTTTATTTTTATAATTTTTTACATAATATCTTTTTCTTGGTTTCTTATATTTATATTTTGATTTTTTATATTTCTTATGTCTTTTTCTTTTCTTATAATATCTTTCTTCGCATCCAATTTTCTAAGTTTTCTTCATTAATCATCTCTTGTTTTTCGTTAATTTCTAAGTTTTTTGTACTTGTTAATATTTCCGTATATGTTTCACTATCTTCTGAATCATAATTATCTGTCTCTTCAACATCTATATTATTTATTTCTAATTTTTCTTTAAATTGATTTATCTCGTTTAGTAATTTTTGTTCTCTATCTTTTTCTTCTTTTTCTTTTTGTCTTTGTTCGTACAAATCTTTTAACATTTGTAGTTCTTTTTCTAATTCAACAATTCTACTATTTTTAGTTTCTTCTATTTTTCGTATTTCTTCCGTAGTTTGTTGTTTAATTTTTTCTATTTCCTTTTTTCTATCTATTTCTTCATTTTCTGTCTCTATTCTTACCATTGCTGTTAGTTAACCTGCTGAAAATCAAGTCAAAGCATAACTATCTACTAACTTTCTATCCTAATTTGTGACCTTTATACTCTCCTATCTATTGCACTTGTATAAAAAAGAATCATAATATTTTTAAAACAAATATATTACGGACATGTAACAATATTAGAACTAAATAAATTGCACATATAATGATATGGCATTACGAAAAAAATATTATTCATAAATCGATTTTTTTAACCTTCTACCGTAATCTGTGACCTCCATATACTTCTATCTAATGCACCTGTATAAAAGAGAATCATAATTTTTGAAAACAAATATACTACGGACACGCAATAACATTATAACTAAATTTAATAAAAGTAACAACATAAAAAAATATGAATAAATTAAAAAAATTAACATTCTACCCTAATCGTGACCTTTATACACACCTTTTGACAAGTAAAAAAATTCACGTAGAAACATCCAAATTCGGAGGTTATTTTTGAACTCTAGTTATTAAAAAATAAATAAAAGAGAAATAATTAAGAAGAAGTAAAAATTTAACAGAAGAAACAAAAGAAGAATACTAAACAATGTGAGAGTCTCCCAAATTTACATTTACGTGTGGGGATTACCTTTCTAAAGGTTATTTTTGCTTTTCTTTTACTATATAGTTTAAGAATTCTTTTTCATATAGAAAAGTAAAACCTCCCAACAATAATTTATCATATATTTTGCTCTTGTCATATATTTTAAGACTCTTAAATTCATAAAAATTAATAAAGACGATTTTGTCTATTGCAGAGTCTTTTAATACAGCAACGACAATATACCCAATTTATTCCCACATAGTGAGCTCTGGGGGGAAGGGGGGAAGATGGAGCATAAGCAGACCATACCACTACCTCAGGTAAAGTAAAGAGTCTGTTTCCAATAGACCCCCAGCTCAGGACCGATAACAGTATACTAAACAAAAAACATAAATGCATATAAACTAATACAATATACAAAATAAACTAACACCACTAGTTAATTTGTAGAGCCTTTTAATGAAGGACAAAATGTTTGAATCATATTTCCAAGGTTCTTCACACTTTTAATATATTAGAGATTAGATATTTCTTTATTATTTTTTTCTCTATTTTCATTTATTTTTTCTCAAATCATAATATTCTTTATTTTTATATCACAAGCTAATTTCATATTTTTGATCCTTTTTTATTTTTTTATTTAATTTATTTTTTCAATTGTAATTTTTATTTGATTCTCTCTTCTTTTTTATTTCTATTTTTTTCATTTTGTTCGGCCCATAATGATATCATGTTGCGACCTACCGCATACACAAGTGTACGTGGTCGTACAAGTAATATAATGACTATAAAGACTCAGATGTCAAACCCATAGGGACTACTTGCTTAGCAATTCACTTAATTTAGTTTCCGATAATATTTTAATCAAGTGTTGGAAGATATCAAAGAGTTGGTAAAAGTGTAGTAACTAATAATACGTGAGGAAAGTAATAAAATGTAAAAATCACAAAGTAAGCAAAGATGCAATCAGTACGAGAGGGGATTCTAGGGTTAAGAGACTCTCAACAATAATGTAAACCGTCATCCTTCTTGCCGATTTGGTTAGTTGTTGGGTTGTTGATTCACAGGATTAATAATACGGCTATGGTCTTCCGAATCTCTAATCATCTACCTAAAAGAATATCACAACTACATCATTGAGCGGGGATGAAATAATTTGTTTTAGATGCACTACATTATCTTTCTATAGTTGAACCAAATAAGGCATTGTAAGTATATTCCTATCCTAGATGCGAATTCAAATCTTTCATTATTTAAAAGATAAGAACTTGTTCCTTAAACCCTTTGATCTATCCTAATGATTCTTCCATTGTGTTCACAAAAGAATTAAATATGTATTTCAATGGTGGTCAATCATCAAAATAGTAAGAACAAGGGATTAAGAATAACCCTCTATGATAAACCAATGTTTGACCAATTTTAAGAACAAAGACGTACAATCATGTATTCGACCTCAACCCCAGAACAAGGGAAATTAGCCACTCATGTTAATAATCAACATCCAAGAAATTAAAGTATTCATACCAAAATAAAAGTGAGTGAGTTGATTGGTAAAATAACCCTAAGTTAAAGCTCTCATATATTTTTATCTTTGCCTAGACGTATGCAAAAGATAACCCAAAATATTTTAAGTGTTCTATTTATACTTGGACTAAAATCCATAATTTAACACACCAGTGTGCCGCACCTTTATCACGGGTGCTAAGAAGCGTGGCATGCCACTATAACACAGGCTTGCTAAAATTTGCCATCAACTTTTAAACCACCAACGTGCCACACCCTTATCGTGGAGTCTAAGAAGTGTGGCATGCTCCTATATTAAATTCTTAATTTGCAGCTCATTATGCACTCTTCCTTTTTTGGTCCTTAATCCCATTATATGCAAGCTTGTTCCACTCTCTTTGTTCTTACCATATTGTTCCTAACGCTTTCCATGATCCATAAGCTTGACGTTTATGCCCAAATCACGTTTATTTTTACCAAATTCAAATCCCATAACGCTAATCATATCTATTAGCTTGATAATGAAATTGTAGCTAAAACATTAGACATTTTACAAGACTTAGTTCATGAAATAAGTGCACATAAAGGTCATAACTAGTACTTGGATGTATAAATACGCCCAAGATCACTACCCCATACTTAGAATCTTATTCGCCCTCGAACAAGCCTACATAATTATTTGCAGCACACTAAGGCTTCACATCACTACCTTAGCAAGATACTTTCAATGGGTAAACACTGACTACTCATGACTCATCAATTTTTATCCCAAATCCATATCACAGATTCAAATAACGTAATACTACTTTTAAACTCCCTAACCTCAAGAATGGACCCTATGAAATTGGCAAACTTATTCACATTATTCATCCAAGACTTCATACAAGTTACCTATCCATTGTCAATATGTGACCTCACCACTAGAGAATTACCCATATCCACTCACTAATATACAATATATCATAAGAATGGGTACAACGATCAAATTTAATTCATTCTCCCAACGAATTCATTTATGACATAGGACGAACAATAATCTTGCCCTTTGTGTAATACTCTACTAATGTCAGAATATCAATGCTTAGGATCAAGTAAGGCTTAAAGGGTTGTAATGTAGGCTACAGGATAGGTAGGTGCTATTCTGGGTAGTATAGTGACTATCTTTCCTAAGCTCTTTAATACATCACACTTTATATTCAACCATTCTTCCATCACCCTATTTTTCACCAGTTTTGTATTACCCGATGCTTTGCCATATTTTTCCGCACCATTTTTTAAGCTAGCTTCTGACTTATACGTAGGGGGTGTTAACTTATCGTATTGTATTTTGAATTATTATTCTATTTATTTATATACTCCCTCATGTTAACATATAAATTATTCAACACCAAAAGCTAATTTTTGGGACATTATTTTCACTCTTTTCTTTTTCTCTTGTACACTCTCAAACACTCAATCTTTCAATTAAAGGTCTCAGGATTTTTTGGATCAAATTGGGGCCAACTGAAAGAAAAGGATCAAGCTACTTATAAGGCTACTGAAGAATAGGATTAAGCCTCAATGGGGTTGACTAGGGCAATGCAATAAGGGTAGAAAAAAAGGTACAAAATACGTCTATCAAAGAAATGCCTATATTATCTCCTAAACCAAATACTCTTTATTTTGCTTTGTAAACACACCGATCAAGTTCTAGACATCACTATGAGTATGGAATAAATAGAACTCACACATGGAACATGCTAAATTCAACCAGGATCCCTATAGACTCTTGACTAAAAAATTGAACAAATTCAAAATTAAGACAACATTAGCAGGTCACATAGTTGAGCCTAGGCGTATCAAGAATAGCAATCCACCTTAGTTCAATATGCTTCGATGTTATAGAAATAATTTTTTATGTCACGTAGTGATATGGCCCAAAAAAGTACCCTGTATTATATAACAAAATGAGAGTAATCTCCAACACCCTACACTTAAGATGTAGCACTGTCCCTAGTGAAAAACAAAACAAAAATATATGGTGATGTAAAACTCTTCATCTATGACATCATCAATACTTGGTTTAAAACCCTTATCACCTAAGTTAGGGTCCACATCATCAATATCCTTGAACTAAATTTTTGAATTCTTTAGCCGCCTATCCTCATCAGTCGGGATGCCATCCTCCAATGGCTCAACAAAATTTGAGCCAATCCATAATAAAGTCCTGATATGGTGGCTCAATGAGTAGTCATGATCTGATGTGCTATAAATTTATAGCATTTTTGATGCTTAAAACTATGAAAATATGCATGATTCTTAGTTTTTTTTGTTATATATAATGTGTTTTGGGTATGTTTTGCAGAAAATTATGTTGTGGATGCTAAATTTAAGAAAAATATGAAAAATGATGTTTTTGACTACTTAATACGACATTCTTCGGCATATGTGGCACTTATCGGGTGTAGGTGACCTAAGTACATACCATAAGTCAAAGTCCAAAGGATTAAAAGCAAGAACAAAGAAGTGTTCGTGGTCACTGTCAGCTTTAACAGTGCTTTAGTAATTTAGCCATAAATTTTTACCCCGAAATTGAATTAAGGCGAAATTGGTATAGTTGGAAAGAAATTCAATTATCTATCTGATTATGGGGACTTTGCACTTGCTTAGACTACTAATGGTCTACAAGTGGCACTTGTGGTCCATATATGGCTAAAGTAAGTGACAGAATTCAAGATCCAGTGAATGCAAAGCTACAAAAAAATTTTTTGGCACTTACTTGGGTCCACTTGCAGACCGTAAGTACTACTTACTGTGGTAGGTGGCCCAACTAAGTTGTCACCGGACTCAACTTATCAAAATTGTTCAAAAATCATTTCCTAGGGTTTCCATGTAATCTAAAAATACACTCCTATGATGTTTTTAAGTGTTATTATGTACGATTAGTTAGGTTTTGCTATTTTATTTAGGGTTTGATTTCTAGGGTTTCTTGTAATCTATAAATACCCTTTAGGGTTTGTTTAGTTTATTCATTCATTCACATATTGAGGGTGTTCTAGCATAACCCCTTTGGGGCTAAGTCACAATATCTTTTGATTCCAAGATTGAATTGTGATCTTAGGATCCTATTGTTCTTGGTTTGTTATTCAATGTAAGAATTTGGGATCTATTCTTTCATTTTCATGAGATTGATTTTGTAATTTTGTCTGTAGATTTCATTATTGATCTCATACCTATGAGCGACTAGTTCCCTTATCTAGGGTTGTGCGAACCCTGATGGATTAGCAAAGTAGAGAGAGTGCCAAGTCATTCTAGATAAAGATTCTTGCATGTATTATAGTATCTTCATTTTGATAGTTGTCTTAGTGGTTGCAAATATTAGGACCCCACCTAGGATGAGGGTTAGTAAGGCAAAACCTTGAGACGCAAAAGCTTTATAGTTTTAAAGTTCCCAAGTCTTTGAGTCTCAAGTCCAAAGGTTCCCAAAAGTTCTACAAATCCTTACGTTTTAAAAGAAGTACCTTATTATTTAAGATCTCATCTAGTTTCAAGATTTGAGAACAAAAAGAAGAAGATACATATTTTAAAGTATGATGACTCATGAGGTTTATACTACATGTTCTTTATTTATGATTTATGAGACTTAGATTTCAGTTTTACTCAAGCTATATGAGTAATTTATATTAGCATGCATGGTTTTATAAAGATTGATGATATTATTTATTTAATTGCATACACCCCCATATGCTCAGTACATCCTCAAAGTACTGATCCACATATATGTCTGTGTGTTACATTGTCTCATAATGTAGGTTCAGGTTCTCAGTCTCAGCATCGATAGTGATCTCTGAGTACCTTTATCTACATTCTATAGTTGGTGAGTCCTCATGGGTGGAGGACTTAGTTTTTAGACTTATATTTATGATATCAATCAATTTTATTTTCAGTTCAGTTTGAGTCAGTTGGGGGTCTATCCTAATTACTCTCTAGTTCTTGAGTAGTAGAGGCTTTGTCAGACTAGACTATTAGTTGAGGTTTAGAATTTTCCATATTGTTTTACTATTCAGGTAGTATTTCTTCATATTTCAATTAGACATGATATGAAAGATTCTATTAATTTTGATCTAATTATCTTAAAGTAAGCTTCTAGACTTAATAGCAGGCTCAAAGGGTTAGCTTGGGGCTACTCTGTAGCCTTAAGCACCGTATGACACTTCGGGATGAGATTTTGGGGCATTACAAACTTGGTATCAGAGCCTAAGGTTTAAATATTCCTATGGAGTCTGACAAGCCACGTTACATAGAGTCTTGATCATTGGTATATAGCACACCACATATATGAGAAAGAGGCTACAAGACATTTTAGAAAAAGTCATATCTTCCGTTCATAACTCTTCGTGCTTACAGTTATCTCTCTCTGCTATTAATTCGTGATCTTTTATTACCATTGAAAATGCCTCATCGTCGAGCCCACAGAAAAAAAATCAGCCACCTCAGGCTGCAGACCCTTTGAATGAGAATGTGTCTCATGCTAAACTTTAAGCTACCTTTCAGGCGTTAGCCCAAGCTGTTACCGCTAATGTTCAAGCCGATAACTAGGCTGCAGTTCTGTATCAACAAGTAGGTGATTTAGCCATAGCTAGGATTCATGATTTCATGAGGATAAATCTGCCAGAGTTTTATGGGTGGAAGGAAGGTGAGGACCCACAGTTGTATCTAGATAAGGTAAAGAAGATCACCCAAGTTATACATGTTAGTAAATAAGAGAGCATAAAGTTAGCATCTTATAGGCTAAAAGATATTATGTATGATTGGGTTATGATGTGGAGAAAGAGTAGAGGGGAGAATACTGCTTCTATGACTTGGCAGGTGTTCTAGGATGCATTCTTGGACAAGTTCTTTCTACTTGAGATGAGGGAAGTGAAGATAGAAGAATTCATAAACCCGAGATAGGGCTCCATGATAGTAAATGAGCATTGCCTCAAGTTCAACTAGTTAGCTAAGTATTCCCCTGAATTGGTTGCTGACCCCAGGACCATTATGAGTAAGTTCATGTTTGGTGTGTCTAGATTTATTCTTAAGAACTGTAGAACAGCAATGCTCAATAGAGACATGGATCTTACTAGATTGATACATGCTCAATAAATAAAGGTAGATAAAATAAAGGAAAGAGATAGAGTGAGAGAGAATAAGAGGGCTAGATCAGAATAGTTTGAGTATGGTCAGACTAGATACCATGGAGGGAACTGTCCATGGTTTTAGAATCGTTCATCTATGCCAGCGTCTTCATCAGCTAGTGCTCCCATACCCAGACCCAGATAGGAGCAGGGGAATAAGCCTTCTATGTACCAATATCAGAACTGTGTAAGTGGTAGGCCCAGTTATCCTGTGTATGCTAAGTGTGGTAGAACCCATCCTGGTGAGTGCTTGGATAAGAAAAAGGGGTTTTTTGGTTGTGGCAAATTGGGCCACAATCTTAGAGAGTGTCTATGCTAGGCAGGAGAATCGAGATGTTCGTCCTCAGACTCGGGCTATTAGTGCGCCATCTTCTATGGGTCATCCAGCCCCTCCTCAGGGTGTATCATCTAGCACCGCTGGTGGGCAGTGCCAAAACAGGTTCTACACCTTACCATCTCATTAGAATTAGGAAGATTCGCCAGATATTGTTACTAGTGTGCTCCATGTCTTTCACTTTGATATTTATGTGTTGATAGACCCAGGGTCAATTTTCTCTTATATGACCCTGTTAGTTGCTATGAAATTTGATAGGATTCCTAAAAAGATCCCCGAGCATTTCTTGGTGTCTACTCCAATAGGTGAGTCAGTTGTTGCTAAGAAAATTTACAAAAAGTGTCCTTTTACTATTTTTTAAAGAGTCATCTTCGCAGACTTGATAGAGTTAGACATCGTTGATTTTGATATTATTCTGGGTATGGATTGGCTTTATTTCTGTTATGCATCTATAGACTCCGTGTAGTTAAGTTTCAGTTTCCAGATGAGCCAGTTTTTTGAGTGGTTTGGAAATTTCGTATCCCCTAAGAGTCACTTCATATATTATCTTAAAGCTAGAAATTTGATATCCAAAGGTTGCATCTATCATTTAGTTCGAGTTAAAGACATTAAGTCTGAGACTCCGATTATCCAATCAGTTAATACAGTTAATAAGTTTCCTGACTTTTTCTAGAAGATCTCCCAGGGGTACCTCCCGATAGAGAGATAGAATTTGGGATTGACCTTCTTCCCGATACACTGCCTATATCTATTACTCCATATCATATGGCACCTGTAGAGCTTAAGGAGTTGAAAGAGAAACTTAAAGATCTTTTAGATAAAGATTTCATAAGGCCTATTATTTCTCCATAGGTCGCACCTGTCTTGTTCGTGCAAAAAAAGATGGTTCCTTGCATATGTGCATTGACTATAGTCACTGTCAAGAACAAGTACCCTCTTCCTAGAATTGATTACCTGTTTGTCTAATTGCAAGGTGTGAGTTGTTTCTCAAAAATAGACCTTATATTCGACTATCATCAACTTAAAGTAAGGGAGTGTGATATTCCAAAAATAGTTTTCCAAACTCGCTATGGTCATTTTGAATTTCCAGTCATGTCTTTCGAGCTAACCAATGCCCCATCAGCTTTCATGGACCTCATGAAATGATTGTTCAAACAGTATCTTTATATGTTTGTCATAGTATTTATAAATAATATTCTTGCGTACTCCCATAGTGAGGATGACCATGTAGATCATCTTAGAATTGTTCTGCAAACTCTTCGGGATCATCAATTATTCACTAAATTTAGCAAGTGTGAATTTTGTCTAAGGTCAGTAGCCTTTTTAGGTCATATTATTTCTACCGAAGGCATTAGAGTTGATCCCCAAAGACAAAAGTTGTAAAGAATTGGCCTAGACCTTTCTCTCCATTAGACATTAGGAGTTTCTTAGATCTAGCTGATTACTACCATTATTTTGTTGAAGGTTTCTCATCACTTGCATCTTCCATGACCTGATTGACCCAAAAGAAAGTTAAGTTCTTATGATCAGATTCTTGTGAGAAGAGTTTTCAGGAGTTGAAGACTCGACTCACTTCAGCACTAGTGTTAGATTTGCCTAATGGTACGGATGGTTTTATGGTGTATTACGATACCTCTAGAGTTGGTTTGGGTTGTGTGTTGAGGCAGAGAGGTAAGGTTATAACCTATGCTTCTAGACAGTTGAAACCTCATGAAAAGAATTACCCAACCTACGATTTGGAACTAGATGTTGTTTTATTTGCTCTGAAAATCTGGAGGCCTTATTTGTACATGTTCATGTTGATGTGTTAACGGAGAATAAGAGCTTGTAGTATGTATTTACTCAGAGGGAGTTAAATATTTGTCAGAAGAGACGGTTATAGTTGCTAAAATATTATGATATGAGTGTGTTGTATCATTCGGGCAAGGCCAATATAGTAGCAGATACCCTTAACAGGTTGTCTATGGGTAGTGTTGCTCATGTAGAGAAGTATAAGAAGGAGTTAGCTCATGAAGGTCATCATTTGGCCAGGTTGGGTGTTAGGTTGCTTTATTCAGCTGAAGGTAATATTGGGTTCAGAGTAGTTTCGAATTCTCTTTAGTTTTGAAAGTGAAGGAGAAGCAAGACCTGGATTCTAGTTTGGTCAAACTGAAGGAGTCAGTTAAATATCAAAAGGTAGAGGTTTTCTCCCAAGGGGGAGATGGTGTGTTGAGGTTTCAGGGTAGATTATATGTTCCTTGTGTTGGTGATTTAAGGCCGAGAATTATGGCTGAAGTACATGGCACGCGATATTCCATTCATCCTGAGGTTTCCAAGATATACCGCGATTTGTGGGAAATCTATTGGTGGAATGGTATGAAGAAAGATATAGAAGAGTTCGTGGGAAAGTCTGCAACTTGTCAATAGGTTAAGGTAGAACACCAAAGACCTGGTGGTAAGCTGCCAGAGTTTGGTATCCCCACTTAGAAGTGAGAAGAGGTGAATATGGATTTTATGACTAGTTTACCTCTTTCGCTTTGCCATCATGATTCGATTTGGGTTGTAATAGACAGATTGACTAAGTCAGCATATTTTTTGCCAGTACATACATCTTATGCAGTCGAGGATTATGATAAGTTATATCTTCAAGAGTTAGTCAGACTGCATGGAGTTCCCTTGTCTATCATCTTAGATAGGGGTACTCGGTTCACTTCTCAGTTTTGGAGAGCTTTTCAAAAGGGTCTTGGTACCCAGTTTTATTTAAGTTTGGCTTTTCATTCGCAGATTGATGGTCAGTCTAAGAGGACCATCCAAACTCTGGAAAATATATTGAGGGCGTGTGCTCTTGATTTCAAGGGTAGTTGGGATGAGAATTTTCCATTGATTGAGTTTGCGTACAACAATAGTTATCACTCTAACATTTGGATGGCCCTGTTTGAGGCCTTGTATGGGAGGAGATGTAGATCACCTATAGGTTGGTTTGAAATGGGTGAAGCATCTTTATTGGGCCTGATGCAGTGTTTGAGGCTATGGAGAAAGTTAAGTTGATTAGAAAAAGGTTGAAGACAACACATAGTCGTCAGAAATCATATGCAGATATGAGAAGAAAGGACCTTGAATTTGAAGTTAATGACTTGGTATATCTGAAGATTTCACCCATGAGAAAGGTGAAGAGGTTTGGCAAAAAGGGAAAGCTTAGTCCTCGTTATGTTGGCCCTTATAGAGTTCTAAGCCGTGTTGGGAAAGTAGCCTATGAGATTGAGTTGTCTGCAAAGTTGTCAGCTGTTCATCCTGTTTTTTATGTCTCCATGCTTAAGAAGTGTATTGGTGATTCTGTTGTTGTAGATCCTTCGGAGAGTCCAAATGTTCAGAACAGTCTTTTATATGATGAGATTCCGGTTGAGATCCTAGATTACCAAATCAGTAGGCTGAGGAACAAAGAATTTCCCTTGGATAAAGTTTTTTGGTGGAACCAGTCAGTTGAGGGCGCTACTTGGAAAGCAAAAGCAGACATGGGAGCCAAGTACCCGCACCTCTTCTCTGCAAATTCAGATCTAGGCGAAGGTATTATTTTTCCTTAATTCAGCCCTTTTTATAAAAGATTCAGCTATATAGCTGTCCGTATTATAAGTTTTTACACTCATGAAAGTACCCAAAAGTTTAGAAGAATGTAGAGTTAGTTTGATAATTTATTTCAGCTGTGCACTCTCAGTTTTATTTTGTATTCGTAGCCTAACTTGTGATATTTGAGGACGAATGTTTCCAAAGGGGAGATATTGTAAGACCCCATAAGTTTTCCTAGTCGTTAAAGCCTTTGAAGCATGTCAAGAGGAGCTTCACACTTAAAAAATTTGACAAAGTGTAAAGACTTAGTCATTTTTCAAGCCTTCAAACTTTGAAGAATTATTTCACGACTTTCACGGCCTCTGTTTGTTGATTTTTTTGTTGACACACGATGGGGAAAGTCAAGAGTATATCTTAGGTGAGTTTCAGAATTTTTAGACGAGCCTAAAGGTATGTTTGGGGTTACAAAATAGTGAGCCGGGGCGATTAGCCCGCGACGCCCTGCTGATCACCTCACTTGGGAAGGGCAAAGCGATAGGCAAGGCAACAACCTGCTTAGCCCATCGGGTTATCCCACATGGCGCCTTGCCAATCGTGGTAGGCCATTTTGTAGCTTTTACCCCAACTCATTAAAGGCAAGAAGGGTATTTTCTATCCTCTTTTTGGCTTTAACATGGGATTTAATCCCCAAATCACCAAAATACATGATATTTCTCATAAATTACCCAAGAACAAGGTCTAGGGTTTCAACCTAAAATCTAAGAGAACTCAAAATTTAACCATCACTTTTCGAAATTTATTCAAGAATTGGAATCCCCGAATCGAGAGATTCAAGAATCACCCATCAATAGTATGAATAGCATTCCAAACGCAAGAGTTCATTCAAAGTCTGTAATCTAAGGTATTTGGGGTTTGAACAAGAACAATCCTTTCGTTCTTATGCCCAAACTTTTGGTTTTAGTTAAAGAATTTCGTATTTTCAAGTCAAGTTTATGTTTAATTTACTTTATTTCAAGTTTATGGATTCATAAGTTGTTCAATTCTTGAAATGTGAATTTATCCCTACCTATCATTATTTGAATTGAGGTTTTATCCCATGAATTACATGTTCCTAATATGAATTGCCACTCCTCAAGTGTTTCTAAGGTAGTTGTCAAGAATCAAACTTTATTTTGAAAACATGATCATTTGAGTCTACATGTATTTACACGCTCTAGAATCCATGAGTGAACTATGAGATTTGGTAAAGTATTTTGATACTATTATTGCAAGCTTAAAGTTTATTATGAATTGACATAATTCTATATTATAGGTTGTAAGCAATGAGTTTTAGTCTTGGTATTCAAAAAAGATGATCTTTAAGCAAGTTTTGATATTTAAGACCTAAGCCAAGAAAGGAGTCCACATCTTTTTGATTTAAGTTAAAAAATAAGCATAATTGGCTTCCATTACACATTCTTGTATTGTTTAAGATGGATTTTCCTAAAAGTTCTGAGACTAAGTCTAGGAGTAGTATTTAGCACCGAGTTTAGTATGATTCCAAGGTCTCATGCCCCAAAACTACGAGCCACCATAGGATTATGATATAACCCTAGTGGGTTAAGATAGTGATCACTAAAGTTAAGGTTCTATTTTGATGGCAAGGGTAGAATAGCTCTCCCCAACGTGGGCAAGACGTTGGACTCCATTTCAGCTCACATAGTTTATGTTGGTTAGAAGAAACTCCCACAATCTCCCAAGGTCCTAAGTATCTAGAGTCTCCAAGTTCCCCAAAAGCTTTATAGTTTTAAAGTTCCCAAGTCTTTGAGTCTCAAGTCCAAAGGTTCCCTAAAGTGCTATAAATCCTTAAGTTTTAAAAGAAGTCCCTTATTTTTCATGAGATTAAAGTATATGTCCTGAAAGTTATTATTTAAGATTTCATCTAGTTTTAAGATTTGAAAACAACAAGAAGAAGATACAGATTTTAGAGTAAAGTATGATAACTCATGAGGTTTATACTACATGTTCTTTATTTATGAGACTTAGATTTCAGTTTTGCTCAAGCTATGTGAGTCATTTGTACTAGCATGCATGGTTTTATAAAGATTGATGATATTATTTATTTAATTGCATACAACCCCATATTCTCAGTACATCCTTAAAGTACTGCTCCACATATACGTCTGTGTGCTACATTATCTCATAATGTAGGTTTAGGTGCTCAGTATTAGCAGCGATAGTGATCTCTGAGTACCTTTGTCTACATTACATAGTTGGTGAGTCCTCATGGTTCGAGGACTTAGTTTTCAGACTTACAGTTATGATATTAGTTGATTTTGTTTTCAGTTCAGTTCGAGTCAATTGGGGGTCTGTCCCAATGACTCTCTAGTTCTTGAGTAGTAGAGGCTTTGTTAGACTAGACTATCAGTTGAGGTTTAGACTTTTTTGTATTGGTTTGCTATTCAGATAGTATTTCTTTGTATTTCTGTTAGACATGATATGACAGATTCTATTGATTTTGATCTAGTTATCTTGCAGTAAGCTTCTAGACTTAATAGCAGGCTCAAATGGTTTTCTTGGGACTACTTGTAGCCTTAAGCACTGTGTGATGCTTCAGGATGAGATTTCTTGGTGTTACAAGTCAGATCTTAATCGAGCCATCCGAGCTTGAAGAAGAGTGCAATGAGGAGGAAACATATATCTATATTCTTAAATTTAATAAGCTAGAATTAAAGAATTACACTCCTCATATAAGGGCTAAGAATTACCATATGCCATATCTATATCTTGGGTCCTTTATTTTCATACCACCACCCCTTGAGCATAATAAAAATCTAGAAAAGCAATTAGGGGTGTAATACTTACGTTCAAAGTGGAAAGAGAAAACTGGAGGCCAGCTATTAGTCTACATGATGAAGTCTGAGTTATCAAGGTACCTATGGGATTGTTGGGGAAGTCTGAGTACCCAAGCAAGCCCCGTCATGCGGTGATGTGAAATCAGGTGCTTCTTGGGAGAAAATCCAAGGTATTTTGTTATTTGTATTTGTATTTGTGTGATTGACATCGGATCTCCGCACATATGGTTCCACAGGTATGTTTCTAACTCTCTTATTTTGTAGCGGTTTGATGCATTGGGGACAATATATGATTTTAAGTTGAAGGTGGGGCTGCTTGTGATTCTTGATATCCTCTTAGGGTTTTTATTTCTATGCCTCTTTTCCTCAGAGTCTTGTTCCTAGTAGAGCTGACATGTTTAGGCATACTGTGTTTTATTTTGTGATGTTTTCTATTTAAGTAGGAGAAAAATGAGTATCGAGGGATGTTGACATGTTTTTGATTTTTGACAAAGATGATTCCCCGTTGGAATATGTGCATGTATATATGTGTGACTATTGTGAATCTTGTTTTGGCATGAGGATTAGGGAATGATAATCTTTGCAAACAATTGCATGAACCGAATAGGTAATAGCTTATGATGCAGTCCTATGCCAATGTGTGTGTGAGATATTACTTAGTTCCCTTTGTGTGTTAAATTCATAACTTGCTTGGTAAGTCTTGCCTAAGTTATAGGATAGTTGGTTAGGAAAGAATCATGGGCCATTTTGATTTTAGTCCACTTTTAGCCTAAATGACCTTCCATGTCGAAATTAGTATCCCTTGATCCCTATTTTTGAGCTGGTATAGCCTTTTTTTATTTTTACCTTTCACCTCCCTATTTGTATTTCTATGAACCTATTTTAGCCTTGTCCTCCTTGGTCATTATGCACCTCAACTTAGGCAAATCACCTAAGTTGAGGATTGATATCATAAGGGTGTGTACTGTAAAGTGGGTATGAAGAAGGGTAAAGTAAGAGAAAAGATAGTAAGGCTGGGTGTGGTAGAAAAAGAAAAAGAATGAATAAAAGAAACCACACCCAACCTGAATGTGCAATAAAGAATCAAATGGGAGAAACAAAAATAAATTGGGTAAAGTGTGGTCCCCAAAGTTAGTGTAGTGACAGGAGGCTTTGTCACTTGATATCCATATATTCCATACCAACCCCTGTAGCCTACATTACAAGCTGAAGAAAATTCTATAGTGATCCGAGCATGAGTGTCTCTTGACTATTCCTACATTGACATGCATTATTCCATATGAGTGAGTGAGACTTCTTTGTTGTGAGGGCACATGGGTTTGTATTTGTAGCTCTTACTTGTTTGGCTAGTGTAATTTGTATATATGCATGGTTGTCTGTTGCTAACGTTGCTTCCATAACTTGGTTCCTTTATGTCACATTATTGTGCTTCATTGATACACATAGTTAGTTTTAAAGTGATTAAACTTGGAGGTGGTAATGTGTTTTAAGCTAAAATTGATGATATAGGAATCTTAGGTTTATTTTAGCTAAGCATCGTCGTAACATGCAACATTCTAACTTGGGGGTGTTGATGTGCTATAAATTTATAGCATTTTTGATGCTTAAAACTATGAAAATATGCATGATTCTTAGGTTGTTTTGTTAGATATGATGTGTTTTGGATATGTTTTGCAGGAAATTAGGTTTTGGAAGCTAAATTCAAGAAAAAGATGAAAAATGAAGTTTTTGGCTACTTACTTGGGCATTTTTGGGTGTATGTGGTACTTCTCGGGCATAGGTGGCTGCATCATAAGTCAAAATCTAGAGGCTCAGAAGTAGGAAGAAAGAAGTGGTGTGGTCACTAGCACTTCTGACAATGCTTCAGTAATTTGGCCATAACGTTTCACCCCGTTATTGAATTAAGAAAAAATTGATATCGTTTGAAAGAAAATTCAATTATCTATCTAATTGTGGGGACTTTGAACTTTCTTAGTCTACTGACGGTCTACAAGTGGCACTTGTGGTCCGTATGTGGCTAAAGTAAGTGTCAGAATTCAAGATCCAGAGAGTGTAAAGCTGCAGGAAAATTTTTCGTCATTTACCTGGGTCCACTTGTGGACCATAAGTAGTACTTACTGGCCTTAAGTGGTCATCGACCTTAAATTTTCCAGATCATTCTGAAATCATTTCCTAGGGTTTTCCTTTAACCTAAATACACTCCTATGATGTTTTTAAGTCTTATTATGTAGGGTTAGTTAGGTTTTCCTATTTTGTTTAGGATTTGATTTCTAGGGTTTCTTATAATCTATAAATACCCTATAGGCTTTCTTTAGTTTATTCATTCATTCACATATTGAGGGTGTTCTAGCATAACCCCTTTGGGGCTAAGTCAAAAATATTTTTTGATTCCAAGATTGACTTGTGATCTTGGAATCTTATTATTCTTGGTATGTTATTCAATCTAAGACTTTGGGATTTATTCTTCATTATTGTGAGATTGATTTTGTAATTTTGTCTGTGGATTCCATGATTGATCTCATAAATATGAACGGATAATTCCCTTAGCTAGGGTTGTGTGAACTCTTGTGGATTAGAGAAGTAGAGGAAGTGCCAAGTCATTCTAGAAAAAGATTTTTGCATGTATTATATTATCTTCATTTTGATAGTTGTCATAGCGGTTACAAACGTTAGGAGTTAGAACATCTCCTTTTACTATTTCAGCACATCTCCCTATTTACTTTTCTATTCTGCCTGGTGATTTCAATAAGTTTCAGAAGGATTTCTAAACTATTCCTCGTGGGATCGACCCCAACTTAGTTGGGTTACTATATTTGACAACGACTACTTTATCCTTCTAAGGAAGGGTAGTTTAGGATTTATGAAGATCCACCCTGCGTATATCCTCTCTAGTGGCTTCTCTAACTCCCATTCGCAACTATAGCATATGTAGCCCATACATGCGAGATGGGATCTCATCATCCTGAGCATGGTGCTTGGGTAGTGTGATCATTGGGACATGAGAAATGTCAAGACCTTGCATTTGGGTCACATCCACCGAATGCATGTCCAGCAGAGGTATGTAGTCCAGGACCTTTTTCTCAACACTATGGACTCTCAAAAATTGAGTTAGAAGCCCTCTAAAGCCATACATGTGTCCCTGATAATAGCGAGCCTTCTTCATTGCTGATATAATTATTGTGCCTATATTGGTCTCAAATCCATCCTACATCAATGCATAAATAAGGTAAACCGATCTCGGGTGACCTTTGTCATATGCTTTCCAGGAATGATACAATGATAAATAATCTCCAGCCACATTTTAGCTTTTCTATTAATTTGAGCATAGTGAAATATCAAATGATAACCTCCTTCTCAGTGGAAAATTCACCTAGCCGTCGACCTATTACCGCATAATAAGTGCTTGATATAGGCATAATGTGGAGTGATGTTTAGCTGTCTCAGCTGAAGTGGGTCATCCTCGAGAATACCTAACAAAGCATTCATATCATGGGCATCAAAGTGATCTACCTACCCTCAATCTTATCCTCTGATCCGGCTTCCTTGTTTCCCAATTTGCATAAAATTCCTTGATTAAGTGCTAATACACTCTGTGGGCTGCTAAAAAATAAATGTCATCCTAAACTCCTCTATCCTTTGAACCATGATCGATAACTCTCTCCTCAAACTGTCCCGGTCAATGAACTCATCAGGGGTATATGTAGACTTTATGTGCTTTCTATAGCATTTTTTCCTACTTCTTCAACCCACCTAGACCCATACCTACGAGTCTGACCTTGTGGGAAAATCGGGGCTCTGGGCACACGAGCATCAACCCAAACTCTCTTTTTTGGTGCCTCTGTAGGACCAATAATATTTTTCCCTTTTTGTGCTCTGCCTGACATAGTGCCTACCAAACACCACATGATAAAGCCAAGCCAAAACAAATCATACATAGCTAGCTGAAACCAAGTGTAAAAGGATTTAGGGGCAACCCCATATTTAGTTACTAACATAGGTGTATGCAATTATAACTAGGGTGCTTAGACTTCCCAGCTTTACTATATAACAACATGTTCAAAATACCTATGCAAACAACCAACCAGTTTGGGAGTCAAGCTATTGACCACAAGATCTTAACTTAAGGTTACACTGCTTTACTTAGACTTCAAGAGAATACCTCACTTTTCACATTAATATATTCACACAATTATAGCATATCAAAACATTACTTCCCTCAAGTGCTACACTTAACAAGGTTTTCTCTTCAGTTTAAACACATGTGCCAACATAACTCATAAAGTACATACTTGCAGCCACCATTCTTAAACAGTGGATTACTACCACCATAAATGCTTTACGAACTTGAAGTAATATTGTGCACTGCTACTCATGAGTCAGAATAGTGTATGCACTACCCTATCATAACGGTTACTCATGTCTGTTTCTAGATTTCACATTTTAATTCAACAGTAATGCCAACACATGCAACCTTCCACACATCAACAACAAATATATAATCTTACCATAATTTATCATTTGGCACCTATGAAATTTTACATATGCTCTCTCAAGTTCCATAGGGACAACAAATTTGAATGCACATAAAGTCACCCATTTATGTGAAAATTACACTCCCAGAAACAACTTTACATGCATATACATTGTCCATTCTCGAATGGTTTGCGCTAGGCATACCCATAAGAGAAATAGCTCAATCATGACAAAGTTATGGAACTCATGATACATCCTCCAAATCACAATACAAAAACACCCTCTGAATGCACAACATGTTAGAATAATTTACAAATTAACTTGCATAATATTGCACACATAACACCCAACAAGAATAATTCAACCCTACACAACAAGATTTGAGTCAGAGAGAAAGAGAAAAGGATGAGACACTTACCTTGTTCTAATTTGTGAAGACAAAAGGAGGAAACTTTAGGGAGTATTAGCAACGTAGTACGCTTTAATTTTTTAGCAGGATGTATTGGAGTGGCACGTTAGGTATTTTTAATTGAGAGAAATTTAGGGATTTTGGGGTCTTAGAAAGGGGGAATCGGGTTTTAAAAAAGGAGTAGAATCGGGTTAGACACAATTATTTAATTAAAAATGGCCCGAAATAACCCCTTCGTGTCATACCCTTATCACGGAGACATACTAGAACGAGTATGGAAAATTTCCTCCTTGGCACGCCACACCCTTATCTTGGAGGATACGGAGCGTGGCACGCTCTTATTATGGAGCTCCACTAGAAAGTTCCCTTGGGGGAACTTTGGTTTCCCTAATACTTGCCTTTATTTTTCTTCGTTCCTAGGGGCATTTTCATACCTGTTAGCTTCCTGAAAGCATATTTTCACTCAATTTATTTCTCCCCCCATGTCAAGATATCCCTCAATCCTGCAAATCTCATGAAAAACAACAAAACAATTTAAAACGGGTGGGTTGCCTACCACCTAGTGCCTTAGTTTTGATCATGGATCGACACATCTTTTTGTATTTTTGATTTTTCTCATATTTTCAAATAAAATGAAAATATACGATTCCATTACATTTATTGGTTGCCTCCCGCATAGCGCCTAATTTAATGTCGCCGCACGATTAAGATCAACATCCCTTATCCGTAGATATGATAGACACCATTTGTCTTTCCTCATGATCCGCCCAATAATGATTCACCCTCTATTCGTTCACTAGAAATATAACACTCTTGTCTTCTTGCCAAAGTTCAACCACCCAACAAAAGTTTCATCCTTGAGATAAATAACAAAACTCTCTATCCGGGCTCAAAGACTTGGATCAGGATATACTTATCATGCCATCTCTTGGTCTTTTTCTTGTACAATTTTGCATTCTCGTAAGCATGTAAGTGGAACTCATCAAGATCAAGAAACTAAAACATCCTCTTTTGCCCTAAAATCTCTATGTCACGATTTAATTTCTTCACTACCAAATAAGCTTGATGCTCAAGCTCTACGGGCAAGTGACACGCTTTCCTATATACTAATCGATACGAGGAGGTCCCAATACGTTTTTGTAAGCTATCCTATACACCCATAGTGCATCATCTAGTTTCATCGACTATTCTTTGTGCTAACCATTTACCATTTTATGAAGAAACTATTTAAATTTCACAGTTAGATTCCTCCACTTGGATACTCATTTGTGGATGATATGTTGTAGCTACCTTATATCTAACCTTATATTTTGCTAGCAGGTTCTTGAACCAATGGTTCATAAAATAAGATTCACCATCACTAAAGATTGAACTAGGAGTGCCAAAATATGAATATATTCTTCTTGACAAACGTCACACCACTTTTCATTGTTATCAGGGAGAGGTGCTGTCTCTACCCACTTGGACACATAATCTACAACAACCAAAATATACAGATTACCAGATGAGGGAGAAAATAGGAACACCGCAAGTATATTATTTAGTGGCATTTCATGGTGTCTTGAGATAGTGCCCATTCTCTGACATTGGTCACACTTTTTCACAAAAGCAAAGGAATCTTTGAATAGTGTAGGTAAAAAAAAACCCAATTGTAATACCTTGTGTACTGTTTGTTCAACTCTATGGTGACCTCCCTAAGGTGATGAATAGTAGCTCTTAAAAACATGTTTGGATTGAGCTTCTGGAATGCATCTTTAAACTAATCGATCAATGCCTTGCTTGAACAAATAAGGCTCATCCTACTTATATGAGCGTGAATCATGATACAATTGTTTATTTTGCTGACTGGTGGCATCAAGAGGGTACACACCACTTACCAATAATTTCATTATATCAACATGCCATGGTAGCTATGCTACACTCAGTTCCATCAATTATTTATCTGGGAAATCCTCCTAAATATGCCCATCCTAAACTATGTGTGATCGATCTTTTATCTGCCACTTGATTCTTAGCTTCTTTTTTATCATGTATATCCACATCAAATTCTTGAAGCAGTAGAATCCATCTGATTAACCTCACCTTTGTATCCTTATTATTGAATAGATATCTGATTGCAGCATGATCCGTATGAACTATCACCCTTAGTCCCACTAAATAAGCTTTCAATTTGTTAAATACATAGAATTGGGCCAATATCTCTTTCTCTATGACTGTATAATTGATTTGTGGTAGAATCTAAGATTTTACGAGCATAATAGATAGACTGAAAAACCTTTTTGTTTCATTACCCATCACTGCTCCTACATCTACATTACTTGTATCGCACATCAGCTCAAACCGGCAATCCCTAGTCAGGGGCAATCAATATGGGCGCCTCTCTCAATCTTTTCTTCAAGTCCTCAAATGTTTTATAACAGTTGACCCTAAATTCAAATTTTACCTCTTTCTACAGTAGGTTATGCATTAGACTCGCTATCTTGGAGAAATCTTTTATAAACCTCCTATAAATCCCAACATGTCTGAGGAAACTCTGCACACCTTTAACTGACAGTGGGGGTGGCAGCTTCTCAATAACCCCCACTTTCGCTCTGTCCACCTCTAGCTCCTTTTGTGATATCTTATGGCCAAGGAAGATGCATTCCTTTACCAAAAAGTAGCATTTCACCCAGTTCAACACCAAATTAGTTTCTTCGCACTGAGCCACGACCTTGTCTAAGTAAATGAGTTACCAAATATAGAGAATTCGTCTATAAATACCTTAAAAAATCCCCCACCATGTTATAGAAGATGGCCATCATATACTTTTGAAAAGTTGTGGGTGTGTTGCATAATCTAAAGGGCATTCGCATAAAAGCATAGGTTCCATACAAATAGGTGAATGTTGTCTTCCCTTGGTCTTTTGGAGCTATGGCTATCTGATTATTATCAGAATACCCATCAAGGAAACAATAATATTCTTGTCCATCTAGTCGATCACGCATTTGTTCAATGAAGGGAATTGGGAAATGGTCCTTCCTAGTTCCATCATTAAGCTTTCTATAGTCTATACAAATCCTCCACCCAGTGATGGTATGAGTTAAAATCAACTCATTATTATTTTTTGTCACAACTATCATACCCCTCTTCTTTGGGACATACTGAATAGGATTAACCCATTGGCTATCTGAGATGGGATAAACTATCCCCGTATCATGCCACTTGATCACCTCTTTTTTGACTACCTCCTTCATGATAAGATTCAATCTCTTTTGGTGTTAGACGCTAGCTTTGTAACATTCTTCCATGAATATTTTATGCACATATATTCTGGTAATAAGAGAGAGCTCAAAATCAAGTTCTATAACTGTGATAACAGACATTTCCATATATATTTCTGGTAACTTAGTCACCTTTTACATATCAAACACCTCAACCTTATTATGAGCTAGCATAGCCAACTACCCTATAGCCACAACTATCGATGCACGTCGAATCACTAAAAAGGGATGCCCCAAAACAAATGGGACTTCCAGATCAGCATCAAAATCTAGAATAATAAGTCCACTAGAAATATAAAAAACCCATTTGTAATAACATATTTTCTACTATTCTATTTTGCCTGGCAAGTGAACGGTCAACAAACTGTAAAATCACTATGGTGGGCCTTGGGCTGCCTAACTTTATCTTTTTGAACAAAGATGTAGGCATGATATTTATGTTTAACCCAAGATCACATAGGCATCTAGGGCTAATATATTGCCCAATTATGATTTGAATAGTGAAACATCCTAGATCCTTAAGGTTCCTGGCTAACCAGTGCAGAATCCTTGAGGTGCACTCTTTAGTGAGTGGAATAGTGGTGTATTTTGCCAACCGGTTTTTATTCACCATAATATATTTGATGTACTTAGCATATTTCAATACTTCCTTAAAAGCATCAACAAGAGAAATGTTAATGTGAACCTATTTCAACAACTCAATAAATTTCTGATAGCATGCTTTCTCTTGTTACTTCTTGTAACGCCCCAAAATCTCATTTCGAGATGGCACACGGTGCTTAAGGCTACAAGTAGCCCCAAGATAACCCCTTTGATCCTGTTACTAAATCTAGAGCTTTCTTTAAGATAAATTTTTCAAGAAATAATACTATATCATCAAATCTAAGATGAAATAACTGACAAATACTGTCTAAATGATAAATCCTGAAAGTCTGAAAACAAACTCGTAGTCCGACAAGCCTCTACTACTCTGATACTAGAGAGCCACTGGGATAAACCCCAGCTGACTCAACTGACTAAAATATATAATGAAAATGTCTGCTGATAAAACTAAAAATCTAAATAAATAAGTTCCCAAACTATGAGGACTCACCAACTACAATATGTAGATGAGATTGTCGAATTAATCACGCTACAGATACTGAGAACCTGGACCTACATTATAAGATAATGTAGCACACAGACGTATATATAGATCAATACTTTGAGGATGTACTGAGTATATGGGGGTGCAATGCATAAGAAAACATCATCATAATTTATAAAGATAATGCATGCCAAATGTAAATGACTCACATAAGCTAGAATGTCTAAAATAAAGAAATATGGAGCAATAACTGCAAATCAAACTTTATCAATCTTGTGAGACATTTCACTTTGTTTATAAAAGTTTTGCTATCATTCTCTTCTTTGGAACTTAAATACATTTTAGAACTTTATCAATTTTTAGACTTTGGAACTTAAGGACTATAGAACTTTGATCTTTGTAAACTTTAGGACATTGGGACTTTTAAACTTGGTACACTTTGAGAACTCCGAAATTATGACACCTTGGGAAACTTGGAAAATCTTAAAAAAATAGCTTTCAAAACATATACTTTTATCTTAAGGAGAATAGGGGACTTCTTTTGAGACTTACGGATTATAGAACTTTGGGAGTTTCTTCTAACCGACATAAACCGTATGAGTTTACATGGAGTCCAATGTCTTGCCCATGTTGGGGAGAGATATTCTACCTTTGCCATTGGAATAAAACCTTAACTTAAGTGATCACTATCTTAACCCACTATGGGTAAATTAGAAACCTATGGTGGCACGTAGTTTTGGGGCATGAAACCTTGGAAACTTACCTAACTCGGTGCTAAATACTGCTCCCATACTTATGGCTCAGAAATTTTAGGAAATCCACCTTTAAACAATACAGAGGTCAATAATGTAGACAAATTATACTTTTTTTTTCTTTATATCATAACCAATGTGGACCCCTATCTTAGCTTAGGATCAAAAGATCAAACTTTTCTTTTGAAAGCACTTATCAAAACTTGTCAATAAGATATTGAGATCATAATCTCCTTATAAATTCATAACTTGTACATAGGATTCAAAATGTATATATATATATAACTTCAATGCATCACTAATCATATTCAACATCATGCTCAAAATCATCTTAAAAGCTTTCAACAATTCTTAATCAAAATAGTGAAATATAACTCATAATATGAATCTCATGGTTTCAAACATGAACATATATATAAATATCTTACAATGGAAACTTTAAATGACATGATAATCTCATAAATGAAAATAATAGGAATTGGGTATCAACCCTAACTTGCAAATCATATAAACTTTAATAAAAATTCTTGAACTAGGAACTTGGAATCTTGACTCAATTTGGAGGATTAATGGTGAACTTTAGAAGATTCTTGGAGTAGGATGAGGTTGCTTAGGGTTTTATCTTATGGAAAATTGATGAGGAATGAGCATATGTTGCTAAAAAACGTTCTTAATCTTCTGTTTTTACGACTTGGGGGATTAAGCAAAAGACTAGACTGCCTTTAGATTTAAAAATTCGTACAAGGCATGCTATTTAAGGCTTAACTGTGATCGGTGATGGGTTCATCACTAAACCCATCGTGATGCGGTTCAAGTACGATAAGCTACTGGATATGGAAAATTTCTGATTTTGGGTTCATCGCAACGCAGCCTAATCATGATGACCCACTGGAAATTGACAAACGTAGATTTAACCTCCTCCGCAATGTACCAACTTTCCCATTTCTATACTCAATGCGATGTAGGATAATCGTGATGAGCTACTAGAATATGAAAATTGTGGATTTGGCTTCCATCGCAATGCGTTGGCCTACCCAACGGGAACATAACTTAATAAAATCATCCTAACTTCTTTGTCGAGTGTCAAATTTGGTATTGACTAAAATCTTATTCAATTTCCTACATGATAAAAAGTTGAAATTTGGAAAATTCAATATGGTTTAAACATCACTCAGTTTGGAAGTCATTCCTTAATCTTCTAGAGACAAAATTAGGCTTAAGGAAAATTTGGGGTATTACATTTCCTCAGCCTATGTGGGAAGGATGGAGGTGGCTTCACACATTCCACCTTATTTTAAATTATCTTAAGTTTATCATCTCGTCATTTTCTTCATCTTGATCAATAACTCTTTGAGTCACATTTGTAGGTTCTAACTCTTCTAGTTGTAGCACACTGCAAGTAGAAACTGCATTCACTTACGTGGGATTTGGGTTAGTATCACTAGGTAAACCTCCATGAGGTCTAGTATTTTGTGCTCCTACAAGTTGAACCAACTAAACCTCAAAGGTTTTTGTAGCTAATTACCGATTCTTTATATTTTCTTCCATTTGTGCTTGATTAACCATGGTCTGTTTCAATATTTCCTTGATATTATTAATGAGAATTGGCTTGATTACCATGAGCATATTGCTGCTGATTCTTATTTCCTGACCCACGATACTGATTTTCATTTTTTCCTTAATTTCCTCCCCATGAGAAGTTGGGATGATTCTGTCGGTTAGTATTATAAGTATTTCTAAATTTTTTATTCCCTTGGCTTTGTGCATTACCCATATAATTGATAGATTCTGTATTTTCTACACATGCTCTACTGCATGGTCATTACTACTGCATACTTCACACCAAGCCTAAGTCTGAGGCACTGGAGTAGTTGTTACTAGTGTATGCCCCAAATTCACATTGCTAAATTGTGTATTCATCTTATTTTGTAGAGATGTAATCTGGGCTGCAATAGCTGTTAGTTGGTTAATTTCTAGCACCTTTGCAGGTTTTTGATGAGTACTCCTCAATATATCTGTATTACTCTCAGCATTTCCCTATGAGATTTGATTCAGAAGAGTATATAATTCATCATAAGTCTTTTCCAATTCCTGTCCACCTGCTGCTGAATCTAGCAGAATTTTTGTATGTGTATCAAGTCCTTCAATAAAAGTATGCACCAACACCTCATTGGTATGATGATGATGAGGAAAATCACAATGTATGGACTTGAATCTTTCCCAAGATTGGTACAAATTTTCACCATATTTCTGCCTGAAAATCAGAATTTCACTTTCCAATTATTCAATTTTTCCAGAGGGTAAGAGTTAAATAAGAAATTTTTGCGCTAAGTCATCCCAGGAAGAGATAGAATTTGGAGGCTCAGCATGATGCCACCTCTTTGCTTCCCCCAATAGAGAAAAAAGGAAGGGAGTCAGTCTCTCATAATCGGTTGACACTATGATGGCAATGTTAAGTATCACTGATTTCAAGAAAATTCTCCAGATGCTGCTATGGATCCCTATGAGATAAACCAGGAAATTTCCAGATAGTGTGTAAGAGTTCCACCATATTTTGCTTTAGTTCAAATCAACCTCCTGTAGCCGATTTCTAGATGTTGTTAGTAACATTGTTAGCGTGTGGGATTGCCACCTTACGAACAAGTCCAGCTATTGCTCTGTGAGCAGGAACAACTTTTAATGAATCTTCCATTTGTAGTTGTTGAATTGGATATTATTGTAATTGCCCGAGTCTGTACCTCGGATGCTACATGGTTCTAATAATCCCGAAGGACCACTAGATAACCCATGACTGGTACCTGTTGTGAGCACTGAATAATAACACAGTAATATGTATAAATTAGGCAGAAACTTTCCATAAGGTTCAATACTATAATAGAACTTGAATAAGTTATCTCAATACAAAAACCAAATATCAATAATGAAAACTGAATAAACTGTCTGAAAATACTCTAGTCTGAAAAGCCTCTAAACTGTCTGAGATCCAGAGTTGATGGGACAAATCCCCAACCAACTCCAACTACTGAAAATAACTGAAATAGAAACCATGTCCTCGAACTATGAGGACTAACCATGTAGTCTACTATTAATAATCTGGGTTGCTAAGGATGGTCAGGAGCCAGAACATCTAAACCTATGGTATAAGACACCATAACACAAGAGAAAAGTATGCGTCAGTATATTTTAATGTACTGGTATGCAAAGTGAGGTAGTCTGAATGCATGGGTTCATATGAATGAACAATACTAACTGAATATCATGAGTATAATTGAATGAGAGTACATGTATGAATACATAAACTGTAACTTATTTTATGATAACACTGAGTATTAAATCTGAATACTATTTTACTGATGTCTGAGTTTACTATTATTGTCTTATTGAATACTGGATATGCTGATACTGTATCTTTGATAACTAATAACTATGTGTACTGATACTGTATTACTGATAATTAAGTGACTGTTTTTGACAGTCTTAAATCTGAAGAACTGTCTGAATTCTTTATTGAACTGAGTGACTGTATCTGAAAGTCTTAATTCTGTAGAATTATCTGAGTTCTATTTTGAGACTGAACCTAAAACTAAGATTGTGGGAGGTAATCATCTAACCGACATGCCTTTTTTCTGTAGTAGATTTTAGGTCTTACCTGTGACCCCAGTTGGAGAGGTATTAGTATCGTGCCCTAGGTAAAGACACTGAAGAGCTACCCTCATCTGGCAGGTGCCCAAAGCGAGAATGGTGGGACCCCTGACAAGTTAAGCCACCCCATAAACCCTTAACTGGCAGATTTAATGTCTCAATCTACGCTCTCTACATAGTTCTAGAATGCAAGGATTGCTTCTAAGAATCACACCCTCTAATGGTAGGTGAGTTTCCATCCTTGGGTTTACTCGGTGCTGAATCCTACTCCCAACTGATTAGACACTGAACTGATTTCCTAGTTTATAATAAGCTTAATTGAGCTGTTACTAATAGTACTATTTAATTGAACTGAACTGAGTTTGCTGAGTTTTTTTGACTGATGAAATACTACAAAATTCTGCTAACTGACTGTGTTTACTGAGGATTTAACTGAATATTAAATGGGACTGGACTAATACTGGGTTTATTGGTTTTTCTTGAGTTCTATAACTAACTGAGAATACTATTGATCGTGACATAACTGAGACTATTCTATAACTGACACTGACTCTAAGTAAGTAGCTAAATTATCGGGTATTAAATACCACAGGACTTGATAGAATCTATGCTAATAAAACATGACAATGACATTACTTGAAGCATGACAAAGTCAACTGTTCACAACGCAATCAATAAGGTATTTCATCAAACATTAGGAAATCTTGAACTTGTACATGAATGGGAACGAATGCTAACATGTCACAATCATACTTATTCAATTAATATAGGCATTCCAACAAACATTTGCAAGGCATAACATTAATATGATAGACGTTTAAATACCTTGTAATGACATAGGTTCAACACTAAGGTTACCAAGGGATCACAATTGCGCCATTATTTCAATTAAGCATTTTTTCAAACACCTAGAAGGCATAATCTTGTACTTAAGCATGAATAACATATTGATGCAATATGTCTACAACCATTAATACACAAATCAAGGGTTTCAACATGGGGAAATCATAGTTTAACAAACATGCTAACATAATTTCATAAAATACATTAAAGACCTCAACTTGGAAACCATACAACAACATCAACATAAACACAATCTAATTCACAACATGGAAATCATAATTTTAAGTTTGAAAATTTTTTCTTGAACTCCAAGGGTGAAAGGGTACCTTTGGATGAACACTTTACATACCTTGATTTCTAAATTCATGAAGATTAGAATGATTTCTTGATACTTGACCTTTAAGCTTGATGAGTTTAGGGTTTGTTATCGAGAGAGTTTTTGTGAAAATTGATGTATCTAGGCTATTTGGGGGTGAAATCAAGTGTTTAGGACATTTTTATGTGAGTCAAAAGACCCAATTGCCCTCAAATATGTGGAGTTGGAAGCTAAAAATTTTAGGGGTGTGCTTTGGAGCGTGTGTTGCATGCTCTGGTGTACTGAAATAGAGCGTGCGCCGCATGCTCTATTGCACCCCCTAGGGGTGGACAGAAGCGTGTGTCATATAATAATCGCACACTGCCACTGTTTTGAATTCCTATCATGCCCTAAACAGATTTTAAACTTTCCGTAACACACCTAATAGGACCTATGAACATCCCTGATCATGAATCAACTTAAAAATCGACAATCTAAGATCGTAACGGTTGAAAATAAAGTTGTAAAAATTTTGAGGTAAAAAATAAGACCTAGTGTCAATACTTAGCTTAAAATTTTCTAAGTCTGGGGACCTCTTTCATGCTATGTAAGACCAAACTAGACTAAGACTTTTACAGGGTTTTACAATCTCTCCCCCTTGGGAATATTTATTCTCAAATGAGACTGATTAAGATGGGAGAACTAATAAACTCAAAGTATATACTGGATATGCACGACTCAAAGCATGACTTCATGACTGAGACTACTGATATACTGAATTATTATACTGAATATGCATATCTGATGCATGATTTTGTAATTGATATTTTAGAGTTTTCATACTGAACATGCATATCTGATGCATGAGTACATGACCGAAAACGTTTCATAAATACATGACTAGAATCACTGATAAGCTGAGTTTTATAAAACTAAATATACATATTTAATGCATGAATACATGACACAACTGACTCATGAAAGAATGACTGAATATGCAATGGAAATAGTAACTGATACCAAGTTTGTAATAGAAATCTGAGCATGAAACTGAATAAGCTAAAAGAAAATTGTTACCTTGGGATGAGTCTTAGTTTGCGGGGAAAAGGTGAGGATACTTGGTTCGCGTATCTGCTTCTGCTTCCTAAGTGGCTCTATCAACGGATTGATTCCGCCAAAGGACTTTGACTAGGGAAACTTCTTTGTTCCCCAGTCTACGAATTTTATAGTCAAGGTTTTCAACTGGAATCTCATCATAAGAGAGACTGTTATGAACATTTACGCCCTCTATAAGAACTATGGCTGCTGGGTCACCTATGCATTTCTTTAACAAGGAGACATGAAATACTAGATAGACTGAAGCTAAGTCTGAAGGCAACTCAAGCTCGTAAGCTACCTTTCCGAAATGACTGAGAATTCAATAAGGACCAACATATTTCCCTGTTTTGCCAAACCTCTTCACTCCTTTTATAGGAGAGATTTTCAAGTACACAAAGTTACTAATCTCGAACTTGAGATCCTTTTTGCATACATTTGCATATGATTTCTATCGGCTCAGAGCTATCTTAAGCCTTTCCCTGATCAACTTAACTTTTTCTATGGTAACGAATACCAAGTCAGGCCCTACCACTGTAGCCTTACCCAATTTAAACCAACCAGTGGGAGATCTATACCTCCTCCCATAAAGCACCTCAAACGGAGCCATATGAATGCTATGCAAATTTAATAAAAGGCAAGTGGTCATCCCAACTACCTTTAAAATCAATTGCACATGCTCGCAACATATATTCTAAGTTTTGAATGGTACTTTCTTCTTGACCATGTGTCTAAGGATGAAAGATTGTGCTGAGGTGGACTTGAGTACCAAGACCCATTTAGAATGCTTTTCGAAAATGAGAGGTAAACTGGGTACCTCTATCTGAGATAATAGAAAATGGGACACTGTGTAACTTAACCAACTCTTTAATATAGAGTCTAGCATAGTTCTCTGCTGAATAAGAGGTATGAACTGGTAGGAAATGAGCTAATTTGATCATTCGGTCTACAATTACCCAAACAGAATCGTCTAGTATGAGGCAAACCCATTACAAAGTCCATGTTCACTTATTCCCACTTCTAAGTGGGAGTATTGAACACCTACATAAACTCACTAGGCTTTTGGTGCTCAATCTTAACCTATTGACATATAGAGCACTTAGCCACAAACTTTGTAACATCTCTTTTCATCCCACTCCACCAATAGATCTCCCACAAATTGTGGTACATCTTAGTGGCCCCTGGATGAATAGAGTAACGCCCACCATGCACTTCTGTAAGAATTCATTACCTCAAGTCATCCACACCTGACACACATAGTTGACCTTAAAAATGTAACACACCATCTCCCCCTTAGGAGAAGAACTCTACCTTCTGATCTCTAACTGATTCTTTCAACTTAACAAGGTTGGGATCTCTATCCTACTTTTTCTTTACTTTGGAAACTATAGATGATTTTGAACTGTTCTGAACCCACACACTACTTTCTGCTGAATTGACTAAGCGGACACCTAGTCGTGCAAGTTGATGAACTTGGCGAACTAATTTCTTTTTATCTTTCTCAACATGAGCAACACTACCCATAGACATCCTACTGAGAGCATCAGCTACTACATTGGCTTTGCCTGGAATTTAAAGGACACTCACGTCGTAGTCTTTCAACAACTCCAACTACCTTATTTGATGGAGTTTAAGGTCTTTCTGAGAGAACACATACTGTAGGATCTTATGGTCAGTGAATACATCAACTGCACCCCATACAAGTAGTGCCTCAAAATCTTTAAGGAAAACACTAAAAACGCTAACTCAAGATCATGCGTCGGATAATTCTTCTCACGAGGCTAAAGATGTCTAAAGGAATAGGCTATAAACTTACCATGCTGCATGAGGACACAACCTAAACCCACTCTGGATGGATCACAGTATACCAAAAATCAATCTAAACTATCGAGTAGAGCCAAGACTGAAGATGAGGTGAGTCGAGTCTTCAACTGCTGAAAACTCTTTTCACATTAATTTGACCACTAAAAATTGACTTTATTTTGAGTCAATATAGACATAGGGGATGTAATAGATGAAAATTCCTTAATAAACCATCGGTAATAGCCAGATATCTATCGGAGAAATGGGTCTAGGACAGTTTCTTACTACTTTGATCTTTTGGGGATCAACTCTAATGCAGTCATTGGAAATGATTTGGCCGAGAAAGGCTACTAGACTTAGCCAAAATTCACACTTACAAAATTTGGTGAACAACTGATGGTTTCTGAGATTCTGCAACACTATTCTGAGATGATCTGCATGATCATTTTCATTATGGGAGTACACAAGAATTTCATCTATGAAAACTATGATGAACATGTCCAAATACTATTTAAACACACGGTTCATCAAGTCCATGAAAGCTGCTGGGGCATTGGTAAGACCAAAGGACATAACTAAGAATTTAAAGTGACCATACCGAGTTCTGAAAGCTGTCTTCGAGATGTCATATTCTCTAACTCAAAGCTGATGATAGCCTGATCTGAGGTTTATCTTAGAAAAGTAGCTAGCACCCTGAAGATGGTTGAATAAGTTATCGATTCTAGGAAGTGGATACTTGTTCTTGACTGTGACTTTATTTAGATGATGGTATCTATACATATTTTAAGAGAACTATCTTTTCTTTGCACGAATAGGGATGGCGCACCCCACGAGGATACACTGGGTCTGGTGAATCCCTTGTATAAGAGATCTTTCAATTGTTCTTTTAATTCTTTGGGTTCTGATGGTTCTATTCTGTATGGAAGAATAGATATGGGCTGAATATCCGAAAGAAGGTCTATTATAAAGTCAAGTTTCCTTTCAAGAGGAACTCTTGGAAGATCTTTGGGAAAGACATCTGAGTATTCATTCACTACTGGGATTGACTCAAGACTGGGAGTTTCTAAACTAGAGTCTCTGACTCGCACAAGATGATAGACACATCCCTTAGATATCATTTTTCTTGCCCTTAGGTAGGAACAAGCTGACCCCTGAGTGCTGAAGTACTACTCTTCAATTCTAGGTCAGGTTCATTCGAAAATTGAAACTGGACAATTCTGTTTCTGTTGTCGACTGAGGCATAGCAGGAATAAAGCCAATCTATGTTGAGAAATACATCAAAATTGGTCATCTCTAATTTGACTAAATCTGCTGAAGTAACTTTCTAAGATACCATAATCGGACAGTTCCTGTAGACCCATCGGGCTATGATAGATTTACCCACTGGGGTAGAGACTAAGAAAGGCTCTGCTAGAATTTTAGGACTGACTCCAAAATCAACTGCTATATAAGGAGTAATAAAGGACAAAGAAGCTACTAGATATAGAAAATCATAAACATGCAAATGATAAACTTGTAATGTACCAGTGACCATATCAGGAGAACTTTCCTAATCTTGTTGGAACTGCAGTGTATAAAGTCTGTTTGGGCGTTGCCCACTAGTGGCACTGGATGTGGCACCCTACTGATTTAGGCGATCAAACTGAGCTGAAGAATGATTATGTTGACCCTAAAAACCTGATTGGGGATAATCTCTAACTCTGTGTCCTGGCTTGCCACATCCAAAACAAACATCACTGCCAGCTCTGTAGACACCCTTATGGTTTTTGCCTTAAGTATGATAAAGGGGTTTGGTTCGGGCACTTCTAATACTACCCTAGGGTTTAGGGACTGATGCCTTACCTCTATTGCCATCTCTAAATTTTGGCACTGTAGCACTAGCTGAGGACGGGGCTGGAGATAAAGATTTTAGACAGAACTGAAAATGGTTTCCACTCTCTGACTTAGGCTGAGCAAAGTTGAAACTACCCATTCTAGATCTCTTATTCTGCTTTTCTCTCTCCTTATTCTTTTACTCCTCAATCTATTAAGCATGGATCATCAGCCTGGTTAAGTTCATATTACTTATCAACATTACGATCTTACATTCCTTGACCACACTAAAATTTACTCCAGATACAAACTTACTCATCTTAGATCTGTTATTTACCACCACATGAGGAGCATGTCTAGCTAGTTAAGTAAACTTGAGAGAATACTCTTTCCCTGTCATATTGCCCTGCCTGAGATTCATAAACTCTAACACCTTATCTTTTCTTAGCTCTAGGGGAAAGAATCTACCAAGAAAAGTAGTAGCAAACTCCTCCCATTCTATAAGCCCTGCATCTGCGACCTTCTCTACTTTACACTATTTGAACTATGTGTGAGACATATTCTGCAACTGATATGCGGCTAACTCATTACTCTCACTATATATCACTCCCATAATGTTTGTAACCTTCTGCACCTAATTAAGGAATTCTTGCGGGACCCGATGAAAGATAAAGGGTTCATTCAGGTGAAGTCCTAAATTTTGGTTGCAGCAGTATTGGCCACTAGATTGGATAGAACGGCAACTAGGCGTTCATTTTAGGCTGCCAAAAATGGGCTAGGGTGGTGAAAGATTCCTTGAACTCAACATAGGAGACGTGCTCATCTAGAGGATCTACTTGAATGGACTGAGGTGCTGGCTAATTTCCAGTTCTCCTTCTATTACCCTTCTTAGAAGGCATATTCTGTAAATGTAAGGAATAAATGGATTAGACTGAGAGTTTAACTGGAGCGCATGCTCACTCACACGATATGAATACTTAAAGAAGGGAAAATGTTCCTAAAATATCTCGTAGCCTCCTGTCCATAAGTATGGCGCACAATACACCCGTGCAGAAGACTTCACTAGATGTGACTTTCAGACTTCCTAGGACTCTGTTGAACCTTAGGCTCTGATACCAAGTTTGTAATTCCCCGAGTCTGTACCCCGAGTGCTATATGTTGCTAATAATCCCAAAGGACCACTAGCTAACCCATGACCGGTACATTCTTTGAGCACTGAATAATAACACTATAATATGCAAAAATTAGGCAGAAACTTGCCATAAGGTTCGATACTATAGTATAACCTGAAGAAGGTATATCAATACAAAAACTAAATATCAATAATGAAAACTGAACAAACTGTCTGAAAATACTCTAGTCTGAAAAGTCTTTAAACTATCTAAGATCCGAAATTGATGGGACAAGTCCCCAATTCACTCCAACTACTGAATATAACTGAAATAGAAACCATGTCCTCGAACTATGAAGACTTACCATGAAGTTTGCTGCTGATAATCTGACATGCTAAGGATGTTCAGGAGCTTGAGCTTCTGAACCTATGGTATAAGACACCATAGCACAAGAGAAAAATATATGTCAGTACATTTTAATGTAATGGTATGCAAAGTGAGGTAGGCTGAATGTATGGGTTCATATGCATGAACAATACTAGATGAATATCATGAGTATAACTGAATGAGAGTACATGCATGAAAACGTAAACTGTAATTGAAATCGTGATAACACTGAGTATTGTGTCTGAATACTGATTTACTAATGTTTAGTTTACTAATACTGTATTACTAAATACTGGATTTACTGATACTGTATCTCTAATAATTTATAACTAAGTATACTAATACTATATTACTAATAACTAAGTAATTATTTTTGACAGTCCTGATACTGTATTACTAATAACTAAGTAATTATTTTTGATAGTCCTGAATCTGAAGAGCTATTTGAGTTCTTTACTGAGTTGAGTAACTGTATCTGACAGTCCTGATTCTGTAGAACTATCTGAGTTCTATTTTGAGACTGAAAATGAAACTGAGACTATGAGAGGTAATTATCTATCCAAAATTTCCCTTTTATATAGTAGATTTGGGGTCCAACCTGTAACCCCAGTTAGAGAGGTATCAATATTGTGCCACAGGTAAAGACACTGAAGAGCTACCCTCATTTGGTAGGTTTCCAAAACGAGAATGGTGGGACCCTCATCTGACAAGTTAAGCCATCTCATCAACCCTTAACTGGTATGTTTAATGTGGGTACTTCTTTTTAACTCCAGATTGAAGCTATTTCAGGTAAGTTAAAATCAAAATGGTGAGGCTCATTTAGAGTGAACCAAGTCTACTCATCTGGAGTAGTTGAACTTGAGAATAAAGATGGGAGTGTCTTCAGGTAAATGGGTAATGAGTAAAGCTATATATCATTCCAATAGACTCGATAAAGTGTATAGATATTATCTGTCTCGATGAAGTCTGAGTAATCGAGATAAATACTTCATGCTACGATAATAAATCAGGCACTAGTGGGAGGCAACCCATAAAGTATTGTTGTAACTATAGTTAGATTTTATTTGATGTTTTGTGCATTTTTGATATGTTTGTGAATGTGAAGGACAGAGAATGCTAAAAGAAAGGAGTTTCACAGTTGATAAAGGGTCGACGAGAAGACTGACGTACCGTCAAGGACCCGACGGACTGTCATTAGAACCGTTAAAGCCATGGTAAAAAATGGACATTCTGGATAAGGCTTGACGATTGAGTTGGTGGACCTTTGGTGATCCAATGGACCATCACTTACTCTGTCAACCTGAAGCCAAGATTTGAAGTTTCTGGATTGGATTGATGGCCTGATTGACAGACCATCGCATCAATGATGGACTGTCATACTAAAAATCACAGGAAAGCATAATGAATATGTTTCTGGTAAGGTTTGAAGGTAAAATTGATGGACCATCGCAATTTCAACTGGCCATCAGGTCAATCATCAAATTAAACCCTAAGTGACGGGTCGGTTTGGTTTAAATGTAATGCTTATGTAAGTGTCCTTGTCTAATCAAAACAGTTTTAAACTGATAAGCAGAGGCGATTACATATATTGCCACCCTTTTAAATCCTAAAACTGTTTAACTTTCTCTACATTCAGAGTATTTGGGATTAATTATCCCCTCTTAGGACTCTCCCTCTTTTTTTTTATTTCCTATTTAAAAAAACCCATCCTCCTTTCCCTCTTATCAAAACATAAAGTAACAAACTTTAAAAAAGGCTCTGAGTTCTTTTTTGTTCTGAATTTACAAGTGAGAAGAGTGAAATTACTGCATCATCAAGGTATGATCACAACCTTTTTCTTTCTTCTTTAAATTGGTTAACATGAAGTAAGTAAGTCATAGGATGTTGAAGGAAAATTCTATATTCTTCTTGCTTTGTTTTGATTGTAATCTTAAGTCTAGTGTGTATTATTCAGGGTGAAGTCTGAGTAGCCCATGTACTAAAAGTGAGAAAAATTGTACCTAAATACTAAGTTCATGCCATTTTTGTGTCAATAAGTAAGAATGCACACCAGGTGTTCGACTTTAAGATTATAATCAGAATAAAGGTAAGAAGGTAGATAAAAGTGCAAATCAAAGTATGGATAAAAGAGCTACCCGACAAAAAAAAAGAGAGGCAATGATGCCAGAAGAGAGAGAAGAGTTGATATTAGGAAAGCTCAAAGAAGATCAAGGAGTAAAGAGAAAAGAAAGAAGAGAATTGTAGATAAAGCTGTACGTGTGTCTACTAGTTCTGCTCTAGCTAGGGGGCCCAGTTCAGACCCTGTTCGGGATATGATACCTCCGATTTCGAAGGATGAGATCATAAGTATCCCTACCACCACAGGGGTCAATATTGCTGCAGGTGAGGCCACTGGAGCCTCACCATACTTCATAGATACCTCACATGAATAAGAGGCTTTGCAAGTATTCCCCTCTTCTATACTCTTGTTTTATGCATTAAGGACAACATAATTATTTTTAGTGAGGGTGGGAGTACTTGTACCAGGGGGTTTTTATTGCCAATATTCTTTTCCTTCTGTATGCTATCTAGTAGAATCGAAATGTCTAGGATTGCATTTTATTTTCCTAAGTTGTGCTGTAAATTTCCTTATTGATGTTATTTATGAAGTGTCTTTTATTTCAATATCTCTTTATATATATGAATGATAAATGAATGTGGCATAAGACTCTGAACATGTTTGTATGGCTATTTCTCATTGTCATTTAGCATATGTGGAACAACCTTTGGTGATTCTATAATTGGCATTAGGATGTAAGGTGTGCATGACTATGTGATGTAAATAATCCCAAGAGTTAGTGGAACTAGTGTAACTCATGTACCTCTTTGTGTGAGAATTTGTTATAGTTCTTACATAGGTATACGCCTAGAACTTTCCAAAGTTATTGATGTTGTTTTATGGTCAATTCAATAAGATGTGATAGCAGGCCTCCTTGACTTTCAGTCCACTTAGCCAAAATAACTGATCCACTAAAAAGATTTTTCTATTCCTGAACCCTTTTTGAGCTTATATTAGTTTTCTTCATTCCCAATAACTCTACTTAACTCTCTTTAGGCTGTTGACAACTAACTATGGCCCTGTTCTAGTATTGGACATTATGCACCTTAACTTAGGCAAAACACCTAAGTTGGGGTGGCTACTGGTAGGACGTTAACAGTTTAATGAAAAAGTAGTTTAGAGCTAAAATGAAGCAGTAGGACCTAGTCTGTCTAAGATAATGTGCACCTCAACTGACTGTATCAACATCAGTTGAGAGTGGCTGATGCTTCTAAAAAAAAGGTGTAGCAAAGTGTGAATGCATAAAAGAGATTGTAGATGAGCTGTAAAAGTAGTAACCCTTGTGAGTAGAATTCAAGGGCAACAAGGGTTCTCCTAAAAATTGTCCTCATCTAGCCCTGAAACCTTATTACAAGCTTGAAAAGACCTGCTTGATCTTTACGAATTAGCCATAAGGGAGCATTAGATGATAAGTGAAAGACTATGGGTATGTATACTATGTTTGTAACTTCTTTAATGAGTGTGAGAGTTGACTTTTATCCATAAGATGCAATGAGTGGTGGAATTTATTAATTGTAAGGGTAACTTGAGTTACACTTAGTTGTGCTGATATCTGTATGATATTATGTCCATGTTTGTATATGTGTACTGAATTTGAAATAATGTTGGTTATAGATCCTAATGTGTTGAGCCCATATGAGTGAGATGACAAGTGAATGGTTGTGTCAAATCTAGTTCAGTAGTTGATTGTCTGTCATTGTATTATTCATGTATGCAATTTAGTACTGAGTTTCTTGAGGACAAGAAATTATCTTAAGTTGAGTATATTGATGTTCTGGATTTTGACGGAATAATTTACATATTTTTCAAGGGATAATTATATATTTTAAAGAAACAAATGTTGTATTTAATACTTGATTTTAGTATTTTCAGGTTAAGGAGTTAGCAGAAAAAGAAACTTAGAAAAATAGCGAAAAAAGGCCATTGACGGTCAAACTGGCAGACTGTTAACTATGCGATGGGCCATCAGGGTGACCATCGGAGCAAAATAGAAGGAAGCAAATGAGTGAACCCTGCGACAATCCACGTGGTGGACCGTCAAATATGCGACGAACTGCCAACTTGGCTGTCAGGTTAGAATAGAACATGGAGTTTTTGAGGATCAAGCGATGTCCCATGTGATGGGCCACTGGACCAACGACGGCCCACCAATATGACTATCAACCCTTAACCCGAACATGGTACTTTTAGACCACCAGCGACGGTCCACGCAATGGACTATCAGGATACCGATGGGCCATCGAGATGACCGTCAACTTGGACACGACTTTTTTGAGCTTAAATTTTAAATTCTCTATGCCTGGGAATATATTAATACCTAGTTTAGGTTTTATTTAATTATATTTTATCATATTTCCTTCTAAAAAACTTATTGTCACGTAGTATTCTCTATGATTCAAGCTAGAATTGTGGATCTAGCCATTTTTACATTGATTCTCATTGAAGATTCAACAACAATACTTGTGATTTTTGTAAGTAATTTCTAAATTTATTCATGAACAACACAATGATTCTTTTTCTTATTCCATTGAGATATATAACTAAGCTCTCATAACTAGGGTTATGGGATCCTTGATATGAATATCTAATTGGGGTTGTGAAAACACTAGATTTCCATGGTTAATTGAAGTTGTATAAACCCTTCTTCACTTTAATGACCTTTCTTGGTTGCAAACTTGAAGGGTGAGCCCAAGAATATCATTTGTTCGAATAGAAAAGTGTATGTTGGTAAAAGAAGAGGTTTACATGGAATCGAAGGGCTTTAACCTTTGGGTTAAGGGTTGATTCCTTATTGGGGTCAAACCACGTGAGAGAATAGTTGAATAAATTAATACATCCTTTAAGTTTGAGAGAATTGAAGGATAATTTACCTATTCAGGTTGAAAGACCAATGGTTAAATTTAGAATTCAGCAACTCTTACAATTGAAGTTATTAATTGGAAATTCAAGATAATTCACAACCCTAGGGGCTTAAACATCCCGGTAACCATAACTCTAGTTTGTCTAATCTCATTAAACTATTATTTGCAATAAAAATCTCTAGTTGGAATACTTTCTGCTACAAGTATTTAAATACAATTCACAAATCAAAAACTCCCTTTTAACTCTGAAACCTTGGATCAATAGTTTAGTAATAACCACAACACTTAGTGAACACAGTATTCCCTATGGGATTCTACCCCAACCTAGTTGGCTTCTATATTTGACAGCGACCACTTATACTTTCTAACGAGAGTCATAATTTGGGTGTATCATTCTATTATGATATTATGGATTCTGTTGCATTCATGCTTGCATACACATCATCTATCACCAGTATGCATCTATATCTATCACTCATATAGACGGATGCATAGGTATGGGTGATGACTTTGCTTATGGTGTGTTATATATTGATTGAACCTTTTGAGCCTAGGGAAATGGTGGAACATAATAGGCTCAGTTAGGTATTTGGTTTTTTGAAGTAGCTAGTTACTCATGCTATTATTGATATTGTTATTAGCATTGTTATGATTATTGTTATGGCTAGTTTTTGACAGATCTTTTATTGATTTGGTATCAATATTCGAGGTATGATTCTGGTTCTACTATCTTTAGATTTCATTATTATGCATGATTTATTCATATTAAGCATATGGGTTTAAAAACCTTGAGTATGCTAGCACTAGCTCCTGCTATGGTTATGAGGTCTTAAATAACAAGTCTAATGATCTAGGTTGTACTACAAGTAGACCTTAGTTATAAATTTATATATATATCTATATAGCTATGGTATTACCATATATCTCTCCTTTTCTTTATTTACTCAGATTATATGCTCATTTCTTGGCCTTGCATACTTATATGTATCTTCTTTCCGCTCTTACATGCATATTGACTAGTGATATATGATATAGTGTTGAGATTTCTAAGTATAGCTAAAATAAGATATTGCATTCTTACCACGCCCTTTGCATTTATTTTTTTGTTTTTTAGACATGGATAGGATATTTTATCCTTATTATCTCATTAGTTATCTCATATGGTTACTGGACATTTATGTGTAATTTTCTATTTTGTTTATGTATTATATATATGTTTTATTTTGGGATCTTAGTCGTTAGTTTTCTACTGAGTATCACGTGTTTGATACTTAAACTATACTTACGTAGCCTACAAATCATTGTATAGGTTATTGTAAATCATAGTACGGGTTATTTTTACTAATGTGGGCATCGTGTGGAGCAACCATGGTTTAGAGGCTTAGAGTTATCTCCCGACGCATAAAATATTACTTATCTCTGTCTTATATATTAGACTAGTCTCTATGTTGTATTTGGAGATAAATTATATCAGTGTATTTATTCATACTTCATCTTGTATTCTTATTATATAGAAACTCATGTACTAATACCAACCTATTTTGCGACTACATTATGAATCTGATCTGTTATTACATCTTTTTTGCTTTCTTTCCTTTATCTCTTTGGGTAGTCTATTATTAGCCATTTTAGACTATAAGTTTATCTTACCTACTGGTGGGTTATAGTTGGTGCCATCATGACTTATGTAATTGGGTCATGATGAATTGGTGTCAGAGCATAGGTTTCACCGATGTATTAGTACAAGAGCTAAGTGTTGAGTAGAGTCCTGTGAATCAGTGCGTATAAATCATAACCTATCTTTGAGTAGTTACAGGGACATCCTTAGGAAATGCATTTCTTGACTCCTTATCATGTGTCCACATTGATATGAACCTTAAACACATTATTTGACTTTATTATGCCCCAAATGGACGATGCAAGATGGTCGATATATATGGATGATACTTTGACACGTGTATTAATAGCTTCAGCATAGCCTTGAACTAAAGTATTAAAGATGTACATCAAAGATCTTCAGTGTCAGCCAAAGAATTTAGGGCGAGCTTAGGTTCCAGTAAAGCTCGTAAATCCTTTAGCTCTTTGAGATTTAGAATTGGGAATCTGAGTCATGTTGCAGATCCCTCCTAATTAGGGATGATATCCTATTTATCGAGCAATTCTCATGCAAGAGTTGGGTCTATTGGTTTTTAGCATGGATCTTTACTAATTTTTGAATATGAGATCTGATTTCTTGAGTGCCAGGCATTCTCTGATGTTATATCCCTTGAGCAGGATATGGTGCCTGGATTTATTAGAGGATTTGCATTACCACTCCATTTATTTTTAGAGAACTTGATAGCAGTTGGGTCTTCCTTATCCCAGGTTTTTTATTATGTGAGGGCCTCAGAGAGAGCACATGTTAAGACTTATAGAGGTAGAGGCAAAATTCCATGCCCTTAATATATTTTGCTATTGGTATTTCATCTGGGAGTGAGGATCCTTCTGATAAAAGTCAGCTTTTCTTGTAGCCTATCAACTCTACGCAAGTAGTATTTTAGACTATGAGTGGCTCTCTGGTCAATTATGGTGATTATTCTGGATCAGAGTGTATAGAACCTTAAGGTATTCAAAAAGTTTGCTTTGGTGATGGTGAGATAGGATATTTCTTAAGAGAGTGTACCCGGTGAAGGATTATTGGTCATTTAACTCATTTAGATTAGTCTTGTGATATTGTGCCACCTGTAGTAAGAGATAGTGGGCTTGGCACCTCCGTTGATGATTCAGACGGTCGATCTGAGTTTGGACCCATTCAAATTTACTCTCCCTTATATCTGTCAGGTATGTGGTTGTTGATTTTACCATATTTGGTGTCCCTTTATTTCCCTGCATTTACTTGTATATTTTGTGTGTATTAAGGTATTCATACCAATTGATGATTGTATGCCTTGATGAGTTCATATTTATATTGTGTGCCTTGTTATTGAATTCATGATTATATGACTACTTCCGTGGTTTATTTCTTTTAGTAGTGGATAGGGTAGACCTGTATTGATATTTTCTTCCTATGAGTATAACATTTGGGTTTGAGTCCCATTTATCTTAGAACATTGGCCTTATTATGGCCCTTGAGTGCTACATGATATTGATTTTCATTTTGGTACTGCCAATTCATTAGATTAATGTTGATATTATTGGTACTACTTCTATTATTGCTTGAGGTTATTGGTATTATTTTAAATTATTACTTGATGTAATTGATCCTTGCTACATAGCTATATAGACTAGTGTTATCTAGCTAGAATTCTATTATTTGGCTATCTTATTCAGTGGCGTGAGCAACTATAGCCCGATTTGATGCTTTCTCTCCTATAGCGAGGTAAGGTTGATTATTTTCCCTCTTGGTTAGCTGTGTTACATTGATTTGGGAATGTATTTTTATATCAATGGTAAGTTGACCTTTAGTGGTTCTGTATGGTTCTAGAGTTGGCAATTTAGTTATGTTTCCCATTTGTGAGGTTGAGACTCTTGGACTTGCCTCCTGTGTTTGAAGGTTGTCTCTTTGGCTATCTCTTTCTATATAGCATGTCTTTGAGCTTGACCAATTTTGGGTCCCTTCATTGCTTGTGGTTACTTTATTTTCTAATAACTATTTGAATTTTGATATCAAGATGTCCTGGATTCATTTCTTAGATTTATTGGGTTCATCTCCTAATGATGGATTGCCTTTGTTTTTGGTGTGGACTTGGATGGTCCATTTTTGCCTTGATGTGATTCTTGTCTGACATGGAGTTAGAGAGTTTGAGGCAGGTGGTCTTTCTTGTAATCGCTTCTAGAGTTGCTTGGTTTGTTTTTAGGTTAGTGGCATTGGTGTTGAGATTTTCAACTAATTTACTCAGTGGGGTAATATTCTTAAGTTGGGTTTAGTGTGGTTTATTTCTTAGTTGATGAGACATTTGGGAGCGGATCATTCAGTGATGAGTAGTTGTTCATTAATCTTCTGAATTTTAGTTTTGATTAACATCCAGACTAATTATGGCATTGGCCTAGATTGTATTCCTTGATTATCTCTCTTTGTGTGCCTAGATAATGCCTTATGAGCTTATTCTCATGTTTGTCGTGTGGACTTTTATCAGATCTGCTTCAGTTCTTCTAGTTTCCTATGTTGAGATTGCACGGATAGAAATCATGTGATTTTTCTACTTGTTTAGAGTAGATTGAAAGCAAGGACTGGTAAAAGAAGATTATATTTGGATTTAGAGCTAGCGGTATGACTCGTGTCTTGGGTTGGTTTGGATTGGAAGATCCTTTGTTTATTTGTGCGGGTATTGAGACCGTATAAATATGTTGTGGTTAAGATTTGCATGCATCATCCTTTTTTGGTACAATTGGAGGCCATTTGGTGATTGAAGTTAAGTTTTGCTATGGTAAAGTGGAGTGAGAGAGCTAGTGGGAAAAGGGATACGTGGTAAAATCCCTCAAAAGTGTTCTCTCTTTGTTGAGGTTATATGGGAAGTCATGCTTAGAGCATGCAGTCCCAGTACCTCATCCTTTCGAGCTATGAGGTTTTTCTATTCATTGACTTCTGGGGATGAAAGACCTTTTAGTAGTGGATGATGAAATGACTCTCCAGATAATTTTCCATACTTCTACATATTTTTGCTATTAGAGCTTTCTCATAGCTTCCCTAAGTCATTTATGACTTGCTGGGACTGACAGTTTGATTATCTAGCGGTTTATTTGGGCTTTTAGAGCCAATTCCTTATTTAGAAGTCTTTGCGGGCTCAAAATGGCCACTGGGTGAAAACTTCAGTAAAACATTCTCAGATGCAAATTTTAACTATGCCAACAACTATGCAATATCAACTTTAGGCTAGGTAGACCTTTGGTGCAGTTTCCGATGCACCCGAGCTTATTTTGACCCATTGGTAAAAAAGTTAGAATATTGGAAATTTGGATGTGGGATCCATATTTGGTAAAACGACCTCAGATGGAAAATTTGACTTCTCTATCTTGTCCAGAACGTCAAATTTAGTGTGGTTACATAGTTCATTTGCATAAATTGGAGTTGGAATAAATTCTGCGACCTTAGTGGAAACATGGAAAGTTTACAAGTTTTAGCTAATAACTGGTGCCGGAGAGGGTGGTGCAATCAAACCAAAAGGTATTATGATTGCAATACCTGCTCCTATAGCCTGTGTGTGATTGGAACCCTTCGGTATGCAATAGCAACACCTGGATACCTGAAGGGGCTATAAATAGGGCTCCTAGGTCGCGAAATTGCCCATTTTCACCTACTCTCTTGAATGCAAAAGCCCTAATGAGTATGATAACTGAAAATCGAATCTTGTTGGTGACTTGCAATCTTTATTAACATTTATTATCACGAATATCTTTAGATTTAACGTAAGATTTCATCCCTTTCTTAACAAAATTCTTGGTTCTTTATCCAAAACTCCAATTAGCTTAAGGGCTTGATTTTAGCCCTACATTAGATTTGTTTTCACCCATTTCTTAATGTGTTATGATTCCTTAATCATGTATGAATTTTGGGTTGACGTCGAAAATGTGATTTTCATAAGCTGAACCCACTTGGGGTTTTTGGTGTCGTTTTTGGACCCGAAGCACACTCCTGTAATATGGGTATTGTTATTCTCATATTGATGAGTTGATTATGATTTTGAAAGAGTGATGGCATTTTAGGAGTGTGAAATTAAGATGGACTTTTGGTGAACGATTTAGAGATTTGCGGTTCAACTTTTAGGTTGGTTTCTATCCACTCTTTTTCGAAAGATGATGCATGTTATATATGGCATGTGAATGTTAATATTAAGATTGATTAAGGTTAGAATGACCTAGTCTTGATTATTTAAGTTTTGGGATTAGATGATGGATTTTGACCCCTAAGGTGAAATGCTTATTGCACTTTAGAATCCTATTACCTTCTCCTTATATTAAACAAATTCATCGAATCAATATGATATAATGCTAGGTTTAGGATATGGTTTTAGCATTGGATGCTTGGCTAGTATATTTAACCTAAATTGGGCTATTGTGGTGATCTTGAAACTATAATTTATGTGGATTTTACTTAATTGCCCATTTTTCTAGGCGGAATTCCTATCTTAGGATTGGTTCTGGCTTACTTGACATCTTGAAGTTGAATTAGATACCTTAACGTAGTTTGTGGTATAATTGCCTAAATATGGAAATTGAGGTTTACAAATGTCTCCTTCCTGCTCACCTTAGGCCAACACTTGTGTTAGCCCTTGTGGTCTTATTAACAAATGATTGGCCTAGTTGAGACTAATGAGCCTTATTTATGAGACTTGGTTTGGTGAATTGATAAATAGTGATAGTTTTCCTCAGATTATTATACATGGCCTATATATATGAAATGCCTCCTATATGTGAGATGATTATAGATATGCTACGACTTATAAACATAATTGTTGATCTGAATTCTTGATACGTAGTGGGCCTAAGGCCGTGATTATGATAGTATAATTATTCTGAACATATTATTGGGCAAAAAGCCAAGTTAATATATTGATTGGATATCCAGGAAGTTTTTATCCCTGTTTAGGATGTGATTGTAGTTTATAGATATATTAATGCTAATGGTTCCATTGTTTAAATACTGGTGATGACATGCATAAATTCAGCACACTCATGATCATTTTATCGATGATGATACTATTCCAATTAAATTATGATCTTATTATTGTTGTCACTAAATGAGGATTAAAACTCACTTTCTACCTTAAAACATATTTCTTCATAATAATAATTGCTTGTCATAATAGATAACCTATACGTAAAAGAGATTAATAAGGATGTTTTAAAGACTTGACCGAGACAAACTTTGGTCTATGATTTGATACTACTTATTACTCCAATCGTGAGAGATTTTGACCCTTTCAACACTTTTAAAATGATTTAGTATCTAAGTTCAATATGAGTATTAGATGCACAAATTTACACTCTTTTAGCTGCGGCTTGAGTCTGCGCACCTATCATCTCTAGATACACAACTCTCTAGTATAGGACAAAGGAAGATGTTGGATTGATGATATAACTTTTGGGTAAAACCGACGACAAACTTAAATATTGATGTTATATATTTATTTGTGTGTTGATCATTTTGACGATGACTGACGATACTGAGGGTTAATTGATTATATATTTATGACCGGTTCAATGTCGAGTCTTGATGATTTATTTACCGATTTGAGTCTAGATATTGATTGTGTATTCACCAATTCAAGTCTTGCTATTTATTATATATATATATATTTATATATATATATATATATATATATTTATATATATATATATATATATAAATATATATATTGGTTCAAGTTTAACTATTGATATACTTACCAGTTCGATTCTGGATATATATTTATGATACTTAGATTGACTATGGTATTATGGATTCTGTTGCATTAATTCTTGCATGCGCATTGACTATCACCAGTATGTACCTATATCTATCAGCTCATATGGAGGGATGTATAGGTATGGGTGATGACTTTTCTTATGATGTGTTGTATGTTGATTGAACATTCTGAACCTAGGGTTGTGGGGGCATGTGATTGGCTCAGCTAGGTATTTGGTTGTCTGAACTAGCCGGTTACTCGCACTATTATTAATATTTTTACTATCACTGTTATGATATTGTTATGGCTAATTTATGATAGATCTATTATTGATTCGGTATCGAGATTCGAGGTATGATTCTGGTTCATCTATCTTTCGATTTAATTATTATGCATGATTAATTCATGATTAGGCATATGGGTTAAGAACCCAATGTATTCTATCACTAACTCCTGCTATTGTTATGATGTCTTATATATCTAGTATGATGATCTAGCCTGTACTATGAGTAGACCTTGGTTATATATACTTATATATATATATATGTATGTATATATATGCATATTTAACTATATGTAGCTATGATATTACAACATATCCCTCCTTTCCTTTACTTAGTTTGATTACATACACTTTTCCTTGTCCTTGTATATTTATATATATCTTTTTTCCACTCTTACTTGTATATTGGCCAGTGATATACAGTGAACTATTGAGATTCCTAAGTATAGCTGGAATAAGATAGTGCATTTTTATTACTCCCTTAGCCATGATTTCTTATTCTCTTAGACATGAATAGGATAGTATATACTTATTAACTCATTGACTGTCTCATATGGTTGCTGGAAATTTGAGTTTAGTTTTTCATTCTATTGATATGTTATACATATTTGCTTTATCTTTGGAGATCAATCAGTAGTTCCCTACTGAGTACCACGTGTTTGGCACTAATACTACACTTCTGCAGCCTGCAAATCATAGTATGGGTTATCATCGTTGATGTGTGCATCGTGCAGAGCAACCATGGTACATAGACTTAGAGTGAGCTCCTGACATTCGGAGTATTACTTATCTCTCTATTATTTATTAGACTAGTCTCTATGTTGTATTCAGAGATAAGTTATATTAGTGTATTTATTTGTACGTTAATTTGGATTCTTATTATGTAGAGGTAGATGGACTGCGTACATCTTACCCTCCCCAGACCTCACTATGTGGGAATTCACTGGGTTTGTTGTTGTTGTTGTTGTTATGTAAAGTATCTTATATTGATACCACCAAGTTTTGGGACTACATTAAGAATTTGATTTGTTATTACATCTTTTTTGCATTTTTTTTATATCTCTTTACGTAGTCTGTTACTGTCGTTTCAAACTATGGGTTTGGCTTCCTATTGGTAGGTTATAGTAGGCACCATCATGAGTTTAGAAATCAGGTCTTGATAACCTATTCACCAACTTTAAGTCTTAAGTCACAAAGTCTATGGTCGATAAGGCGTGATGAATCCACAACTCAATCATACTCCACATTTATGCACATTACCATGCTTTGAATGAGTAAGTGAGACATAATTTAGAATTAAATGCACTAATATTTATATTTTGCAAGAACCAAGATGATAAGATGGAAAGATGTGGACCAGAGGTAAAAAAAGGTACAAAAGGGAGCAAAGAAGTGCAGTTGAAAACCTGGAGCAGAACATGGCCTCAGTTATAGCGATCGTGGTCCTCATACCGCAGTAGTGGTCAGTCAAGATGGTAAAGATACCGCGATTGCATGGCATTTCCCGCGGTTGCGGTTTTTATAATCGCGGAAAAACTTGTACAATTGCAGCTTAGTAGAAAATCAATACAAGGACAAAGATGTAAATGTACACAGCTATTCCCAAATTTTCCCAAAAGAAGACTCAAATCCTATCATCCCAAGATACATTCTAAAATCCCTAATTATTCAACATTGTTCTGTCTCTTAGCCTCCATACTTGGAGAAGAAAATATTGTATTAATTTTAGGTGAAGAATACATTGGAGTAGCTTTCAAGTGAAGGATTAGAAAACTCCCATCGAAGATTTATGGATATTCAAAGTTTGAAGCAACATTCACTTAATCTTTCATAGATCTAATAATGGAGGTAATTGGGTATATCCTTCTTACTATTTCTCTGTGTAGCTAGTTGTTCCTCTTGGGATTATGCTAGATTAGGGTGTAAATATGTATGAGATGTGCTTTGTTTGTGTATTTACTAGTTTGTGATGTTGGGATCTACTATTGCTTGGGTAAATTGGTTGGGATTTGTGGGTACAAATCCCTAAATACCCAAATGGTTTAATGGATGAAAATCCTATGCTTTTGAAAGCTTAAACCATCCTTGAAATAGGGGTTTGGGTGAACTTTAGGAACCCTCATCATCCTTGAAAGAAAGGTGTGGGAACTAAGGCAATAGTAGATAATTATTGGGTTTAGTTAGCTAATTTTCACTATCTTAGACATAAGGGTGATTATGAAGTTGACTATACCTATGACACCATCCTAGAAATAGGTGAGCCTAATCGAGGTATTAGGTGGTTTTGATTGAAGCAATCATTAGGTTATCGAAAGGGTCAATAAGTGATACCCTTGAGGTTTTGTTGACAAACTAGCCTCAAGGATTTCCAACCTATCCTACCACATCACCAACATTTTGAATTTGCATCAAGTCATCACACAAACTTGCATAAGTTACCCCTAAGAAAGCATAATCCCTAGATCCGTGCCTAATTTATTAAGCTCTAATTATTCGTATCCCAGAATTAATAATTAAAAACCCCAAAAGAAATATTAGTTGTTATATCTTCCAAACCCCCATTTTTATCTTCTTGTACTCTAGATTTGAATTTAGCAAGTATCCATTATTCTGAGCTAATTTTATAGCCACTCACATTGTTCCTCGTGGATTCGACCCTGACTCAAAAGTTGGTTAAATATATAGACGACGACCGCTTTGTACTTAAATTGACGTATAAGTGAGCATTATAAAAAATGGCGCTGTTACTGGGGAATAATTTGGTGTATGAGTTAGTTTAAAACTTTAGCTTACTTATTTAAATTCAAACTTGTAAATAAGTGTTTGTGATTTTCTTTTTGTTTCTTCTGTTAGGTATATTTTTGATTTTATTTACTTTTATTTATGGCATCTCAGGATTACTATGATTTTTGTAGTTGGAAGTCCTATCTTGACGATCCATATTCATATTATGACGGACCCGCACTTTTCTAGATATTGTAGATATGCTCCTCGAAGAGAGATGGAATCTCCATCTCGACCCTATTTGGAGTATGGTTGTTTTTTATGTGGTGGAAAAGATGGAGATTGGAGTGATTGTCCAAATTCCCCCTCCTCCTATTATTCTAAACTAATTGCTAGTTCTTCTTATGAATTTGATAGGTATCATGATCTAATATGGGAAAAACAACAACCCAAGTCCATTAGTTTTGAAGAAATTCTTCAAACTATTTTGGATTGGGTAACTACAATAGGGGAGAATGTGCAAAACATACATCAATCCAGGGGGCATGTAAAGATGATATCGCCAAGACAGAGAAAATTGGCAAAGAAGCAAATCATTCAAACACCATTGCCTTGCCCACTTCCCAAGAGGAGGTGAATCAATAAGAGAAACCAAGATATGTGGTAAATGATGCACTTGGTAGTGAAGGTCCTCAATGATCTTCCAACCAATGGTAGTGAAGGTCCTCAATGATCTTCTAACCAACTGAACCAAAGATTGTTGAAGATGCCAAAATTGAGGAAATGAACCTAGAGTCAAAAGAAGAAACCAAGTAAATCTCTTATGATAACTCTAGGTCAATTCAAGGTGAAGATGCTAATAAGAATGCAATTCCAGAATTATAGGATAGACCTCATTCAAACCATTTTTCAACATTGTTCTCAATGGATGCTATTAGATTCCATCCACCCACGCAAATAATGGATTATGGGGAAAAGGAGGACCATCCCTACATTTTGGAATTTGACATTCTGAAAGAGTACATGGAAAGCCCACCATCCAAGTCCAAGGAGCTCAACTTCCGATTTTCATCTAATGGCCTATTGATGTTCCAACCCTTACCCAAGGAGCAAAATCAAAAATTCGATGTGAAGTTGGGTAAAAGTTTCAAGTCTTAAAAGTGGCGAGATAGAAGCTTCATCGTCATGCCCCTACCTCTATCTAGCTTCACCTTGGAAGATTTGAATCATATGTCCCTCTGCTGTTCAACTCATAGGGAGTGAGAGTTGGCACGGAGATTCAAATCTTCTAAGTGGAAACACAAATGGTAGTAGGAGGCATGGTCTATCATAAAATTTGGGAAGAAACCCATCATGCCATGAAAGTGGCCTATTTTTTTAATTTTTGCATGATATAGTACATTTTAATTTTGTTTTTGTTCATGCATAATCCATGAAATATTGGTGCTAGGAGAAGTATTAATTGAACCTGAAAAAGGAAAGGTGTGAAATTATCATGTTTGGATTGAGCAGGGGGATGCAGAGGACCTAAAAATTGGTCTCAATTGCCGCGATCATGGACCCTGTCACCGCGATCGCGGTGGCCGCGTGTCTGCAATCACATCATCTAATCGTGATTATGGCCAATTCAATTTAAAAGACCATCGGACTGCCTATTCTCCCCAACACCTTATTTTCAAATTCTCTCAAAATTCTCAAAGACTGAAGCATTTATTGAGTATCCACATAGTACATTTCAATTCATCCTCATCATATAACACGGTAAGTGGTCCAAAATCCCTTATTTTGATGTTGTTTTAGGTTTGGAATTGCAGTTTAGCAAAATGCCTGCAATAGTGTTTTTCAATGGTAAATCTATGTTTGTGTGTAGCTATTGTGGTGGTTAACTATTGTAGTCAATGTACACATTAATGGGGAAAAATTTATTACCCAAATTTAGGCCTATAAATTATAAAACTCATGAGTACACCATATGTTTGATAAGTTGCCCCAATGAAACCCATATTAGTTCATTTGAGTTTTAAGGGCAATAATATAGAATTGAGGGTTTAAGTTTCATAAGAATAATGAAAATTAATAAATTGGAACTTATTTCAGGGATAAAATCTGGTGTTTTAGTGATATGTAAAAATATTCAAAAATGATCCTAGTTATCGCGATCATGGTCATCGGGATTGCGATCGCAGAACTAAAATTGCTGTCAAGGGTCAGCGACCATAGAAACATGATTTTGGTGTAAGGCCCATGATTTCCATAACTAAGACCAGCTTTTAACTGAGTCCAAAATTTATGCATGTCCATTTCTCACCCAAAACCTATTACAACATTGCCGCATGAGTTTAACTAATTAATATGATATTGTTTTTATGTGAAAATGCTAGTGATGGTTTGGATTATATTGCCTATATGTACTCAATATGGGAGAATGTGACCATGTTCATTTCATGGATCCTGAATGTCACAACCAGTATTACAGTGACCTTCCAAGGACCAAACTACTTCTAGAGAAAGGCATCTGCATAGAAAAGATGCAAGAGCAAAACCCAGGATTCTTTGATAGGATTGCTGGATATGCTTTGCCCCAAACCTCTGTAAGGGTAATGAACACTGGGTGAGAGAGTTTTACATAAATCTCAGCATAGTCTCTCTCTCAAACCCTGTAATGATGATTAGGGACAATAAAGTATGTTTTGGTGCAGAACAAGAGAATGAAGTTTATGTGCTTTCGGATGCAAAAATGTTTGAATTTCAAGCCAAAGGATATGAGCCAGGAACTTGTATGGCTGGCATAATGTGACCTAACAGAGAGGTTTTCTGGGTTGTCATCAAAAGAGGAATCTCTATCCACGACTTCATAGAAGAGGCAGAAATATGTTTAAACATTATCTATAACAGAGTTTTGCCTTGAACATATATGACCTATGTCACTGATTTGCGAGCTCGTATAGTAGCATGTCTGATGTTTGGTATTGCTCTAAATATGGGCTAAATTACACTTGAAGAATGAAGGCATTTCAACATTCAGGGTGATACATTCCTTCTCTTTCTTTCTCTTATTACTGAGTTGTGCATGAGGGCCAAGGTAGAGGAGTATATCATAGATACTTGGTGAAACCTAACCTCCATATCACTCTACTCAAAATTTAGGGAGAAGGCATACCTAGCGAAAGCTAGAAGAGAAAGGTCAACTTGGTTAAGTCGACAACTGAGGAGCCCGAATCTTGTAGATGATATACTATTGCGCCCGGGGAAGACATTGGTATTGATATTCGAGAAATCAAGGAGCTAGTATTGGGTTTTTCTCAAGGTCCTAGAGATTCATCCACTAGGCATCATTCTTATGTGCCCCACTCAGATTATGAAAAGTATCAGGACGAGCAGAAAAAGTAGAAAGCCATAGTTTCTAGGCTCGAGAGGGCATATTCAGCACTAACAGAGTCTCACAGGGAGCATAAGGCCTCGCATAAGCATATGAGAAAAACAGAGAAGAAGAGAGTTAAATTCTTTACTAAGTTTTAGAGAGGGGTGAAGGGCATCTTCAAGGTGATCAAATCCAAAAAGTGATTACCTTTTCTTAGAGTAGAGAGTGATGATAGGTCTCTCTCTAAGTGGTCTGATGCTGATGATAATGATAAGGATGTAGAGTCTGCTAGATAGAGCACTTCCTGAGGCTAATTTAGGGAGCACCCTTTTCTCTTATCTTTTTATTTATGCAGTTGGGACACTTCTGGCTTTTTAGTTGTACCTTTCCCTGGATCTGTATTGTTTTGATGACATTATGGATAATTTTTATTTTTTTTTTGGATTGCTACATTTGGGCACTCAGCTGGTGCCCTCATTTCATGGATTAGTCCTGTTGTTTTTATTTTTAGATCTTTGTTTTACTTTAGTTTTAACTTAATAATGGTGATGCATGATGTGATTTTCCCTATGATAGATTAAGTAACAATATTCTTAAGGTAAAAACATCATGGGTTTTGAGTTTAGATGCAGGGGAATTCTGAGTACCCGTGGCATCAAGGTCATAAATGCAAGGGAAGTGTGAGTACCTATTGCATTGCAAATTTGGGACTGCATTCATGCCATTGGCAAAGTCTGAGTATCCTTATGGTTGGTTTACCATATTAAGCTAAATATAAAGATAGGGTTTGGATTATTGTCATGAGTTAGCAAATTATGCATGGTGCAAATGTAAAACAAACAACCCTCTTTGTCCAAAAACAATTTTCACAAATCAAGGGCATGGACATGAGTTACCTTGTAACAAAACGTTTTCTCTTTTGTTACTCCAAAATCTTTGGCGTGTACATATTGATAGATGCTCTATGTTTGCCTCTTATGTGAGGGGCAAATTAAGCCTCCTTGGCGAGTTCACATGTCATGTGCGGTGAGCTTGTTTGATTAAATCTCATGTATACTTGTGTCATCTAGAACTTGCCCCATTAGCCTCTCAAGTCTAATTTTGATTGTATTTGGTTGGATAAATGATCTTAGGCCATCTTTGTGATTTTTGGAAGCCCACTTTTGCCTGAAAAGCCTATCCATGCATAAATGTTATCTATAGTAACCCACTTTTAACCTTTAGCCCTTTCTTTGACAAACACTATACAAACCATGAGTCATTCAATTTTTATCCCTCTTTTGAACCATACCCTCCTTGAACTTAAAAATACAACTTGAGGCAAAAATCCTAAGTTGGGGGTGGTAAAGATTGAAGGAAGAAACTTTGGGCCACAAAGTGTTAGTGAATGCCTATGTGCTTAAGCATTGAAACAAATGAATAAGAAAAAGAAAGGACCCAATAAAGGAAGAAATTGCCTTCAATTTTCAAGAAAAATATAGGAGAAACATGGAAGAAATAGTAGGCACATGTGGAATAAAAAGAATGGAAACATAAGAAAGTGGCCTCTAGTCAAATGACTGATCAAATAGTAGGATGTAGATGTTCAAGGAGGGGTGAAACCATGTTGTTCCTAAATGATATCCTACCCTAACCCAAACCTACATTACAATCTCACTAAGATCTTTGAGATCTCCAACCATTTGCTTTTATTGTAGTGACGATTAAAAATAAGGGAAAAAGACTATGGTATGACACTTGTTAACATAGAGAGTTCTCGTAAGGGAGAGATTTTTGCACTTAAAATTCCCTGTTTCATACTTGGTAGTTGGGTATGTAAAATTTTTGTTTTTGTGAGGAGGCATGTGAACAAGTTGAGGTGGGTGATTTTTTCTCCTTCCAACAAATGAGGCAAAAAGAGTATAGTTTTGTGATGGTCAAATATGAGTAACTTTTTTAGTATTGGTTTTTATTGCATTGTTTCCCTTTGAAGTCTTTTTCACCCATAGATATTGCTTTATATGTGGAAGGGTGAAGTGAGAATAGCTTGGCCCATGTGCAAAGAGCTACTTGTGGTGGTGACTAAGCTTAAGTCAATATGATCATTGGGTCATTTTTTGGGCATAAATATGCATTGTCTCATGTTAAGAGGTAGTATTGATTGAGTACAAACAAAGCTTTAACTTGGGGGTACTGATGAGTGGTGAATCTACCACTTAATTATACTCCATATTCATGCATATTACCGTGATTTAAATGAATAAGTGAGGCATAATTTGGAATTAAATGAACTAATATTCGCATTTTGCAGGCACCAAGATGATAAGATGAAAAGATGTTGATTGGAGCTAAAAAGGGAATAAAGGGAGCAAAAAATTGTAGCTGAAGGCCCAGATCAGAACATGGCCTCAGTTATCGTGATCACGGTACTCATTCCATGGTCAGGTTTAGTCAAGATGGTTAAGATACCGGATCGCATGGCATTTCCCGTAGTTGTGGTAGACGTGATCACGACAAAAGTGGTATGATCGCAGCCTAGCAAGAAATCAGCCTAAAGGAAAAAATGTAAATGCACACAGCTGTTCCAAACTTTACCGAAAAGAAGATTCAAAACCTATCATCCCAAGATACATTCTACAATTCCTAATTATTGAACACTGTTCCAGCTCTTAGCCTCCAAACTTGGAGAAGAAAATATTGTATTAATTTTGGGTGAAGAATACATTGGAGTAGCTTCCAACTGAAGGATTAGCTAACTCCTATTGAAAATTTGTGGATATTAAAAGTTTGAAGTAGAATTCACTTAATCTTTCATAGATCTAATCAATGGTGGTTATTGGGTATATCTTGCTTACTATTTCTATGTGTAGCTAGTTCTGCCTATTGGGATTATGGTAGATTAGGGTGTAAGTATGCATGGGATGTGATTTGTTTATGGATTTACTAGTTTTTATGTTTGGATCTACTGTTGCTTGAGTAAATTGTTTAGGATTTGTGGGTGAAAGCCCTAAATACCCAATTGTGTTTAATGGATGAAAATCCCAAGCTTTTAAAAGCTTAAACCATCCTTGAAAGAAGGGTTTGGGCAAACTTTAGGAACCCTCATCATCATTGAAAGAGAGATATGAGAACCAAGGTCAATATTAGAAAATTATTGGGTTTAGTTATCTAATTTTCACTATCTTAGACATAAGGGTGATTATGAAGTTTACTATACTTAGGGCACCATCCTAGAAATAGGGGTGTCTAATTGAGGTACTAGGTAGTTTTTATTGAAGCACTCATTAGGTACTCAAAAGGGTCAATGAGTGACACCCTTGATGTTTTTTTGACAAACTAGCCTCAAAGATTTCCATCCTAGCCTACCATATCACCAATATTTAGAATTTGCATCAAGTCATCACACACCCCTAAATAAGTTGCCCCTTGGAAATCTAATCCCAAGATCCACACCTAATTGATTAAACTCTAATTATTCATAGCCCCAAATTAATAATTAAACCCCCAAAAAAGAAATATTAGTTGTGATATCTTCCAAACCCACCATTTTATCTTCTTGTACTCTAGGTTTGAATTTAGCAAATATCAACTGTTTTGGGCTAATTTAATAGCCACTTACATTATTCCTCGTGGATTCTACCCCGACTCAAAAGTTGGGTAAATATATTGACAACGACCGCCTTGCACTTAAATTGACATGTAAGTTAAGCGTTATCAGTTAACATGGATCTTTCTGCCTACTCATAGCTACTCGAATCCTATCCTAAATCACCCAAACTTAGTCCAATGAATCTCAAATCAATACTTTACCATGGGGGAGGGCTAACCTCAGAAGTCTCAAAGCAACCAAGTTAAGATCAATATTTGAATACTTGAATGCAAGTTGTTATTATATGCAAACTCCATCAAGGGTAAGAAATGGTCCCATTGACCTTCAAAATACAAGCAAGGAGCTTATCATCTAAAACCTGAATCATTTGCTCTGACTTACCATTAGTCTAGGATTAAAGGTGGTGTTAAGGTCAACATGGGTAACCAAATCTTTCTAAAATATCCTTCAAAAGTTGGAAGTGAGCTCAGAACCATAATCTATAAAATGGACATGGGTAACCCAAGAAGTCGAACCACCTCTTGAATAAATATATGGGCCAACCTCTTAGTATTATAAGAAGTCTGAATAAGGATGAAATGGGCTGATTTGGTCAATTATCCATGATGACCCAAATGCTATCAATATCCCATTCCCATTAAATTTAAGACAAACCACGTATAAAGTCCATAGTGACTAATTCCCATATCCACTTGGGATAGGCTAGCCTCTAAACAATTCCACCAAGCCTCAGATCCTCGGCCTTTACCTACTAACAACATAGGTATCGAGCCACAAACTCCACTATATCTCTCTGATACTCAACTAGTAATGCTTTCTCAAATCTCTATACATCTTAGTTGTATCAAGGTTAATAGAACATCTAGAGATATGGACCTCTCAAAGAATAAACTGTATAAATGTCTAACCCTTGAAATACAAATACGATCATCAAACCTTAAAATACACTTTGAATCTATGGTGTCCACCCTGGAATCACCTTTCAGCACCTGATCTTAAATATTATAAAGCATACCATTCTTAGATTAATGATCTTAAATCTACTCAAAAAGGTAGATCTAGTTTTAACACTAGAAAGTATCCTCTTGGGGTCAAAAATATCAAGTTGCACTATAAAGTCAGATATGGACTGGATGCCCAAATTCAATAGTTGCTATAAAATTGAAATAAAAACCAAGCTACCCATACTCATTGCCCTTACCTAGATTGATACAATCCAAAATTCCATCATATCTTTTGATGAGATGACCATGAAGAAAGATATGTTGGAAAACTTCTTAAGGATATTAAAATATTTCCAATGAATGGCTTGGTGAGTCCAAAAAAAAGCAAAAAAGAGCCTGAAAGAGTAGTAGAAGTATCTACTAAGCCACATGGATGCATATGTAATAAGATGAAGCTATAGAAGCATAATTTATCCCAACCAGTGTCACATACATTGGCACCTACGTGAGCAAGAGCTTGGTGTGCATGGGCATGTGACCAAGTTACTGTACTAGGTCTCTTTTGGGCACATAATTGTAATAATTATCCCTACAATATAGATAGTAGTTTCTCCTACTCTTTTAGACTAATTTTAATGCTTATGAATAGTTATACTCTTGTGAGTGTGTGTGAGCTTGGATGTGTTTACCTTAAAACCTTGTTTGGATTCATTGGTTGCTTGGGAGTCTATTCCCCTGTGGTCTAGATAGATTTAGGTGCTTTGTAGGATATTAGTATTGAGGATTTATGGTAGAATATACAATTTATTGGATTATCAACTCCTTATTTGTTATTGTCTTATTGCTTGTGTCATCTATTTTATTTTTTATTCTTCATATTTATAGTTTTGCGCATATCATCTGGTATCATAGCAAGGCTTAGATTTATTCTTGCTATCGTTACCTTGAAAAATTAAAAAAAGTGTGCCAAAAATGTTTTTTGAGTCATTATTTTTGTTTCCACACTAGATTTTTTCCATGAAGTGATAAATAGGTCGGATATTGAGCCTTGGATGTGTTTGGAAGAGATTTGAAGAAACCCTTCATCATAGAGCTTAAAAATGAAGAATAAGAGAAGTGGGTTATTAAATATTAATTATTTGGAGTTGATTTGTGGGTTGAAAAGTATCGAAGAGTGTTTAACACGTTGAAAGGACCTTGGATCTAAAATTTAATGCAATTATGGATCAAAATAAGTTGGTTAGAAATTCTAGTGTTCTTTATGTTCTTTAATAAATTCATATCTTCAAGTGCAATATTCATCAAATCATGGTGTTTGATCCAAGAAAAGAAAGAAAAAGTTGTTTGCACTAAAGAATTTCCAAAATAAAAGGAATATTCTAGGAAATTAATTTAAAAAGAGTTCACAAAAGGATAAAATTTGGAGGTACAAGTTGATCTAGACACAGCCAACTACACTAGCCACCTGCTCTAGCCACCTACACCAGCCACTTGCACCAACCACCTACTCTCGCAATTCGCCAATGTAGGTGACTCCAGGTTTACTAGAAAGGGACCTATGAAGTCAACATGCAAGGACAAGTGACTAACATGCATTCGTATCTCATCAAACGTACTACAAACACTTCAAAATTGATTTTTACCTAGGTTCTAACATCCTAATCATATTTCTCATTTCTTACACACTAATAAGCAACTACAAATTGATCTATTAGTTGATTACTCACTCTTGGAGTCTGGTTTCTTTCTTTGTCCATTTTTTGTGCTTTTCTTCTTTGTTTCATTGTTATTTTCTTGTTTGAAATATGTTTTTTTGTTGTGATTCATTTTTTTGTAACACCCCAAATTCTGGTCCTTGGAGAACTTCTTGACTTTTGAACTTACTGCCTAAGTAATGGCTCATCTCATGAGTCGTAAGGTTTCTGGATGGTCCGTAGGACCCCAATTGTAGGGTGACCAGTAAAGGTTACCCATGATACTTCCTTGGTGATGAATTACACCCCACGAGTCGTAATATCCAAATTGTAGGGTTCCTAGTGAATATTGTCTTTGCTACTGTATTGATTATGACTAGACGTAACGATTCATTGTGTGTCTTTCATGTCCAACCAGTGTAGTTCTCAAGTGTTTTTGGCTTGAATATGATTGGACCCTATGAGATATAATATGTGACTATGAGTCGTAGGATATGGCTCATGGGGTCAATAGTCTGGATGGCCAATGACACTACCCGGACTATGAGTCATGGTAACGACTTGCATCTAGTCTAAACGAGTCTTTATGAGATCTTAAGCGACTGGGCGATAGATTTTCAGCTTCTATTTATGGGAATCTTGGTAATTTCCCAATTTTCCCACTTAGTAATCCCAACTTAAAAACACATTGGGGATTCTATTTCATCATTTTAACATCAAACACACCTCTTAACTCTCTCAAATTCCTACTCAAAAGAAGGTCAAGGGTTTCAAGAAAATGGTTATTTAGGGCTCTAAGGGTTATTTCTTTTTCAAGTTTCTTGGTGATTAAGTAATGTATCTCTCTCCCTAAACTTGTATTTTCATTATGGCATAAATTGGTTTATTACTCATATGGGTTTGATGTTGGGTGTTGAATGATGGGTTGATTGTTTTGGATGTAATTTGTTTAAATATTTTTCCCTTGTTTATTATAGAATAATTATATTTGAATTAATTATTTGTAAGCTCATTAGGGGGCATGGGAATGGTGAATGAAATAGGGATACAAGGATTTCCTAAGTTTGCAAACAATGGAAATAGGGGTACAAGGATCCCCCAAATAATTGGATTTTGGCATTGAAATTGATGAGAACCTCAACCCACTTGCATAATTAGTTCTAAAATGTGATTACTCAATTATCTTGGCCTACTTATTTAAAATTAATGTATCGCATAAATGGCTAACAGATAAGAATGATCTTAAAAATCTTGTAGGGTACAAGGATTACCCCCAAGTGAATGATTTTCTTGAAAATCTTATGGGGGTATAAGGATTCCCCCAAGTGTATGATAAATGGAGTCTGGGGTACAATGATTCCCCTAAGTAATGGTTTAATGACATTTGCTTGCAAGATTTAGTCGGTATCACTATACCACTTCATAATGTCTTAATAATTGACTCCTTAAATTAATAGATGGGTTATATGTTAAATGTTTTAATTGGTTTTAAAAGGGGTTGTGTAGCTAGACATGAAGGTATAGGTCCTGAGGGACTGATACTCAAACCTCGCATTTGTCGGCCTGAGGGATAGTATTAATGAACATGTGCTTATGTCATACTATTTCAATTTATATCATGGACGAAGTTGGCAACAAGTATTCCTAAACCTTCTATGATATCTCCAATTCATGCGGCTAATGCACACTAGGGATCGGCCAGAGGGAGACAACTAAACCCATATATCCCATGGATTATTCTATGATGGTCAAGCTACACAGTCCTAGCTAATGTTTACAGTTTATGTTAAACCTTGTTCCCTCTCCTGGTATCTTATATATATATATATATATATATATATATATATGTAAATGCATGTATGTGTACATAGGCATTGAATTTTTCTTGGATTTGGAATAATGAAATTATTTTATTCCCTTATCCCTTAGTTACATGCTAGCACTCATCCCGCTAACCATCCTAGGACCTACATTGTTTCAAAATGTAAGATTTAAAGTCTCTTCTTCTACCCTTGTAAAGCATTACGTGGAGTTACTCGTACATAGAGTTGCTCTAAGTGGTGAGCTATGATCCTCCCGGATGTCATCATTTCATAGTTTGGTTACTTAAGTTTCATACTATCTTTTGGATTCTTCTTTTAGGCTATCTTTGGGGGTATGTCCCAACTTAGATTGATTTTTGGTTTTGTTTAGACACTTTGTGGATTAATATGTATTGGGTTGGTATTATGGAGGCATATAAATTTCCCTAATTTTGATTTCTCTTTCTTTTTATATGTTTGAATTTCATCCGCTGCTAGTTTCATTGTGTTTTGCTTGGCTAGGCAAAGAGGGGTTGTCAGCGATCCTCGGCAGGATTGAGATATCCGTCATGGATAGGCCTTGGTTTGGGTAGTGACAAAGTATGTATTAGAGCCCTAGGTTCGTGGTCGATTGGGTGTTTACAAAGCTGGGTCAAGTAGAGTCTCTTTTATTGGTGTGTACCATGCCAAACTTAAAAGGAAGAGGCTACAAGGCATTTAGGAATGTTTCCCTTTCTTGTGTTCTATTGTCGGGGTGTAGAGTCTATGGTTTGAATCTTCTCTAATTTCTATTTGTTTTCATTTTAGATCATGCCTCCCCGAAGACCTAATGCTCACAAAAACTCCTCTATGCTCCCGAGGACAATGTCGATAGAGCTTGTCCTACCTTTGGTGTACAAACCTGGTCTAGGTTCCCTGATCCTTCCCTTATGGATTTCTACCAGTGTCCACTGATCCTTTCTCAGTTGATGACACTCCTGCTTAGTCACCTCCAGGAGATATTTATTTTGCTATTTTATTTATTTGTTGACGTAGTTGGTGACATCTCAATAAAGTCAGTAAAGTCCTGTTGGTGTTGGTGTGAGTTCTTCTGAGTTATCTAGAATTGGCCAGTTCATGAGGCTCAATCCTCTGACCTTTACTAGCTCTAAGGTTTAGGAGGATCCTCAAAGTTTCATGTATGAGATAGAAAAAACATTTAGAGTGATGCATTATTCTGACTCTGAAGGTATAGAATTTTCAAAATATCAGCTGAAGGATGTGGCATATCAATGGTATGAGAAGTAGGAGCAATTGAAGGGGGATGATGCTGAGCTAGTCATATGGGATATTTTTCTAGTACCTTTCTTGATTATTTCTTTCCTCAGGAGATAAGGGAAGCAAATGCTGAGGAGTTTATGAATAACTTGATAAGGGTTTGATCCGCCCTGTTATTTCTCTGTAGGGTGCTTCTATGCTATTTATTTATTAGAAGGATGGTTCCTTTAGATGTGTATAGATTATCGCCAGTTGAATAAGGTGACTATGAAGAAAAAGTACCCTCTCCCTAAGATTGATGATTTGTTCATCTAGCTTCAAGGTGTAAAGTACTTTTCTAAAATTAATCTTTGTTAGGGTTATCATTAGTTGAAAATTAGGGAGGTGGATATCCCTAAGGCTACTTTTCAAACCCAGTGTGGTCATTATGAGTTTTTGGTGATGTCCTATGGTTTGACTAATGCTCCGATGACAATCAAGGATCTTATGAATGTGGTATTCTGTCAGTTCCTGGATTTATTTGTTATTGTGTTAATAGATGATATTTTGGTATATTCTAAGAGCGAGGCTGATCATGCCAATCATCTCCATATAGTATTGCAAACTTTTAAAGGTCAGTAGTATTATGCCAAATTTTCTAAGTGTGAATTATGGTTGAATGTTGTGACCTTCCTTGGTTATATTATTTCTAGTGAGGGGATCATGGTAGATCCACAAAAATTTGATGCGGTGAAAAAATGGCCTAAACCCATGATTCCAACCAATATTTAGAGCTTTTGGGTTTAGTTAGATATTATAGGAGGTTTGTGGAGATTTTTTTATCAATTGATGCTCCGTTTATTAAGTTAACTCAGAAAAAGGTATGATTTCTATGGTCCAATGCTTGTCAGGGTAGCTTTGATAAGTTGAAGAATAAGTTGACTTTGGATATGATCTTGACCCTACCCGAAGGTTTTGATGGTTTTTTCAATTGTGATGCATCCTTTGTGGGACTTTGTTGTGTTTTGATATAGAACAATAGGGTTCTGGCCTATGCTTCTAGGAAATTGAAAGTTCATGAAAAGAATTATGCGACACACAACTTAGAATTATTAGTTGTGGTGTTTTCATTGAAGGCTAGGTATCGTTATTTGTATGGGTTCATGTTGATAAATGTTTTGATCATAAGATTCTGTAGTACGTGTTCACCCAGAAGGAGTTGAATCTCAGGTAAAGGACATGTCTTGAGTTTCTCAAAGGCAATGACAGGAGTCTCCATTACAACCCAAGTAAATCTAACGTGGTTGTTGGTATTCTTAGCAGGTTATCCATGGGAAGATTATAAAATGTGGATGAGAAAAAGCGAGATTTGGTGAAGTATATTCACCGATTTAGTAACCTTGGAGTTCGTCTTTTGGATTCTGAGGATGGAGGTATGGTTGTTCAAGAGGTGGAAGTCATCTCTTGGTGTTGAAGTAAAAGCGAAACATGTCTTGGATCCTATATTAATACAGATCGAAGATGATGTGGGTCAACAGAAGGTTATGGCCTTCAAGATTGGTAGTGATGGTATTTTAAGGTACCAAGGTAGATTGTGTGTTACCGATGTTAATGGGTTATGAGAATGAATTTTGGTTGAAGCTCATGAGTCGTGATATATGGCTCATCTTGTTTTGACGAAGATGTACCATGATTAGAAGGATATTTATTGGTTGAATAATATGAAGAGAGATGTGGCAAATTTTGTTGCTATGTTCATGGTTTGCCAACAAGTGAAGTTGGGGAACCTAAGGCCTGGTGGATTCTATCGTTCGTCTGGAATGAGAGGTAATCAATATGGATTTTTTTCCAGTCTTCCACGGTCTCATAGTAAATTTTATTTGATTTGGGTCATCATTGATAGGATGTCTAAGTCTACTCACTTCTTGCCAGTGAGGACTAATAATTCATTGGAGGACTACGCAAAGTTGTTCATTCAGGATATCATCAAGTTGCACGGTGCTTTAGTTTCTATTATATCTGATCGAGGTACTCAGTTCTCATCTAACTTTTAGTGATTATTTCATGTAGTTTTGGGGACTAAGGTGAACCCTATTACCATTTTCCACCCACAGAAAGATGTACAAGCGGAGAGGACTATTCAGACTTTGGATGGTATGCTAAAGGTATTTGTGATTAACTTTTGTGGTAGTTGGATTTACCATATGCCTCTCTTACAGTTTGTGTATAATAACAACTATTATTCTAGCATTCAGATGCCCCGTTTGAGGCTTTGGATGGTAGGAGATGTCGTTCTCCTATTAGGTGGTTCGAATTTGGTAAGACTAGATTGTTCGGCCTGGACTTTGTTCACGAAGCTATAGAGAAGGTGAAGGTAATTAGGGATATTCTTAATACCACCCAATGTCGCCAAGTCCTATGTAGACATGAGGCAAAGAGAGTTAGAGTTTGATATTGGCAATTGGGTGCTCTTGAAAGTATCCCCCATGAAGGGTGTGATATGATTTGGGAAGAAGTGGAATCTCAGTCTTCGTTATGTTTGCTCGTACTTGAACTTTAGGAGAGTGGGTTATGTTGTTTATGATTTGGATTTGCCTCGTAGTTTGGGTTCCATTCACCTGGTGTTCCACGTGTTGATGTTGAAGAAGTGCATGGGTGATCCTTTCTTGATTGTCCTTTTGGGGAGTGTTGGTATTTCATATTCCTTGTCTTATGAGGTATTCCTGATTGAGATTTTGGATAGGTAAGTCTGTCATTTGAGGAATAAGGATGTGGCTTCGACGAATGTTCTATTGAGGAATCAGAAGGTTGAAGAAGCTACTTGGGAAGCTAAAGAGGACATGAAGTCCAAATATCCATTCTTGTTCCCTATTCCGGATAATTGTTCTCAAGTTATGTGTTTTCCTTAACATATTTGTATTCTGACTTTGTTAAAGGAAAGTGTGGTTGTGTTCTGTGTTAAATCATACAAATGGATACTCTGTCTCATTATTCAGGGACGAATAATCCTACGGGGGGAGAATGTAACACCTCAGATTTTTGGTCCTTGGAAAATATTTTGACTTTTGAACTTACAACCTATGCAACGACTCATCTCACGAGTCGTAAGGTGTTGTCTTGGCAGGTCGTAGGACCCCAATCATAGGATGACCAGTAAAGCTTTTCCATGATACTGCCTTGGTGATGACTTGCACCCCACTAGTCGTAAAAATTCATTACGAGTCGTAATGTCCAGATCATAGGGTGTCCAATGAAATTTGTCTTTTCTACTCTCTTGATTAAACTAAACATAATGAGTCTAATACACTCTTAACAAGTCATAGTGTGCCTTTCCTGGCAAATCCAGTGTAGTGCCCAAGTCATTCTTACTTGACTATAAATGAACCCTACGAGACATAATATGTGACTACGAGTAGTAGGGTATGGACTCATAGGGCCAATAGTATGGATGGATTGTGACATTGCCCAGACAACAAGTCATGGTGACAACTCGTAGTCAGTCTTAACGAGTCGTCATGTATATTTTCAGCTTACATTTAAGGCATCTTACTAATTTCCCTCTTTCCCAACAAAATACCCCCAACATATAACAAATTGGGGACCCTATTTTCATCACTTTAACAATCAATGACACCTCTTAACCCCCTTAAATTCCCCACTCAAAGGCAAGACTAGGGTTTCAATAAATTGGTCATCTAGGGCTCCACGAGTGATTTCTTCTTAAAATTTCTTGGGGATTAAGGCATGTATCTCTATCCCTAAACTTTTGTTTTCATTATGTAATTAATTGGTTTATTATTCACATGGTTTTGATGTTGGATTTAGCACGATGGGTTGAGTGTTTTGGATGTAATTTGTTTAAATGTTTTTCCCTTGCTTATTATTGAATAATTTTATTTGAATTGATGATTAGTAAACTCATTTGGGTGCTTGGGAATGGTGAATGAAATAGGGGTATAAGGATTCCCTAAATTTGTAAACAATGGAAATAGGGGTTCAAGGATCACCCAAATAATTGGATTTTTGTATTGAAATTGATAAGAACCTCAACACACTTGCATAATTGGTTCTAGAGTGATTAATTAATTTACTAGGCCTAAATTCTTAAAATTAATGCATTGTATAAGAGGCTAACATATAAGAATGATCTTAAAAACCTTGTGGGGTAAAAGGATTCACCCAAGTGAATGATTTTTCTTGAAAACCTTGTGCGGTACAAGGATTCCCCAAAGTGTATGATAAATGGAGTTTGGGTGTACAAGGATTCTTCCAAGTAATGGCTTAATTAAATTTCTAGCAAGATTTAGTCGGTATGACGATGCCACTTCATAATGCCTTGCTAATGTTTCAGACTATCTCTCGAATTCTTCTTTTGGGCTATCGTCGGGGGCATGTCCAAACTTTGATTGATTTTTGGTTCTATTTAGAGGATTTGTGGATTTCTATGGATTGGGATGGTATTATTTATTCATAGAACTTTCCCTATTCTGAATTTCTCTATCTTGTTATATTTTTGGAATTCATCCACTACTAGCTGTGTTGTGTTCTATTTGGCTAGGCAAAAAGGGGTGGTCTCCGATCATTACCAGACTTGGGAGACCCGTCATGGCCAGACCCTGGTTTGGGTCATGATATGTTCAACCTCAAACAAAAATCCATTCTGACCATGAGCACGATTGACACCACATCTTTCATTTGAATATTAATGATCTTTCAACTCTAGAAACACCAATTAAGATACAAACATAGACGTGTGCTCTGGAGAGCTCCTGAGGTTTATTTTTTAGTGCATACTTATTTTTCATTTTTCCTTAATACATCTTTTTAAATCTATAATCGCTTCATATGATGAAACTCCACAAGCTATGGATAACAATGCTTCAAACATAATCTTAGCATTGAATGCTTGAGCCAAAGAATGGAAAGCTTGGAAAGCTACTTAACAAGGAGGATGGAAAACTTCGAAGGACGTTTAGATTCCACCAACTCAACCCCTCAAACCTATAATGCTTATACAAGTGGACATACTCAAAATATTTCCGCTACGATATCCCTAGAAACCCTCCACCAAATGTACATTCCTCAACCACAAACCCATGAACCCATCACACAAACCACTACCTATCCATAAAATTTAAATCTCATTAGTCCACTACAACCTCAATTCAACCAAGAAGACCCACAAAACCAAGAACCAGCCATCTAATTACCCTAAAATCAAAGACTACCCCAAGCTCCACTTAAGCAAAATCCACTAACCCAAGCTTATTTTAGCCAAAATAAACACATCTAAGTTGAAGATATAAAGGAAGAGGGATCTCAAGGAGAAAATGAAGTGATATATGAGGTGGTTGATAATGCTCGAATTACATTATTTAATATGTGCAAGCTATCATTGTCAATACAATAACCCAACTAGGTTAGGGTCGAATCCACAAGGAGTGAAGACATGGAATTCAAAGGTCAAAAGTGTTAAAAGTCAACTAAGAATTGACCAGTAGTGTGTATAACACAAACATAAATGTAAAATGGGGGGATTAGTTGGAATGTTTTAAAGTGACAACTTCATTGCTTTTAGAATACTATCTCGAGGTTGAAAATACTTAGAGTGTAATCAATTGGTAATAGACCTTAGGGTTACGTAATTCTAGGGGTGAACTAATGCAAGGATAATAAAGATCTTATCCAAATTCAGCTAGGAGTCATGGATAGGATAGATTTAGAGGTATTGATGTCAATCTTTCAATAAAACATCAAATTTTAGAAAGGATCTTCTGAACACCTCATAAGTGTAACAATTTAATTAATCTATTTCCTTAAATAACATTCTTATGTCTAAGAGATACTATTAAATAAAATAATTCAAGTTATTGTATATATTTATTCCTCACCCATATCCCCTCTTTCAAGGATGATATGGGTTAAAAGGTAATTGGGGTTTGCAACCCCCATTTCTTAGTTAAATTTTAGAGTAATTGCAAAAACCATAACAAATAGCTAATTAGGAGGACAGATAAACAACATCTATGAAAAAAATCCCAAATTATTCAAGAATATTCCCAAGATAAATAATTAGCTACTCATAGAGAAAAAAAGTAAAGATATACCAAAGTTTCCATTAAACTGATCCTCTAGAAGTAAAGGGAATGAAAATCCAAGCTTTAAATCTCTAATGAAAAGCACTAATCGTTCACTTGGAAATCACTCTCATGTATTCTTCACTCAAGAGTGATACAATAATGTTTAAAGATAATGAATTTGAGCTAAAATACCTATTTAAGACCCAATTCCCCATTTTCTAAATATTATAAAAATGTCACCTTTCTCTTGATCCGCTCGAGCAGATAGAAAGTAGATCCAAACCAGATGCAAAGTAGATGGGTTTTTTTCTTTGATATTTAAACTCTCATTGACTTGAACAACTTGCTCATCTTCCGTTTTCAACCTTTACCTACACAAATGAGCATTAAATATAAGATTAACATCAAGTCAATATAAAAGCATGATAATTTAAGCTTAAAAGGTGATTACGAGTCATCAAATTGATGACTTATCAACCCCCCAAGACTTAAACTATTATTTATCCTCAACCAATCAAGTATAATTTTATGAGATATGGTATTTAACTCAAATCCACCCAAAAAAAGTTATACTAAAGGAGTAATTTAACAAAGCTCTGCAAAGACTTCCCAAACATGTCATGGCAACAAGTAAACCAAAAATTTTCAACAAGCACATAACTATGAAGAAAGGATGCAATTTTGTATAAAATGAAACTTTCAAATCAACAAAGCATATCAAGAGGTGACACAAGATCTTAAAATATTATGTCAATCTTCACAATGTAACTTGCCTCACCCATTTACCCTAATCAAGAGTAAGACTTCACCTTGTACCCTAAAGCATCGATGTTGCTCACATGAAAGAGTTAGATACAAACACAAAAGACATTTTATTTCTTAAAAGATCCCAAATAATTAAATAATTCACACTCACTCTCGCAAATAAATTTAAGTACAATGAGTATAACTATAGGTCTGCCCTTTGGGTTTTTTCACCACTAATGTAGACTTACCTAGTTTGGGATCACCAAGGTCTTGTGGTCTAGATAAAGGCTTAATCTTTGGGAATATATGTATATGTATATGTATATATATATGTATGTATATATATATATATAAAGTGACTAAAAGACCTCCTTCAACGCAATAACTTATCCCCTTCTATCCTACAATTTTCAACATATCAGCCTTATTTGCCTTCAAGCCATTTTTATTCCCTTAAAAATTAGCTTATAAAATACTAAAAAAATCCAACCTACCATTTTCTTTCTTCACTTCTTTGTCTTTTTCAAAAGATTTTATAGCTTAAATCTCTTTGTAGCCCCTCTTTTTTCTCATTTCTTTTTGCGTTTAATGGGCTAGGCTATACAACCTTATCAACAAGCATAACCCTTTTCTCTTAAACATATGATTTGATAACATTACATACACCTTTCTTGGATCATATTAGCATATCATATTCTTCCCCCCAAACATGGAGTTTGAACCACTTTTGTGTTATTTTCCTAAATACACAATCCCCCTAAACTTGAGCTTTCACCTATATTTAATTATATAGAATCATGCAATGCATACAAGGAAATTAAGTATCAAAAGGAATATTTTTCAAAAGGGTTTAGTTGTTTTAGCATGATTATCATTACAAAAAGAAACTAAAATGGGCAAAAGGCTCAAAGGGGTTAACTAGGGAACAATGTTAAGCTGGGAATTTTTTCATATGACGGGTCGAACAAGGAATTGGGTCATCCTCCAAAATAAGGTTGCCTAGTATTTTTCTTATAAAAATACACTCGGGGCAAATTCTAGACTACATGTATGTACAAGAGTTATTCAAAAATCTCATCATATATGGAATCATACTCATAGAGAAAAATGTTAGTCTCCCAACCAATTTGAGAACTTTGAGGTTAATAAGTTACTCTGAGTCAAAGAATATCCTTGTAAGTAGAGAGCCAAAATTGAATTTAATAGTCTCACTCAAGGGATGTTTCATAAACATCCTTGTTCTTTATAAAAAAGAAACTATTTTTTGGTTGTTCTCAAAATCATTTCATTCTATGCCAAGAAAATTTTTGAAGTGTTTTTCTAACTTTTGCCTATTACAAATCAATTCTAATTACTAGATACTTAACCTAAGGATGTCTCCTTATCATCCATCATAAGTGAACTATCCTAGCTTATTTAGCATTGTTTTGAGGACAACTTGTGTGATTAATGAGTAACTAATGATATAAATAATCATATAAGTGTTTATGTATGGTATTACAATGTTTAAAGGTGTTTTCAAACAAGTATGTATTCAAATTGATCATCTAGAGTCTAGATGAGAAAACTATTGTTAATTACTAGATTGAGCAAGGTGTCGTTCTAGTTTATCTCAATGGATTATAATGTGTTAAATGAGTTCCTAATGGTTTGATTCTGTAAATATATGTGGAAATTTTTTTTTATAGTGTTCAAAGTTCAATTGAAACAAACCAAGAGTCAACAATAAGTTAAAGATTAAAGAGGGAGAAAACTAGTTCTTAGCTTAAGTTTCTAGTGTGTTGTTCTTGATGATATGTTGTGTTGAGCTCTAATCCTTGGTGTTTGATTATGTAGGATTCTTGGTGAATGTATTTTTAGTATATATTGATGATACATAATCTGGAAATTAAAGGTAAACAACACCACAAGGGGGGATGGAAGACAAGTTCAAGATAAAGAGTTATACGTCAAAAGTGCAATTTCCAATGAGGGTATGGGAATAGCCCCGCGCAACACTCCTCTCTCCCTGGGAATAATAAAAGTGGTAAAAAAACTCCCTCCCTTGCATAAATCAATGCGACACGGAACTATATCCCATGGGAAAAGAAACACGGCACACACCTTGTCCCATACACGGCAAAAATCCCTCCACGATAAATAGGGCACTTGTACACTTTGAACGTCTTGTAGCTTTCGAGAGGGGATGATAAAAAATTATTTTATGGTTTAATTATATTTATTTTACATTTTAATGGATCATTTCATGTATTCAATTACTTTGATTACGGTTATGTCCATGAGTGGATAAACGGCCTCTTTCTGAGGTTAAGTCCAAGGACATGTTTACTTATGATTTGAATTGATTTGGTTTGGATTTTTTATCATATTTTTTTATTTTTTAATTCTTTTTATCACTATTTTGAGGACATGCACCTAACCATAGCAAAAACCAATATACAGAAATAGATCAGAATGTCTAAAAATATCCATAATATAAAATAGAGCCTTCTTGAAAGATAGAAGCTCACCACTTAAATCCAACAGTTGTGCCCAAGTCAATATCTATGTAGGAGGAATAAAATGGCCAATTCCCGCATATCGTGGGTATATAGCTGCCTAAACACGGGTTAGCGGGTGAACGCTAGCATGAACTCTGGATAAGGATAAAATAATGTCATTTATAAGAACAATTTATAAAACCAATTAAAAACGATCCATATGCACACACTAAACATATATATATATATAATTATGCTGGGAAAGGGATCGGGTTTACCATGCCTTTAAAATATTTACCTAGGTTGTGTAGCTCTGCAGTCCTAAACCACCCACAGGCTATATGGGTTTAGCTCCCTCTGCTGAAAGAGCTCCTAAATGCGTGAAGCCACACAAACAGGGAAAAAAACCTGGGATGACTAGTACATCCCCAATATAAGGTCTGACATCATGCACACGGTCACTTAGACCAAACCTCACATCGGCAAATATGAGTTTGCATTTTTGGTCCCCCCAGGACATCCACCTTCCAGGGATTTGCTACAAACCCGGTCATTATACCCCAATTAAAACCATTACCAAGCAACCAACCAATCTATTAACTATTTACTAACCAAGGCCATTAGTAGTGGTATCGTCATACCGACTATACTTGAAAGTTTTATCCATAGAAAACCATGTATAGATTTAAGGTATTCCATGTACCCTTCCATTAACCATATTAAACCACTTAGGGGATTTTCATGTACCCCACAAACATAACCATTTAGGCTTTTTACCTTTTCAAACAATTTAAACCATGCATAATTCCTTTACCAAGTTTAAAATAAGCAAGAATTCCATTAAAAATATTTTTTTTTGGTTTACTATAGCTTTTTACTAATATTGAAGAAACAAATTGTTTTAACATCACATGACCCAGTCCAACCTGGGTTTCTTAACGCAATACAAAAAACAAAAACCTACAACTAAACACTTAGTGTAAGTAGGGTTTATAAAAAGAAATCATCTTTCCCTTCTAATCTGATTCTCCTCTTCCTTTGTAGCTCAATTTTCTTCCTTGCTCTTCCCTCACTTATCTTTCTTTTTGATGATTCAGCTTCCGATCTTCGCATTCTTGGACTCTATTGAGCTGATTAATCCAAATTATCTCCATATACATGTAGTAATTTAGAGTAATCTATATCTTTCTGTACTTGCTGCTCTTGTACTATAATATCATCTCCAATTCTAAGCAGATCTGCAGTGAAAGAGTCTAGACTTACCTGTAGAGGCCCGACTCCTTTCTGAAGGCTTTGATGGACCCAACTATTTGAGGTATTACTCTTTTGTTCTTTTCTTGTGCTATTATGACGTGTGAACTTTCAACCTTATATCGTCTTTTTTTTGCCGTTTATCCTCTATCTGGTTTAATTCTTAAATAGGGACTTTGACATTTATCACTCTTTACAATTGCTTTACCTCTTTGATGTAACTGATGAACATTAGTGTAACTGACTGGCCTGAATCTATAGCTAAATTAGCAAGAAAATCTGCTAGATTTTTACCTTCTCTATATATATGCTGATAAATTACTTCCTTTTCCTGCAAATGTTGTTTAATTTCAGAAATTATACTTGATATGCTCCAAGGACTTTGTCATCTTCCTGTTAGACTCTTCTGCATTAGGAGTGAATTTATTTGAAAAATGATTTTGTCAAATTGAGTATTTCTGCAATGTTTAGCTGCTTGAAGTATTGCATTTGCTTCTGCTTGCAAGCTGTCTGCATGTGTATGTGTATCTATATGAGCATATATCATCTCCCTTGTATGATTTCTCAGACAATATGCATAAGAACTCTTTTTCTCTGCTCATTTGAAGGCTCCATCTGTATTGAAATTAACCCACCCCTATTCTGGCATTTCCCATTACACTGTTACGACCCTTATTTTGCACTTAATTTTGTCCAATTCCTCTAATATCTGAGGCCATTCCATAGAAAAATCATAGTTTGGCTTCCTAATCTTTAGTAACAATCTAACATTCCTTGTTATGTTGTGAATGAGTTTCAGATAAGATGTGTTTTTGTTATCATGCTTCTTCTTGTTTCTCCTTTTCCAAATCTCCCATAGTATAAAACTAGGTAGAGCCTGAAAATATGGTTGTTCTCTCCTTTTATCTCTTGCTTTCTACCATGCAATTATAGTGTTTTTGAAGGTTAATCCTTGAACGTTTGTTCCTACAAAAGAAGAAAAATAAGACCATGTCCTGTTAGCATAAAAAGACCTCCTAAAAACATGGGTTATTATCTCCACTACAGGATCATCATAACACCAATATTTTGATGGTCTTTTCATGCCCCACCTTCTGATATGATCATCCACTGGAATTCTGCTCTTCCATAACCTCCACATAAATAAACCAATCTTAAATGGTACTCCTTTTACCCATATACACTTGTATGTATCACTGATTTTCTCTTTATCTCTAATGTAGTGCCAAACTAATCTTACTGTAAATCTTCCTTGAGCTTCCAAAGTCCAAACTGGTAAATCATTTCCTACTGATGTTGGAGGTCTAACTTTATCCATGATATGTTCAACCATGTCTATTTTGAACAATCTTATAAATATTTGCTCATCCCATCCTCTATTCTTTACCAACTGTTTAACCTATTTATATTGATCACTAAACTCACTGCTGCCTTCTATCAAAGAATATAATTCACCTTGACCAGTCCAATTATCTAGCAAAATATCTGCATTACCACTCTCATCTACCATAGAATAAGATGCTCCACTAAATCTCTTGCTGACAATATTTTTTTCCACACTTGTGATCCACTAGTTCCTGTTCTCCACATAACCATTAAAGGATGGTCCCTTCTATAATATTTATTATACATTTACTCACTCCATATGGACTTTGTAGTCTTGAATTTCCACCATAATTTGAAGAAAAGTTCCATAGAAATATCTGTGAGCTTTCTAAACTCTAGTCCCCTTCCATCCTTAAGTAAACATACCTCAATCCATCTCACCCAATGTCTACCTCTTTCACCTATTCTGCTGCTCTAGAAAAATTAAGCTAAAACCTTTTGTAATATGTTCAAAACATTAAGGGGGGATTCATTACAGAAAGGCAATGAATTGGTATACTTTGTAGTACATGTTGAACCAACACTTCTCTCCCACCATAAGATGACAATTTCCCTTTCCAACCTTACAATTTATTTGCTATCTTATTCATCAATTGTTGATCTTAATCCTTCTTCTTCCTCATGTTGAAAATTGGGCAACCCAAGTAATTAAAGGGAAATTCTCCTCTTAGTATACCTGTAGTTACTTCTGCCATCACCATGGTTCCATTTGACACTCCTTTATGCATATATAATGCACTTTTCCCTTTGCTGATTTTCTGTTCTGAAACCACTTCATATCCTTCTAAAGTTAAGGATACCATCTGTAATGTTCTCATTTCATCTTTGCATAAGATTATCATATTATCAGCAAAAGGTAAATGATTCAGTTTAGGACTTCCTCTTGGTATCCCAAACAATCTGGAATCCTTAGTTAGCATGATCTAGTTTACTGATAAAACTTCAGCAGCAATGATGAACAGAGTAGGTGATAAAGGATCACCTTGCTTTATTCCTCTTGGGGACTGGAAAAAACCCTTAGGCTGCCCATTTAATAGTATGGAATACCAATTATTTTCCAATAACCTGAACACCGTATCAATTAACCTTTAAGAAAACCTATCTTCTTCAATACCTTTGTCAAGAATAACCATCCAACCCTATCATAAGCCTTCATTATATCCAGTTTTAAGACCATATTAGGAGGCTTTCCTCTTTTTCTAATTTCTAAGACAATTTCTTGTACAATCAGTACATTCTCAGCAATACTTCTATTTTGTACAAAACCTGGCTGTTCTAGTGAGATTAGTTGAGGAGGTAGATTTTTTATCCTCTCATGAACTATTCTTGACAAAATCTTATTAATAAAATTGCTCAATGAAATGGGTCTCAAATTTGAAAAGGATTTGACCACCAACTTTTTTGGTAATAATACCAAATTGGTATATGTGATAAATCTTGGCAGAGTATGAACACAGAAGAATGCTACCATCATATTCTGAATATCCATTTTAATGATGTACGATTAATCTTGATAAAAAGCACCAGTCATCCCATCCGTTCCCCCAGCATTGTTCCTATCTAGGCCCATTATAGCAGATTTGACCTTATCTTCTGATGGAATTTTCACTATTTCATTATTTTGCTCTTCAGTTACCACAGTAGGCACTTCTTCAATCATTGAAAAGTCTTCTGCATCTCCTTCTTTAGTGAATTGTTTATAAAAAAAAGTTACAGCTGATTTTGCAATCTTACTTGCTTCTTCCACCCAATCTCCTTCTTTATTTTGTATTATTTTAATCTTGAGCTTGTTCCTTCTTCCTTGTACTATAGTGTGAAAAAATTTACTTTCACCATCTTTAAACCACTCATAACCAACCTTCTGTCTCCAATATTCGTCCTCCCTTTTTAACTGAATATTTAACTCTGCATGAGCTTTAAACAACTGCTCTCTATTGACACCACTTGGAATTTCTTCAAATTACTTTTCTTTTACCTTGATAATATCTTCTAGAGTTGCAATTTCCTGAAATATATTACCAAAAGTGTTCTTGCTCCACCTTGTTAATGCAGACTTAGTGTTTTTAAGTTTCTGATAAAACACTAAGAAACGATCTCCTATTATCTATATTTTCCATCTATTCTTGATTATATTCAGATAAGACTCATCCTTTAACCATAGATTTAGGAATCTAAAAGACTTGATTATCTGCTCCTTTTCCACTCTGCATTGTAAGAATAAAGGAGCATGATCAGACCCACCATTAACCAAAATTCTATCAAGCCTTTTGAATATACAACCCTTATCAGTTCTCCCACTCCACCAGGTGAATTTATTCCCTATAAATTTAGGCCTTTCCATATTACACATACTAATACACTGATTAAACTCTTAAGTTTCATTAATTGTAACTGGTAGGCCCTTCAATCTTTCCTATGCATGCCTTATCACATTGAAATCTCCCCCTATTAGCCATGGACTTTGATAAGTATCATCCATATCTACTAAAGAATCCCATAATACTTGTCTTTCATTAGCATTACACTTAGCATATACCAGAGTCACTATCACTAACAGGTCATCACTTTGTATGTTTACTGATAACTGTTGCTCTTCATTCTTCAAAACTGTCACTACTACTTCTTCATGAATGAATGCCCAAATTTTCCCTGAAACATTCACTAAAGCATATTTCAAGCCTAATCTCCTCCCGTAATCTTTTATTTGAATTCTATCCTGTAGGGTTCCATTATCCATATGAAATAGAATTTAAATCTCTTGTGTATTTTGATTAATCTAGTGAAGAACTTTTGAGTATTTACAAACCTTATGTTCTATATAAGTGTATTCATAATAATTTAGACTTGTCTGGCTGACTTCTTGTATTCATTGTTGTTGAACTTGTACTGTTATTCCATTTCTTTGACCTCTTTTGTTTAGTCTTCAAGGCTACAACTTGCTTTGGAGATAAATCTGCATCTTTAGCTATTTGATCTATATTATCATCCAGTACATTCTCATCCAAGTCTTCTTTATCCTTGTTACATGCTTCAACCAAACTTTGTGATTTTATCGCCAAGGGTGAAATCCCTTCCAGCACCATCCTCTCCATGTCCTCTAGATTATATAGCTGCATCTACATACCATCTACACTTTGTTGTTCCTCGTAATTGCAACTTTGGTGATTTACTGCACCTTTGTTGTCCTTTTGCACTGCTTCTATTATGACCTGTTTCTTTTGTTCCCCTATGTTATGTGTTATTTCCCTTGTTTGATGCTTCTTTGTTACTTGTTTCCCATCTCTTTTTCTTCTGTGCTACTACCAAATGTTTGATTGACCCATTCTTTTGTGCTGAGTTTGTCCTTATCTGCATTGTCTTTAGTTTTGTCTGCCTGAATTCCTTCAGTAGACTGTATAACCATATCAGTGTGCTCCTCCAAAGCTCCAAATGAATTGGATACATCCACCTCCTTATGCTGGATTTCCTCTACTTCACCAAGTATATGCCCATGTTTATCTCTTCTATACTTATTTTTCCTCCTTATCCAGTGTTGATTATTAGTGTTTCCCTTGGCTGTATCCTGGTTATGCTGATTATTATCAATGACATCTACTTTTCCTTCCATTTTCTTCTTATCCTCCTTTTGCTTCTCAAATAATTCTGGATGAGCAGTCCAGCAAGTATCAGCACCATGACCTTGTAAACAACACTCTTTACATTATTTGGGCATATAGTCATACTGAATCTGGACCCATTTTGACTTGATCTCCCCTGTTGCATCATTCTCCTCATTTATTTTAATTCTTTGTGGTAACTCTATAACTAAATCTACCTCCACTTTAACTCATGCACAACTTGGTCTTGTGTGATTCTTTGTTGCCAGGTCTACAATGAGTGGATTCCCTACTGCAAAAACAATGGAAAAAAGTGCATCTTTTGCAAAAACTTTGGAGGCAAATCTGGAAAGGAAATCCATGCTACTGCAATTGTAGTTTCCACGTCAGGCTCAAACCATGGATCCCACTTTAGCGTCCTCATCTGCTAATATCTCTCATTTGTGCTGATATAGAAAGCGGCTATAGATAACAATTGAATGTAATCCTCCAATGCTTCTAACCTTATCAATTCATGCCTCTCATCCAACACCCCAATATTGCATTGTCCTTTGATTCCACATTGGTTTGGAATTGACTTTCGTAAACTATCAATAGTAGGTTTTCCATTTAAGGATTTTCCAACAATAGCAAATTGAAGTTTCTCATGTATAATAAGATTCTAAACTTCTGATGATTTCCACGTAATTGATGGCTCACCATGCAACATTATTACTAGCTTTCATGAAACCCTAATATTAGTATTATCTACTATTTTTGGCTTCAGCAGATCCACATACTTAACATTACTACATTTTTTCTGCAATTGCTGAGACGTATCCTCCGGTAGGATAGTCCCACTGGAAAGGGTGGCCATGTTGGCCAGAAAATCATGATTTTTAGGCTATACGGCTAGGGTAGGCTACTTTTGCGGAGACTTTCCCATCACTTGAGAAGTAGGGTTGCTATAGGCCTTGGAAACTTAAAAATAGTAAATGCAATGAAAACATCCTTATAGGTATTTTGTCAAACACATTGGGGCATAATATAACCAAAACCAATTCCAATTACCATTTAACCATTCTTATGGAATCTAATTATAAAAAATAACCAATTAAGCATGTATATCCATAATTAAAACAATGGGAAACCATAACTAATCAATTATAATCAAAACCCCCAAATCATAGTTGAAAACCCAAAATCATTCAAAAATGAAATCATGAAAAAAATTCATAAGAACCATGCCTTAGTTAAAACTAATAGTAAGGGAAGAGAAAATTCCTTAATTGACAAAGTAGATGGAGAGAAACCACGAATGAGATCCCCAATTTAGTCCTCTAGTTGAAACCCTAACTTCCTTTCCCAAAAGCTCTTGAGATAACTATAGAGTGTTTAGGAAGAGTTTCTAAGTGTTAATGAATTGGATTATAGGGTAAATAACCTCCCAAGTGAATTAGAAGGTGTGGAACCTTATTAGGGTAGGTGGGGAAATATGCAGATAACCCCCACCTAAGTTATACAAAAATCATATCATAGAGGTACGACTGACCCTCATGAGTCATACCCTTCGATACGAGTGGTACCCACCACTCGTGTCCAAAGTCTCAATCGTTAGACCCAATACTATCCATTGTATGACCCATCCTACCCAAGTCGTATTGATAGCATAAAATCCATACCGTTCACCTGTATCCCTGGCAAAATAGAATCCATAGAAGGTTTGAACACTGACCATCATACGAGTCCAGGGTATGACTCGTACCCTAGCTTATGGATCATGGTGAGCCAGTCGTACTCAGATCAAACTTAAGTTACAAAGTTTATGATTAAACTAAGGAAAACCAAAATCAAATGATCCGTATCCAACCATACGCCTCGTACCATTCAAGTCGTACTCATTCCAATGACCAAAATCTATCCCACTAACGAACATTGGCCAGCATACGACTGGACCATACTATTCGTTCCACAACATATAGTTCATACCCATGAGTTGTATTAGGTCCAAATATCAGAATTTTGGGAATTTTTTCAAAGGTCCAGAAGACAGGGTATTTCAGTCTCTGCTACTAGGAACACTCATCCCCGAATAATAGATAAGGTAAGGGTAACCACACTCACGAGTGATTTGCATTATCAAATATATGTCCAATCTTTAACAAAGTTTGAAAACAAAGAGGCAAAGATATTAATCTTTCCTTTAACAAACTCAGAAATTAAAGATGTATTGAAGACACATACCTTCCGCATGAATCCTAGAAGAAGAAAACAAATGCAGATACTTGGACTTCATGTCCTCCTCCACTTCCTATGTAGCTTGTTCCACCTTATGGTTCCGCCACCAAACCTTAATCGAAGCCACATCCTTGGTTCACAACCAACAAAACTACCTTTCCAATATCTCAGTAGGGATCTCTTAATAAGACAGAGAGTCTGAGATACCCAACCCATCAAAAGGAACAATCAAAAAAGGATCACTATGACACTTCCTCAACATGGAGACATGAAATACCGGATGAACCGAGCTCAAGCAAAAAGGTAACTCCAAATCATAATCAACATTACCAACCTTCTAAAAAATCTCATAAGGACCAATATACTAGGGACTGAGCTTTCCCTTCTTACAAAATCGCACTACTCCCTTTATGGGAGATACCTTGAGGAACACCCTGTCCCCAACCTTAAACTCCAAGTCTCTATGCCTAATATCTGCATAGGACTTTTGGCAACTTTGGGCAGCCTTAAGCCTATCCATAATTACCTTCACCTTTTCCAATGCCTGATAGACCAAATTTGGACTGAATATATCTACCTCACCGAGCAAACCAACCAATAGGAGATCTACACCTCCTACCATACAATGCCTCAAACGGAGCCATACCAATACTAGAATGATAGCGACTGTTGTAAGTAAACTCTACCAAAGGTAGATGCTCAACCCAACTACCACCGTAATCAACTATATATGCCTGAAGCATATCCTCCAATGTCTGAATAGTTGTTTTTGCTTGCCCATCCATCTGATGATGAAAATCAGTACTCAAACTCACCTTAGTACCCAATACTTTCTAAAAAAATTGCTAGAAATGAGATGAAAACTGAATACCACAATTTGACATAATCGAAACAGGTACCCCGTGCATCTTTACAATAACCTGAAGATAAAACTTTGCATAATCCTCCTCCGAAAAGGTAGTCCTCACTAGCAAAAACTGAGCAAACTTTGTCATTCTATCCACTATGACCCAAATCGATTCATATTGATTTGGAGATCAGGGAAGACCGGTAATGAAATCCATATTGATTACCTCTCATTTCCATTCGGGCAAAACAATTCCTGATATAACCCTCCAGGTCTCATGTGTTCAACTTTAACTTATTGAAAAACCAAGCACTTGGCCACAAAATCAGCCAATCCCTTTTCATACCATTCCACTAATATATTTCCTTGATACCATGATATATTTTTGTCAAGCCAAGATATATAACATAGCGTATTCCATGCGCCTCAGTAAAGATCCTTTACTATAAACCGTCGACATTAGGAATGCACAACCTCTCTTGGTATCGTAAAGTACCACCACCACTGATATCAAACACCATCACCTTTTGGCCACCAATATCGCCCTTGATTTTTATCAAGATAGGATCCATCACTTGCTTTTTCTTAACCTCTGCACCAAGATATGACCAAACCATTTCTCGTACTATCACCCCACTATCCTCGGAGTCCAAGATGTGAACTCCAAGATTATCCAAACGATTAATATCTTTCACAAATTCTCATTTTCCTTCCTTCACATGAGCCAAACTCCCCATGGACAACCTACTGAGAGCACCAGCAACCACGTTACCTTTACTTGGGTAATAGTGAAAACCTATGTCATAGTCCTTGAGAAGCTCCAATCGTCTCCTCTACCTGATATTAAGCTACTTCTGAGTGAACACATACTATAAACTCTTATGATCCAAAAAAATGTACACGTGAACTCCATACAAATAATTCCACCATATTTTCAAAGAAAAACCCATCACCAATAGCTCAAAATCACGAGTAAGATAATTCTTCTCATCCACTTTCAACAGCCTAGAAACATAAGGAATCACCTTCCCATACTGCGTCAGGATAAAACCAAGACCTACCCGAGATGAATCATAGTAGACCACGAACACATTATTGCCTTCTAATAAAGTCAGTTTGTCTTTCAACTTCTCAAAACCTCCCTCACAAGTATCCAATCAAGAAAACTTCACCTTTTTCTAAGTCAACTTAGTCAAACGAGCAGCTATCATCAAAAAGAACTCCACAAACCGCTGATAATACCTAGCCAAACTCAAATGTCAGTTAGAGTCGTGGGTCTAGGCCACCTTTTAACCACAGTTACCTTTTGCAGATACACCATGATCCCCTTGCTAGAAATAATATGACAAAGAAAAGTCACAATGTTCAACTAAAACTCACACTTGGAGAACTTGCCATACAACTGCTATTCCTTCAAGGTCTACAATACCACATAGAGGTGATTAGCATAATCCACCTCAATTTTGGAATAAACCAGAATTTCATCAATAAACACAATGACAAAGCGATCCAAGAATTGCTTGAAAATCCTATTCATCCGATCAATAAATGTTGCTAGGGCATTAGGTAAACCATATGACTTCACAAAGAATTCAAAGTACCCATACCGAGTACGAAAAGTCATCTTACCGATATCTACCTCCCTAATCTTAAGCTGATGATACATAAACTAAAGATTTATCTTAGAAAAATACATAGCACCTTGCAACTAATCAAACAAGTCACCTATCCTTGGAAGAGAATACTTGTTCTTGACCATAACCTTATTCAACTACAAATAGTCAATGTACATCCTAAGGGACCCATACTTTTTGTGCACAAACAACATTGGTGCACCCCACGGAGATATACTAGGATGAATAAACTCCTTATCCAAAAGATCCTTAAGTTGCTCCTTGAGTTTCCTCAACTCATTTAGAGTCTTTTTATAAGGAGGAATAGATATTAGACGAGTTTCTAGAACTAGATCAATACTAAACCCGATTTCCCTATCCGGAGGAACACTGGGAAGATCATTTGAAAAGACCTCAGGAAACTTATTTACCACTGGAACTGACTGTAAAGAAGGACCTTTCGAGTTAGAATATTTAACCCGGACCAAGTGATAAAGACAACCTTTATAGATTAACCTCCAAAATTTAAGATAAGAAATAAACCTCCTCCTAGGAGCTAGGGAACCATCCTTCCACTTTATAATCGGTTCACCAGGGAACTTAAAGACAACCTCATGGATCTGCCAATCCAACGATGCATAACATGAAGGTAAATAATCCATCACCGAAATAACATCAAAGTCCACCATATCAAGTTTAAACAAATCCACCAAAGTCTGCCTACCACCAATAGATACCACACCATCTCCCCTTTATAGACTTTCTTAGAAATAACCAAGTCACCTACCAGCATAGAAATAAAAATAGGATCTAAAACAACCTCAGGATCAAAACCAATACATACAGCCATATATGGGGTTACATAGGAAAGAGTGGGCCTCAGATTAAGTAGACAATACACATTACGATAAAAGAGTTGTAACATATCATTAACAACATCAGGTGATGCCTCAGATTCCTATCAGGATGCCAGCACATACAACCTATTCCAACCAATACTAGAACCAATAACAGTAACAGAAGTAAAGTAACACCGTCGGTTGTAGGGGAAGAATATGAAGTTGTTGGTACCTTATTTACTCCCTAGCCTTATTAACCGGACAATCCCTAAGTCTATGGCCTACCTAGCCATACTTAAAGCATTTGTCCCACTCTTTCTTCCAATAAGCCTAATGAGGACGACTAGAGAACAAAAAAGAAGAGCATAAAAAATCTGCTAACCCCCTCTTGCCTGAGATTAGGCGCCCTGTGCCTAAAAATTATCACAACCTTAGTAATACCTGTCATCTGACTTCCTTAGGTAATAAGTTCTAGAAGGAGAGAAGGAACCAAAACTCCCCCACTTCTTTTTTTGGAATTTTCCGCCATGTTGACCACCATGAGATTGAGCACCTCCCTGATTAAAAACTTTGCTCCTCTTACCCTGCCAATCTCCAAACTCTGCCTGTTTCTTTTTCTCATCCTGCACCTGCTACATATGAATAGTCAACCTGGAAATGTTCATACCCTTGATTAGAAAAGTAGTCTTGCTCTCAAAGATCAAATCCCGATTCAACCTAGAAGCAAACTTTCTTATCCTTGCTCTAGTGTCAGCCACCAAATCAGAAGCATACCTTTACAACTAATGAAATTTCAAGGCATATTCCTAGACAAACATCTTACCTTGCTTGAGATTCACAAACTCTTCCATCTTTAATTCCCTTGGCTCTTGAGGAAAGAAATGATCTAGAAAAGCACTAAAAAATCATCCCATAAGGATGACTCCTCTACATCATCTCTATCTTTATCCCATTCTTAGTACCATTGGTAAACAACATCTTTGAGATGATAAGCTACAGAGTTTACACCTTTAATATTTGTGGTCTGCATTACCCTAAATATCTTCTCTATTTCATCCAACAAACCTTGAGGATCCTTCTCTACCTTTACACAAATAAAATTAGGAGGATTTATTTTTATAAACTGACCAACCCTTGTAGCCTCGACAGAAACCCAGCAGACACATCCTGCTCAGCCTGAGCAGCGATTAATTGAGAAATAGTATGAATTGACTGGAAAAATTCTGCATTAGTCACCTCACCCTGAGGAGGACTAGTAGCAACCAAAAGAGATCTAAAATAATCAGGTATAGGACCTTGAGATCGAAGATGAACTCCAGACGTAGGATGTACCCCATCAATATTGTTCCTATATGGGACTTAAGAGTTTTTTTATATTGCAGATCATTGAGACATGATCTTAAAATTGAACAACCAAGGATTAGAGAAAAATTGCAAGACTTAGAGTCCAAGCTTGAAAATAGAATACCAAGAAAGTGAAACATTCCTAAATGCCTTGTAGTCTTTCTCTTATGAGTATGGCATGCTACACACCCCTAAAAGAGACTCTACTAGACACAACTTTGTGAACTCCCAATTAATATGAACCTAAAGCTCTGATACTAACTTGACATGACCCAACCTGGGGCCTTGTCGTAATGAGCATCCCAAGTCTGATCGAGACCAGAGACTACCCCCATTACCCAACCCAGCCTCTAAATGCTTGCCCTGGATAGGCTGAATTTCAAACATATTCCAAGATAGTGTAACTGGATAAGAAATGACTTTGGGTTAGGTATATTCCTAGATCAACCCTACCAAGTCACCCCATCATACCAAAAAGTACCAACTAAACCATGAAGCCAACTAATACCAATACCAAGGGCCATAAATAAGGCCATAACCAGATGACATCCAAGACATAATATGATTAATACTAAAATAAAATATGATGGAACAACTAATAATGTTGTCAACCGGTGTCATCCCTAATAACAATACCAATACCAATACCAATACTAAGGCTGGCACCAATATCGATCTCACACATAGCAGTACACAAAGCTTATAACCAAAAGAGTAAAAATATCTGATTGGGACATGCCACCAACCATAGCAAAAACCAATATCTAGAAATAGATCAAGATGTATAAAAAAATTCCATAATCTGAAATGGAGCCTTTGAGAAAGATGGAAGCTTACAACTTTAATTCAATAATCGTCCCTGAGTTAGTCACTATATAGAAGGAGAAGAACGGCTGGTTCCTGCATAGTGTAGGTATACAGTCTCCCGAGTACAGGTTGGCTGGTGAACACTGGCATAAAATTAGGATACGAATAAAATAATGCCATTTATAAAATCAAGTAAAACCCATCCGTATGAACACACCATATATATATATATATAACCATGCTGGGAAAGGGAATCAGATTTAGCATTTCTTTAAAACCTTTACCTAGGCTATGTTGATCTAACGTCCTAAACCACCCAAGATCTATATGGGTTCAGCTTCCCCTGCTAAAAGGGCCGTAGCGCATAAAGTCGCACAACTAGGGAAGAAAAATTGGGATGGCTAGTACATACCCCAATATAAAGTGTGATATCATACACACGATCAATTGGACCAAACCTCATATCGATAAATATAAGTTTCCAGTTTGGGTCCCCCAGGACATCCACCTTCCATGGCTTTGCTACACACCCCACCATTATTTCCCAATTAAAACCATTACAACCAACCAACCAATCCATTAACCATTTATTAAACTAGGACATTAGTAGTGGTATCGTCATACAAACTATACTTGCAAGTTTTGTCCATAGCCAAGCATGTATATTTTTAAGGGATTCCATGTACCCTTCTATTAACCGTATTAAACCACTTAGGGGATTCCCATGTACCCTAAAAGCATAACCATCTAGCCTTTTTACCTTTCCAAACCATTGAAACCATGCATGATTCCTTTACCAAGTTTAAAAAAAGAAAGAGTTTAATTAAAATAGTAAATGCAATGAAAACATCCTTACAAGAATTTTATTAAATACATTGGGGGCATAATATAACCAAACTAATTCCAATTACCACTTAACCATTTCCATATAATCCAATTATCTAAAACCACCAATTAAGCATAAAATATATAATTAAAACCATGGGAAACCATAACCAATCATTTATAATCTAAACCTCCAAATCATAGTTGAAATCCCAAAATCACACAACAATAAAATCACAAAAAACATTCATAAAAACCATGCCTTAGTTAAAACTAACAGAAGTGGAAGAGAACATGCCTTAATTGACAAAGTAGTTGGAGAGAAACCACCAGCAAGATCCCTAATTTATTCCTCTAGTTGAAACTCTAGCTTTCTTCACCAAAAGCTCTTAAGAGAATTATAGAGTGTTTAGAAAGAGTTTCTAAGTGTTAATGAATGGGATAATAGGGTAAATTACCTCCCAAGTAAGTTAGAAGTCATGAGAACTTATTAGGGTAAGTGTGGAAATATCCAGATTACCCCACTTAAGTTGCACAAAAATCCCATCACAAGGGTATGACTGACCCTCATGTGTTGTGCCTATCAATATGAGTGGTACCCACCACTCATTTCCAAAGCCTCAAACATTTGACCCAACACTATCCAGTGTACAGCTCAGCCTACACAAATTATATTGATATCATACAATGCATACACTTCACCTGTATCTCTAAAAGAATAGAATCCATAAGAGGTTTGAACACTTACCACCATTAGAGCCCTAGGTATGACGCGTACCCTAAATTATGGCTTATGGCAAGCCACTTGTGCTCATAACTAACTTAAGTTACCAAGTTTTTAAGCTAATGAAAACACAAACCAAATGATCTGTATCCAACTATACAACTCATACCATTCAATTCCTACTCATTCCTGTGACCAAAATCTATCCCACCATCTAACACTAGCCAGCATACGACTGGACCATACCATTTAGACCCCAATATACAACTTGTACCCATGAGTTATATTAGGTCTAGAGATCAGAATTCCAAGAATTTTTTCTAAGGTCCAGAAGCAAGGGTGTTTTAGGTTGTGTCAACTGATTATATTAGGCTGACACTATTCCTCTTTTTACTTTTGGGGGAAGAAAAGATATGGTTGAACTCTAGTCGGCAATTTTAATCACAAAATAGGATGACCTATCCAAGAAATTTCTCATCTAATTCTTTCCATCTATCAAGACTGTGAGATTGTGCAGTGAGATTGTATGCTTTAAATAGAAGATAGATGAGAGCTTATATCATGTATGGGGGAGGTTAAAAGATCTATTTTAGGATTATTCATATCATCAGCAGTCTAATGAGGTATTATCTCACACTTTTGTTGAGTCACTTGATCACGACATAAAAAATTTTCTAGATTCAGCTACAGGTGGTCAATCATTGGAATTAATGTATGATGGGGTATATACCTTATTGAATTGAATTGCATAAGGAAATCCTAAGTGGTATTCTAACTCAAGAAGTGCTACAAAAAGGTTGCAGGTGTGTTGGAGGTGCACCAGTTTGCTAATATATCCGCTCAGTTTGCTGCATTATTGAATTATTTAACAACTCAACTCAATAATATTAAATTAAGGATTACACAGCCTATAGAAAAAGTTAATGCAATTCAATAGATAAGCACTTGGTACGTGGTTTACAGTAATAATGGTTATTCTATAGACATGTGTGCTGCCAATCCTGAGTCAGTGATATTTATGGGAAATATTCAAAGGCCAAATTATGGGGATTCCTACAATCTAAGTGGAAAACTCATCCACCAAATCAACCATGGAACACCCAATAATAGCAGTTTCAGCAACCACAGGAACAAGGAAATCAGGCCACTAGCAATATGGAAGAGATGCTAAATAAATTTTAGCTACTCAATTATAATTTGTAGCAGATATAAAGAGTCAACAAGTGGCTACAAGGAACTTCAAGTTGCAGATAAGTCAGATAGCAGTATCGCAAAACACAAGGCATCAAGGTAGTTTGCCAAGTGATGCAGAAAATCCTAAATAAGTTATGGTAATCATTTTGAGGAGTGGTAAAGATATTAATAAAGAACCTTTTAAGAAAACTAAGGAGGTATATGCCGAGTTGGATCCTAAACAAGTAAATGAAAAAATTATTGAATATTCAAGGAAGTCTAAGTAATCAAAAACAAAAGTTGTTGAATAGGTGAAGGAGAGACCACCACCACCTTTCCCACAGAGGCTTAGAAAAGTGAAGGAGGATACATGCTTTAAAAATTCTTTGACACATTCAGAGTGCTTCACATTAATATTCCTCTTTTAGGTGTTTTGTAGGGAATGCCCAAGTATACTAAGTACTTGAAGGATGTGGTCACTAAAAAAGTTAAGATACAAGATGTGGAGACAATAGCACTCACGAAGGAGTGTAATTCTGCGGTTATGCAGAAGATGACAAAAAAGCTCAAAGAACCTAGAAGATTTACTCTTTCTATTCAAATTAGCAATAATAAAGTGGTCTACGCACTCAGTGACTTAGGGGAAAGTGTCAACTTGGTTTATCTCTCTTTGTTCAATATGTTGGGTTTGGGGAAACTGAGACTGAGTTCTGTGTTACTTTAATTGGCAGACCGGACCATAGACCTTCTTGACCAAATCATAGAGGATGTTCTCAAAAAGGTTGGTAAGCTTATTATTCCTGCTAATATTATTATTTTTGATATTAAGGTATAAGAAAGTATGTCAATCATTTTAGGATGTCTATTCTTGGCGATGGGAGAAGTATTAATAGATGTGGGAAAGAGCACACTCACAATGAGATTGGATGATGAAGAGACAGTGTTAAAAGAGTATAAACCACTCAAAACACTATCTACTACAAAGATTTATGCATGATTACTGTTATTGAAGGGGATAAGTATGAGTGATAAAGTTAAGTCCACCAAAGACCTCTCAGATTCTCTTATCAGCAGGCCAAGTCACAACTACCATAGCTCAAGATAATGTTGATTAATGAGCCTAAAAAGGCTATTGTTGAGAGAGTTGTTGACCTTTGGAGTTCACACTCAAGAGGTACATAATAAATAAGAAGATGACATTCAAGTGTGAGGAAGAGGATGAAGGAAAATGAATGAGTAAAAGAATGGGCCATGCCGCGACACTAAATCAGGCGTTGCTTGAGAGGCAACCCAAGTTAATATAGTTTTCATTTATAGTATTTTTAGTTTTTGTTTCACTAGTGTTTGTTTTTGTTGGGTCATAGGTTGATGGGAAGTCTGAGTACTAGAACAACTGAGCTACGGAGCATGGCAAAGACTAAGTGTGGCCCTTTTGATGTATAAAGATGCTCCTAACTAGGCCTAGAGGCCTCAGGGAGTATTTCTATCTCTACTTTTAAGTATACTTTGGGGAAAAAGTAGATTTTTAAGTATGGGGTGGGGGAAATTCTCTTTTTTAGGAATTTTAGGGTAATTTTAAAATTTTGTGTTAGAAATAAATGGGATGTTCTTATGGGTTATTTATTTGATTACATGATACAATTATTTTGGTTGTAAAATTATTTAATGGTGTTAATTGCTACATTTGAGACTCCTGAGCTCATGTTTATAACTTTTGTACTTGTTGGCTTAATGTTGAATTCGGGTTGTTGTTTGGTGGAGAGTCTATAATGTTCTTATTTGAGTTAAGCATGTTCCTTATGTGTATAAGGTATTTGTATATTCCTTGTTTTATTTAATGCTAAAACTTTCCTGTTGTGTGTCTGCAAAGCAAAATAAAGAGTGTAGTTTTAGGAAATGATATAAGCATTTCTTTGATAACCATATTTGGTACCTTCTTCTGACCTACCCTTATGTATAATCCTAGTTAGCCTTATTGATCCTTAAGATTTTTTTTGGCAGCCTCTTATGTAGCCTAATCCCTTCTTTGATTAACCTTAATTTGATCCAAAGCTCCTAAGCACTTTAGTGTTAAATTAGTTGACTAAGGAGTTTTAAAAAATAGGAGAAATATGAAATTGAATGCCCAAAGTAATAGGTATTGGTGTGTGCAATTGATGCATTATGGTTTGGAGTAGAGAAATTAGTGCTATAAGAAATTCCTATTTTTATCCCACTTGTGTTACAATGAACCTCTTTTGGCCCTGGTCCTCATTGTACATTGTGCACCTCAACTAAGGAAAATCTCTTAAGTTGAGGGTGGATATCATAGGGGTTCATAACATAAAACAAGTGTGAAGAAGGGTAAAATTAAATCATGGGTTAATAGGAAATACTCCCACCATAGTATATGTTAATGAACTTAATGAGATAGGGCAAAATAAAAAGATATGGGTAACCAAAAGTGGTGTAAAGTGGTTGTTAAAGGTGAGTTGATTGTATAATGTGATGTATTAAAATTCTTAGGGAAGATAGTCACTATTCTTGGATAAAATAGTTCCTAGCCATCCCTTATCCTACATTACAACCCTTAAAGACCTATTTGATCTTGAGCCTTAATATTCTGATATTAGTTGAGTACTACACTAAGGTCAAGCCTATGCTTCATCTTGTGTACCATGTGAATTCTTTGTGAGAGTGAGCGAAATTTTCTTATTGTACACATTTTGTAATAAATTGAATCCATGTGAGTGATTATGGGTAATTCTCTTATTGTGAGGGCACATGTTTAACGATAGTTGAGTGAGTTATATGATGTCTTTTATTGGACAGTATTCATTAGTGTGCCAACTTGGTGAGTCAATTCTTGAGGCTAGGATATTTTGGAGTAGTGCTCTTGAGCTTTCAATTGTGTACGTAACATGCTTTGTATAGAAACTTGTATTCTATGTAATCATTATAGTACTAGCTTGAGTGTCCTATTTGTAGTAGAAGTGTTTATTCACCTCATCTTATTATTCTTATATTAAAGAGTTATTCAAGCATGAACAAGGCTTTAAGTGTAGGGTGATGATTTGAGGTGGATTTATGAACCTTAGTGTTGTTATCCTAGCTTATTTTGCCTTGTTTTGAGGAAACATTATGTGCTTAATGAGTAAACAATGATATAAATAAGAATCTAAGTGTTTAAGTATTTGATTAAAATGTTTAAAGGTTTTTTCAAAAAATTATGGATTTGAATTTAGTAATAATGTGGGGATAGATAGAGGAAGTTTCTCATTCTTTTATGGAATAAGGAATTTGGATCAGCGTCTAGGATAAGGATATACCTAGAAGCCTTGCTTGGTTCAAATTTAGGATGACATATTAATGTATCTAAATGGATTATTACATCTCCGCTCAATGATGTAGTTGTAATTTCCAGTTAGGTAGAAGGTTAGAGGTCAGGAGACCATGATCATATGATAAACCATATGAATCAACAACCAAGATAAGTAATCTAAAGAATGAAGTTCAATAGAGTAGTATTATTGTTCATAGTTATTTAACCTTGGTATTTCATCCATTTATTGTCCAAAGTATTTACTTTTATGAGTTATTTTAGTTTAATTTAGTTTATAAATTCTCCAAACTCTCTCGATTACGTTTTCACTAGTTTAATCTCAATAGTTAAACTTGAATTGGAAAGTTGTTTAACAAAAGTATCTGAGGGATTGATATTCGTCTTTATTCAGTGCCACTATATTACTTGGTTATATCACATAAACTTAAGTGTGAGCTTGGGCGCAATCAGGAGGTTCCTCAGCAGACTAGGCTCCTCTAAGCGGGTGCACTGTAAAAGGCAACTCATCTTGGTTTGCACTTTTGGGACTTGTTGGATCACTCTAGAGGGTGGTTCTTTGCCCTTTTTAGTTGTAGCTTGTGCCTTATCCTTATTCGGTGCAGTGCCCTTCATAGAATCCTATGGTAATTTCATACTTGTAGGCATACCTATGAAAAATAAAAAGACAAAAACCAAAGCAAAAGATAAATGATAAAACATGTTTTTGTGATTTTCATATATGAAGAAACAAAATAAAACTAAAATAAAAATGAAGTGGATGCAAGTTAACATCATCATTATGATTCATGGGATTTGTTTGTCACAACACTCAACTTTTTAAACTCGACATTGTCACACATTCTTCAAATACCGTCCATTCAAATCACAAAATCATCATGGACCAATAGAAACATAAATGACCCTATAGGTCAAGGCAAGCATTCATGTATCTCGAGTTACTCAGACTTCACCCATGAATGCTATGATGAGCACATTTACCGACCAAAGCCATGAAAGTGACATTCATCAACAACATTACCCAAAAACCAGTGGTTATTCAATATTTAAGACCAATTGGATTCAAAACTATGCTCCAAAAACCCTAATAAAGATCATATTAACCATTATTAATATATAAGACTTTTCTCTCTTATCGATATTTGAACAAACATATGGTGTGCATGCAAATGATGAATTTGGAAAATGAATATAGAGGCACATATGAGCAAGCTCAATCCTCCAATCCATCACCAAACACACCATTTATACTCAAAATAACTCAAATAGATCACTTATCTCTCAGTTTAGTAACCAAACTTCAAGTGGGTATTCATCAATCACGTGGTGCACTATTGTAAGTAAGAACTTCAAATGAAACATGCAATACAACGCATACATTCAAAAGTTTTCACTCCAGCCATCACAATTTTCCAAAATTAACTAAAGAATCTCAACTTCAAAGAGAATGTATCAAAGAAGTGAAGCACCATTTTCTACTGTCAAGAGAATTCAAAGATAAAACCATAAACAATCATACCATTCACTTGATTGAAGAGAGGAAAAAAAATAAATGTTCGATTTTCTTACCTAAAGCTTAATTCTTGCTACAATAAGTATAAATTTTGAAGTAAGTTTCAAGAACTTAGAACTTATGAAGAAAAGAAAATTTTTGTGAAGTTAAAGACTGACAACCGATCCAAAATTAGTGCATTGTGTGAGTATACACTTTACTTGCATTCATTTGTGCTGGACGTGAACTTGGACTACCTAAGCATATCCAATTCAGGTAAAAATAGATTGTATGGCCAATTTTGTGGTTCTCTTTTGTTTCATACAAGCTGGACCAGCTCCTGGACTACTTAAGAATGTCTAACGCCAGCCTACGTGACCAGCTCCCAGGTGCGTACAAGATGCCTTAGACCTGTGCCTGGACTGCTTGAGCATGACTAGTGTAGGTCATAATAGATTGTTGCAGTTGCTCCTGCATTCCAGATGCTCTGGACCTGCGCCTAGAATTCTCAAGCATGCCCAGTGTAGGTCAAGCCAGGTTGCTTAAGTTTTTTGGCTCAAAAGTGAGCTGATCTACGTGCCTTTTGCTTATGGCTTAAGACTAAATAGCTCAAGTAGGTCTAATGTAGGTCTAAGCAGTGGGCATAGCATCACTCTTTTTGCTCCAAATTTTTGTTAGGGGTATAGTTTTAAGCCTCTGAACCTACCTTCTCACATCCCAATTTGGCAAAATTACCTGTAACAACCAAAAACAAGCTAAAATAAGTATCAAAACATTAGGAAACACCATAAAACTCTTTGGGTTTGCCACCAAAGAATGACCTTAGTTAAAGTAATAACACGACATCATTTGAATATTATTTTGTTTTCTTGAATTGAAGCGACTCAACCATAGTCACGTTAAGTCCACCCACATGATAATACATCAATCCTTGTCCACTCACCAGAAACTTCTTTTTCTCAAGGTCCATTAACTCAATTTTTTATTGAATACACATTCAAGACCATGAATGGGCCCGACCACTTAAAATTTTCTGAGAAATATCTTAACCTATAGTTGAGAAGGAACAAATTATCACCCTCATAAAACTCTCAGTTCAAAGTCTTAACTTCATGCCGCCTCTTTTTTTGGGCCTTATTTGATCAATGTCCTAGAATGATGCCTTTTATGTCCATTATGGACCATCCAAAAGTAATAGTAAATTTTTTTACCATAGATTTTGAGGCTTCCATTTTTCGAGGCGATAAACCATCCACCAAAATGGTTGTCAAAGTATTACTCTCACAAGTTTTGCTATTGTAAGAACCAAAACTAGCTATCAAATTAGCCATCTCTTTCTTTTATTCAATCATCTCACTCTCTTAGTTCCACAATGCGCCCACCAAGATCCACGTGATTCTCATTTATGGTGTTAGTCATTTTATAAAAAACCATATCAATCACAAAAAAAGCTTGCACGTCCTTAGGTTGTTTCATAGACTTATAGACATTGAAAGAAACATTTTCATTGTTTACTCAAAATTTCATTTGACCACTTTTAACATCCACTAAGGATCTTTCAATAGTCAAGAATGTCCTACAAAAATAATGGGAACTCATAATCCATCTCGCAATCAATAATAAAAAAATTGGCCAAAATGATAAATTGGTACACTTTCATAAAAACATCACATAGCACTCCCAAAGGCTCTTGATAGAACAATTGGCCATTAAAATCATCATTTGGGTTTGTATGGGGACACCTAAACATATCTTAGAAAACATGAAAACTTGCATTAAATTAATGCTTTCCCAAACTTGTGCATTTAAGAAATAGTGAATGCATCTGGGTCTTTCTTCATTACCACCACTGTGCTAGACATTATGGCACTACAATTGTAGGTTACCCCTATAGTTTTAACATCCATGAGTCATTTCTTTTTAAGAAATTCTTCATGAATGTATCATACCTAGGTATCTCTTGTAATTTTTCTAACAATGGAATATGCACTGATAGGTTGCTAAACTTTGCATGAAATTTCTTAAACTTAGTATCATCTTCCTTCTTCTTGAGCCTTTGTGGGAATCAGTGAGGAATTTTTATTTGGGATAAAGGAATAACTAGAGTTTCATCTATTTTTGGAGCATTACCATCCATCACTTTTAGAGTTTCTTCACTTTTACTCTTTTCTTCAACTTCCTTCAGCTTTTAAACAATTGACTCATTGGTCTTTGGAACTGCATAATTAGACTTCTTTAGCAGATTTTTCTTTCCATTTGCTTGTTCATTACTCCTCTATTTTATAGGGTTCTTTATCAAAATCAACAACATATTTGTCAATAGTTTGACCACTCCAAGAGAATTATTCTTATGATCAGTAACAGTGTCACTAGGCAATCCACCCTTGGCCTTGCATTGAGATGAGCAGAGATTTGACCCACTTGAGTTTTAAGTTGCTTGATAGAAGCTGAATGATATGCCATCGTTTGATTGAGTTATGAGAAATAAATTTTTAACTCTCTCACTATCTTATCGGTTCCCTCGACATGCATTAAAATACGAGCAAGGACATCTTCTGTTTTGAAATTCTCTATGTCAATAGAGCTTGACTCTTTACCTTTTTCCCAATCATATGGAGGTATGTACCAATCATAGTTTCTATCCTTATCTCTCTAATCTCTATCTCTATCATGATCTTATCATATCAATATCTATCACAATCCTTTTCCTTCCAACCTTAATTTCCATCTTGCCTTTGATAGGTAGGGTGGGAACCCATAGATTGGTTTAACCAAAACCAAATTTCTTCATCAAGAGACTCAGCTACCTTATCATTATAAGCTTTAACACTCTTAGAAGCAACGACATTATGTACCTTAGAAGGAGCTACGATTACATGATTAGTGAGAATATTAAGTTTAGCTATCACATTAGCCATGTTCTTGTAATACTCTGATCGTTTCTTAAGCCTAAATCCGCCTCTTGAGTGAATATGGGAAGACTTCCAAAGTGATTGATGTTTAAAACGTGTGGTATTTCTCTAATTTCTATATTTTGTCATGTGGATAATTGAATAAGCTTTCCATCGATACCAAATTCACCCAAATATGATACTCGGGTGAAGAGCTAGAGCCATTTTAGTGAGATAGTCTGCCACCTAGCACTTTTGCGCGTTGCGGAGATAGCCAAAATGGTAATTGTCATTTTCCAGTGAGCCTTCATGATATTGGTGTGTCGCTCTAAGGCTCAAATCGGAATTGTCAAATTCTAGTGCACCAACGTGATTCCACCTCATTGCGGTGCCCTTTCAGGTCACGACCAAGGTGGCAAATGCGATGTCACCGTGTCGCGCCATTGAGCAGTTTCCCAATTGTCCAAATCTAGTGAAGGACCGCGATCCTTATGATGAATTAGGCTCTAGTTCTAGAATTTGATCAAGGGTATTTTGGTCTTTCCACCCATCCTTACCCACTATATATATACAAATAGAGGAGAAAATCCTCATTTTCCTCTTCTATTCCATCCAAAAGCTAGGGTTTCTCTCTAAAATCCCATCCAATTCTTATCTAAACATCTCCAAATTGAGCCATAGTTTTCACAAATTAGTTCAAGATTCAAAACTTCCAAGTCAAGAGCATTAAGAACCCTAACTCAAGAAGTGGGAAAAGAAGTTCCAATCTAGTTTCTTCATCTCAAAATCACAATCAAGGTATGTGGGGTTTGAACAAGAATATCCTTTCATTCTTGTGCCCAAAGAATTAATTTTTACTATTGAAATTTCATGATTGTGCAAAGCGGGTTTATACCCAAATTACTTTATGATTGAGTTATTAGAATTGAGTTATTCAAGATTGATATACATGACTATTTCATTATTTTATTTCCTAAATTGAGAACTTATGCTATGAATTATATATTGCTACTATGAGTTAGAATTGATGATTTCCAAGTGATAAATGATAAGATTCATGATTTTAAGCTTTTTCATGAGAAGTTGATTATTGAATATATATATATTGACGTTTGAGTTTAAGAGTCAAGATTGAATCTTGTGATGCTTTCTTAAAGTTTTGACATTTGATATGAGTTAATAAGCAAATCCACTTGATGGTGAGAAAGATTGTTTTGAGTTGATTCAAGTTTGGAATCCATAAATTATTTAAGATTTACTGATGAGATATATTTATGATTTTGATCTCTATGGTAGACCCTTGAGTTGATTAAGTTGGATTTCCTAACGCGTTTTGAGTTTGAGTCTGGGAGTAGTATTTACACAGAGTGGGAAATGTGGGTTCAGCGCATTCTACTTCCCTAGAACTACGTGCCACCATAGGACAAAGATTAAGGGCCAAAGGCCAAGACAGTGATCACTAAAGTTAAGGTTCTACTCTGATGGTAAGACCATTTTAGACAGCCTAAGTCAGAAGAAGGAAACCGTTCCCGATTTCATCCTAAGTCATCAGTTCAAGCTCCTTCTATAGCTAGTGCTCTAGTTCCTAAGTTTAGATAGGGTAAAAAAGATAGAGTGCCAGGCTCTAAGTTTCAAGGTAGCGTTAGCAATGCCCGAACTAATCCCCTTTGTCAGACTTATGGTAAGAACCACAAGGGTGCTTGTAGAGCTGGTAGCAATGCCTGTTTTGATTGTTGCAAACCAGGCCACAGAGTCAGGGATTGTTCCCAGTCAGGTTATCAGGGTCAGCAGAACCATTCCACAGTTCAGTCTGGTCGCCTGAACCAGAAGGGTGCCACTTTCAGTGCTACTAGTGGGCAACGCCAAAATAGACTTTATGATCTTTAAACCTGAAAGGATTAGGAAAATTCTCCTGATGTTGTTACAGGTATTTTATAGATCTTTAATGTTATGTTTACGCTTTGCTAGATCCAGATGCATCCTTGTCTTTTGTTACTCCTTATATAGCAGGCGATTTCGGAGTCAGTCCCGAAATTTGAGCAGATCCCTTTTCAGTATCTACCCCAGTGGGTAAAACCATCATAGCCCAGCGGGTATACAGGAACTGTCCAATTACAATATTTTAGAAAGTCACGTCAGCAAACTTTGTCGAGTTAGAGATGACTGATTTTTATGTCATTCTCGGCATGGATTAGCTTTATTCCTGCTATGCCACAGTCTACTGCAAAAACAGAATAGTTTAGTTTTAGTTTCTGAATGATCCATCCTAGAGTGGAAGGGTAGTTCTTCATCTTTCAGAGGTCAGCTTATTTTCTACCTTCGGGTAAGGAAAATGATATCTAAGGTATGTGTTTATGATATCATTAATGTTAAGGACTCTGGTTTCGAATCTCCCAGTCTTCAATTAGTCCTATTTGTTAATGAGTATTTAGATGTCTTACCCGAAGATCCACCAGGCATTCCTCCCGAAAGGGAATTTGACTTCAGCATTGATCTTATTCCAGACACTCAGCTTATCTCAATTCTTCCATACAGAATGGCACCAGTAGAACTCCATGAACTAAAAGAATATTTGAAGGATCTCTTAGATAAGGGATTCATTAGACCCAGCATTTCCCCGTGGGGCGCACCAGTCTTATTCTTGTGAAACAAAGATAGTTCTCTCAGGATGTGCATAGATTACCATTAACTCAATAAAGTCACGGTCAAGAACAAGTATTCTCTTCCCAGAATCGATGGCTTGTTTGAACAACTTTAGGGTGCCATTTATTTCTCTAAGATAGACCTCATATCAGGCTACCATCAACTCAGAGTTAAATAATGTGACATTTCAAAGACAGTTTTCTATACTCGGTATGGTCACTTTGAATTTCTAGTTATGTCCTTTGGTCTTCCAATGCCCTAGACACTTTTATGGACTTGATGACCCATGTGTTCAAGCAAGTACTTGGACATGTTTGTCATAGTCTTTATAGATGATATTCTGGTCTATTCCCACACTGAGTGAGATTATTCAGACCATCTCAGAACTGTTCTTTAGACTCTCAGAGATCATTAGCTATTCGCCAAATTTAGTAAGTGTGAATTTTGGCTAAGGTCATTAGCATTCCTTGGTCATATTATTTCCACTAATGGCATTAGAGTAAATCTTCAAAAGACCAAAGTGATAAGAAACTGGCCTCACCCTATCTCTCCATCAGATATCAGGAGTTTATTGGGTTTGGCTGGCTATTACAGATGGTCTATTGAGGGATTTTCTTCTATTGCATCCCCTATGTACATATTTACTCAGAATAAGGTCAAGTTTCAGTGGTCGGTTTCTTGTGAGAAGAGTTTTCAGGAGTTAAAGACTCGACTTACCTCAACTCTAGCTCTAGCATTACCAGATGGTTCAGATGGGTTCGTAGTATATTGTGATGCATCCAAAGTGGGTTTAGGCTGTGTCCTCATGCAGGCCTACGCCTCCAGACAGTTAAAGTCACATGAGAAGAATTATCCTACTCATGATATTGAGTTAGTAGCCATAGTATTTGTCTTAAAGATTTGGAGGCATTATTTCTACGGAGTTCATGCAGATGTCTTCACAGATCACAAGAGCTTTTAGTATGTATTTTCTCAAAAAGATCTCAATCTTCGTCGGAGAAGGTGGTTAGATCTCTTGAATGATTATAACATGAGTGTCATTTATCATCTGGGTAAGGCCATTATTTTGGCCGACGCTCTTAGTAGACTCTCTATGGGTAGTGTTTATCATGTTGAAGATAGCTCAGGAAATCCATCAGCTTTCCAGACTAGGCATTTGCTTAGTCGACACTTCAGAGAATGGTGTATGTATTCAGAGTAGTTAAGAATCATCTCTAGTTTCTGAGGTAAAAGAAAAGAAAGACAGGTATCCTAGCCTTGTCAAGCTGAAAGAGTCAGTCAGAGATCAGAAAGTAGAGGTTTTTGCCCCAAGGGGATAAGGTGATCTACGTTGTCAGGGTCGTCTGTGTGTTCCAGGTGTAGATGACTTGAGGCAGTGAATTCTTGCAGAAGCGCATGGTGTGCGATATTCTATCCATCTAGGGGCCACTAAGATATACCATAACTTGTGGGAGATCTATTAGTGGAGTAGGATAAAGAGAGATGTTGCAGAGTTTGTGGCTAAGTTCTCTACATGTCAGCAGGTTAAGATAGAGCATTAGAAGCCCAGTGGTTCTATGCAGGAGTTCAGCATTCCTACTTGTAAGTAAGAAGAAATGAACATGGACTTCGTAACGGGTTTGCCTCGAACTCATCATCAGCATAATTCAGTTTGGGTCATTGTAGACAGAATGACCAAGTCAGCTCATTTCCTTCTAGTTCATACCTTTTTTTCATATAGGGATTATGCCAAACTCTACATCAGAGAGTTGGTCAGATTACACAGTGTTCCTTTATCTATCATCTCAGATAGTGGTACCCAGTTTACCTGTCACTTCTACAAAGCATTCTAAAAGGGTCTTGGTACCCAAGTTCATCTTGGTAACGCCTTTTATCCTCAGACAGATGGACAAGAAGAAAGGACCATTTAGACTCTAGAAGATATGCTAAGGGTGTATACAATTGATTTTAAGGGAAGTTGGGATGACCACTTGCCTTTGATTGAATTTGCATATAATAACAGCTATCATTTCAGTATTCAGATGGCTCTATTTGAAGCTCTATATGGTAGAAGCTGTAGATCTCTAATCGGTTGGTTTGAATTTATTGAGGCCTCAGTCATAGGGCCTGACTTAGTATTTGATGCCTTAGAGAAAGTTCAATTTATCAGAGAAAGACTCTGAGATGCTCAAAGCCGATAGAAGTCTTATGCAGATGTGCGCAGAAAGGATCTCGAGTTCAAAATTGATGACTATGTCGATCTAAAGATCTCTCCCATGAAGGGAGTGAAGAGATTCAGCAAGAAGGGAAAGCTCAGTCCCCAAAATGTCGGTCCCTTCAAAATTCTCAGTCATCTAGCAAGGTAGCTTATGAGCTTGAATTGCCTTCAGATCTAGCCTCAGTTCATCAAGTCTTCCATGTCTCTTTGGTCAAGAATTGTATAGGAGACCTCATAATTGTAGTCCTTATTCATAGCATAGATGTTCAGAACAGCCTCTCTTATAAAGAGATTCCAGTCAAAATCTTAAACCATCAGACTCGTTAATTGAAGAACAAAGAAGTCCCTCTAGTTAATGTTCTCTGGTGAAATCATTCTGTAGAGGGAGCTACTTGAGAAGCAGAAACATACATGCATACTAAGTATTCTCACCTCTTATCTTCCAATCCAGATCAAGCTCAAGGAAACAGTTCTCCTTAAGCTTATTAAGCTTCACGTTTAGTATTCAATAAAACTTGGTGTTTAGTTTCATGCTCATGTTTTATCACAAATTTTGTATCAAATACCATAGCATATTTAGTCATGCATATATGTACAGTATATAATCATGCATCAGATATACATTCTCATTACTAGAACTTCAATTATCAGAAACCTTAGTCATGCATTCAAGAATCAGTTACACATGCATCAGATAAGCATGTTCACTATGTTATGTTCAGCTTGTCAGTCACGTCCTTCATGAGATCATGTTCCTGTTATCCATGTTCAATTCATGTTCAGTTTATTATTTCCCCTCTCATTCATTCTTATTCGAGGATGAATTTTCTCAAGGGGAGATATTGTAATAGTCGTATTTTTCGTAGCTTGAAAATCATCTCAAGGATGTTAGAAATTACTTTTAAATAAGAATTCATTCTTATAGACATATTATTTTAATAATTTTCACTTCCTATCACGTGGGAAATTGAATAAGCTTTCCATTGATATATAATTGGCCCAAATCCAATATCCGGATGAAGAGTTAGGGCCTTTTTAGTGAGACAGTGTATCACCTGAGCCTCCAGTGCGTCGCGGAGATAGCTCAAATGACAATTGTCAATTTCTAGTATTGCTCTACAATAGTGAAGCATCGCGCCAAACTTCCAAGTTGCAGACAAGGTGGAAACGTGATAGCTCCGCGTTGTGCCATCGTGCAATTTCCCATTTGTCACTTTCCAGTAACTTGGAGCAATAGTGGCGCGTCGCGACAAGGATGAAAATCGAGAAACTTTATCAAAAATTAAAGACATTTCCTAGGGTTAAAAGGGTCAATTTTTCCACCCTATCTAAGCCTTATAACACGATATTTGGCTATAATTCAGCAACTTATACTCAAGTACTCTAAAAAACTCTCAAGAACAAGCCCTAGGGTTTTCATAGAAGATTCAATTTCAAGGAAATTTCACCATCAATCTTTATAAAATCATGAACTAAGGTATGCGTAGTGTTCATCCACAGATTCCTTTCATTCGTGGAGTCCAAGAATCATGTTTTAAATAAACATATTGTGATTTGCTTGTTGTGATTCGATCATGTTCATGTTGATAGTTGTCATTTATGTTTCAAGATGGTGTCTTGATGACTTTTCATGAAGTATGTGAGTTTGTTGATTGAAAACCTATGAATTTGGGTAGTTTTAGATTGTTAAATTGATAAAAGACACCTATGCTCAAGGTTGTCCATGCAAGGTATTCAATAAAATGCTTAAAATGATAGAAATCATGTGTTCGATAAACACCTGTGTATTGTTTGTTGTGTTATGCAATGTACATGATATTGAAATCATGCAAGTATGTACATGTTACACGCATTCCTTTCCATGATCAAGAATATGATAACCATGTGAAGCATGAAATCCTTTATTTATAGCATTGTAAATTATGAACTATACTTCTATGATCAAGAAGTGTCATGGTTGTGTCAGTGTCTTTCCATCGAGTCCATGGGGTACTTGTACCCAAAAAATATAGTTGTGTTCCTAGAGCTCATGTACCCAAGAAATATAGTTGTGTTCCTAGAGCCCATGTCATGCTTTCACGCTATCCTCAGTTAAGCCATGTTCCATAGAATTCAGTCAGTCATGTGACTCAGTAAATCTCAAAAATCTCATAATCTCAATTAGTTATCAGATATCAATAGCATTCTGTCAGTCAACAACATTCAATAAACTCAAACCATGTACAGCCAGTTAATTATGTCGGTTTCCTCAGATGGGAGTAGGAGCTAGCACCGAGTGAACCCAAGGATAGGAACACACACTGTCATATGAGGGTGTGATTATTAGTAGTCATCCTTGCATTCTAGAACTATGTAGCTAGCATAGGTTAAGATATCAACACTGCCAGGTGAAGGTTGATAAGGTGTATAAGCACTGTTAGATGAGGGCCCCACCATTCTATTTTGGGGACACTGTCAGATGAGGGTTACCCACAGCTTATCCTTACCAGTGGTGCGGTATTGACATCCTTCCAGTCAAGGCATAGATTAGAGCCCAGATCAGCTATTACAGCATACATAGGGCATATCAGTTAAATAACTACTTTCCACAGTTTCAGTATCAGTCTCAGTAAAAGAACTCAGATAGTTTTTTAGATTTCAGGACTGTCAGATACAGTTAACTTAGATACAGTACGAAGATCAGATAGTTTCTTCAGATTCAGGACTAACAGATACAATGACTCATGTTATTAGTTATCAGAACTCATTATCAGTCATGTTAGATATCAGTAAACTTATGTCATCAGTAGATAGATTCATTTATCACGTTGTCACAATTTCAGTTACTACGTATTTATGTATGCATTCTCACATTCATATTAGTAAATCAATTATTATCATTCATGCATATAAACCCCATGTATTCATCCTACCTCACTTGCATACTCAGTACATTCCCCCGTACTGACACATTTGTGCTATGGTGTTTCATTTTATCTTACACCATAGGTCCAGAGACACGACTTCCAGATTAGCAGCCGCAGCAATACTTCAGTATTCAGAGGTTTTTAGCAGTGAGTCCTCATTCATTGAGGACGTGATCTTATTTATCATTTTAGTTCAGTTTTTCAGTTGATGGAGTTAGTTAGGGATATGTCCCATCAACTCCTTAGTCAGACAGTTAGAGGCTTTCAGACGACTATAGTATTTTCATGTTTCAGACTTCAATATTTTAGTTTTGTTTTGGTATTGTGATACCACTTTATTCAGATATTATCATTATTTAGTTATGTTTAGTATTGAACCTTATGGCCTTTCAGTGCATGTTTCCACATTTTTATGTCATATTATGCAGTGTACAGGTACAGAAATCAGTCATGGGTTAGGTTGTGGTCCTTTGGGGTAATGAGCACCGTATAGCATTCCAGTTCAGATAATCAGGGCATTACAGCTGCCCAAAGGTATTCTCTAAGAAATAAAGGTAAACCAAATCCTCCTTCTTGTCCTAAGGGATTTCAATGTTTCAAATGTCAAGGGTGGGGATACAAGGCTAGTGAGTGTCCAAACTAGAGAAATATGATCCTTATGGAGGGAAAATTATACTCTCTTGGATAGGAAGTGTGAATTTAATTGGATAAGGATGATGAAAAAACTCAAGATGGAAAGCAAGAAGCTGAGGTGTGAATTGATGATGGTGGGAAAGATGTTTGGCCGCATTGGTGTGTTTGGAGTTCCTAGTTTTATGGAAAGAAGATTCATGATTAGTTAGGTTTTGAAGGAGGAACCTGAGAGTAGGGTAGGTAAAGAAGAAGAGAAGATGATGCCATCTAAGAGAGAGAAATACTTGATCGTGGGACTTGCCCTCAAAAAGCCCTTATTACTCACTAACATGGATAGTAGCATTTTGTCTAGTATTAAATATTCTTGTGTATAGGTTCAAGACATGCTTTATGATCTCACAGAGTCGTTGGTTGATCATCCAAACCTCAGGAAAGTAAATGAAGAAATAATTCAAGGAAGGTAAAGTAAATGAAGAAATAATTCAAGGAAGGAAGATCGCGGTTGATGAAGTCATGATTTTGAGGCCAAATTCCTTTCAAGATGGAGAGGATGATATAGGCATGACATGATCATGGAGATGGACATATGTGATTTTGTATTGACCATCCAAGTGAGTGTGCAAGGAAAGTGTAAAGAAGGGCTTAAAACACACCAAAAATAGCCTGTAACTTACACTTGAAGGGCGCTCATTTCTTTGAGGGGTCTTCTGATCATTGTATCTTTTATTTGTAATATACTATAAATAGAACAATGTAGAGTTTAGTTCATTAGATTATTGTTGATATTTTGTAAGTCTTGAAACATTGAAACACATTTCTCTCTTGTGAGAAAGGCTCCTGGCCTAAACTAGGGCAAACAAGTGTAGATTCACTTATCTTGCATTCTTGGCTTTTAAAAGTAGGTGCTTGGGGATATTGACGTCCATCTTGTGTCCATGTAAGAGTGTCGGTGTTGTTATTAAATTTTTTAAGGATTTTGGTGTTTGATACACACCTTAGTTCATAGATCTTGTAATAATCTATGTCACATTATCTATCTTTACTTTCTTTTAATTATTTGTTGTTGTGTTAGTAAGTACGTTGGTTGTTGTTGTTCTTATTGTAGTTGTCATCCTGTTAATCACTTGTTAGTTTGGTTTTTGGGTGTTTTGGTGTAAAATACACCTTCTTATATTATCATTTTTGTGTTGTTACTGTTGGCCGAGACTTAGTTTCATTTGGTCCTCAGGTTCCAATTGTATTGTGGACTATTTTGTGTCTTCCGTGGTTTAATTTGTATCAGATAATGCTTCAGTATTTTATTAATAACTTTTCACCCAATTATCGAATTAAGGCCAAATTGGTATCTTTGGAAATCTAATTCAATTGTATATTTTTTGGTGGGTCTTATCTCAAAAATTCATAGTATAACAAAAGTTATGGTCGTTTGTATATGACTATAATTGTATTCTTCACAAGAATTTAATCGTTAAGGGATGTTTTGACTTGTCTATAAGCTAGGAATTATTTGAGGTTTTGATATATGTCTAAATCATGTATGAAAATCTCAAAACATAAGGTTTGATCTTGCATGAATTTAAAGCATTGTTCTAGCATTGGCTTGGATTTTCTGGGAGTCACACAAATAGAGAACACATATCAATAAAATTCTTCAAGTGTAGATTGGCATCCTCATGTTCTTGGACTCCGAAAAGCCCTTTATTTGAAGTAAATAAATATCATGCTAGTAAAGTGAAACACTTTATTTCTTTTCATGAGGGGAATACAAATGGCACTAGCTCGACCCGCATATCCGAGGTGATCCTAATCCTTGATATGCCCATCAAAAGTACTAGTATTACTATCATGTTCGCTCATGGTATTGTGTGTACTATTATCCTTACCTGATGAAGAACAAAAACAATAAACAATGTGAACTAAAACATACGGCTAACCCAAAGTGACTAAAAACACTACAAGAATGAAAACTATGTTTCACTTACCGGCAATGACGTTATTTTTTAGTAACCCTCAAATTACACTCTTGAATGGGTGTAAGTGATCGTTGTCAATCTAATAACCCAACTTAGGTTCAAAAAGAATCCAGAAGGAGTGAAGACACAAAATCTAAAGCTTGAAAGTGTTAAAAGTCAACTAGAAGATGACCCGTAATGTGTATAAAATAAACATAAATGTAAAATAGGAGATTATTTGGAATTCTTTTAAAGTGAATTTTTTTTCTTTTAGAATACTATGTTGAAGTTGAAAATATTTGAAGTGTAATGAATTGGAAATATACCTTGGGGTTATGCAATTCTAGGTTTGAACTCGTAAATAGGTAATGGAGAATTTATCCAAATTTAGCTAGGAGTCATGAGTAGGCTAGATTTAGAGGTATTGATGTCAATCTTTCAATAAAACACCAAATTTCACAAATGGGTTCTTTCGAATACTCACAAGTATAACAATTCAAGTTATTGTTTACGTTTATTCCTCACTCATATCCCTTCTTTCAAGGTGTTGTGGGTTCAACGGTAATTGGGGCTTGCAACCCCCAATTCTAAGTTGTATCATAAAATAAATGCAAAACTCATAAAAAATAGATAAGGACATGACCCAAACCAGGGCCTTGACGTAATGGGCATCTCAAGTCCAACAAGGACCGGAGATCACAAGGCTACCCAATCCAACCAACCAACATATATACCCTGAGTCGGGTGAGTTCCAGCTATATAACAAAATAGAGTAACTTCAACTCAAAGACTTTGGGATGGGTCCATGGCCATAACCAGCCCAAACAAGTCAAACCATTCAATACGAAATCATCAACCACAAAGCAATAACCATATCCATATCCATTCCACAGCATACCTAAGTCCACAATCTGTCCGTGCAAAGCCTCTAAAACAAATAAGAATATCTTTTAGGGACATGCCCCAGTATGTATAGCCACACAAACCATAGAATATCTATAACCATATATGCCTATATGGGGGACTCAAACCTTCCGACATAATCAAAGTGGATTAAGCACCAATACATGTATTATGGGGGACTCGAACCTTCCACTCACATATCTATTTAGGGGACTGATGAGTGGTGATTTCACCACTCAATCATAGCCCGCATTCATGCACACTACCATATTTTGAATGAATAAGTGAGATATAATTGTTATTGAATGCGTTAACATCTACATTTTGCATACACAAAGGTAATTAGAGGGGAAAATGTGGATTGGAGCTAAAAGGGATCAGAAAGAGGAAGGGGATGCAGTTTGAAGACTAGGAGTAGACATAGCCTTAGTTACCACGATCACATTTTGAGGACCGTGATCATGGCCAGTCAAGCAGGTCAACTTACCGCAATCAAATGAGATTGCGATTACATTCACTGAGATCATGGTAAAGCCTCTGTGATCACGATCTAGTGAGATTAATGTGCACAGGCACTTTGGTCAAATAGTATAGTTGATCTAAGTTTCCATATAAGATTCAAATCTTCTTTTTTTTGGACATCAAGGAAAGTAAAGAGGAAAAATTTGAAAAACTTGTAGAACCCTAGATTGTTGGGAAAACACATCTTTCCTTAGTGTATTTAGAATTTCAAGAGAAAATTGGTGATCTTGAAGTGTGAGTTGAAGGATTTATTTAATATACATTGATATGGATTCCATGAATGAATTATTAGGTAGATTTTTTCTCTTCCATTTCATGAGTAGCTAATTTCTCTATTCTTCAGATTATGTTGAACTAAAGTGCTATTAGTGTGTAGGTGTTGATGGGTTTATATGATTTTTAGTTGTTGATTATGGATTCCACCATTGATTGAGTTTTAATAGTTGGAATTTATGGGTGAAAACCCTAAAAGTCAAAATGGGTTTGATGGGTGAAAACCCCAAACTCTTGAAAAATCCTTCATCATCCTTGAATAAGAGATGAGGGTAAACCGTTAGAAACCTATAACATCCTTGAAAAAGGGATATAGAGGGACAAGGCAATGATGGACAATTGAGTATGTGGTTTACTTACTTTTGCAATCTTAGACATAAATATGAATGGAGAGTGATCCATGTTATAGGAATCATCCTAGAAATATGGATGCCCAATTGAAGTATTGGGTGATTATTAAGGTCACACTCGTTAAGTGTTTAAAAGAGACAATGGGTGAAATCTTTGAGGTTTGGTTGATAAGTTGACCGCCAAGACCTTCGACCAAGCCTACTTTTTATTCAACGACTAGATTTCATGTTAAACTATCATAATCCCACACACACCTTGCCTTTAGGTAGACATAATCCGAAGATTTCCCTTAAAGTTGAATTCAAAATAGAAAGTGTTATTGTAGCCTATTATGCAAGTCAAGAGTGATACATTTCCAACTCGAAACCAACCCCCCCCCAAACTTTATTTTATGTGTTTTATTTTATTAGCACCTTGGGTACCCTTTTTGAAATTAAAGAACCCATAGGATTTTTTATTAGGTTATCATTGTTCTTTCTACATAATTATGAGTCAAGAAGGCTCGTATTATCTTGGCATTAGAGATCATGAGAGTGCCATTCACATTTCCTCCACCAAGAGAAGTGGTGTATTTTATGTTACAAGTGTAATGCTATAATTGCATCATCTAAAAGGACTCTTTGGGGTTCAAGCTCATGAGGACCTAAATTTATAATTAAAGAACTTTATAGAAGTTTGCACCCCTTTTAATGTTGCACACATATCTCAAGAGTCCATTCGGTTACACCTTTTCCCATTCTCCTTAGTGGAAAAGGCAGTGTTATGGCTAAGATATTTACTCGTTGGTTCCATCACTTCATGGATGAGTCTTACGGAGTCCTTATTAAGTCAATACTTCCCACCTTTGAACATTTTATAATTGTGGGATAAAATTATTAATTTTTTCCAATTCCATGAAGAACTGTAGTATGAAGCTTGGGAAAGATTTACAGAGAAACTCCTCAAGTGCCCTAACCATGAGATACCCAAGAAAATACTTCTCCATATTTTCAATAGTGAATTAGACCAACTAAACAAAGCCATAGTGGACAATGTATCTGGTGGATCATTCATTAAATTGCCATATGGAGTTGCATAAATAGATTTAGATCAAGTAGCATTTTTTTTCAAGGGTTGGGACGTGAAGGATACCAAGGTGGCCGTAGGGGATCCCTCCTCTTCCTTTGTATGTCAAGAAAAGAAAGGTGAAGAGCAAGAGAAGGATACGAATATGGTCAAGATGATATCATGCATTGAACTCCTAATTGATCATATGTTTGGAATCATAACGGAAAGTGTAAATATGATTAGTACAAGAGAAGTTACACCATGTGAAAGTATGGAGGAAGAGGTGCTTTATAACAAGTTGAGTGTGTTGCCTAAGTGTTCAAAGGGTTTCCACCTTGCTTTAAAAAGGGAAGGCGGGAATCAAGGTCGGAACCATGAAAGAGAAGGAGGCATCAATGAAGAAATTTTAGCTCAAATATTAAGTGGTGTTAAGAAGATCAGTATGATAGTGAGTGAAATGTAAAGATATTTCTTAATGCTCTACCAAACCATTGTGTCACACTCAGCCGCCATTTAACATATCCAAGTAAAGGTTAATCAAATATCAAGTTATCTCATGGAGTGGCAAATTGATGAAATTCCAAGTGCCAAGGTAAAAAATGCTACAATCACCCTAGATAGAAAAAGTCTTGAAAATAATGTTGAGTTTGATAACCCCAATGAAAAATAAGATGATGATCAAACAAAGGCAAAGATAAAAAGGTACAATAATAATGAGCCAAAGATAAGTGAGATTATGGTTGAAAAGTCAAAGGAAAATGATTGCAAAACTGTCTCCATTCTATGAAACATAATTCCTTTTCCTTTTCCTAAATATCTCACAAAAAGGGGGAAAATGAAAAGCTTAACAAGATCTTCGATAGATTTAACACGATATCTATTAATTTTCCTCTAATTGATGCTTTGTAAGATATGTCGGGACATGCTAAATTTGTGAAGGATTTGGTATCGAAGAAATGGCTTGTGAGGATGAAACAATAGAAGTAACACATCATTATAGTGACATTATGTCAAGTCCATTGGTAAAAAATAGGAAAGAACCCGGTGTTTTCACCATTCCATGCACCATTGGATTATTCAAGTTTGTAAAGGCATTATGCGACCTCAGAGCAAGTGTAAATCTAATGACTTATGATATTTTTCACAAGCTCAGATTGGGAAAGCCGACACCCACTTCAATGAAATTGTTCATGGCCGATCGGACCATCAAGAAGATGATGGGAGTTCTTAATGATGTTCTAGTAAAAGTGGACCGATTTATCTTCCCAACCGACTTTATGATCTTAGACTGTGCAATGGATGTTGAAGTCCCTATTATTCTTGGGAGACCATTATTATCTACCGAGAAGGCTTTGATAGATGTGGAGTCAATGAGATGAAGTTTCGATTGAATAATGAGAAGGTGTTCTTAAATTTGTACAAGTCCATGAAGCAACCGATGGACTTACAAGTCATCTAGGTGATTGATATTATAGATGGGGAGGTGAAAAATCATATCAATGTGAACTTGTTAGTTAACCTTTTGATACGGATTCTATGGAATTGCGTATGTGAGGAAGTGGAGAATTTTGACTAAGTGGTTGTATCCCTAACATGACTTGGATCTTATACCAGAACCCGATGAAGTTGGATCTTGATCTAGAAAATCGTGAGGCCCACTTGCATGACCATCAATTCTTGAGCTCTCCAATATATGTTTTGGGGAGAGGGAGACACATGACCAATCATTATTGCAAGTGACCTTGAACCCTTTCATGGATACATTGAAAGTGGTGGTGAAAAAGTCCATTCAAGCCGTTGGATGGATAATCGTGGACATTATAGGAATAGCTCCCATAATTTATTTTCACAAAATTAAACTTGATCAAAATCATATTCCAAGTGTGGAACACCAAAGAAGGCTAAACCAACCAATGAAAGAGGTTGTAAAGAAAGAAATCATCAAATGCCTTGACGCAGGGGTAGTTTATCCAATATCCAATAGTACTTGGGTGAGCCCGGTACAATATGTCCCAAAAAAGGTGGCATCACGGTGGTTGAAAATAAAAAGAATGATCTAATCCCCGTTCGATCTATTACCGGATAGCAGGTGTGCATGGATTATTGGAAGTTAAACTTGTGGACCGAGAAAGACCATTTTCTGATGACTTTCATGGATTAAATGTTGGATAGATTAGCCGAGAAGGGATGGCATTGTTTCTTGGATGGTTACTCGGGGTACAATTAAATTTGTATCTCCTCAGAGCACCAAGAAAAGATGATGTTTACTCTCCCATATGGGACGTTCGCATTCAAGCGAATGCCCTTTGGGTTATGCAATGACCCGATAACTTTTCAATGTTGTATGTTGTCAATATTTGCAAATATGGCCAAAGATTCAATAAAGGTATTTATGGATGACTTCTCGGTGGTAGGGAGATCTTTTGAATCATGTCTTCAAAATCTAAGCAAGGTGATTGAGAGATACATGAAAACCAACCTTGTCCAAAATTAGAAAAAATGTCATTTTAATGGTCAAGGAAGGTATTGTCTTAGGCCACAAAATATCGGGGAAAAGCGTTGAAGTCGATTAAGCCAAGGTAGAGGTAAATTCCAAGCTACCAGCCCCCGTATCCGTAAAGGGTGTTAGGAGCTTTCTTTGACATACCGGATTTTATCTATGCTTCATTAAGGATTTCTCCAAGATAGCTCACCCGATGTGCAAACTCCTTGAGAAGAAGACTAAATTCAACTTTGATGAGGTATGTTAAAAATCCTTTGATCGCCTCAAGGAATTGCTTATTTTGGCCTCAATTATTATGGCTCGGGTTTGACCATCCCCTTTTTAGGTAATATGTGATGCAAGTGGGATTCCACTAGGTGCAGTGTTAGGTCAATGTAAGGAAAAACTCTTTCATCCTATCTATTATGCAAGAAAAATGCTGAATGATGTTCAACGCAACTACACCATTACCAAACAATAGCTGTCAGCGGTTGTATATGCTTTTGAAAAATTTCGTGCCTACTTGTTAAACACGAAAGTAGTGGTGCACATGGATCATGACACACTTAAATACCTCATGTCCAAGAAGGAAGCAAAATTGTGTTTAATTAGATGGATTTTTATCTTGCAAGAATTCAACTTTGAGGTGAAAGATCGAAAGGGGTGTGATAACTAAGTGGCCAACTATCTCTCGCAGCTTGAAGGTAATCATGAAAGGCGTGGAGAAATTGAAATTGATGATGCTTTTCCCGAGAATGGTTATGTCTATTATGAAAAATAATGCACCATGGTATGCCAACTATATAGCAAGTGGTGTACTTCCCGAGGGGATTAGCTACCACCAAAGGAAACGGTTTTTGTTTGATTCTAAGAGATATTTTTGGGATGAGTCATTCCCATTTTGGGAGTGTATGGATGGTGTCATTAGGCGGTGCATCATGGAGGTCGAGAAAAATGATATCCTTGAAGCTTGCCACTCCTCACCTTACGGTGGTCACTAACAGTGCCCAAGCACACACGCAAGTATCGTGGTCTACCAAGTAGTAAAGTGGCCTTTGAGAAGCCAAGTATCGATCCCACAGAGACTTGATTTAACAACGATTTAATTCTAGTTCATAGTTTAGTGCAAAAGTAACCAAAAAGAGTTTGAAAAATTGTAAATTAAAAATAAAGTAAATAATGCGTAAAATAAAATACTTGAGACAATCAATGGGAGAAAACCCACGGTTAAAGCACTCCAAAAAATTATACTATGTTATTGAATTTCATCCACTAATTTGCTTATCTTTGTTGTTGATTCGTAGGGTTAATTACATGATCATGGTTTCCCAACCTCTAATCTTTTACCTAATATGAACATTACAACTATATCGTTGAGCGGAGATGTAATAATCCAATTAAGTTAATTAAAGCTATCATCCTACGTTTGAATCAAGTAAGGTATCTAAGTACATCCATGTCCTAAACGCTAATTTTAATTCTTTATTTTATAAAAGAATAAAAACTCAAACTTTGTTTACTCCCATGTTCTATCTCCCTATTTCCTCTCCCGAGATCAAAAGATCGACAATATATGTATTCTAAGAGTCGCGAATTCTTAAAATAATCAAAACAAGAATAAAAAAACAACCAAATATGATAAGCAAAATTAATCAAAATTAATTCAAAACAATAGTACTCATGTTCTTAGATTTAACCCCGGACAGAGGGGTTTTAGCCGATAATATTCATAATCACGATCCAAATAATTGAATGCATGATATGAAAAATTAAAAGCTAAATAAAATAATTAAAACCTAATAAAACGAGTAGCAGCCTCCATTTTTTTTCTCCAAAACAGTGTCCACCAAATTGTTTAATGCGTGTCCAGGTGTTTAAATAATATTCTCTCCTAAGTTGACCAACTGTCAATGTTTATATATATTATCCCAATCCTAATATTTGTTGGATTTAAAAGTTCTGCACGTGGTCCAAGAAATTCCACAAAAGATTTCCTCCAAATCTTTGTTACTAATGCCATGCAATTTGAATTGTAATGGGACAAGTCACTGATGTGTCGGCAACTTTTAACTTTTGACCGTGCTATGTGATCATCGACGCGACGCATCGATTTAGCATCGATGGACTGGTTAGACTTAGAAATGTCGCTGCGATGCATTGACTTCGCGTTAACTCACTGGAATTTGCTTCAAAATTTTTAGTTAAGTGTAGAACGTCCTATCCTTTGCCCATGCCTTTTGTAGTGTATTTTCAATGAATTTTTGGCCTTTAAATCATCAATATATCTCCATATTCATCTCACAAAGCATCCTACAATATCACACACCATAAATTAAAGATTAAAACAACACAATAACCTCAATCAATACAAGAGCTAAGATAAGGCAAATTCACAATGATCTTCCACTTACTATTACGACTCTTGACTTAATCAAATTAAGATTTGCATATTACAAAAAAGTTATTCCACATATAATTACACATTTAAAATATTTGGAACAAATTAAACACATTAGAATCCACCGAGATCAACTAGACACACACCTAGCTTAAGCTAGTAAAACTAATCTCCTGGATTGAACTCTAAAGGACTCAATTAAGCACAAACTTATTTGAAAAAATACTTTGGACATTGTAAATACAAACTTGGACACTCAAATGCTTATTTATATCAATATAAACACTTTAAGCGCACAAATTACTCTCAAAACAAAGGGAAATAAGCTAGAATAATGATACTGAAGTGTATTAAACCACCTCAGATCATCACCCCACACTTAAACTCTTGTTCGTCCTCGAACAACTCTTTACTCTAAGCATACAAATATGAGGCGATGCTACACTTCTACTAAAACAAAGACACTCAAGCTAGTACCACAATGAAATGATATGGCTAAGGAACACTACCTATCTTAGCCAAAATTTGCACTTACTGAATTTGGCAAACAGCGGATAGTTTCTGAGAGTCTGTAATACTATTCTAAGATGGTCTGCATGATCATGCTCACTATGAGAGTAAACAAGAATGTCATCTATGAAGACTATAATAGACATGTCCAAGTACTGCTTGAACACTCGGTTCATCAAGTCCATGAAAGCAGTTGGGGCACTGGTAAGACCAAATGACATGACTAAGAATTTGAAATGATCATACCGAGTTCTGAAGGTTGTTTTCGGGATGTCACATTCCCTGACTCTAAGCTGATGATAGCCTGATCTAAGGTATATCTTAGAGAAGTAACTGGCACCCTAAAGTTGGTCAAACAAGTCATCAATTTTGGGAAGTGGATACTTGTTCTTGACCTTGACTTTATATAGCTGACGGTAGTCGATACACAATCTGAGAGAACCATCTTTCTTGCGCACTAATAGAACTGATGCACCCTACGGGGACACAGTAGGTCTGATAAATCCCTTATCTAGGAGATCTTTTAACTGTTCTTTTAATTCTCTGAGTTTTACTAGAGCCATTCTATATCGCGAAATAGATATGGGCTGAGTATTTGGGAGAAGGTCTATTTCGAAGTCGATTTCCCTTTCGGGAGGAACTCCGAGAAGATTTTTGGGAAACACATTTGGAAATTCACATGCTACTGACACTGATTCAAGATTAGGGGTTTCTAAACTAGATTCTTTGACTCACACAAGGTGATAGACACATCCCTTAAATAGTATTTTTCTTTCCCTTATGTAGGAAACAAACTGACCCTCCACTCTAGGACAGGTTCATTCAAAAACTGAAATTAGACAATTCTATTTCTGCAGTCGACTGAGGCCTAGTAGGATTGAAGCCAATCCATGCCGAGAATAATATCAAAATCGGTCATCTCTAATTCGACTAAGTTTGCTAAAGTGACTTTTGAGATACCATAATCGGACATTTTTTTATACCCGTCGGGCTATGATAGATTTAACTACTGGGGTATAGACTGAGAAAGGCTCTGCTAGAATTTTGGGACTTGACTCCGAAGTCAACAGCTATATAAGGAGTTACACAAAATAGAGAAGTTTTTGGATCTAGAAAAGTGTAAATATGTAAATGATAAACTTGTAACATATGAGTGACCACATCAGGAGAACATTCCTAATCATGCCGGGACTGAAGTACATAAAGTCTATTTGGGTGTTGCCTACTGGTGGTACTGAAAGTGGCCCCCTGCTGATTTGGGCGACCAGACTAAACTGAGGGACGATTATGCTGACTCTGCAAACCCACATAAGGACATTATCTAACCCTATAGCCTAGTTTGCCACATCTAAAACATACGCCACTGCCAGCTCTGCAAACACCCTGATGGTTGCTGCCATACTTCTTCAGAGAGGATTTATTCAGGCACTGCTAACACTACCCTGGGGTTTAAGGCCTGATGTCCTATACTTGTTGGCATCTCTGAATTTTGGCACTGGAGCGCTGGCTGAGGACAAACCTGGAGCTAAAGACTTTGGGCGAAACTGGGAGCGGTTGTCTCCCTCTGACTTAGGCTGATTGAAGTTGAAGCTACCTGTTCTAGCTCTATTGTTCTATTTCTCCCTCTCTTTAATCTTCTGTTTCTCTATCTTTTGAGCATAGACTATCAGCCTAGATAAGTCCATCTCACTAATCAGTATTGCGGTCCTACACTCCTTGACCACACTATCAGTCACTAAAGACATAAACTTGCTCATCTTAGACCTGCTATCTGCTACCACGTGAGGAGCGTATCTATCTAATTTAGTAAACTTGAGAGAATACTCTTTCACTGTTCTATTGCCCTGCTTCAGATTTATAAACTCCAAAACCTTCGCTTTCCTCAACTCCAATGGGAAGAACCTATCCAGAAAAGCAGTGGCAAACTCCTCCCATTCTATAGGCCCTGCATCTGCTGGCCTCTCTGTGTTCTACTGTTTAAACCACGAGTGAGCCACATCCTGTAAATGATATGCGCTTAGCTCAGCACTCTCACTAGTTGTCACCCCCATAACATCCATAACTTTCTACACCTGATCAAGAAATTCCTGCTGGTCTTTTTCAGACTTAGACCCAGTAAAAGATGGAGGGTTCATTCAGGTGAAGTCCTAAATTCTGGATGCAGCGGTATTGCCCACTGGGTTGGCCAGAACGGCAGTAGGGCGTTCATTTTGGGCTGCCACAGAATGAGCTAGGGTGGTGAAAACTGCTCTGAATTCAGGGTGGGAGACATATTCATCTAGAGGATCTGCCTGGATGGGCTGGGGTGTTGGCTGCTCTCCCGTTTCTCTTTTTTTAGTCCTTTTTGGAGGCATTTTTGTAAACAAAAAAGAAACTCGGATTAGACAAAGAGTTTAACTCGAGCTTGTGCTTACTTGTATGACATGATTACTGAAAGGACTCTGTTGAACCTTAGGCTCTGATACCAAGTTTGTAACATCATGAGTCTATACCCCGGATGTTACGCAGTACTAATGACCCCGAAAGAACACCAGCTACTCATAACTGGTACCTGCTATGAGTCTATACCCCGGATGCTACACGGTACTAATACTATTGAGTAGTTATGAGTAATTCACTCATAAAGCAAAGTCTACTTTTATATCCGCGTGTTCTCATTTCTTTATTTTATACTCGGGATGAGGGTGGCGTGAAGCTCGCCTGCTGACAAATTATAATTTTTTTGTTGACTATGAAATATTTCACTTGCTGAGCGTACATGATCTTTTGAAATATCAATTGTTATTCATGATTAGTTACATATTCTGTATGTTTACATATTATTTATAGAAAGGCATAAAACATCAGATTCATATAGTTAATTAATTAATATTAAAAAATATCCTCAACATAAGAAACAAAAAACCTACATATGATAGTCATGATTCTTAAAAGAAATAAAACAAAACACAAACTAAAACTACTTTAGGATCATACCTAAGTCTAAGGTTGCTAGAAAGTTAAAAAAAATGTAGCTAAGTTTTGAAAGAAAACCTATCACACATCCACTCCTTTAGGTATTCTTCTCCTTCTTAATCACCTTCTTGGCCTTGTTACTGGATAGTTGGTGAAAATCATCATTAACTTATGATACAGATCCTTCATTTTTTGGTCTACCTTTTTTTGCGGTATAAATCTTTTTAGGAGACATCTTCTCATTATCATATGCAGAATCCTAAGAAAAAAAAAATAGTAAAGGTTAATTTTTTCTAAAAAATATAAATATTGAAATATTTGTTATCAATTTTTATTTTTAAATCATTAAAAGATGAATACTTTGTTAACATCTGTGGCTTCTTCAACATTGAAATGAGGTTCTTCAACATTGAAATGAGGTTCCTATTTTTAAAAAATAAACAGGATTAAAATATCCTTTTTAATGGTAAAATTAACATGCTAATAAAAATTACTCTATTTGCCAATAAAATCATACATACAGTGGTTGCATCTTCTTTTATTGATTTGTTGTACTTCTTTATCAGTTCAGTGTTGTCTCTGATCTTCGCAACTTCATAAACTCAATCACGTGATTCAATATTTTCTTGTTTAGCATTCACTCTAAACACGATGATTCTATCAAAAAGAACATCCAGCTCGATCGGATAGGAACACTCGTAAGGAGAATCAAAAATCTAATATCATATTAATTTTATTAGTGTTAGGATTCATTAAACAAAGTAAAAAAAAAATAACATACCTCCAAAGGTCATTCTTTTAATTCAAAAGCGGATTTTTCTATGAGTGTGATTGCTTCGTTGTCCCAAAGCAATAAAGAGACAACCCTAATATCATCCATCACCTTAATTTGAACCCTATACCTATTATCGTACTTTTAAAATATAAAATCTTGATAAGATTTCTAATGTTAATCAAACAATATTAATGTCAAACCTATGAGTAGCTGTTTGATAATCACGACAATATTTTTGCAGTGAAACACATTCTTGACAACTTCATCAACACCTTTCTGCCACTTTGTGCACCCTAGGTATGACCAACTATTTTTAAGTTTCAAATTCACTATTTTTGCAACAATCCACAAAGGTCCAACCTGTAAAAATGAAATAAAGCCATGTATAAAAGTTTGATGTAGGCAACATATAGTTTGAAATTAAAACATAGAGAATATTTCACCTGAACAGAATCAAGCAATTCTTTAACTGTTTTAAGTTGTACAGTTCCTATAGCCAATTCTTCAGAAATAGAAAGACTACATTGAGAATTTTCTTGACTTAACATTTCAGGAGTAGCTTCAGACACACTTCCTAACCTGCACTTTTTTTATTAGTGATGCACATGATTTTTATTCTAGTATCAACACAAATATATTATACTATAAAAGAAACCTGGATTTGAAATCATTTATTTGAGGGAGATCTGGATTAATCCAAAGTTTGAAAGTGTTCCATGTATTCTGTACAGAATATACCCCTGTAAATGTTAAGATAGTGTTAGAGTAATAATTTTTTTTAACCGAATACGATATCTGAAGTGTAAGTTAGACAATTGAAAAACCTTGAAATTTATGCCCTCTAATAAGCTTCATAACTACGATGACAGGTTCATCAATCAAATTGTGCAAGTGGGGCATGATCTTATCAACAAACTCGTCCCAAAAAGTTGCTAAAATTGTGTTTCTTCTACATTAGTAAACAAATATTAGAAATTAAAGTGGTAGGAAAATATTAAAAATTAATAATTTAATTACGATTTTACTCATGATCTTTGATAACAGCATTCAAAAATTGACTTGTTGTAACATTTCTGAGCTGATGAGTTTGTTTTTCAGCATGACAAATAATTTATCCAATCACATCTGCAGAATAGTCAGAAAAAAAATTTTAAATAGTGATATCTTGTTAACAAAAAGATTCAATTAAAGGAAAAAGAATATTACTGAATAGTTGAGTTTCATCAATGTCAATGTGATTTTTCAAATCCTTAAACAATCGAAAATTAAAAATATTTAACCCAAAATCTGAATCAATTGTCTCAATAGTAATAGTTTTGGATGTAAACTCCAACTTAAAGTTGTGTGCAGTTGTTTTGTAATGCATGTTGTTAGGCTCAACAACGAATGTATTCATAACATACAATCTCATTTCTTTTATTGCATTTTTTTCTCCTCTAAAACGATAAACAACGAATCGTGGAATTGTTGCATGAATTTTTTCTCCCTGCAAACAAATAAGTGAGAACCTAAATTCATGATTAATAAGTTAGTATTGATGTAGAAAACAGTACATTATTAAATAATGTTAAATACCTTTGCATATTGAAGAATTAATTCAATGGATAGAAGAAAATTTGATTTGTCCCTTAGTGTAGCATGCCACATACGCACAACTCTTACCTTCAAGTTTCAATCCATTTTCTTATTTGATATTTCACTGATAAAGTCAACTCTAGTCATATTTTTTAATTTGTATTTGCAGAAAATCATATGCTTTGAGAAAAGCTTGTAGCGTTGGATATGTATTTAAAGGAAAAAATTCTAAACATTGATTAAGAATAATAGGAATTTAGATGTTTTAAAATCTATCTATATAAAAAATTTCTTAAAAAATTATCTTGCAGTTTACTTGAAAATTGGAATGTAATTTATTTTAAAAAGATTATTAACAGTATATTTGTTGTGAAAGTGAATGTATGGCAGGTCAGTGAAAAACGTGGGTATACGTATCACATACTTAAGTGTAAAATGTAAAATATCTTTTTAATTTCTAAATGTAATCTTTTTTAAAGTAAATTATTGTAAATGTTAAATAGGCTTTTTAATTTTCACAACTAACTACTGATATTTTGTATTAATAATTTATGTATCTATGTAGATCTTTTTCTATTAAATTTTGTGAGATGATTATTGGAAATTTGGATATGTAAAGTAAATATAGTGACTTTTTAGTCACAATTATATTCTTATAAATTTTTTTATTTATAATAGAAAATTATTAATTACTTAATAAAGAATTAAACAATAATTGAAACATGTAATTTACTATTATTATTTTGCAGACATAAGACTTTGTTTTCTTTAAATATAGAAAAATAGAACTTTAAATTTTTTAAAATATAACAATTTGAAAAACTGCATGAATAATTATCTTGCGATTTGATTGAAAATAGAAAATGTGATTTATTTTTAAAATTAAAATTATATTAAAAAAAGTTACAAACTGTTTGTTGTGGAAGTGATTGTGTGATAGGTTAGTGGGAGACGTGGTATGAATATAACATAATTACGTGTCAAATTTTGTTATCTTTTTAATTTCTTTGTATTATATTTTAAATATGTGTTTTTGTTTTCACAACTAACTCTTAGTACTTTGTATTAATTTATGTATTTATGTGAGTTTTTTTGTAAACCGAAGGTAAATTTTATGAGATGATTGCTGAAAATTTGGATATCCAAAATGAATATTAAAGAATTCTTTTCATTCACAATTATATTCTTATAAATTATTTTATTTATATTATAAGAGTATTAATTAGTTAATAAATAATTAAATAATAATTGAAACATGTAATTTAATATTAACATTATACTGATAACAAAGACTTTGATTGTTTTAGATATAAAAAAAAGTAAGAAAATAGGGATGCAAATATTAAAAGATAAAAATATAAAACCTATATTAGTCATTTTCGTGAAATTTGCATGAAAATAGAAATGTAATTTTGCTTTAAAATAAAAATTGAATTTAAAAATTGTTAACTATAAAGAAAATGTGTTGCTTTTTTGGGTTGTGTGGGAGAAAGTGAAAATCATGGGGTATATTTGCTCCACTTTGTCGAAACTGTGTTGCTTTTTCTGATTGTGTGGGAGAAAGTGAAAAACGTGGGTATAAATTTATATAAGAGATGAAAAAATATTTTAAGATATTGTAAACTGTCATTTTCAAATTAATTAATGCTTCTTAATATTTTCTTCACTTTGTTAAAAATGTGTTGCTTTTTCTGATTGTGTGGGAGAAAGTGGAAAACGTGGGTATAAATAAACTCATATAATATCTTAAAAATTATTTTAAGATAATGTAAACTCTCCTTTTTCAAATTAGTTAATGATTCTTAAAATTTACTTCACTTTGTCTCCTTTCAAAAATCAAAATTTATGTTACAAATGCTATGCATTTTTAATATTTTTAAGAAAATATGTTAATTTTCCAAACACAGGTATATTTTTAATCTAATATTTTAAAAAATTTCTAAAATATAAAATGTATATATGAAAAAATGCATGGAAACTTATGTGAGAATTTACTTGAGAATAGGAAATGTGATTTATTTGTAAAATTAAAATTGTATTAAAAATTATAAAATGCCAAGTATATTTATTGTAATAGTGGTTGTGTAGGAAATTAGTGAAAAACGTGGGTATGATGTGCTATATATCATGTGTTTTAAATTTCTTAATGTAATTTTTAAAAAATAAATAATTATAAATGTTAAATAATTCTTACAACTTACTCCCGGTACTTTGTATTGATAGATGTATTTATGCGGATTTTACTTTTAAAAGGGTCATATTTGTGAGATGATTGTTGGAATTGTGGGTATCTAATGTGAAAAAATGTGACTTTTCAGTCACATTTATGTTCTTATTAATTTTTTTTGTATAAGGAAATTTACGTAAAAAAGAGTTGAAAAATAATTGAAACATATAATTTAGTGATAAGAATTTGCAGATAGCAAAAAGTTATGTTTTTTTTAAGTATAGAAAAATAAAAAAATAGAAATGTAAATATTAAGAAATAAAAAGATAAACTCCCTAAAAAATTTTCATAGAATTAACTCGAAAATAGAAATCGTTATTCTCCTTTAAAATAGGAATTTTATCTAAAACAATTTATAAACTGTAAAGTAAATGTGTTGCTTTTCATTATTATGTGGGAGATTAATGAAAAATATTGGCATAAAATTATAAAAGGAGATGAAAAAGTATTTAAATATATTAAGTTATTTTTTAGTTTAATGCTCCTAAATATTTGATGTTGCTTTGTGTTGGTGTATGTATTTGATAGCCTTTAGTTACAATTATGTATGATATAAGTAATTGCTGAAATTTTACTTTGATTATTAAAATAGACCTTTAAATTTTGTCTTTACATACTTAATGGGAGAGTATTAAAAAGCATGAGCACAAACAAAAATTTTAATTAAAATAATGTAAACGTACAATCAAGCTTTGATAACAGTTTATCATTATAACTAAATGATAAATTTATATTGAATATATAATCTAAAATTTATATAACATTAAATGTTTTATGGTTTAACGTTAAATATTTATTTTCTGCAATGTTTTATGATGAAAATAATTAATTGAATAGTATAAATTATTTTTCTGTATTTTTCAGGCAAACATCATTTAAATTCATTAGTGAGCTAATATGTAACTTTTATGTGCATGGCTGCAGTTCACAGATTTGGAGCGAATCAGACCTCATTCATCAATTTGCTGAAGATGTGAATTTATTTTCGTAGCATAAATGGGTAACCTTTCACCAACTTTTGCTCCCATATTTACAACAATATTTTAAAAAACTAAATAATTGAAATAAAAAATGTCAATTTAAAGAGAGGATAGGTTGTTGGTAGTTCATTAGATTGAAGCATGTAAGTCGAGAATGAACTGTGATTATGATTAAGAAGAAAATCATAACAAAAACAAGATCTCGGGATTAGACGATGGAGATTTATCCTAATTTGAGATCATTATAGCATAGGTATTTTATACTACCAAATGTATAAAAGCATCAAGAGTAGATGCGTGTAATATCGTTGTTGGAAGCCATGTGAATTCCATTCCTCCGTTAGACATTAAAATGTTTGGAGGTGAATCGATAATTGAAAAAATATATGTTAAAGTAATTTGTTTAAAGCTCGATTTTCTAATAAATTTTGACAGAAGTTGAGCAAAATGTAATGAAGAGAATAGTATGTATTATGTATTGATATTAATATTTGATTACATTTAAGAATTTAGAATGTTTAGTAAATTTTATAATTTTAAATGATTGTTAGTCAATTCATGGATAGAGTAGAATTTCAACATTGTACCAACAACATTAATACTTAATACGTAAACGTAATCAAATATTATTATAAGATTCATTATGTTTGAGTCTAAGTACTGTAAAAAAAATAATGAAAAAGTTGTTATTTATTTTAAAATTTTATAATTTTAAATGATTGTTAGCCGCATTCATGGATAGAGTAGAATTTTAACATTGTACTAACAACATTAATACTTAATACGTAAACGTAATCACGTATTATTATAAGATTCATTATATTTGAGTCTAAATACTGTAAAAAAAAAAATAATGAAAAAGTAGCTATCTAATTTTAAATTACAAAAACTAAAAAAAAAATATTATAGTAATTATGAAAAATTTAAATTTCATGCATCGGCACATTACTGCATTTATGTCTATGTTTTACGAACGAAAAATAGGATAAATAAAGAGGTATATAATTTTTGTGCTAAAAAATATGATATACAAAAAGATTATGAGACATTTCAATGATGTGATTATGGATGAAGCATACAGTTACTACTACCTTTGCCATGCATATGAAGAAGTATACTGGCAAACAAATTATTTCAAACTAATATCTGAAAAGTAGAGAACAACGTAAATGACTATATTAATGGGAAGGTCTTAATCCATGTAAAAATCTTCAAATTTGATAAACACATTCAGTCATTGCCTACAATCTTTTTCATTGAAAAAATATAAATATTTTTATGAAAACATACCCAGAATATGAAATTTTCTCTCTGGTGTTTTTTGCCTCTTTTTATTTTTGTGATTATGCCTCTGCAGAGTAATTTATATGTGTACAGATTTTGTGATAGTGTGTGATAGGGTGAAACGTGTATGAGTAAAATAGGGAATAGAAATAGGGAGACATGGGACGTGGGGTGTTGTAATTGTCTCTTTTTGTAAGGTTTTCTCTTTTTTCTCTTACTTTATTCTTTTCATTTTAGTTATCTTTTGAAGAGAAAAATAAATATATAAAGATACTAGATACTTATTTGTACATTAAGATGATATAGAAAACTAAAACAATTAGTCTTTATAATGTACCATTGATATAATATAAATTAAAAAAATATTAAAGTAACTATTTAACATGATAAAGTTTCAAAGTCACCAATTTAAATAAAATAGGTTTAACATAAATGTAAATTTTTTTCTATTTATCATAAATTTTATTGATATTTTAAAATAACTCAATAAATGTTAAAATTAGATTTCAAATAAATTTTGTTGAATACTTTATTGTGTAATTCAAAGTTATGTTAACATTGTCTATTCAATGAATTGATTTGTTCAATACATATTGGATAATTCAAATGCATCTTCATGATTCATGTTTAAAGGAAAAAAAATTTCCTCAGAAGTTGCTCAAAAATAAGATACGTGTAACTATATATATATATATATATATATATATATATAGTCAATTTTAATTTGAAAATCATTAACTAACTTTACCAAACTTTAACTATTTTGTCCAAAACTTACTAAATGGCTCAATCATAGAATGACACTTGGCAAATTTATATGCAAGGTTTTCTTGCTATTTAGTATATATAGATATATTTAGTATATCCAATTAAAAAGAGACATGTGTCCTTTATTGATCAGATTTTTGTCTTATTTTTCGTTCTTCACTTGTTGTTTCTCAACAATTTTTGTTATAGTTGAAGGGACTAACAATGTCTTTCTTTATTTTATATTCAAAGTGGTTGTATATTTTTCTTTCGTATTATATTACAAAAACAATAAAATTTTTCTTATCTATGACTTTTATATCCGATTATAAGTTTCAAATTTAAGTATTAAAATATCTTGTATGAAAGATGTAATTATTGTTTTAATACTAATAAAGCATTTTTTTTAATAAACTAATTGTATGTTTGTAGGTTGAATCTGTAAGTTTTATATTTAAAAATAGATAAATTACTTTAACTGCTGCATAAAAGAACTTTTTATTGAATCAAACACCTCTATTTTCTTCAAAAAATATTTTTCTTAAGAGCGGAAAATTAAAATTACTTGTTATCGTAGTTTTGGCAGAAGATGAACTTAAGCATTCTGAAGAAAAAAGAAAGAAGAGAGATAATAGAGATATATGTATATGAATCATGTACTACATATTAGGAATATTGTATTTCATTTTTTGGATTATTCTTATTGCATAATAACCTTTTGTATGGTATGTGTAGCTGGTATTTATGCAAAAATTATTTTTTTGTTGCAGTAGGTTAAGTGAATTTTGATTTGATAATTTAATGTCAAGGCTAATTGAATTATGATACAAATATTTTTATTCAATAGTGAATTTCGTCAGTAAAAGAGAGTAATATAATATTCGATAATAAAGAGGGTATAGGATAAAGGTTGAAAGAAACATTTTTGTTTCGTAAACAGTGTATAATCTTTGTAAAATCTAAAACTGACCTGCTTGAATTTATGAAAATATCTAAAATATGAAATTTAAAATAATAATAGAGCCAATCATATTCTCCCCTCCCCTCCCCCCACAAGCATTGAACGAGAAAGATATCCCTCTAAATATTGAAGGGGAACGATAATTTCTTTATGAGATTTTTTTTAATAAAGATATTTTTCTAAACTAAAATAAGAATATTAACTCCCACTTCTTGAAAACACTAAATTTCAAGGAACTTTTTAATGCTAAACACTAAATTTTGAGGGTGATTTATTTTTTATTAATTAGTACTCTTTTCCTAAATAATTTGATAAATATTTCATTGAGTAAGTAGTATCTTTTAAGAAAAAAATAGTTACTTTTTTTAATAACATTTGGATTATTTTGGGGGGGGAGGGGGGGGGGGGAATCCAAAATGGGAATCATGAAATAGGGAACGTGCAACACAATTTTGGGGTGTTCGTGGGGAGTTGTTGTTGGGATAGTTTATTTTAGAATTTTTAGATTTGGTTTGATTTAGTTTGCTCATTATTTCAAAACACACATGTGTTTGTAAGTATCATAAAAGGTGTAACTGAACCTTAAATGTTTGGATGAAAATTATATTTTTATTTTTTAAAAAATAGATAGATTATGAAACAATTTAATCACTCTGAATTTAAATTTTTAAAACTCAAAATAAAAAAAATAAAATAAATAAAAAATATATAAGGATATTAACTATGTCTTAATAATAATTTTTTTAAAATAAAAATATATGGGCTTAAATGGTTCGTTTAGAATATTATTGATTTTCTATTTTGTTTAATTAGTTAAGGATTCAAATTTTAAATCATTTTTTGTACTTGAATAGTTAATGTATATCATTTTGAAATTAATAAGGTTAAAATTGAGAAGTTATAACCACTTCAAATTAGAATTTTCGTTTAAAGTTTAATTTTAAGCTTTAAAAGTAATGTAAAAAAAAAACGGAGTCCTAAATATGGATTATAACTGAACATTAAAATAATATTAATATATCTATTAATTTTTATTTTATTTATTAAGATTATATTTACTATTATTTGAATTTATCAGTATTGTTTGTAACTAATTTTATCTTTTTAGATTTTGATTGTGGTCTTATCACATTTTTATGTATTGACTTAATTATAGAAGATCAATACAACAAATAAATTTTATTTATAGATTTTTTTTTTTTTTTGAGTTCACAGTTTATATTTAGATTAACTATAAATCACTTTATGATTATAATAGGAAATATAATCATTTATTGTTAGGGTTTGTATTTCTTGAACTCTTTTTTCATTTTACCCGGTATATAATAACATAAAAAAATTGGTAACCTGATGGATGATATGTTAAAATTTCTAAAGTTTTCAGCCTTAAATATATCTATTTATGAAGGTGAAGTAAGAACTTACATATAAGCACTTAAATAATCTTCAAAAAATTTTAACTTATAATTAACTTTTGCAATTTATGAAATAAGTCATCGTAAATAAATTAGTCACACTAAAGTTATTTGATATATATATATATATATATATATATATATATATATATATATATATATATATATATATATATATATATATATATATATATATATATATATATATATATATATATATATATATATATATATATATCTTCTCATAGTATCTTTACCTACACACACTAATCAACATTTGTTGCAATTTGTAATGCTCATGAAAATCACATACTATTATTTTTGTGTAGGATTTACTTCACGTGTACTGAAAAAGAGAATTAATTTCAACAAAATTTCATAGTGAACGATACGTTAGTCATTGAGAATCTTCTTGTTGTTGGTCCTCCTACTTGCTCGATTTAGTTCTTCATAGTGCATGCATAAATATATTATATATAAAAATATCGTATTGTAAGTTAAAATTATAATAATATCTCTTATAACAACTCCAGGTTATATAATTTGGATTTGGCTCATCTGCATTTTCGTTATTTTTATTTTCCCAAGACATGAGTTAAATTAATGATTAAAATTTAATTAATTAAAGTTAAATTTTAACCATGATTTAACTAATTAATACTTATTAGTTTAACTCTTTATTAATTTTTCTTTTGCCAAATTTAAGAACTATCCTTACACCTCTTTGTCCAAAGCAATAATTGCTACAAAAATAAAAAAAATAAAAATGAGCAATACCAAAAAATCATGACGGCAGGAAAATAATTTTGTGAATATGAATCTTGCAAAATATTATATTAACACAATTAGCTAATTTAAAAAAAAAAAAGTAGAAAAAAATAAAATCCAACTAATTCATTATTCAAAGAGAAGTTGGAAGATAGACATGCAGTGACAAAAATGGAGAACAACTTAAGGGAAAAAAAGGTATAAGAAAAAAGAAAATATTTAAAAATATATTTATGGATAAAATAAATTTGTATCCATAATTAGGGAATTACTAAAAATTTTGAAAACAAATATATAAAATATGTATTATTCAAATCATAGTTGGAAACTTAGAATTTTAATTTAGTTAATTAAATATTGACCATTAATTTTAACTCATGTCACGCGTCTCTCAATCAAATAATAACTTGCAAAAAATGAAAATAACAAAAATAGAGAAGAGCAAAATCCGACAAACGATCGCATCAAAAATTTGATATCTTCCAACCACATATTAAGGAGAGACTCAACCTACAATAAATTAGGGAAAAAAAAAAAAAAACTAACTTATGCCTTTGAAAGAATACTATTTCACATAGTTCATGTGGTCAATTGGCTAGTCCAGGACAAACTGGACATCGAGCTAACTTCATGCTAAAAGATTAGTCATTACTTAGTTCAAATAAAAAAATCATCAATTTTATAGCATTTAGATATATAAATTATTTCAAATGAAAGAAATATATTATCAAAATTATGTACATATAATAATGTATTATATTACATAAACGTCATAAGTACATGTATGATGATCACCATATATTGCACTCTTCATTTAGAAGAACATAACTTCTTACAAAAATCTATAATGTTAAGGTTATACATAAAAAAAAAAATAAAGGATATAATTGCATGCTGTATGTACCAATTGCATGAGTGTAATGCTGTTAACTGATTCTTTATTTTTATAGGTATGATCAAATATCTTAAGCATACAAAGGCCATAATCTAAATACATCTTTATTGTAGGAATAACTTATCTTTTGTCGCCACCCACAACAGATTAAGTGGCAAGAGTCACTTAAAATAAATTTACAGAAGTAGAAGAAAAAGAATACGCATAGAAAAGCTTTAGAAAAGAACCATGGGGAGAGTTTTTTTTTTTTTTTTTTAAATTGAAATTTAAAGTAAGAGAGCTTTTTGTTATATTGAAAGACGCTAATGAAGATAATAATCTGAATAATGAGGGATTTTGATTACTTAAAAGGAGGGATTTAGTTAATGGAGGTCATTTCGTGGTTGAGAATTGTGTGGACATGTTGGCATAAATTTAGGGGATGTGCTTGCAACTATTTCTCAGATATTTACTGAAAAATTTGATAATATTAAAAGAATATGCAACTCACAATTCAAATAAAAAATATCTTAATTTTAATTATTTTTATCTAAAAATAAACTTTATCCTTATAGCTTCATTTAGAACTACAAAAAAATGTTTAAAACTTACTGAATTTTACTTTATCTATAAACTTATTTTAAGAATTTTTATTTGCCATTATGCATGAAAAGTTATAGATGAATTTTATTTTATTTACCATTATGCATGAAAAAAGTATAGTTGAATTTCTTTTATTTAGAATTTAAGAAATTTAAATGTTTATTTATCACATGTCAATTGCAGTTGGGAAAATTTTGAATATGGGAGTATAGTTATGCTTTAGTTACGTTAGGGTAAGTATTCAACTGCTATTCAAACATGTAAAGATATTGAATGGTGGGTTATAATTTTGTTTAATAATTTTATATCTTAATTTAAATGGTTGATTAAATTTTTAAAAAAAATTATGCAGATTAATTACTATAAATTTATAAACTGTTATGTAAATAAGAAATCAAATTAGATTAAACGGATGCTTATCACCATGATTAGAAAACTGTCAAAATTTGCTACTATTTAAAAAAAAGTTATAGATATTTAATTATTTTAAAATTTCAATTGAATAACTAATAACTAACAGCTTAACTAACGAACTAATTTATCCTAAAATCTAACACGTCATTTTTATAAGCTGCCACTTGACAACAATCTAGCCAAGACTTTCTTGCTATTTAGTATATATAGATAATAAAATTAGTGTTCCCTTGACGTAACAAAAAACCTTCTAGTATAGCAGCAAAGTGAGATTCCCCCACCAATTGGAAGTGCGCTAATGGAGTGCTGGAAAGAGAATACAGATGAATAACAGATACTTGCGAACTGAAACTTCAGCAAAGTAATGAGAAAAGCACCCTTAATATGACTGAAACCTTATATATAAGTGATAATAAGGTAATTCTCAATACGGTCCATTTGGTCTTGGCTCAAACAACTTTTTCTTGTTAGAGATAATAAAGTTTTCAATATAGATTTTGTTCAAGTTCAGCCCCATTGAAATGTAGTGCACCCTGCTGCCATACGAGGCTATTGCATTTTGTCACTTTGTTGGACTGGTGTAACTTCCTATTAGCTTAGATATAAAATTTCTCAAACATTGGAATGAATACAAGCGAGCACCTTACGACCAATTTACAAACATTGGAATGTAAATTTCTATTTAGTAATTCCAGTCCGTATAACATAAACTAATTCAGCTGCTACAAAATTGAAGAAATATCTCTCCTCACTGAGCCTTTTTGATAACGTTGTACATGGAAAATTGTTCATATGAATGAATGACCAAACCAATTACTATGTACATAGATGCAGAAAAAATACCACCAGTTGTTATCATCCATTTGTGATAGCAGCACATTTGGATTTACTTACTCCCTGCCCTAAAGAATGATAAATTATGAAGACGTGTCCATATTGTGATCATGGATGAATTAGGAACATTATTTGACTCATACCAATATAAATTTCATAAATAAAATACAGCTTGTGCATGGATATGGAGTGATGGCAGTAGATCAGACATGTTAGTTCTATTTCAGAGTGCCTTTTCTTTCATTTGCTCACGTGATTTAAGAGAAAAGAGTTTCAAGACTCGCATTCTGCAAAAGAAAGAGTGAAAAAATCAGTATTAACGTGTAAATAGGCAAACTGTATCACTCAGGCTGAAAGCAGAATATCTAGAAAAAGTTGGCATGAGAAAATTATCCAATAAATGTCATGTGTCATAACTGTAGGTATGTAGGAGACTATTGTACTTGGAGGGGTAAGTAGATAGATGATAATTTGATGAAGGAGATAATATAGGAGGATTTCAGAGATATCATAGTACCAAACGTTTATTCAGCACGTTATGATGATTATCAGCGGTACAAGGGATCAGGTACTCAAGAATCAGGGAATACACACTTCAAGAAAGTATTGGAAAGCTAGAAGAGAAGCTATTCAAGAGTGCAGCAGCAAATGGGGCAAGAAGAAAAGCCGTGGAGAATCCCACCAAGATAAGCTAAGCCTACAAGAATTACTAAATAAACGACAACATTACATAGAAAGAAAAACCCATAGAAATCAATCATGATTTCTATTTGCATCACTGGGAGTCCAAGAACAAATTAAAAAAAGGAAATTAAGACTAAAAAACTGTCAGAAAATGTAGTTGGTTCTCACTTCTTAGTTTAATTAAAGAATAGGTAGAAGCAAGAGTACCTGTGGTAAAGCCCAAACAAGAATGCCCTTCACAATGCCATTTTTCTCAAACTTACGTCTCTCCAACCTTGGAAGGTCCAATAGAGCTCCCAAACCGAAGTTGTCAAATTATCCAACAAGAAAGGTCAACAAAACTACGTTTTATGTTTGCTACGCTTGCTTGTATGTACAGGTGTTTCACAAATCCCATAAGGAATAAGGTCCCGATATTAAGCTTCAGATAAACTCTTGAGATGGAAAATGATCAAGTTAATTATTGTGCTTGTATAATCTTTTACAGGGGGACATTCTGATGCAAAACCATTTGACTATTTTGAGCATTATCGAAGAAAAGGAGCATCCCGCCCTTATTGAAGAAGAAAATAAGGCAGAAATATGGATTGCACGGTTTTGGATCAAACATTGATAACCAAGACTCATCCTGCTTTGATAACCAAGACTCATCCTGCTTGTGATTCTCTTCTACCCTTTCTGGGAAACATTTCCTTTTGTTAGAATATGAGTAGGAATTGGAATAACATATAAATCCTACTTGAAAAGGGATTGGAATGTAATGTTTATAAATAGGGCCTCAATGTAATAACGTAATTACACAATTCAATAATATTTTTCTCCACTATTTCTCACATGGTATCAGAGCATTGGCGAGAAACTTCAGGAAAAGAAAACAAGGCGACTATGCTTCAATTTCCGGTGACTGATTTGTGTCATCTACCGTTTGGTAAGTGTTGTGCGAAAATCAATAATCAAGCTCGAACTGATGACTTCCACCACGTCAAGGTGACACTCTACCGCTGATTTATATCTCTTCACCGCCCAATCGAGAAATAGAAATAGAACTGACTAATCCTAAGTCAAAGGGTCAAGAAACTCAACGCCACTATTCTTGAACAACTTGGAGTCGGGCCTACTTAATAGCATGGCGATACATTTATACAAAACTTCTACCCCGAGCACACGTAATGGAACCGTAGACAGTCAAGTGAAATCCAATGCGTACCACGAGGTTCAATAATCTCCGGCGACTAAACCCCAGCAAGAACTACCAAAATACATCTCCGCACGCGCCGACGACAGTGAGATTTTTCGATGAGATTTCAGTCACGTGTCGGGCGAGTGAGGCATTTTCCGATCTAGTTTCTAAATATTTCTTCTTCTATTGGAGAAGCCTAGGCACTCCGATCACATTTGTGAGATTATTTCCAGATTCTGATCGTCGAAGTTAGGGTTCCGACGACTTACACAAGCTTTTCCGACAACAAATCTAAGATTTCAGCTACGGAACACTATTTTTCCAGATTCCAGCAACATATTTTCTATTTTTTTACTTGGTTTAGTCCTATGGTTAAATCTAAACCCTTAATAAGGAGATCATAAAATCAAACGACACAATCCACGAAGAATCGACAAGGGGAAGGTCGATTTGGAAGATCCCAACCTAGGTGTAGTTTTGTCGATTTGGAAGATCCCAACCTAGGTGTAGTTTTTGTAAAAGGCTTGGACATTCTCATGATATATGTTATTCCCGACCTAAGTGTGGTTATTGTAATAGGCTTGGACATACTCGTGAAATATGTTATTTTTTGCATGATCGACCACCTAAAAATGCTCATGTTGATCAATGGGTGTATTTATTTGACAAGGAATATAATGAGTATCTTCAATATCGAGCAATTAAGCAATATATCTCTGCCAATAGCCTCAACTGCACAATCTCCTACATTTGGATAATGGGTTGTGGACTCATGCGCTTCTGATCATATTCCTAGTAACAAATCACTTTTGTCTGATATTGTTTACTGACGATCTCTTCCTGCTATTACTTTAGCCAATGGGATCCGAACAATACCGAAAGGAGTTGGAGAAACCAAACCCTCATCGTCTATCACTTAAGACTCTATTCTTTACGTCTCTGGTTGTCCTTTTAATCTTACATTTCTTAGTCATTTGACATGTGTCCTTCATTGTAGTACGACCTTGAGAGAGGCTAGCTTTGGATGATTTCAGGAATGATACGGGTAGGCCGAAAAAATACTGGAGAAAGGTGATTAGACGTGATATAGAGTAGTTACAGGTTACCGAAGACATGACCCTGGATAGAAAGGTATGGAAGACGCGAATTAAGTTAGAAGGCTAGTGCATGTTGGGGAGTCGTAGCCAATAGTTAAGAGAGCCTTGGGGTAGCCAGGCTGGTAGTCTTAGGGCATTTGTTCAAAGGTTGGAGCTGTTAGTGTAGGATATTACTTTGTGGGTCTCTTATTTCTGCTATTTCCTCTTGTTTCATGCATTATAACAACTCTACTTATTATTCTTTTTCTTGAGCCAAGGGTCTACCGAAACAGCCTCTACTTCTCCGGAGGTAGTGGTATGGACTGCGTACATTTCACCCTCCCCAGACCCTAGGAATACACTGGATTTGTTGTTTGCTTGTTTATTTTATAATGCAGGACCGCAGTATGGGACAAACGATTGGCACAGGACATGAATCACAAGGCCCTTACCATCTTACCTCTTCAAATTTCTTCACAACATGCTATGTTACTGACACTCCAACCTTATTCACATGCGTTTGGGCCATCCAAGCTACAGAAGATAGTGCCAAGGTTATCCACATTAGATTGTGAGTTGTGTCGACTTGGGGAACACACTCGTGCTACATTTTCACGTCGTATTGAGAGTCGTTCAGTCTATTTTCTCATTAGTTCATTTTAATATTTGGGGTCCTAGTAGAGTCGGTTCACCCTTAGGATTTCGTTACTTTTTAGTTTCATTGATGATTTTTCAAGATGCACTAGCGTTTTCTTAATGAAAGATCATTCTGAGTTATTTTTTATACTCGAAAGTTTTTGTGCTAAAATTCAAAATCCATTTGGTGTTTCTATTCGTACTTTTCGTAGTGATAATGTCTTAGAATAGTTATCCTCCCAGTTCCAGGAGTTTATGACTCACCAAGAAATTATTTACCAGACATCATGTCTGTATACCCTCAGTAGAACGATATTGCAAAAAGGAAAAATAGGCATCTCATTCAGACTACTCGCAATCTTCTCATTGAATCCCATGTTTCGCGGTGTTTTTGGGGCAATGCAATCTTCTTAGAAGCACGTCTCATTAGGGCTATCGTATTAATAGAATACCATCATCTTTGATTCAGAATTAGGCCCCCCATTCCATACTATTTCCAAGTCACATCTCTACTTTAGGCCCCCTCGTGTTTTTGGGAGCACATGTTTAGTTCATAACTTAGCCCCAGAAAAGATAAATTATCCCCTTGTGCTCTCAAATGTGTCTTCCTTGTTTACTCTCGAGTTCAAAAAAAGTATTGATGTTATTCACCTGATTTGGGTCACTACCTTATGTTTGCTGATGTCACTTTCGTTAAATCTCAACCTTACTATACATCTTGATATCTCTGAGGTCTTGCCCATACCTTCGATCTTACCCACACCAACCTTTGAGGAATCTACAGTTACTTCCACATCTCCAGCTACAGTGCCACCACCTTTTACTTATTATTGTCGCCTCTGTCCAGCATTAGTCCCAAATGATTCATGTCATACACCTGAAGCTTCCCCTACTGCGGACTTGCCTCCCCATAGCAAATTAATTGCACGTCAAAAAGGTATAAGATCCACTCATAATGCTAACCCACATTATGTTTTCTTGAGTTATCATCACTCCATTATACTTTTGAATTATCTCTATCCTCTATTTCCATTCCTAAGACTATAGGTGATGCACTTTCTCATTCAGGATGAAAGCAGGCTATGATTGATTAGATGTCTACTTCACATATGAGTGGTACTTAGGAGCTTATTTATCTTTCTGCAGGTAAATCTACTGTTGGTTGCCGTTGGGTTTATGCAGTCAAAGTTGGTGCAGATGGTCATGTTGATCGGCTTAAAGATCGCCTTGTTGCCAAAGGGTATACACAAATATTTGGGCTTGATTACAGTGACACTTTTTCTCTCATGGCTAAAATAGCATTTGTCCGTCTTTTTCTATCTATGGATGTCGTTCGTCATTGGCCTCTTTATCAGTTGGACATTAAGAATGCTTTTCTGCACGGTGATCTTGAGGAAGAAGTCTACATAGAGCAACAACCTAATTTTGTTGCTCGGGGGGAGTCTAGTAGCCTTGTACGTCGATTGCGCAGGTTATTCTATAGTCTGAAACAGTCCCCTCGGGCCTGGTTTGGGAAGTTTAGCACACTAATTCAGTAGTTCGGCATGATTCGTAGTAAAGCTGATCACTCAATGTTTTATCGGCATTCTTAACCAAATCTATGTATTTATTTATGATATCATTATCACCGGCAATGATCAAGATAGTATCACTAATTTGAAGCAACATCTCTTTCAGTATTTCCAGACTAAAGACCTCAACAGACTGAAATATTTTCTAGGTACTGAGGTTGCTCAATCTAGATTAGGTATTGTTATTTCTCAACACAAGTATGCCTTAGACATTCTTGAGAAGACAGGAATGATGGGATGTAGAGCCATTAACACTACTATGGATTCGAATGCTAAACTTCTGTCAAGATAAGGGAACCACTCAGTGATCCTAGAAAGTATAAGCGGTTGGTTGAAAAGTTGAATAATCTCACAGTGACTAGACCTGACATATCCTTTCCTGTGAGTCTTGTAAGTTAGCTTATGACTTTCCCCTGTGATAGTCATTGGGATGTAATTGTTTGTATTTTGCGATATATAAAATCATCTCTGGGTAAAGGAATACTTTTCTAGAATCGAGGCCAAGAGCATATCATTGCATATAAAGATGTTGATCAGGCAGAATCACCCTCTGATAGACGTTCTACATCTCAATATTATGTTTTAGAATGAGGTAATTTGGTCTCCTGGAAGAGTAAGAAATAGAGTGTGATTGTTCGATCTAGTGCGGAAACAGAATATCGAGCAATGGTTGTAGTAGCTTATGAGCTAGTTTGGATCAAACAGTTGCTGAGAGCGGGTAAGATGAAACTTGTGTGTGATAATCAAGCAACCCTTCAAATTGCACAAATCAAGTATTTCATGAGAGGACTAAACACATAGAGATTGATTGTCACTTTGTCATCAGGAGATATTGTTACAAAATTTGTGAAGTCAAGTGAGCAACTTGCAGATATTTTTATCAAGTCCCTCACCGGTCCTCGTATTAATTACATTTGTAACAAGCTAGGTACATATGATTTGCATGCACCAGCTTGAGGGGGAGTGTTAGAATATCAGTACAAATAGGAATAGTATATACAAAATCCTACTTGGAAAAGGATTGTACTATAGTGTCTATAAATAGGGTCTCGATGTAATTATGTAAACACACCATTCAATAATATTTTTCTCCATTAATTCTCAGTTTCCTGAAAGTTTAGTCCAGAGGGACCTTATTGATCTCCAAGCTGAAACTCCATTGACCAGAATGGAGAATCTAACAGTTTTAATACCAAATCTTATCCATTTTTACTATTTATCTCCAAATCCCATTTGTCTTAAGATGCTAAGTAGAAATCCACAATTCACATGAACATATACCTTTTCGAGATCAAGCTTTCACATTATGCCTATAACCTCTCCTCTTATTCTGGTGTCCACACATTCACTGGCTATTAAGGCAGCATCCATGATTTGCCTATCTTTGATAAATGCCATTTGGTGTTAGTTCACCAACTTGTTCACCACCTATTTGAGCCTTACAGCTAGTACCTTAGCTATAATCTTATATAGCCCACTAATTAGTCTTATTGGTCTGAAGTCTCTCAGTGATGTAGCTCCATTTTTCTTTGGGATAAGTGCCACAAAAGTGGCATTGATACTTTTCTCAAAAACTTGGAACTCATGGAAGTGATGCATAGTCTTCATGATGTCTTCTTTCATAACAGGCCAAAATTCTTTGTAGAAGCTCATTGAAAAGCCATCAGGCCCTAGCGACAAGGCCTTGTCACTAGCATAGAGCCTAATACCCTGTAAGACTTCTTCCTCCTCAAACTGTCTCTGCATCCAGATTTGTTCCTCCAGGTTTATGCTTGTGAAATCTTGTAGGTTGAGATCAGGTCTCCATGTCTCTGCCTCTTTATACAGGTTCTAATAGTACTCTTGGATTGTCGTTTTGATAGCATCTTGAATAGAAATAGTAATTCTCTCCTCAATTTTGTCAATGGTATTAAACCTCTTATGTGTTGCGGCCATTCTATGAAAGTATTTTGTGTTCTTGTCCCCATTCTTCAACCATTGGACTCTAGACCTCTGTCTCCATGCTATCTCCTCGTTCTTGACTACCTCCTCAAACTCCATTTCTAGTCAACGCTCTCTGCTACATGATCATTTCTAATCCAGATATTTGGTTCAAGATGTCCTCCTCTTTTGTCTCCCGTTGTTCTCGTAATCCTTTCCCCACTTTTTCAATTTCCCTTTTTAAGAGTTTCAATTTAGATGTCAGGATATAAGCCAGACTGCCAGAAGAAACCCACAGTTCCTTTATTTTCTCTCTAAAACCCTCCACCCCTATCCACCATTGTTCAAATTTAAAATATGACTCCTCAAATCCATATCTCCATAAGTTAACATAATGGGATTGTGATCTGACCCCATTTTTGGCGGTAGTGATTGTTAAATGTGCAAAAATTGTTCCTCCCATTAAGATGAGTACAAGAACCTGTCGATTCTGGAGGCACTCTCATGATTATTGCTTCTTCTCCAAGTGTATGACCCTCCAAATAAAGGAGGGTCAACTAGCTCCATATCATTGGTCCAATCTGAAATTCAGCCATGGAACCATTGATTCTTTGGCAATTTGTTCTCTCCTATAGGTATCTTATGATGTTGAAGTCACCACATAATACACATGGTCCATCACAAAGACTTTTAATTACTGTGCTAAACTTCCCGAACCAAACTCGAAGGGACTGTTTTAAACCATAAAGTGACCTGCGCAATCGACATACAAGAATACTAGACTCCCTATGAGCAACAAAACCAGGTGGTTGCTCCAAATATACTTCTTCCTTAATATCACCATGCAAAAAAGTGTTCTTAATATCTAACTGATAAAAAGGCCAATGACGAACGGCAACCATAGATAGAAAAAGACTGTTTTAAACCATAAAGTGACCTGCGCAATCGACATACAAGAATACTAGACTCCCCATGAGCAACAAAACCAGGTGGTTGCTCCAAATATACTTCTTCCTTAATATCACCATGCAAAAAAGTGTTCTTAATATCTAACTGATAAAAAGGCCAATGACGAACGGCAACCATAGATAGAAAAAGACGAACATATGCTATTTTAGACACGGGAGAGAAAGTGTCACTATAATCAAGCCCAAATATCTGTGTATATCCTTTGGCAAGAAGGCGAGCCTTAAGCCGATCAACCTGACCATCTGCACGACTGCATCAACTTTGACTGCATAAACCCAACGGCAATCAACAGTAGAGTACATTTACCTGCAGAAAGAGAAACAAGCTCCCAAGTACCACTCGTATGTGAAACAGACATATATCATAACTTGTTTCCATCCTGAATATGAAATTGCTTCACCCGTAGTCTTAGGGATAGAAATAGAGGACAAAGATGATACAAAAGCATAATAGGGTGATGATAGACGATGATAACTCAAGAAAGTATAATGTGGGTTAGCATTACAAGTGGACCTTATACCTTTTTAAAGTACAACTGATTGGCTGAGAGGAGACAAGTTCGCAGTAAGGGAAGTTTCAGGCACATAACATGAATCATCTAGGACTAACTAAGCTAGACGCGGGTAGCAATGATAAGTCAAAAGGGGTGGCACTGCAGCTGGAGCTGTCAAAGTACCCGTAGATTCCTCAAAGGTAGGTGGGGGTAAGACGGGAAGTATGGGTAAGACCTCATAGATATCAAGATGGTAAAGATGTAAAGTAAGGTTGAGATTCAAATAATGTGACATCAGTGGACATAGGTAGCGACCCAAAACAGGTGAATAACATCGATACTCTTTTTGAACTCGAGAATAACCAAGAAAAACATATTTGAGAGCACGAGGAGCTAATTTATCTTTTCCTGGGGCTCTAAGTTATGAACAAAACATGTGCTCCCAAAAACACGAGGAAGCAGAGATGTGACTGAGGAAATAGTATGGAATGGGGAACCTGATTCTGAATCGAAGATGATGGCATTCTATTAATGAGATAGCAAGATGCGAGGATTGCATCACCCCAAAAATGCAGCAAAACATGAAATTCAGTAAGAAGAGTGCATGTCATCTCAATAAAATGCCTATTTTACCTTTTGCTATACCATTCTCTTAAGGGGTGTATGGACAAGATGTTTGGTGAATAATTCCTTGTTGGGTCAAAAACTCCTGAAACTGGAAGGATTAAGTATTCTAAGGCATTATCACTACGAAAAGAACGAATAGTAACACCAAATTGATTTTGTATTTCAGCACCAAAACTTTTGAATATAGAAAATAACTCAGAATGATCTTTCATTAAGAAAACCCAAGTACATCTCAAAAAATCATTAATAAAACTAACAAAGTAACGAAATCCTAAAGGTGAACTGACTCTAATAGGACCCCAAATATAATAATGAACAAATGAGAAAATAGACTCTGAACGACTCTCAATAGTACGTGAAAATGTAGCACGTAACTAAAGCATTCTCTGCTATTCATGAGATAACAAGTCCAACTAACCAAGGTTCTAGACTAAGAGTCAAATATCACACTTAACAATTTCAATAGCCTAAATGTTTCAACTTGTCCCAAGTTTTGAAACATTTAGGCTATTGAACTTGTTAAGTGTGATATATGACTCTTAGTCTAGAACCTTGGTTAGTTGGACTTGTTATCTCATGAATAGCATAAGAATACTACGTGAAAATGGAGCACAGGTGTGTTTCCCAAGATGACAAGACTCACAATCTAATGTGGATAAACCAAACAAACTAGGCACCATCTTTTGTAGCTTGGATAGACTCGGATGTCCTAAACGTTTGTGAATAAGGTCTAGAGGGTCTGTAACAGAGCATGCTGTGGAGAAATTTAAAGAAGTAAGATGGTAAAGGCCTTTTGATTCATGTCATGTGCCAATCGTCTATCCCGTACCGCGATCATGCATTAGAAAAGAATCATAAAAAAAGTAATGGTACAATGAAGGGCACGTGTCAAATGACTAACAGACGTAAGATTAAAAGGACAACTAGGGACGTAAGGAATAGAGTCTAGAGTGACAGAAGATAGGGTTTGGCTTGTCTAACTCTTTTCAGTTTTGTTCAGATCTCATTGGCTAAAGTAATAACAAGAAGAGATTGAGAATAAACAACATCAAACAGAAGTGATTTGTCACCAGAAATATATTTCTGATCAGAAGCACATGAGTTCACAACCTATGATCCAACGGTAGGAGAATGTGTAATTAGGCTATTGGTAGAGATATATGCTTACTTGCTGGATACTGAAGATACTCATCATATTCTATTGTCAGACAAATACATCCATTGATCACCTATGGTGTTAAATTAAGCAACATAAGCATTTTCAGGTGGTCGATAATGCAAAGAATAGCATATTGCACGAGTATGTCCAAGCCTATTACAATAAATACACTTGGATTGAGAATAGCATACATCACGAGTATGTCCAAGTCTTTTACAGAAACTACACCTAGGTTGAGATCATCCAAATCGACGTCCCCCTCGTCGATTCTTCATGGACTGTGACGTTTGATTTTCTGATTTCCTTATAAAGGGTTCAGATTTAATGATATGACTAAATTGAGCCAAAATGGTCAGTTGCAGAAAAAATTGAATTTGATTGCTGAAAAGCTGGAACCAAGAAATAGCTAAAAGGACAGCCTTCGAATAAAGGGGTGACCTCACTGACAAAGAAATCTGACCAAAAACTGGCCGAAATCTGTTACACGCGTTGGCGTGTGATGCACGTGGTGCGCAGATCTAAAACTTCCGACGACGCGTGGATCGCCGAAACTGAGATTCGATCACTGGGGTTTGCTAGCTTGAGTGTTTCGCACCTTGTGGTAGTGTTGGTTTTCGCAAACACTTCTTATAAAACAGACGAGGGCTCAAATTAGACTTGACAATCACCGAAAATTGACGCACGGTGACTGTTTGAGTGAGTTTTCTTCCTAGTAAGTTTCTCACCAAACCTGCTGCTTTGATAACCTGCTTTGATACCATGTGAGAAATATTAGAGAAAAATATTATTGCACCGTTGTATCTAAATTATTACATTAAGAACCCTATTTATTTATAGACACCACATTACAATTTTTTTCCAAATAGGCTTTTGTATACTATTCATATTCCTACTCATATTCTAGCACTTTCAAACGTAAAAATAATGCTATGAGAAAACACATACATTCTAGAAAACTAAAATCCAAAATTACAAGATATCAGACAAAGTAACCTAAGTTTTACACACTGCAACACTACAGTTGCTTGTACTTTCGGTGTATACCTATTGAGAAGCACACTATAATCTCAAAGTACTCTTAAAACTTGTGCCTAGTTGAGGTATGATATTGAAAATATGCAGTATAAATTGAAAATACAATTAAACAAGTGGAAAGTAAAATGTATATTTGGGCCACAATCGTAAGAAAACACTAATTAGAACATTAAAACAAGGAATAAGTCCAAATTTGGCTTTGAACCTTGCACAATAGTCCAAATTAATCTTCCGGGGTCAAATCTATCTTCGTCATTACAAAAGTAGACTAGATTTTCCCTTATTAACTAAGAGAGGAAGATTTTCAATACGCACAACACAACCATTTTCACAAAAGAAAGGAACAAATTTCCGTTTGAACAATGCGAAATGGTTCATATTTGCCCAACATTTTTCCCATCTTTTATCCCTCTAAATCGATCATCACCATAACAATTGTTTTTCTCCACTCTCAAAACCACTACTTGAAAGCCACCATTACTCCACCACCACTTCTCACTCCCACAACAGTCGCAAAAAGATCATAAAACCATTTTACATAAAAACCACCCCGTTCAGGCGATCATTTGCACAGCTTCAACTTTACCACTTCCCCAACACCATTGTACCTCCTCTTTAAGGCCACAGGCCTTCAACCACTATAAACCCACATTGACTGCATCAGTACTATTATAAATAATTAAGGAGCCTAATTCAATGGAGCTCTGGCATCGCTATTGGTGGTTTGAGAAAGATTGGTGATAGAGTTGCATCGATGGAGTTCCGATGGTAGTGCAACCACAAATATCCTTGGACCATTTTGTAAAATTTTTGGGCAAATGTGACCCTTTCCCAAAGGTCAAACAGAAGCGCCATAAATATCCTTGGGTTTGTTTGGTTGGGAACAAATTATACCAGAATAATTAATCCTGGTATTAGCTATCCGGGATTAGTTATTCCACCATATATATATATGGCATAACTTATCCCATCACTATGGTATAAATGGTGGGATAAATAATCTTGGGACTAATTAATACCTCCAATCAAACATAGGATAAAATAGTTCTGCAGTTTATCTCGAAACTATTATACCTTATACCTCACACCAAACGACCCCTTAAAGTGAAAAAAAAATCCCTCGTGCTCTTACTAGAACATCTGTTTTCCATATTTTCTAAGCTTTTCTATTTTCTTCTCATTTCCTAGCAATTTCCATTTACTTCTTCAGTGAAGCAGAGAGGACTAGAAAAAGTAAATCAAGAAAGGCCAGTATGAGAAGTAGAGAAGTGGACTATGGCTCCTCAGTGAATGTCTTCGAGCAAAGACGATGATGAGAAGATGCCGAAATTCAATAATAACATCCAGTTGATCATATATTATAGTTTAAAGTTACGGCACCAAAACTAACAAACATGTCCAAAACATCCAAAAGACGAAATCCAGAAAACTTACGACATGTAATCGGCAATGAAAAATATTGGTACCCTTCCCAATCCAGCACCTCTCCATTTTCTTCTAGGTAAGGCAACAATTTTGCCAGCTTCCGAGCCTGTTGCGGTCAAAACAAACTACGGGACATAACAGTTAACATGAGATAAGAAACATCCCTTAAGTATTACATCCTTCTATTAGATACATTCATTTACAGACAGAAAGAGAATTCAAGCATAGTTAAAGCCCTTCAGGGGACAAGCATAACCATCATAGCTGACATTAATTTAAATTGTATGCATCAAAAAAACCCGAAACCATGAGCAGAGAATTTTATAATTCAAGCATAGTTGAAGCCCTACAGGGGACAAGCATAACCATAATCGCTGATACCAACTTAATTTATGCATCAAAGAAACATCAAACCATGAGCAGAGAATTTTATAATTCGAGCATAGTTAAAGCCCTACAGGGGACAAGCATAACCATCATAGCTGTTACTAACTTAAATTGTACGCATCAACGAAACATGAAACTATGAGCAGAGAATTTTATCAAGCATGTACATATGCAAGATAATTTGTCGCAAGTTAAAGGTCAAGACATGAATTATACCCCGCCGAGTGTTAAACATATTTTGGAGCAAGTCTTACTGTATCACAATTGGAAAGAGGAAGAACGAATTGTTAGGAAAGCAGATGCAACAAAGCTTCGACCATTTATCCAAAACTAGCTTGTTGGGATACAACAGGTTAAATAATGAGCATGATATTAATGCACTATGAGACAAGAAAAATCCTAAAAAAAGGTGAAAAGCAAATATTTACATCACCATTAATAATGTTGATAAATACTTTTAAGAAATTGAAAAGCTATGTTCCTTAGCAAAATTTATTGGGTAACTAATTAAGGTATCCCTTCTTCCTATGCAGTACATCACATGCAGCTCAAAAGAATCAAGCCCACAAATGATCTGTGACATCGAAGTTCATGAAGTGCAACCTTGGACATGAGCTGCTACTTCAACCTATTTGTGAAATCCAAATTTAATAATTTAATTACCAGTTACGTTTGCATGGCTTAAAAAACATGGATATCTAAGTATTCTATAAGTCCTGATAAGAGATCATTAATCTCCTGCCAGGGTAGGCGTTATTTGAAGTGATTCAAGAAATCTATTGACAGTTGCCATTCGATCACGTCATAAGAAGTTTTTTAGATAACCAAGAAATCCCCAAAGGCCAGTTCAAAACTTGGTGTTAACAGGCCTGCCCCTCAATCTTTCTCCATTTAAGAAATTATAAGAAATTGTTGAGTCCAAAACCTAATCTAAGAAATTATTCCAAAACTAAGACTTGTTATAGGATATTCACTTTTCTGCCTGTTTCACAATTGAAACTACCTTCAGACAGCTAACCAAAAGCTATGGTCCCAAGTGCTGTAAGAAGCAATTTTGGATGCACTTTTTTCCTATGTGCTGGGGGTGTTCTATGTTCTTCAAAATTTCCATTTATAATTCCTTCCTAGTCAAAGGCAACACACACAAGGATTTTGACCTCATAACCTCCTATAATGATGTGATACAATAAATTCAGGCAAAAACGTAGAAAGCTGTGAGCAGACACAAACAGTAAAAATAACAAGCAACAACTTACAGTTTTAATGATCATCACGCTAACCTTGTAATAAACAAAGAGCTAGACAGGTAATCACAGAAATTGGAACTTGTATTTACCAGTGGAAACAATATAGCCATAACCCCACAGCTCACTAGTGGAGAGAATAAAAATATTGCCAGGACGCAGGGATTTCCTGGAAAGTTAAAAGACAGATTAACTTTTGCAAGAAAGATGATCTATGTAACTTTAAAGAAAATGCTCAAAATGTTAAACACTTCTTTGTTGAAATGAAAAAAATGTCTCAGAAGATCCAGAAAAAAAATAGAGAAACTCCAAATGACAATGTGACAGCAGGACCATTCAAATTGTCGATTCGACTGAGGAGAACTTCTGTTTTGAAATGTTTACTGGTGATATAAATAGAAGCAGACAGTTACCAGCATGTCGTTCAAGGACACATGAGGTCAATTTTGCATTAATGGACTTACAAGCAATTCGGTCCCAGATATCAATCTGAGGAAAATAGTGTCAAAATTGGTGAATAACTAATAGTGCTCATGAGGTTTCTAAGACAACTACATTATATCATTGGACATAACTGATAAAACAAGCCATTGCAAAGAATGGAAATCGATATGAAGGCATATAGTACCAAAACCAGCAAAAAATGCCCAATTTGATTCAAAGAAGTCAAGCCTCTTGTCTAAGCTTAGTCCAGACAGATTCCACTTATACCTGTAAAGTTATGCAATTTTAAATGAACATCCATATCAATACGAACTAGCAATATCGAGCTAAAAAGAAGCACTTACTCAAAACAATAGTATGCATACAACCATGACAGAAGCATAAAATTTAGAGCTTTCCCGATATAGGGGATAAATCCAGTAACATAAACCTGCACAATATTGAGAACCAATGGTATGTAAAGAAGTAGTTAACCTCCTTGGAAAAGAAAATAAAAAGATCACCTGCACAAAGAAGAAAGTCAGCAAGAGGACCGAATAAAGTTGCTCTGCTATACTGATCATGGCCCTGCATGAAATAAAAACCAAAACAGAACCCACAACCGATGAGTAGCAGGCACATAGCTCTGAATGGAACATATAGTCTAAAGTGAGAAAATATTGCTGCAGTGTACTTAATTAACCAAAGAAAAGCAGAATAAGACCCTTCAAGATCAGCTGATTTTTCCCTATGAACTGTGTTTTGCGAAGTTTGGGACTCCTTTTGATCAGCTAACTTTGTATCAGTAGCCCCATAATTCTCCGAAGCAAAAAACCCATGTTTAGCAATGTCATTGTACCTGAGTTACAACACCGGAGGATTAATTCGTTTCAAACATAGAAGATCTAAAAAGTATCCTACATTAGAATCTAAAAAAAGGATATTCTACATATTGATGTCTTATCCTTTACAAGCTACAGCGCAAAGGGTTTCCATTTGTGTAACAGATGTAGGCTTTGAAAAGAGAAGGAAGAGGATAACAACCATGTCTTTCTCCATTGCAAGTTCACATTTCAGCAATGGGATTTGTCAACATCACGGGACTAAAGTAGTGCACTCTTGGCTCAATTAATCCACTCTACGGCTCCTTCAAAGAGGGCACAGAAATAATATACAGAAGACCCCACACGCCCTCTGGAACAGAATTCCAGCTGTGATTTGGTTGCTCGTTTGGAAGCAAAAGCACAACGATCAGAAACACAGAAGACTCTACTTAACATCAAGAATAGTTGTATATCTTTGCTTAGACTTTTGGCGCAACATGACTCCCAAAGATGTAAATGATGGTTCTGCCCTTGTTAACTCATTAAGCTCATTACATAGCTTGTAATGACTACTTTTTTGGTTGTAACATGTGCCAGCATTCCCTTTATTCTGGTTTATGAATAGATGTCACACTGAACACATCAGAAAAAGTAATCAGACTTGGTTTATAGCTGTGTTAGGTCTTCAACTCAAAATCTCAAAGAAAATAAAGCTGGGTATGGCTAGGGGTAAATTTTGAGGGGAAGAAGAAGAAGAGCAAAGCAAAGCTGGTCAGTGGTGGGAGGTAAAGTCAAGAAGAAACAAAAGGGAATAGCGTCTCCATTACAAGTAAAAATTTTCTAAAATTTGGTGTTCATAAACAACCATCTTGAATAACAATTTCCATTTTTCAATGTTCTCAAAGTCTCAGATACCCAAGTGAACAATTTGTATGTATGTTATCTATCAATTTTTAATTGTTAGAAATACAATAGAAGAATAAATTAAATTGTTGTTCTACACTATTACACGAAGACCCTAATTATAGACACTATGCTATAAACATTTTCCAACTAGGACACTACATTGCAATCCTTTTCTCAAGTAGGATTCTATAAGTTATTCATGTTCCCATCTGACCAATTTCTCCATATTTTAGTCTTCTCAACAATTGTTTGATCCAAACTAGCTCACAAGTTGCTACAGTCATTGCTCGATATTTTGCTCTGCACTAGATCGAGCAACCACACTTTGTTTTTACTCTTTTAGGACACCAAATTACCACCTACTAAAACACAATATCCGAATGTAGAACGTTTATCACAAGGTGCTCCCGCTCGATCAACGTCTGTGTATCCAACGATCTGCTCATGACCCCGATCCTCGAAGATTACTACTTCACCTAGAGCTGACTCTATATATCATAGAATGTGAACAATTGCATCCCAATGACTATTATAGTGAGAATACATAAACACACTTACAACACTCACAGGATAGGAAATATCAAGCATGGTCACTGTGAGATAATTCAACTTACCAACTGATGAGGAACATTAAAATTCTAAACCTAGTCCAGAACCTTCATGAATCAAAAATCAATTTTGCAACTTATAGAAAGAGAAAGTCAATTTGAATTTTGCTACTAGTTGTCAAGTTTATCTTTTACATAATTCTAGAATACTTAGCTATTAAGAAACTGAGTTGTCAACTATGAGTAGTCAATGAGTTGTGAGTTGTCAATGGGTTGTGTATGAGTTGTCAATGAGTTGTACAAAGGCTTTTAAAGCCTATAAATAGAGGCAATGACCTCTAGCTATGTAGTTATTAGTTCAACTCTTTTATTAATGAAACTTCATGTTTTCTTTTAAGATCTTGGATTAGATCTTGTATTTTAAGGGCTTTGGATTAAGCTCTTGCTATCCGTGGATTCGGATTGTCTTTAAAGCATTATCTTACAACATGTTGAAGTTGTTCCTTCAACAAATTGTGTGGTTTGCTTTATTTAGCACATTAGAGAGTTCCTCTAAACATTATGCTACATAAGTTTGGTATTAGAGCAATGGAGGATCTTACAACGAGGTTGGATAATCTAGAAGAAAGATTGGATCAACAAATCGCTACTCTTCGTGAAGAACTCACTAGGAAGTTTGAAGAACTTGTTGTATTAGTGAGAAACAATCAAGAAGGTGCTGCCAGAAATTGGAGACAACATCGAGCTCAATATGTGGAAGAGGAAGATGATGTGGAGGAACATGATCTTTATGCACAACCAAGAAGAGGTCATGCAAATGGTGGAGATATGTACAAGATTAAGGCTGAAATCCCAACTTTCAATGGTAATGTAAACATTGAAGGGTTTCTTGATTGGATCTATGAGGTGGAGACATTCTTTGAGATTATGAACATCCCTCCAGAGCGTCGAGTACCATTGGTTGCATATAAATTGAAAGGAGGTGCTGGAGCTTGGTGGAATCGTCATCAAGAAGAGCTTCGTTTGAGGGGTAAAAATCATGAAAGATATTGGCCACAAATGAAAGCACTTCTAAAGGCTAGGTTCTTGCCTGCGGATTATGAACAACTCTTGTACTTACAATTCCATAACTGTGTTCAAGGTAATAAATTTGTTTCTGATTATACATAGGAGTTCTTAACATTAAAAGTAAGGTGCAATCTTTATGAAAATGAAGACCAACAAGTCACAAGGTATATCAATGGTCTCAATGATTCTATCAAAGAACGTCTTGGCATACAACAAATTTGGTCAATAGATGAAGTTCAAACTCTTGCCTTGAAAGCTGAGAGATATATAAAGACCAAGAAGTCTTATAAAGCCGCATCTTATTCTCGCCCAGAAAGTATATCAAAAAGTTCTCCACGCCAAGAAGAGGGGAAGTTTATTCCATCTAAAGCAAAGAAAGATGAAAAGGCACCATCTTCTAGCAAAAATAGTGATAAGCAACCATCTAATACGATCAAGTGTTACCAGTACCACGAAGAGGGACACATATCAAGCAACTGTCCAAGAAGGAAGTTTGTCAACACCACTTGTCGTGATGAAAGTAAAAAAGAGGTGGACAACTATAAAAGTGAAGGTGAACCCGAACTATGTGAAGAAGAGGGAGAAGAAATAGTATGTGTGGTCAAACGCCTTTTATGCTCAACCATGCAACCTGAAGAGACACAACAAAAGAGGATATTCGAAAGCAAATGCACTGTGAATGGAAAAGTATGCAAGTTGATAATTGATAGTTGTAGCTGTGAGAATTTGGTTTTTGAAAACATGGTTAAACACTTAAATCTTAAGACACATGATCACCCGAATCCATATACTATCGGATGGCTCAAGAAAAGAGTGAAAATCAAGATCACCAAACATTGCTGGTTACCACTTTCTTTGGGTAAGTATTATCGATCAAATGTTCTATGTGGTGTAGTTGATATAGATGCATGTCATGTTCTTCTTGGAAGACCCTGGCAATATGATGTGAACACCACACATAAAGGAAGAGACAATTGGAATTCTTTCATTTGGAAAAAACGAAAAATCATTAGACTTCCAAACAAGACTACTAATAATGCCTCTGAAGTAAAGGAGAAGAGTATGTTAACCATTACTCAAAATCCAAAAGAATTTGCTCAAGACTTGAAGAAATCAAAATTATGTGTCGCATTAGTCGTCAAAGGAGATGAGCAACCAACAAAAGAAATTCCAGTGGAGATGCGAAGTCTGTTATCTGAATACCAAAGCATACTTGGAGAGCCTCAACATCAAAAAGATTTTGTTCTAGGTGCTAGTCTTCCCAACCTACCACACTATAGGATGAGCCCAAAAGAGCATGCACTTCTAAGGGAGAAGTAGAAGAGTTATTGCGTAAGGGACATGTTAGAGAAAGCATAAGTCCATGCGTTGTGCCAGCACTACTCACGCCAAAGAATGATGGATCTTGGCGGATGTGCGTATCTAGTAGGGCTATCAATAAAATCACTACAAGGTACAGATTTCCTATCCCATGAATGGATGACATGCTTAACCAACTCAGTGGAGCAAAGGTGTTTTCGAAGCTTGATCTAAGAAGCGGATATCACCAAATACGAATTAGACCTGGTGATGAATGGAAAACTGCATTCAAGACAAAAGAGGGGTTGTATGAATGGGTAGTTATGCCATTTGGACTTTCTAATGCTCCTAGTACTTTCATGCGCCTAATGAAGGTTCTTCATCCATTCTTGTCACAGTTTGTAGTTGTCTATTTTGACGATATATTGATCTATAGCAAAAATATGGAGGAACATTTTGAACATGTCAAAAAGGTGATGGATGTATTGAAGGAAAATGAGCTCTATGTTAACTTGAAAAAGTGTGTATTCCTTGAAACAAAACTAGTTTTCTTAGGCTTTATTATCTCAAGTGAGGGGATTCAAGTTGATGAGTCTAAAATAGATACAATAAAGGGATGGCGAACTCCAAAAACAAAATCTGAAGTGAGGAGCTTCCATGGATGGCCAACTCCAAAAACTTTCTCGTGAGGAGCTTCCATGGTTTAGCCACTTTCTATAGAAGATTTGTGTAATACCCCATGAAACCTCTTATCCTATGATTCATATTTGAGTACATGAATTTCAATGAGTATCCTAGTGATAATAGAACTTATGATGTGTTAAGCATCTTCATAAGAGTCACTTAGAGTAAGCCAAGCTAAGAGCTTTTGAATCCACCAAGTTTTCGTGTGTGATTTTACATAGGTCATCTTTGAACGAGCATAACTTGGTTTAGAGGTGGTATTTTGGCAGATTTATACCCTCCAAATTGTAGAGAATTGAATAAGCTTTCCATCGATACCAAATTCGCCTAAAACGGACACCCGGTGAAGAAGTTATGGCCTTTTTACTTTCAGTGTCACCGTTTGACAGGCCACCGCATCGAAGTTATGGCCTTTTAATGTGGCTGACATATCACTCTATCATCTAGAGAAAACACTTTACGAAGAAAACTCGAGGTCGAGTTTCAAAGAAGTAGAGGAAAATGATGAGGAACATTAAAATTCTAAACCTAGTCCAGAACCTTCATGAATCAAAAATCAATTTTGCTACTCATAGAAAGAGGAAGTCAATTTGAATTTTGCTACTAGTTGTCAAAGTTTATCTTTTACATAATTCTAGAATATTTAGCTATTAAGAAAATGAGTTGTTAATGAGTTGTACAAAGGCTTTTAAAGCCTATAAATAGAGGTAATGACCTCTAGCTATGTAGTTTTTAGTTCAACTATTCTATTTATGAAACTTTATGTTTTCTTTTAAGATCTTGGATTAGATCTTGTATTTTAAGGGCTTTGCATTAAGCTCTTGTAATCCGTGGATTCGGATTGTCTTTAAAGCGTTATCTTACAACACGTTGAAGTTGTTCCTTCAACAAATTATGCGGTTTACTTTATTTAGAACATTAGAGAGTTCATCTAAACATTTTGCTACATCACCAACCAAGATGCTTATATCTTCCAGGATCACAGAGTGGTTCCTTTAGTCCTGGCAGAAGTTTGACACCTGGATTCATAGAAGCGTCAATGGGTCTCAATGGACTATGACGTTTGATTGTCTCATCTTCTCATTAAAGGATCAGCCTTAATCATAGGACTAAATTGAAATCAGTGACGCACGTTTGTAGAAATTATACTGAACCACCGAAAAAATCAAAAGAGGTCTTATAGATCTCGCCCAAAAACTATCAAAAAGAGAAATGCTCGAAAACTGATTGAAACAATCTTGGAATCGCCACCGAAAAAATCAAAAGTCGAAAAATGATGGCAAAATCCTACTGGAAAAGAGAAATTGAGGAAATTGACGCGCGGTGACTTATCAGAGTTTCTCAGCAATACTCTGATACTAAGTAATGAATGAATCTTGGGCCTAACTCAACCTAAAAGGCAAGCTCATGGGGGAAGATTGTCCAATTCCATATAAGGAGGCCAGTTGTTCAACCCTTTTTCAATGTGGGACTTTTAACGCTCCCCCGCACGTCCAGCGGAAGAAAATACCCTAGTGAGGAGGTATGAGACGTTGGCTATGGTGGGCCCTGAGAAGTAGAGATAAGCTGAAGAAGTATTGCAGAGACAGGACACCACTCCCATGTAGCTTACCAAGAACATGACCAAAGATAGGAGGATATGGGGGTCAAGGATTAGGATAGAATGTTAGTAGGTATCAAGCATAGTCTAGTTTACCTCATCGGTATTAGTATTAGTAGGAGGACACTCTTTCTAGCTTATTACTCAACTTCTTTTGCATTATCTGTTGCTTTTTTATTACTTTTTGCTTAGATTATCGTACTATTTGTTTATTGGTATTGTTCGTTACTCCATTATTTTCAGCATGACTTTGTCATTACTCATTATTATATTTCCTTTTCATATTATTTCTATACATGTGTTACTTAGGCTGAGGGTCCATTGGGAACATCCTCTCTACCTCCACAAGGTAGAGGTAAGGTTGCGTACACACTACCCTCCCCAGATCCCACTTGTGGGACTACACGGGTATTTTGTTGTTGTATATCCAGCTCTAGGTTGATTACCATCTATTATTCAAGATGAAAGAACATAATGGCTGGTAGTAGGATGAGCCACCACCTTGTTCATGTTGTAAGGTTAGGACCACAAGAAAGAATGTTCAAGTTTAAATAATTTAAGGTTACATACCCAGTCTTCACCTAGCCAGTGCTCTTGAAACGGAAAAGACAAATTTTGCGAGAGTGTTGTTGTTTGGAAATACAGATATCAGCAAGGATGTTTGATAACTAACTAGTAAAGACTTCTGATAATGTGAATCTCTAGAAGCACATCACGCAAGAATGCGTAAATTCTGAAAAATATAATAAGTTTATGCGGGGAATAAAACAAAACATTATGCTTTGATTAGACAATTAGTTGGCCAATGGTCCTACTAAAGTCAATTTTCTCCTCATTTGCTTCAACATCCTCTGCCCATTTTCCAGAGTACGTTTTAGTGTCATGATCTATGAATAGAGTACTGTTGTATTTGAGTCATACTCTATGAACAGAGTGCTGCTGTGACTTACTACAGAGTTCCAATAAAATAAATTAATCTGACTAAGGCATTTGCTAAGATTGCATAAAAGAATATCAGATGGTATCACAGACAATCCTGCAGACTTTCTTACTTATCTTTGCTCACTTTAAAATTTTGGACAATCATTTTGTCTGTCTTCCCCTAGAGTGTTATGTCTCCTTGGTGCTATATATATAGAAAGTTACTTACCCTGGTCACCCCAAAAAAAGAAAAAACAAAGAACTGTATAAGGGAATATTCCACATATATATGTATGTATATGAGTTTTTTTATTCCTGGGTTTCGGGCCGTAAATGAACGACCATGACTATGTATGGTAGATATTAATTCCTTGGACAGACTATACATGAACGACGTTATTTCCTTGGATGTTAAGAGGATCTTTAAGATGTATATGAATTATCGTCATTAATCCTGCCTTTTAAGCGCAATATTAGTGTGAAGTTTCTTAACTACCGAAAGACAAAGGCAGAAAAAACTGCAGTGTTCTTTGGTAAAGCAGAAGTGACTCGATCGACTAATAAGGAACATAACACCAGGCTCACAGCGTTCCAGAAACACAATCTGCTCCTAGTTCAAGGATGCGACTTGCAACTTAAACCTAAGTATGGTACAAGTGGATCATTTGCAGGCCAGAATCACAACAAAAATTGTGTGATCCTACTATTATTGCAAATATAACAGTTTTTCTTGTTGCGTTGTTCCTTTGAACTCTACTAATTTACTGCAAAATACAAATACAAACATATAACATCATCGATAAACAAATTAGTATATACATAAGCAGCTTGTACCTAATACCTATGTTTTTATTATGCTTTTATTTTGAAATTTAGACAGCCAAGAACTGCGTTGATGAGGATGATGCGATGGATGTGTGGGTCTAATAGGACGGATAGGATCAGAAATGAGGTATACATAACAAAGTGGGAGTGACTTCAGTAGAAGACAAGATGCATGAAGAGAGATTGAGATGGTTCGGGCATGTGATGCGAAGGAGCACGGATGCCCCGGTATGGAGGTGCGAGAGGTTGGCTATAGATCGATTCAGACAAGGTAGAGGTAGATCAAAGAAATATTGGAGGGAGCTGTTTAATGACATGGATCAGTTGCTGCTTACCGAGGACATAACTCTAGATAGGAAAGTGTGGAGGACGTGTATTAGGGTAGAAGGTTAGTAGGAATGGGGCTAGTAGATGGGAGCATTTGTCTTGTTCTTGGAGTTTCTGGGTGTTGTTTGTGGTTTTCGGTAGATTGTTGATGGTATTATTTGGTGGTTATCTTGTTTCTGCTATTGTCTATTGTGTTGTTTTGTTACTACCTTTTGTTTCTTGTTCTTATATTATGCCTTTTCCTATATTGTTTGGTCTCAAGCAGGGGGACTATCGGAAACTACCTTTACCTCACTTCTGAGATAGTGATATGGACTGCGTACATTCTACCCTCCCCAGACTCCACTGTGTGAAATTTTGCTACATAAACAAGTTCCGCTAAAACTCAGACATTGAATACTACACTTTTCCTCCCGATTGAAATCTTCTAAATGTCAATATTATGTAGAAACTTCCAAAGATTCTTGTTCATTATATTTATTTAGAAAAATTGCGAGACTAGCAATGTTACATGGGGAATACAATCTTGGCCTAATATATCAAGAAGGTGACTACCATAAAAATTCAGATGTTAACATGAATGCCAATATCAGAACCAATAGAGGATGCAAGTAGCATACATAGAGGATACATTTCTATAATTAGAAACAACATAGTTTTGAACTTCTTATTGTACTCTTAATGGGATGATTTAGAGTCACACAAATCCATATTTGACTTGTCTTAAATCACAAGTTTCAAAAGTCATTTCTTTTCTAAACTCCCTACTCAGTCTAAGTGTCATCACATAGACGGGGATGGATGGAGTATGTGCGATATGGATTAAATGCAAAAGACAAAAATAGTAATCAAATAAGTTAGAAGTTAACTGTGCCTCGTTTCAATTTGTTTGTCTTACTTTTCTTTTTAGTCTGTTTCAAAAAGAATGTTTGTCTCTTACTTTTTTTGGCAACTCTTTAGTTTAACTTTCCATATGGCATGTTTAAAACCACAAGTTAAAGGACATTTTTGTACATTCTACATATCTTTACTTTAAGACCACAAAATTCAAGTCGTCTGCACCCAAGGTGTGGCCTAGCCGTGAATGAAGCGGTTGAGCATCATGAATTCTTAGGTTCAAATCCCAAAAGGGACAAAAACACTATGCGATTTCTTCCATCTGTTCTAGCCTTGGTGGAATGTGTTACCTAATGTCGTTGCTAGTGGGAAGGCGGCAAGTCTCCTGTGGAATTAGTTGAGGTGCGCGCGAGCTGGCCCGAACACCACATTTATCATACAACAACATACCCAGTGTATTCCCATATAGTGGGGTCTGGGGAGGGTAGAGTGTACGCAGACCATACCAATACCACTACCTCAGGTGAAGTAGAGAGGTTGTTTTCGATAAACCCCCGGCTTAGAACCGATAACAGTATAACAAACACAAAAGATAAGTGCACATAAAGTAGTATGGTATGCATAATAAACTAACATCGCTAGCCATAAGATAATACTACAACCACAAGATAATACTAAGAACTATCTTACTGAAATCATAGACATCACAAAACACCACGAACAAAAAACTACAGATACAAAAGAATGCTCCCTTACTGTTACCAATGCACTCCCACCCCCTAACCCTCTACCCTAATCCGCATCCTCCACACCTTCTTATCAAGGGTCATGTCCTCCGTAAGTTGTAACTACTCCATATCATGCCTAATCACCTCCCTCCCATATTTCTTCGGTCTACCTCTACCCTACCTAAAACCATGCATAGCCAGTGTCTCACACCTTCGGACTGGAGCATTCGAGCCCCTCCTCATCACGTGCCCGAACCAACGTAACCTCACTTCTCGCATCTTGTCCTCCACCAAAGCAACTCTCACCTTATCCCGAATAATCTCATTCCTCACCCTATCTTTCCTGATATGTCCACACATCCATCGCAACATTCTCATCTCCGCCACCTTCAACTTTTGGAAGTTGGAGTTCTTAACTGGCCAACACCCCGCTCCATACAACATAGTCGGTCAAACTGCCACTGTGTAGAACTTACCTTTAAGCTTCGGGGGCACCTTCGTATCATATAAGACTCCCGAAGCGAGCCTCCATTTCAACCACCCTACCCCAATACGATGCGTGACATCCTCGTCAATCTCGCTATTACCCTAAATCATAGACCCCAGATACTTGAAATTCTCCCTCTTCTAAATGGCCTGAGAGTCCAGTTTCACAACCACTCCAGCCTCCTACGACACATCACTAAACTTACACTCCAAATACTCCATCTTAGGTCTGCTTAACTGAAATCCTTTAGACTCAAGCGTCTATCTCCAAATCTCCAACTTATCATTAACTGCTCCCCAAGTCTCGTCAATCAGTACAACATCATCTGCAAATAACATACACCAAGGCACCTCCCCTTGAATATGTCGCGTCAAAACATCCATCACCAAGGCAAATAAAAACGGGCTCAGAGTCGATCCCTGGTGCAACCCTATCAAAACTGAAAAGTACTCCAATTCTCCACCTACCGTCCTCACACGAGTCTTCGCCCCATTATACATGTCATGAATCGACCTAGTGTACGCTACGGGCACCTCTCTAGCCTCCAACAACCTCCACAGAATCTCCCTCAAAACTCTGTATAAGCCTTCTCAAAATCAATAAACACCATGTGCAAGTCCCTCTTCCTCTCAAGGAACTGCTCCACTAATCTCCTCACAAGGTGAATGGCCTTAGTGGTCGAGCGACCTGGCATAAAACCGAACTGATTCTCAGAGATATTCACGATCCTTCTCAGCCTCAATTCTACCATTCTTTCCCAAACCTTCATAGTATGACTCAACAACTTAATACCTCTATAGTTGTTGCAACTCTAAATGTCTCCCATGTTCTAACTCAGTGGTCGAGCGACCTGGCATAAAACCAAACTGATTCTCAGAGATATTCATAATCCTTCACAGCCTCAACTCTACCACCCTTTCCCAAACCTTCATAGTATGACTCAACAACTTAATACCTCGATAGTTGTTGCAACTCTGAATGTCTCCCTTGTTCTTATATAATGGAACCATCGTAGTCCACCTCCATGCTTTAGGCACTTCGCGGCCCTAAAAATGATGTTAAACAACCTTGTCAACCACTCCAAGCCTGCCCACTAATGTTTTTCCAAAAATCCACTGGAATCTCATCTGGCCCCGTCGCCCTACCCCGCCGCATCCTGCAAATAGCCCTCTTGGCCTCCTCAACCTTTATATGCCTACAATAACCATAATCACGACACTCCTCAGATTTCTCCAAGTCCCCCAACACGAAACCTTTATCCCCCTCATTGTACAAAAGTTCATGAAAATAGGACTACCACCTCTCCCTAAGGGATCCTCAACCAACATTGTATTATTCTCTCCCTTGATACACTTCACTTGGTCAAGGTCACAAGCCCTCCGCTCCCATGTTTATCATAACAACAACAACAACAAACCCAGTAGATTCCCACATCGTGGGGTCTGGGGAGGGTAGAGCGTAAGCAGACCATACCACTACCTCTAACGAAGTAGAGAGGCCCCACGTTTATCGTAAAAAAAAATTCAAAAATCTTTTTCACTTTTTTTAGACTCCACGCAAGTCAAAACCAGACAAACAAATTGAAACAGATGGAGTAACTCTAATTTTTTTTTTCACGATAAGATTCATCGTTTGAAAATGGATTCCTTTTTCCTTTTAATGGATGGAGTAATTCCCATCGTTCATCGTGGGAATATACTGGGGTTTTGTTGTTGCTGTTAAGGTAATAAAAAGGGATACAAGATTTAAAATTAGGGAAGGAAAGTACTTCAAGAGCTATGCAAGCACTACAAATTTCTATAGCCCATGGCTAAAATAGAACACAACAACGAATTCATAAATCCAATATAAACAAAGAATTCATTATAGGGTATGCAAAAATAGAGGACAAAGGCGGGGATAAGAAGTTATATAGGCTAGATCGTGATCTCGACCAAGTGAAGTGCATCAAGGATAAGGACGGCAAAGTACTAGTAGAGGAGACACTCATTAGAAGGAGATGATAGTCATACTACTATAAACTCTTGAACGAAGAGTGGGACAAAGACATTGTGCTAGGAGATTTGGAGCAATCAGAGAAGCATCGCGATTATGGATATTGTAGGCGTATAAAGGTAGAAGTGAAGAGTGATATTCGCAAGATGCATAGGGATAGCACAACCAGACCAGATGAGATTTCGGTGGAATTTTGGAAGAGTTCAGGTGGGGTAGATTTGGAGTAGTGGGCTGAATTGTTTAATGTCGTGTTCAAGACGGTGAAGATGCCTGAAGCAAGGAGATGGAGTATAATGATTACGTTGTACAAGAACAAGTGTGACATTCAAAATTGCAATAACTACAAGGATATCAAGTCGTTGAGTCACATTATGAAAGCTTAGAAAAGGGTGCTGGAGATAAGGGTAAAGAGGGACGTGACTATTGCTGAAAATCAGTTTAGATTTACACCAAGACGCTCGATTAAAGAAGTCATTCACCCGGTAAGAAGGTAAGGAGACTGGTGAAACAATATAAGAGAGGAAGACTTACACATGGTGTTCATCGACCTAGAAAAGGCTTACGACAAAGTCTCTAGGAGGTTCTTTGGAGGTGCTCGGAGGCTAGAGGTGTACTTGTCGCGTACACTAGGTCAATTAAGAATATGTACGATGGAGCCAAGACCCAAGTAAGGATAGTAGGAGGAAACTCGAAGCACTTTCCAGTTTTGATTGGGTTGCACCGGGGATCAACCCTTAGTCCGTTTCTTTTTTTTTTTATGCTTTGTGTTTGACATATTGATGCAATAAAATTCAACGTAAGGTGCCATGGTGTATGTTATTTGTGGATGACGTAGTTTTGATTGTCGGGACTCTCGATGGAGTTGACAATAAGCTAAAAGTTTAGAGATAGACTGCAGAGTCTAAAGGTTTCAGGTAGAGCGAGAACAAGACAAAATACTTGCAGTGAATGTTCAGTTAAGTGATGCCTGAGGCTGAACTGGAATTGAAGCTTGATACGGTTCATCCAAAAGAGAGATAATTTTAAGTATCTTGGGTTTATTAGGAGATTAACTAGCATGTCACTAACCATATTAGTTCAGGGTGAATGAAATGGAGGCTCATCTGTGTATTGTGTGATAAGAAGGTGTCTCCAAAACTTAAAGGCAATTCTACAAGTGGAGTTAGACTGGCCTTGGCAGATGGGGCGAAGTATTGGCTGGTCAAGAACTCGCACATTCAAAAATGATAGGTATGTGTGTATACTAGAGAGATAGAATAAAAAAAATGAGGATATCCGAGGCAAGGTGGGAATGACTTCGATGGAAGTCAAGATGTGAAAAGCAAAGTTAAGGTAGCTCAGGCATGTGATGAGAAGATGTATGAATGCCCCAGTACGGAGGTGCGAGAGGTTGGCTATGGATGGATTTAAGAGTGGTAAAGGTAGACTAGAGAAGCATTGCGGCACAATTGTAGCTCACCAAGGACATGGACTTAGATAGAAAGATAGAAAGGTGTGGAGGACACAAATTAGGATAGAAGAGTAGTAGATAAGATTGTGTCCATACTAGTAGGTAGGAGTGTATTGACATGTTGTCCATTCTAATAGTCGTAGTATTACTCTTGTTTCTTGCTTTTCGATTTCTGTTATTATCTATTCTTTCGTGTAGGTTGATTGTGGTATTATTTTGTTGTAATATGGTTTTTCTACAACCTATGGTTTTATTATTGTTTGTATTTTCATTTCTTCCTTTTCTAGACTGTTTTTATCTTGAGTTGAGGGTTATTGGAAACTACCGTTCTACCTCTAAGGTAGAGGTAAAGGTCGGGTCTACATACATAGAGGTAGAACGGTAAAGGTTGGGTCTACATATATTCCCAGATCCTACTTTGTGGGACTACACCGAGTATGTTGTTGTTATACTTACGTGTTCAACAAGAGTCTTTATTTCAAGCTAGATACTTGTGTTTTCATGCAACTATTAACGGTATGTTATCTCAAAAAAATGTAGCTATTAGCGGTGTGATTTATAGAAACCCTATTTGCGTAAAAACTAAAACTATTTATTATTGAAATAAATTGGATTTAAATAGGTTAGGATAGATATACAGGATTCATATAAATGACACCCTAATTTTGAATTGAGGATCGATGGATTGATTTTCACCACTATAACCCCGAAAAAACACCCCCCCTTTACAAAAGCAGGTGTATGAGAGAACTCCAAGATACCAAGACAGTCTTAAGTGGAAGTTTAGAGACCTTGATATGCAGAGGTGTATAGTTTTACTTACGAATTCGGTAAAACCCAATCGCTTTTCTCCTGACCCTATATTTGTATTAAAAATCACTTAATATATCTGAATAATTTAAGAAAAAATAAACAAAATATCCTAGGGTGAAATTTCTTGCCAAAAAATAACCCCGTTGTTTTTCAAAATAACCTTTCGGCTTATTTTGCTAGCAATATGTTAGGATCTTTTGGGAAGGATCGATTCACAAGACGATGTATAAATTTAGCTCGTTAAAGGGAGGCTGAAACATTAAAGTTCAATGGAAGAGAGAACTCTGATCTCTTCCGCTCGTTAAAGGAAAGTTGAAACCTTAGAGATCAATAGAAGAGAGAACTCCGATCTCTTGATTTTGGCTGAAATACTTATCGATTTATTCTTCCAAAACCCCTTAAATAGGAGTCATACTACAACAGTTTAATCCTTATGAAAGTAGGAAACATAAAACCCTATTTTCGAAAGTCTAATCCTTATGGAAATAGGAAATATAAACCCTAACCCTAATACTTATGAAACTAGGTCACTTAAAACCTATTCTAGAATAATAAAGAAAGTTATTTAAAATATAATCTAAAACGTAATTACTTTAGTTCCACACATCCACAACACAATATGTACCGTCGCCTTCTTTTTCCTCTTCCTCCTTTAGTCTCTTTTTCTTATTCTTCTTCGTCCTACTTTCTTCTTCATTGCTTTCCGTTCCTTAAAATTTGACGTGCCGCAAACGCGAATCATTTTGAGCGAATTATATACTAAAAGACTCAAAACATCGAGAGAAGCTCATATCTAAATCTGGGATTGTTTAGAGGAGATTTTGAGATGGTCGGGATTGAAAGACTCCACGAGTTGTAACCCACCAGCGTATTATGGATTCCTCAAAACAACTTTTCCGTTTGCAAATAAATGAATAATGTAAATCATGATTTGTGTATGATATCCTTTTCATACTTTTGGTTTGTAGATTTGATTATTTATTGACCCAGATTGGGGATCTGATTTAAGTGGTGAAGATCTGGACATGTTTCAAATTTATCACTCAGATTCTTCTTGTAAATTTTGTATCAGTCCTAACTCAGATTTACAATTTGCTCTATTGAAGGTATTTTTTGAGTTTCAATTTTCTTGTAACTGTCCAAGTTTTAATTCACATGGCAAACATACATTCGGACGGTTTAATATAATTCTGGAGATTTTTTGTGCCTGTTAAAGTTTAAAATCCTTGCTAACTAATCTGATCATCCAAACTGTAATGTTTGCAAAATTTCTATGTCTCACCAGTTCCCCTTCTCTTTTAAAGGTCTCATCATATTTAATTGCTTTGCACAAAGATTTTATACAATATCGATACACTTTTATACACCATTTATACAATATTGATACATATCGTAGTTATTTATACAATATCGATACATTACATAATTATTTATACCATATCCATATATGTTTATACATCATTTATACAGTATCAATACAAATTTATACATCATTTATACAATACTGATACATTACATAATTTTTATACAATATCGATACAGTGTATCAACATAGGTTTATACATTATTCATACAATATTGATACACGTTTATACACCATTTATACAATACTGATGCATGTTTCTATACCATTTATACAATATCATACACTACTAACTTTTATACAATATCAAATGTGTTACATATACATTTACATTACATATACAACAACCCTTTTTGTTGATTTTTTTTTTGTCAACTGAATGGAAGGGGTAGAAATTTGTCCTATTATATTGTTTTCATTTTTTAATTCACGAAATATGTTGAAAATGTTAGCATGATGGGCAACTCAAAGATCATGAATTAATAGTGAAATTATATTTGTAATTATAAAGATATGATGTATTAATCAAAGAGACAGAACAACAGCAGATTCAAAGAGATAAGAGTCGCTGATCTTTAGGGTTAGGAAAGGCGGATTTTTGGGATGTAATCTTTAAATACTTTCTATTTAACGGCAAGACTCTCAATATTGAGAGACATTCAACACAAATTTGACATGCATCAAAGCCTTCTCTTGACTGTCGAGTTTCATAGAGTCCGTCTTGGTTCATTTCAATTTTTTGAAAATTTTGGTTGTGTTGACGATTCGTCAAAATCTTCAACTTTTGATCTTGGTCATTCTGGTTGTTTTTTTAAGTTATAGTGTTTCTCGTTTTTATAGCTATTTAAGAACATGGCTTCGCATCAAATTGAATCCTTCAATATTCGCTTCACTGGAAAAAAAAAATCTTCTTGGGAATTTCAATTTCAATTATTTGTCACAGGAAAAGAACAACGGGGCCATATACATGGAAGCGACCCTGCTCCCACTGATCCTACAAAGTTAGGTGACTGGAAGATTAAGGATGCTCGCGTGATGACATGGTTTTTGGGGTCAATTGACCCTCTTATTGCTCTTAATCTCAGATCTTACAAGACTGTGGGATTATATAACAAAGGTTTACTACCAAGACAATAGCGCAAGATGTTTTCAGTTAGAGAATGAAATTGCTCATTACTCTCAAAGAGATCAATCCATTCAGGAGGATTATTTTTCTGGATTTCAAAATTTATAGGTTGAATTTACAAATATTGTATATTCCAAAATACCTACCGAATCTCTTTTTGTAATTCAGGCAGATCATGAGCAAAGCAAGCGAGACCAATTTTTGATGAAGTTACGTTCCGAGTTTGAGAGTGTTCGCTCTAACATAATGAATCGTGACTGGGGTTGCTGAACATAAAATCATCATCTTTTAAATGTCACTCGTACTTTATTGATTGAGTCCTCTATTCTATCTAAATATTAGGTGGAAGCTTTGTCTACTGCTGTTTACTTAATTAATAGACTACCATCAAAAGTGTTAAATCTTGAATCTCCATATTTTCGTCTTTATCACAAAAATTCTAGCTATGATAATTTTCATACATTTGGTCGTATTTGTTTTGTGCATCTTCCTCCTTCTCAGCGCAATAAATTTTCTATTTAGTCTATTAAATGTGTTTGTATGGGTTATAGTACTTCACAGAAAGGTTTTTCTCTGTTATGATCCATGCTTTAATAAATATCATGTTTCTAGAAATGTTGTTTTCTTTAAGAATCAGTATTTTTTTCTACTCATGTTGAGTCATCTTCTGTTTCTCTTTTTCTTCCTACTTTTGAGGATTTGTCATCTTTTTCTAAGAGGTTCATCCCTGGATTTGTGTATGAACATCGGCGGCCAACTTTACCCCCTCCCAATATTGATCCACCACCTGAAACTGTGCTACAACTAGAATCTGAGAATTCTTCAAGTCCTGCTCCTCTTGAGCTACTACTACGATTACAACAACAACAACAAACCCAGTGTATTCATACCAAGTGAGGTCTGCGAAGGGTAAAATGTATGCCGTCCATACCGCTACTTCCGAAGAAGTAGCCTCTTGAGCTACTAAAATCTGAGAATTCTTCAAGTCCTGCTCCTCTTGAGCCCACGCGGTGATATACCAGACTATCAAGTACTCCTAATTGGTATAGCTTTTCATATACTTTATCCACCATTTCTATTCCAACTTGTCGCTCACAAGCTTCCAAGCATAAATGTTGGCAGAAAGCAATGGAGGAAGAACTTTTGGCTCTTAAAGAAAATGACACATGGAGTAAGGTAATATAAATTAATAAAAAAGATAAAATAGACATAAAATGATAAATTAACTTTTGATGTTTTAAATTGACTCGACATCTTACATGAGACTCACTTAAATTATTTTCATAGGTATTTTTTTATATCATTTTTAATTGGTTATTATGAGTCATTTAAGACATTTCTGCTTCACTACTCCAATCGTGATATTTTGTTGGCTATCGAAATTATATAAGTGTCACTTAAATTAAAATAGAAGAAAAAGTATTATAAATCAAAATAATTAAGAACTTAAATTATTTTAAAGATATATAACTATTAATGGCATAAAAGTTTAGACAAAGAAAATATTATAAATTATAATAGCTAACAGATTAAAATAATAAATTATAATGTCAAATAAATATTATAAATTATAATAGTTGACAATTTAAAATATTTAAAAGCATATTAAAAATATAATTAATTATTCAAATTTTATTTATATTATATAAATTGAGATTAAAAAATAACATATGTTACGTAGCCGTTGAATATCTAGTACAAATATTATTGTCCAAACAGTGCACTAGTAATGTCTGTGATGGGAGACCTTCCCTTTTCCTTTTCTCCGTCTTGTTTGTCCCAATTAGGTACGGTGCTTCTCTATTTTCTCGTAAAGAAAATACCAAGTTGCTGTCGTCGATCAAGTCAGTTGGGGATTTCTTTTCTCGTCTTGTGTCATGGAAAGCATCGGTCCATTGGCGGGCAGAGTGAGAAGCAAGTCAAAGCAAGCGTTGCTGCTGTGGCTCGATGGCGTAATAGAGGCTTGCTTATTTGAAGGTCAAAACAGTTTGCCATCCGTACGGGTCAATGTTTTTTGTTGAATGGATTAATCTTCTTCTCTCTTTATTTGTCTCTCTTGTATATATATATATATATATACTAGCCCAATATATGTTATTTTTTTTATCTCAATTTATATGACACAAATTATATTATTAATATCCTATATAAGAAGTCACAATAAGCAGTTGAAGCAGGCTGCTCATGGTCGACATGCCTGCTTCAACTGTTGTTCTTCCTCTTTGTTTGTTATCGACAACCCCATCTCTTCCCTTAATTGTGTTGTCTTCCTCACTATTTCAGAAAATGGAGCTTCACCATGCATAGTCATCTGCGCTTCTATGTCTTCAAATGAATTACCGTGCTCTGGGGTTTTTTGAGAAACTTCTTATTTCACCTTGGAAATTATTTTCAATCACTTGACCTGCCAGATCTGGGCATTTGGTCTTTATGTTAGGCCCAATATCCAGGTCCATTCTAACATTCTCATTTAAGTGATTCACGTGCCCCGCACATGGTAAAGACACATTTCTCTCAGTTGAAACCACGTATTGGAGACTAGAAAATCCCTAAATTCCTGGATTCTCTTGCAACATCACGGACAAGCACCTCGAAGAACTTTTGGGTTAAGTTATGGACCGAGTAATTTTCCTCTCCTTTTCCGACGTCACTTTTCGGCAAGAATTCAAATATAGGCAAGCATTCCGGCCATATTTGAAGATGAAATATGATGCCATTTCGTGATATAGCCACTTCTCTTGGGATACTACTAACACCATTTGCAACCAGAATCCTAGTCCATTTCATATGATTCTTAAGCTCTGTTTCTTCCTCCGTCGCCACCCAACCCCACAGATTCCTCCTATCTCTTGGAAAATCTTGTTTGACCAGAGATGAAGAGGAACCCACTACTCTAATCCAGGTCTCCTTGGTATTTGCAAATACAGGGACACCCCCTGATGTTGGCTTCCACCATTCAAGGAGAAATCTGCTACCCTTCCATTTCCACTGGCCTTGAATAGTCTGTTCTGCCATGTTTCTATTAGGGAACTCAAACAGAAACATGTCATCATTCAACTCATAAATATTTATACCAAAGGCTTTCTTCCAGTTTGTTGGGGTCCATCTTCTAATATCGGCTAAAGTTGGCCTTTCTTTGATCTTCTTGCTGCAATAACCAACTAGGCATCTCCTTAGCAGACTCTCTTCCTGAACATCCACTTCATCCCGAGCCTCAACAGTTCCTTTCTTGCATTGGATCTCCAGCTCACATAGGTTCCTCGATTCCCATTTGCTTTCTTGAATAGCCCTAGTATAAGGGTAATCTGTAGATGCCCTTGTGCTAGGTATTTGCACCTTCTCCCACTGGCATTTAATGAACCTGTCAATCTTGAAAGCAATATCTAACCACCCAGCATTCAAAGCTAGCTCTGGTATTATTAAGCCTGTCCTTCCCCCTCTATATAAAGATATAATACTTAAAAATCTCCCATATTCATTGTGTTTCCTTGTACAAATGTGTTCTGAGTCTTGATCTGCCAATTACCATCTGCTGGTCTCCTTTTTCTCTTTTGATGCTTCTCTCAGACAGAAGCATATCCCCTCCATAACCTTCCTACTCATGGAAGATCTGTGCATCATCTTTCTGCTTCTCTCTACCCATTCGTAGCATTCAATTACATCATTTCCCCATCGAGTGATATCGAATGATTTGAACCCTGCATTGAAATAGATTCTATTTTCCTCCATCCTAGCAGTGAGTGATTTATCAATAAACACAGTGGATGATTACTGTTGACTTGAAATAAAGGTCTGATTCTGTTGGAAGTAGCCAGAAATAGTGTTTTTGAAGCTGGATAAGTTGAAAAACTGACTGAAGGGTGTCACGCGCCGGCGCGTGACGTCGGTGACAGGGGAATTTGGGTGGCGTGTACGGGCACTGGGAGAGTTTCCGTTGGCGGGTTTTCTGGGATTGGGTCACAAGTGGGTGATGGTGGCTATGGTGAGGAAGGATTGAGAGAAGAAGGAAGTAAAAGAGGTATTCTCGTGATCAGAAGGACCATTGGTGAGGTTGTGGATTGAAAAGGGTTTTTTTATAAATTACAGTGGGATTAGTGCCTGGGAGAAAGAACTTTTGAACTTTTTTGTATCTTCGGCAGTCGTAAATTTAAATTTTTTTTTCAGCAGCACTTAATCATGGTCTATTAAAATGTGCTATTTTACCTTTTAACTATATAATGATGCAAATCTAAGATAGTTTCATTGAAGAATTCTGTTGGGAAGTGAATGGCTATAGTTTTATTGTAGAATTCTGTTGGGGAAATGAATGGATATAGTAATTTTCGAAAAATAAAATAGAGAAGTTGAAAATAAAACGCAAAAGAAATATGAACGAAATAAAAAGGAAAGACAGTAAGGCATATTAAAGTCAGGATGAACAAATAAAAATGAGGAAGAGGAACCTGAAAATAGAAGTAGGAAAAAAAGAGGCAAAAATATTACTGGTTCTTTTGCCGTATAAGATTTGAAGTATAAAGCCAAAAATTGTTTAACAAAACTATATTTATAATCAAACAAAAACTTTCTAAATCCAATTACTGGGCCCATGCTAGGTATGGATGGAAGTTTTCTAGTATATATGTATAGATATCTGAAAAGGTAAGGGAAGCTATTACCAGATATTGCTGAGAATAAGGCTGAATATATACAACGGGTAGAACCAGAAAACCTGCAAGGAACAATGAAACAGAGAAATTAGGCAAACGCCAGCGAATAATACAGATTCAACATCAAACACATTTTTTTTTTGTAAACATTAGGTAGCAAAAAATAACAAATGAACATCGAGGAACAGTAATACTAAATCCAACCAGACTCTAGATGGAGCATGCTTGTTTCCCAAATGTATTATCCTCCACAATCTGATTTTCACAAAAAGAATTCTATATTATATATTATATCCCTCCGTCCCAATTTATGTAATGGTGTTTGACTGCGCACAGAGTTAAAGAAGAAAAGGATGACGAGAAACTTGTGGTCTAAAATAAATCTCAAGATATTTGTGTGGCTACAAATCATCTCATTTAATGGTAAAATGGGTATTTTAAAATTATATTGTTACTAAATATAGAAAGGTGTCGTAGATTGTTACTAAATATAGAAAGGTGTCAAACTTTTTTGGCACTGATAAAAAGGAAAGAGTGCCACCACAAAAACTATTTACACCTCAGCAGCTCCCTGCAGGTAATAGCAAGAAAGTGAAACACGAATGATCCTCTAAACTCAAAGAGTGATTGAGTCCTTCAAGCCTTACAAGGAGTGATCATCACTTATATTGTCACGGACCTATTTTTAGCCACGTGCGGACAGCTTAACACTCTCAATATCAATGCTAAACTTCAGTCCTAACCAACTCTAAATTCGTCCCCAAGAACCTTTGAACACGCACACAAACACGTAAGGAAAATAGCAAAGAAAGACACTCAATTTGGGAGGCCCAAAGAGCCAATTTTCTGATTATATTGCTTGAGTAAAAACAAGTATGATGCTATGTGATGATCTGCCCAAGAGGGCCTTACAAGATATTTATAATGCCCCTTAGTCAAGGGATACAATAAATGCTAGTCAACATTACTACATTTGGCCATAGTGGAAAGGCCCTTGTCTAGTATCCTGATTTTCTGTGCAGTCTCTTGTTCAGCTGCTGGTCAAGGCTCCAAAGCCCCATAAGTGTTGACCCGAGCTTGTAATTTGACCTCCCAAAGATGCCCCCACGTTGGCCTTGTCAATAGACGATGTGGAAGCCCCGTCGGGCTCCGAAATGCACCCGAAACGCTCGGAATTGTGCCAAAAACGGGATGAATTTAATGGGTAGTGACGCGGGGCGTCACACTCTCCCCCACCTGATTTGGCGACGGCCGCGGCGCCACATAGCTGCAAATATTTGTGGACTTTCTCCTTGAATGGCCACAAGTCCTCATATTTTTCCCACGATCCCTCCTCGGGCGATTGCCCCTTCCAATGGACTAAGAATTGGGCACTTGAATTGCCCCAACCTTTTCGTCGAACCAATTGATGATCAATTATATCCTCAATTTGCTTATCCGTGGCAGCGGACGTCATGAAGATTTGGGCCCACGTCGTGTCATGGCCCTCCTTGATCAACAAGCGCCTAAGATTTTTCCATCTAGGCACATACACTCGCCTTCCGGTGGTGTATAACAGTCCGTCCTCTTCCCAAAACTTTTGGGTCTTGCCTTTGCGCGCCAAATCAAGAAGTTGTTTGGCAACGGGATCATGTTCCATCCCTTCCTTGATGGTATCCAGCACACCACAGCTGGTCGTGCTCAATAGTGTCGCCAAAACAGCCTTGCGACTCAATGCATCGGCAACAATGTTTGCCTTTCCCGGTTTATACTCCAATGAGTAATCAAACTCCGCCAAGAAATCTTGCCATCGAGCCTACTTCGGTGAGAGTTTCTTTTGTGATTGGAAGTAGCTGGTCGCTACATTATCCGTCTTGACGATGAAATGAGCCCCAACAAGTAATGACGCCATGTCCTTAGGCAATGGACGATGGTCGTCATCTCTCTTTCGTGGACTGTGTAACGTCGCTCCGCATCATTCAACTTTCTGCTTTCAAACGCTATCGGATGGCCCTCTTGCATTAGGACACCACCAATAGCAAAATCGAATGCATCCGTTTGCACCTCAAACAGTTTCGTGAAGTCCGGTAAAGCCAAAATCGGTTCCTTGGTGATGGCTGCCTTGAGGTTGTCGAATGCCTCTTGACACGAACTATTCCACTCCCAAACACGATTCTTCTTCAATAAATCCGTGAGAGCAGCAACAATATCCGAATATCCAAGGATAAATCTCCGGTAATAATTAGCAAGGCCAAGGAAGGACCTCAATTCGGGTACCTTCGTTGGAACCTCCCAATCCCGGATCTCCTCGACCTTGTCGCTATCCATTTTAATCTGCCCTTAGCTGATCGTATGGCCCAAGAATTGCACCTTCGGCTGTGCAAAAGTGCACTTCTCTCTTTTGACGCATAGCTCGTTTTCCCGCAGCACATTAAACACAATTTGGAGGTGTCTAACGTGCTCCTCCATTGAGCTACTATAAACAACAATGTCGTCCAAGTATATGACCACGAATTGATCCAAAGTATGGCTGGAAGATCTTGTCCATTAGTGTGCAAACGTGGCTGGTGCGTTGGTCAGTCCAAAAGGCATGACCAGACACTCGTAGGACCCATAACGAGTCACACAAGTCGTCTTGGCTTCATCTTCTTCGGCTATGCGAACTTGATAATAGCCCTTCCTCAAATCCATCTTCGTGAACACTTTGGCTTGCCCCAATCGATCAAACAAATCAGCTATCAAAGGAATGGGATATTTGTTTTTCACCGTAACTTTGTTGAGAGCACGGTAATCAATACACAACCGCAACGTCCCTTCCTTCTTCTTTTGAAACAAGACCGGAGCTCCAAAAGGTGCCTTAGATGGTCAGATATGGCCAGATTCCAGCAGCTCCTTCAGCTCCTTCAGTTGTTTTCTAAGTTCCTCAAGCTCTGGTGGCGACATCCGATACGGGGTCATAGCTGGTGGCTTTGCCCCGGGTACCAGCTCAATCTCATGATCAACTTCCCTTCGTGGAGGTAACCGTTTGGGCAGCTCCTCCGGCATTACATCTTTGTTCTTTTCAAGAACACGTTGGACACATGAGGGCACCAATTCAGCTTCTTGGCAGTCAACTATCTCCATCAATGTCGCAAGAAAGGTTGGTTCTCCTTTCTTGAAACCTTTAACAAGCTGCATCGCCGACAAGCGTGTGCCACTTTGAGCGACACGAATGAGTGGAACAATGCACGAACCACCCTCATCACAAATGGCTAGCTGGTTGAGACGTGGCGAAATAAATGCGTTAATCTCATACCAAAAATCCAGCCCCAATACAATATCAAAGACGTCCATCGGAACAACCGAAAAATCTCTCTCCCTTCCAATCTCCCAAGGTGAGACTCACCCGAGGAGCGAGGCCATTGACATTGGTAGGGAGACAATTAACGGTCTTTAACATAGAATCACTGGTCACGAATGCAAGGCCAAGTTCTTTAGCCTTTTCCTTCGTAACAAAGTTGTGCGTTGCTCCGGTGTCCACCATAATGCGGACTGCTCGGCCATTCACCTCTCCATCAACAAATAGTGACTCTCGAGCTCTAACGCTATGCTTCTTTGCAACAAGAGCAGCAAGCGTCATGTGGTTGAACAAAGCCATGTGGTTGAACAAACCAACGGCATGTCCCTTTCCTTTCTCCGAATTGGCAGCTTGTGCTTCTTGCTCCCCGGAACTTCTGGCTTGCGCACTAGCTTGGTCCTTCCGTGTTGCTGCAATCATCGCTCCCAGCTTACTCAACGAAGGACAAGATCCCGCAAAGTGAGATGTATCCCCGCAAAGGTAGCAGCCGCCATCGCGGTTAGCTACACCTTTCTTCTTCTCGTCGTAGTTCTTGCGGAATGACGATGGTTGGTTGCGTTCGCCTTTGAACTCACGATTTTTGTTGGGAATAAACTTGTCTTTGCCTTTGTCCCCACGATCTCCCTTGGCAGCAACAGGCTTGTCCGACTATCCTTCGCCTTGGCATAATCGACATGAAAATCAGTCAAGGATTCCGCCACTTTAATGGTCTCATCCACGGTCTTGACGTTGCGTCTCCTCAACTCTTGTTTGGCCCAATTTTGGAGGCCATCAATAAAGAAGAATAGCAAGTCCTCACTGCTGAAACTCGTCACAAGAAGTGAGAGCTTCGTAAACTCCCTCACGTAGTTATGGATGGAAGAAGTTTGCTTAAGATCCCTCAACTTTCGTCGAGCTTCATCTACAACGTTTTGAGGGTAAAATTGCTCCTTCAACTCATCCTTAAACTGATCCCAATCAGTTATGGTGCAAAGACCTCTCTCCATGTCTACTTTTTTCCTGCGCCACCACAACATCGCGCATCGCTGAAGTACATAGTTGCAATCCGGATCCTTGCTGCCCCGTCAACAATCTTGACGTGCTCAAAACATAACTCCAATTGCCATATGAAATTCTCTAAGTCTTGAGCGTTCCTTTCACCCTTAAACACGTTGGGTTTAGGAGCCTCAATACGAGCATCATGGTAAGCCACGGAACGGTGACTTCCACCAACACGGGCTGCTTCCAGTTATTGCTTCAAATCAGCAACTCCTCCTGCAGAGCGGACTGTCCCAACATCACCTCGGACAATTTTGACCCAAACTCCTCGTGTAGCGCCGATAACGCTTCCGTAAGCTTGAGTTCCAAGCTGGTTAGCCCCTCCTTGTGCTCTTCATTTTGCTCGGACAAGTCGGCCTTGACTTCGTCCAGCCCTTCAAGAGCAGCAGCCTCAAGGGTACCAACGTTGGACTCAAGGGTCTTGAAGCGATGGCCCAAAACCGCTAAGCCAGCCTCCGTACTAACGATTCTCTCATCGAGAGAGCCGAATGCTGAACCTACACCATCTTCCACGTTGGTGACAACCTCACTAACTGGAAGTTGGGCCTCATCCTAGTTCCTACTCTTGTCACGTTTTCTGGTCTTGGTTTTGCCCAAATTGTCTCCGCCGTGAACCTCCTCATCGCCGTCGTATGCCATGTTCAAAGTGCTGCTCTGATACCACTTGTCACGGGCCTATTTTTAGCCACGTGCGGACAGCTTAAAACTCTCAATATCAATGCTAAACTTCAGTCCTAACCAGCTCTAAATTCGTCCCCAAGAACCTTTGCGGGAGTCACTATTTGTTGATGGAGAGGTGAATGGCCGAGCAGTCCGCATTATGGTGGACACCGGAGCAAATCACAACTTTGTTATGGAGGAAAAGGCTAAAGAACTTGGCCTTGCATTCGTGACCAGTGATTCTATGTTAAAGACCGTTAATTGTCTCCCTACCAATGTCAATGGCCTCGCTCCTCGGGTGAGTCTCACCTTGGGAGGTTGGAAGGGAGAGACGGATTTTTCGGTTGTTCCGATGGACGTCTTTGATATTGTATTGGGGCTGAATTTTTGGTATGAGATTAACGCATTTATTTCGCCATGTCTCAACCAGCTAGCCATTTGTGATGAGGGTGGTTCTTGCATTGTTCCACTCATTCGTGTCGCTCAAAGTGGCACACGTTTGTCGGCGATGCAGCTTGTTAAAGGTTTCGAGAAAGGAGAACCAACCTTTCTTGCGACATTGATGGAGATAGTTGACTGCCAAGAAGCTGAATTGGGGCCCTCATGTGTCCAACGTGTTCTTGAAGAGAACAAAGATGTAATGCCGGAGGAGCTGCCCAAACGGTTACCTCCATGAAGGGAAGTTGATCACGAGATTGAGCTGGTACCCGGGGCAAAGCCACCAGCTATGACCCCGTATCGAATGACGCCACCGGAGCTTGAGGAACTTAGAAAACAATTGAAGGAGCTGCTGGAATCTGGCCATATCCGACCATCTAAGGCACCCTTTGGAGCTCCGATCTTGTTTCAAAAGAAGAAGGAAGGGACGTTGCAGTTGTGTATTGATTACCGTGCTCTCAACAAAGTTACGGTGAAAAACAAATATCTCATTCTTTTGATAGCTGATTTGTTTGATCGATTGGGGCAAGCCAAAGTGTTCACGAAGATGGATTTAAGGAAGGGCTATTATCAAGTTCGCATAGCCGAAGGAGATGAAGCCAAGACGACTTGTGTGACTCATTATGGGTCCTACGAGTGGTTGGTCATGCCTTTTGGACTGACCAAAGCACCAGCCACGTTTTGCACACTAATGAACAAGATCTTCCAGCCATACTTGGATCAATTCGTGGTCATATACTTGGACGACATTGTTGTTTATAGTAGCTCAACGGAGGAGCACGTTAGACACCTCCAAATCGTGTTTAATGTGCTGCGGGAAAACGAGCTATGCGTCAGAAGAGAGAAGTGCACTTTTGCACAGCCGAAGGTGCAATTCTTAGGCCATACGATCAGCCAAGGGCAGATTCAAATGGATAGCGACAAGGTCGAGGAGATCCGGGATTGGGAGGTTCCAACGAAGGTACCCGAATTGAGGTCCTTCCTTGGCCTTGCTAATTATTACCGGAGATTTATCCTTGGATACTCGGATATTGCTGCTCCTCTCACGGATTTATTGAAGAAGAATCGTGTTTAGGAGTGGAATAGTTCGTGTCAAGAGGCATTCGACAACCTCAAGGCAGCCATCACCAAGGAACCGGTTTTGGCTTTATCGGACTTCACGAAACTGTTTGAGGTGCAAACGGATGCATCCGATTTTGCTATTAGTGGTGTCCTAATGCAAGAGGGCCATCCGATAGTGTTTGAAAGCAGAAAGTTGAATGATGCGGAGCGACGTTACACAGTCCACGAAAGGGAGATGACGGCCATCGTCCATTGCCTAAGGACATGGCGTCATTACTTGTTGGGGGCTCATTTCATCGTCAAGACGGATAATGTAGCGACCAGCTACTTCCAATCACAAAAGAAACTCTCACCGAAGCAGGCTCGATGGCAAGATTTCTTGGCGGAGTTTGATTACTCATTGGAGTATAAATCGGGAAAGGCAAACGTTGTTGCCGATGCATCGAGTCGCAAGGTTGTTTTGGCGACACTATTGAGCACGACCAGCTGTGGTGTGCTGGTGGGATGGAACATGATCCCGTTGCCAAACAACTTCTTGATTTGGCGCGCAAAGGCAAGACCCAAAAGTTTTGGGAAGAGGACGGACTGTTATACACCACCGGAAGGCGAGTGTATGTGCCTAGATGGAAAAATCTTAGGCGCTTGTTGATCAAGGAGGGCCATGACACGACGTGGGCCCAAATCTTCATGACGTCCGCTGCCACGGATAAGCAAATTGAGGATATAATTGATCATCAATTGGTTCGACGAAAAGGTTGGGGCAATTCAAGTGCCCAATTCTTAGTCCATTGGAAGGGGCAATCGCCCGAGGAGGGATCGTGGGAAAAATATGAGGACTTGTGGCCATTCAAGGAGAAAGTCCACAAATATTTGCAGCTATGTGGCGCCGCGGCCGTCGCCAAATCAGGTGGGGGAGAGTGTGACGCCCCGCGTCACTACCCATTAAATTCATCCCGTTTTTGGCACAATTCTGAGCGTTTCGGGTGCATTTCGGAGCCCGACGGGGCTTCCACATCGTCTATTGACAAGGCCAACGTGGGGGCATCTTTGGGAGGTCAAATTACAAGCTCGGGTCAACACTTATGGGGCTTTGGAGCCTTGACCAGCAGCTGAACAAGAGACTGCACAAAAAATCAGGATACTAGACAAGGGCTTTTCCACTAGTTCTTGGATTGCATGGCCAAATGTAGTAATGTTGACTAGCATTTATTGTATCCCTTGACTAAGGGGCATTATAAATATCTTGTAAGGCCCTCTTGGGCAGATCATCACATAGCATCATACTTGTTTTTACTCAAGTAATATAATCAGAAAATTGGCTCTTCGGGCCTCCCAAATTGAGTGTCTTTCTTTGCTATTTTCCTTACGTGTTCGTGTGCGTGTTCAAAGGTTCTTGGGGACTGATTTTCGAGAGGGTTAGGACTGAAGTTTAGCATTGATATTGAGAGTGTTCAGCTGTCCGCACGTGGCTAAAAATAGGCCCGTGACATATATACTGCTATTAAAATGTTCAGATTTCCTTGAGAAAATACACTGTAAGTTTCTTTCTTGCACTCAACCCGCATGCATCTAAATTCTGTAATGAAAATTAGTACGGAAAGGATGCCAATTTAATTCAATCCAGTTGGCACTTGTATGGCACACATATCAGTAGACAAGAGGAAACAAATGTTTTTCTTTCCTCTAAGTTCAGATTTCGGATTGGTTAAGCTTCTGCTAAACTCAATCAGATTTCGGACTGGTTAAGCTTCTGCTAAACTCAATTAGCATGTCTACAAAAGTAGGCTATTACATTTTCACACAGAAAATCTAAAGAAAATAAATCAAATGCACCTTAATCACATGATTAATGAAGAGGTCACTACTAGGTGCATATTGAGAAGGGTATACTCACATAAAAAAGTTGTACGAGTCCAACACGCAAGAATCGATAGAACTCCAAAATACTGTTGAATGAACATGACTCTTGCAAATTGATTTGTAGGCAATGACCAGGTAAAATCCATTCCAATGCAGGGATGATAACTGATTTCAGAACAAAGATACTGCAAATGGAAAATATATCATGTATCACAAGGCTAACACTAAGCTAGCATTTGTCCATAGATACCCAAATATTTTTGAGAAACCATTTTTGGGTGAAGTTTCAACATGTGTTTAACCATAGTTTCTGGGAAACATATTTCACTCTTTTTAAAAGAAACATGAAATGTGATTTATACCCATAAGTTTTAAAAACTATTAAAAATACTCATAAATTTGACACAATTTCTGGGTATGTTGTTGTTGTTGTATAGTATAATACAACTTCATCAAAGGAAGGCATCTCGGTACTATGCTCCCCTATGCTCGACAAGGGTCTATAGAAATGCAGGGTAAAGTTGCGTACAATAACCCCTGTGGCCCAACCCTTATAATTTGTAAAATTGATCCCTTATAATTTGTAAAATTGATCGAAAGATGAATTATACATGCCTCAGAAACTAAAAGTAATTTGACACAAAATTATCATTTTTATAATGAACTAGACAACACAACAACAACAAGCCAAATAAAGTGTTCGCAGTCCATACCACTACCTCAGTTGAAGTAGAGAGGTTGTTTACGATAGACCCCCGGCTAAGAACATGTAACAGTATAACAAACAAATAACATCAAAGCACACAATAAGATGGGATAACACACTACTAGAAAATAAAGGAAATAAGACACCCACAAGGTACTACTATAAACAATCTATCCAACATCATAGACATCACCAAAACACCACGAATAAGAAACTCCAGGCACAAATACAAACAAAGCATTCTTCCCTACTATAACGACTGAACTCCTACCCACTAACTCTCTAGCCTAATCTGAGTCCTACACACCTTCCTATCAAGGGTCATGTCCTCCATGAGTTGTAATTGATCTATATCATGACTAATCACCTTCCTCCAATATTTCTGACTTACCTCTATCCCGCCTAAAATTATCTATAACCAGCCTCTCACACCTTCATACTGGAGCATCTGTTCCCCTCCTCATCACATGTCCAAACCATCGCAACCTCACTTCCTGCATCTTTGTCCTCCACTGAAGCCACCCCCATCTTCTCCCGAATAATCTCATTTATAACCATATCACTCCTGGCAAGTCCAAACATCTATCGCAACATCCCATCTCCACCACCTTTAACTTTTGGATGTGAGAGTTCTTAACTGACCAACACTCCACTCCATACAACATAGTCGATTGGACTATCACTTTGTAGAACTTACCTTTAAGTTTTGGAGGCACCTTCTTATCACACAAAACCCCCCAAAGCGAGCATTTCAACCACCCTACACCAATACAGTGTGTGACATCCTCTTCAATCTCACCATTTCCCTGAATCATAGACCTAAGATACTTGAAACTCTCCCTCTTCTGAATGACCTAAGAATCCAGCTTCAGCCTTCACTGCCACATCAGCCTCATGCGACACATCACTAAACTTACATTCCAAGTACTCCGTCTTGATCCTGCTCAACCTAAATCCTTTAGACAAGAGTCTATCTCCAAACCTCCAACTTACGTCCAAGAGTCTCATCAATCAGTACAATATCATCATTCAAAAATCATAACATGATATTTTAATAAAACTACTAATAGTAATACTAAAAATTGCAGTTACTACAATTTGTTAAATTACAGTTAGATATAAAGATCATTCGATGCAAAAAAGACAATAATAACGGTAGTAACTAGCTATTCTTTGATATAATCTTCTCATATTCGATAAACAATCTCCTTAATAAGAACGCATTTAATGAGAGGGTGGGCAGCCAGAATTATAGTTGGAGTAATAATTAGTGGGTTCTTTTTATAAAATAAAAATATGGAGTAAGTTTTAAATTTTTGAAAGAACCCAAAAACCACTTTTGTGAATTTTTCGTATCTTGGGTTTTTGAAAATTGACAAATTCTATGGCCAAACAAATTTTGCCAAAATTTACCCAAAAACTACTTGGGATATATATGGCCAAATGGGTCCTAAATTATGCATTCTAAATTGAGTTTTATATCCCAACATGAGTACCAAAAGATGATGTGAAAAACGGTGCCATTCATTCTCATATCAGAGCATACTAACATTAATGTGAGAGGTGGATGCATATTGAGCTAATTGATGCCATCTGACACCACTTTGTAGAATACTTTCATTAAATGTACATATGATTCTCCTATATTAGAAGTCACAGTGGTGGCAGCTGAAGCAGACAACACACCGTCGACATGTTTGTTTATCTAGGATTGGCATTTTGGTCATTTTGTAGCATTTTTGTGATGAAAGGCTTGAGCCTCTTTTTATCCATCTTCGGATGCAAGTCCTCGCTTTTCCCTTGTATTTGGTCCTCGTTTTTCCTTTGTATTTGGTCGGCTTCTTCCCTTTGATTGATTAACGTAGTGCTTGCTATTCACCTATTTCTATCCATTTTACCCTTAGAATTTAATAACTATTCATTATCCAGTGCACTTTCCAAAGCATTAAATTATTATACTCAAAGAGTAATACGGTAAAATTACCCATATCATTTACTATTTCTTAATTACTCATATCATTTACTATTTCTTAATTACTGATGGACGGAGGGAGCAATTAAGGGTTAATTACTGTTTCTACAGGTTTCAAGCGGTTTACTCTGGGTTTTTTTGTTTCGACCAAGGAAATTGCATCACCAGCTTTTCTCCAAATTTGTGTTGTGATTTTTGCTGTCGAAATCTGTGATGTTGTTTTTGTTGCTGTGATTCTGGCCGCCGCTTAGAAAATCGAAGAAATTTATAGAGCATACACATGTATTCTTTTCCCACTTATGATTTGCTTAATAGAAGAAATAATGAAAAGAAAGGATGAATTTGAAGGTGAGAGCGGGGGACTGAATTTCTGCATTATTATATTACTTGAAGCCAATTTTTAGGAATAGAGTGATTAGTGCTTGTTGTTTTGTTTCCTAGGTTTGTTCTACTGCACTTATAACCTTTCCAAATCTTCTCTTTATTGTTCGTTTTGTTTGAGTGCTTATTCATATTGCGCTTTCGAACATAATTTTGGTTTCTAAGTTTAGGCATAATGTGTTTAGATGTTTGGTCGTAAACAGAAAGGGAAACACAGCTGTTCTGAAGAAAGATGTCAGAGAATAAAATAGCAGCAGCGTGAAATGTATAATGTTGTCTCAGTTGATAAACGAGAAATTGACTTACTGCAACGACAAAGAGCCTCCGTTCATTCTAGAACAGAAAATCCAATAAGTAATTTCACCAGGATGCCAGCTTCATGTAAATTTAATTCAGAACTGCTTCACCAAACACCTAACAAAACCACACCCTCATGCCCTATCCGGGAAAAAGGTTAGTGCGCTACCATTTTCAGCTGCTCCAAATCAACAGGAAAGCATTTATGTATTTACGACATTTCATGCATGTAGCTCACTCCTATGCATGTCAAAATGGTTGCATTGAAATCTCTTATCTTTGTGTATCCTAGCAAATGTGTCTACAGTGCTTGATTCCACTGCTTTTCATAAGGATAGAAATCTAGCTAGCTCTTCTGTTTTTAAAACTAGTAAGCTCGAAGTATGATATTCAAAGTTGTAGATTATGCTTACCAACCACGCTTATATAATAAGCGAATTCCTTTTTTTAGGGTCAACTTCAAGAACCTCCACTGAACATCACAATACTAACTTGTGTTGCGTGAATGATTCCACTGCTCAAAATCTAGTTGATGGCTCTTCCATTTACGAAGTAGTAACTCGAACTATGCTGTTGAAAGTTTTTAATTGTCCTTACCAACAACACTTAAATAGTAAGAGAATTTCTTATTTATACGATCTTTAGAACCAAAAGTTTCCTCCAACTTCTGCATCATTCATTATTGAGATTCTCCTCTCTTTCCAACTATAGCTAAAGCAATATTGTTCATTATATATCATTAGTTTCGTACAATAAACTCACTCGGAAAAACTCAAACAATCAATCATTCTGACACACTTTAAAAAATGCATCCTCACACCCTCAAATTAAGAGTTCAGTGAAAGTGATTGTTAATCCTCAACTATACATGTTGTCTGTCTGTTTGTTTTAGTGAACTTTTCCTGCTCACTTCTATAATTTTATCAAAGTTGTTAATTTTTTTTTCTTTTTTGACTAGCGCGAGGTTTCTGAGACTCTTCGAGTCCCGACTAATCCCGGGGGTGCACAGCAAAGTTGTTAGTTGTTTCACATCATATTCAGGAAGCAAATTATTGTTTTCATCATCACTTCATTCCTGCTGAGTAGTTGAATCCTGAAAATCTACAAAGGGCGGTTCCTGTGATGATGAACAAGCCCTCTACTGAAATTTTGAGAAAGGATACGGAGACCATCAGAAAACAAGCAATAATAATTGAAAAAAAAAAAATGTATGTTGAATTGTTAGTTAATTAGAATGCTCCTGCTTGGTTTCAACTGCTTTAAGAGGAAAAAATGATATTCCCTTTGTTCTTGCAAGGAAATACAAGCTAATGTTGAGATTTCTTCTTTAGTTTGTGTGCTGACAACAGATATGCTACAGACTAACAGATATTAGGGTCTGTCCCCACTAATTAATTCTCGTTGACCACGTCCTATAGAGATCATTGAATCAATAGCAATAAGCCCAGTTGAAGAGGGGTACTACTTAGTCAAGTAGAAAGGCCAACCTGAGAGCGAGGCAAGCCGGAAAAAGGCTGAGACTTAGGATTCGAAGACCAAGTCACAAACTACTAGACATCTCACCGAGTGACTCTCAACGAGGACGTCGAGACTGTACGGAAAAAAAAAGACTTTTTTTTGGCTAAATTCACCTTTAGAAAATGAGTTTGATTAAGAAATTCTCTAGAATCTTTAAAATGAAGATAAGAATACATGTCACCCTTAAGAGAGAAGTGAGAATCCTTATAGACGCTTCTCCGATCCTTACAAGAATTGTATGGGAGTTGCCCTCGGAGGGATTATACCATGCACAGCCAGCACGGGCTACATCCCACTAGTAAATAATACATGAGGGAAAAACACATAATATCAAATGACACCACTTGACAAGTGTATGCTCCTATTCCAGTGGTCGAGCTGTTTTGTTACTTGACAGAGGTGATAGGTTCAAACCTCCTATGTGGATTTCTTCCATGCTTCTTTTTCTCTTTTATCAATGGAGTATAATAACATCATTTTGAAGGCTCATTTAGTAATTTAGTAGAAGATCTAATAATCAATATTTTGTATGTCAAAATATCCCTGCTTTTTTTTTGGATCAAGTAAAGTAGTTTTATTTTTCATTGAACAGCATCAAGTAAATGCAGGAATTCCAAGGATAGTAAAGAAAAGGAACAGCTCCACTACAATGATTCCTATATGTGTTCTAAGGAGATGCCAAAGTCAAATTGGTTGAAACTATCTACAGTATGAAGCCTACCCCAACCAAAAGGACTAGTGTAGCACCTAGTTATAAGTATGTGTGATGGAGTTAAAAATCAATCAAAGCATATGTCCACAAACACCCAAAAAAAAAAAGCAAGATGCCCCACCATCTGCCATATCTTCTGGATAGTTTTCCTGACTTCTCATTAATCGCAACTCTTGTAGGCTTTCTCGATGCTGTAGGGCATTAGTCACTGTACCCCAAAAAGGCAGTAGAACATGGACCAAATTTCTCTAGGTAGATGACCGTGGAGTAGGAGATGGCATGTATCTTCAGACTGTAGTAAGAACATATAACACCTGCTTCTGAGTGAGACACCCCATTTTATCAAGTTCTCATGTGTTAACACCCACCAGAGAGGGCTGTCCAGCTAAAGCATGCAATCTTGGTAGGGATCTTGACTTTCCAGACTAGATTCCATGGCCAATTTTTGATGATGTTGCTGCTGTTGGACATATTTAAGTAAAATGACTTCACAGTAAACATACCAACTTTGCTATTATTGCATACCAACGTATCTTTCATTAGAGAGTTAATCGCAACTGCATCCAGTTTTGCCAAATGATTCATAACCTCCTCCACAGTTCCTAGTCTTGTATGTTTCTTCTAAGAAATAAAATCCAGTGGTCATCTCTGCTATATTGGTTATCTGTGGCATGGGAAGCAAAGAAAGCTGATAGAGCTGCTGGAATTCCTCTTGCAAGGTGATTTTCTTTTTCTAACCGTGGAGTCCAGTCTAGCTTGCGCGGACCTAGACTAATTTCACTGGCCACCTGCTACCTCTCACCAACATATGTACCGGGTAACTCTATCCACCAAGTCTTTGGACAGATGGGAAGAAATTCCCTAGTGTTTTTTGTCTCCGCTAGGACTTGAACCTGAAACCTCATGGTTCTCAACCCACTTCATTGAACACTCGGCCACACCCTTGGTTACTCCTCCATTACCCACTTTAAGGTGGGTATTGCAGCTGGAAATTCATAACAGCTTACTTATGAACTAAGTTGTGCGGACTCTTCACTTTCAACGCCGCACCAGTGTCGGATTCTCCAAAAATACACTACTTTGGGAGAATCCGACATGCACCCGTTGTCATTTTTGAAGAGTCCGAGCAACATAGCTTATGAACTTTCATGGGCCAAATCATATGGGTATTGAGTTAATTTAGTATGCTAGGAGCTATCCTCACTGTGAAAAATATGAGAGAAAATATTATTGAAATTGTTGTATCTAAATTATTACATTGAGACCCTATTTATAGACACTACATTTCAATCCTATTCCTAATAGGACACTACATTACAATCCCTTTCCAAGTAAAATTTAATATGTTATTCCTATTCATATTCTAACACTCCCCCTCAAGCTGGTGCATACAAGTCATAAGCTCGTTACAGTAATTAATACGAGGACTGGTGAGGGACTTGGTGAAGATATCTGCAAGTTGATCACTCAACTTCACAAATTTTGTAACAATATCTCCCGAGAGTATCTTTTCTCTGACACAGTGACAATCAATCTCTATGTGCTTGGTCCTCTCATGGAACACTGGATTAGATGCAATATGAAGGGCTGCCTGATTATCACATACAAGTTCCATCTTACCAGTTTCTCCAAATTTTAATTCTCTCAACAATTGCTTGATCCAAACCAGCTTGCAAGTTGCTGCAGTCATTGCTCGATATTCTGTTTCGGCACTAGATCGAGCAACCATACTCCGTTTCTTACTCTTCCAGGACACCAAATTACCTCCTACTAAAACACAATATCCAGACGTAGAACGTTTATCAAAGGGTGATCCTGCCCAATCAGCATCAGTATATCCAATGATATGCTCATGGCCTCGATCCTCGAAGAGTAATCCTTTACCTGGAGATGACTTTATATATCGCAAAATCCGAACAACTGTATCCCAATAACTATCACAGGGGGAAGTCATAAACTGACTTACAACACTCACAGGAAAAGAGATGTCAGGTCTAATCACTGTAAGATAATTCAACTTTCCAACCAACTGCCTATACCTCTCAGGATCACTGAGTGACTCCCCCTGTCTTGGCAGGAGTTTAGCATTTGGATCCATAGGAGTGTCAATGGGTCGACATCCCATCATTCTTGTTTCCTCAAGAATGTCTAAAGCATACTTGCATTGACAAATAACAATACCTGAACTGGACTGAGCAACCTCAATACCTAGAAAGTATTTCAATCTGCCAAGGTCTTTAGTTTGGAAATGCTGAAAAAGATGTTGCTTCAAGTTAGTGATACCATCTTGATAATTGCTGGTGATAACAATATCGTCAACATAAACCACCAAATAAATACACAGATTTAGTTCAGAATGGCGATAAAACACTGAATGATCAGCTCCACTACGAATCATGCCAAACTCCTAAATAACTATGCTAAACTTTCCGAACCAGGCTCGAGGAGATTGTTTCAAACCATAGAGTAACTTGCGCAATCGACATACAAAGCTACTAAACTCCCCCTGAGCAACAAAACCAGGTGGTTGCTCCATATAAACTTCTTCCTCAAGATCACCATGTAGAAAAACATTCTTAATGTCCAACTAATAAAGAGGCCAATGACGAACGCAGCCATAAAGAGAAAGACGGACAAATGCTATTTTAGCCACGGGAGAAAAAGTGTTACCATAATCAAGCCCAAATATCTGTGTATATCCTTTGGCAACAAGGTGAGCCTTCAGCCGATCAACCTGACCATTTGGACCAACTTTGACTGTATAAACCCAACGACAGTAGATTTACCTGCAGGAAGGGAAACTAGCTCCCAAGTACCACTCGTATTTAAAGCAAACATCTCATCAATCATAACTTGTTTCCATCCTGAATGGGAAAGTGCTTCACCTGTAGTCTTAGGAATGAAAATAGAGGACAAAAATAATACAAAAGCATAATAGGGTGATGACAAACGATGATAACTCAAGAAAGTATAATGTGGGTTAGCATTACGAGTGGATCTTATACCTTTTTGAAGTGCAACTAGTTGACTAAGAAGAGGCAGGACCGCAGTAGGGGAAGCGTCAGGTGCAGGACATGAATCATCTGGGACTGATACTGGACGTGGGCGGCGGTGATAAGTTAAAAGTGATGGCACTGTAGCTGGAGATGGAGAAGTAACCGTAGATTCCTCAAAGATTGGTGTGGGTAAGGCCGGAGGTATGGGTAAAACCTCAGAGATAATAAAATGATCAAAAGATGTATAAAAAGGTTAAGATTCAAAGAATGTAACATCAGTGAACATAAGGTAGCGACCCAGATCAGGTGAATAGCATCAATACCCTTTTTGAACTCGAGAGTAACCAAGGAAGACACATTTGAGAACACGAGGGGCTAATTTATCTTTTCCTAGGGCTAAGTTATGAACAAAACATGTGCTCTCAAAAACACAAGGGAGGATAGAGTAGAGATGTGACTGAGGAAATAGTATGGAATGGGGAACCTTATTCTAGATCGAAGATGATGGCATTCTATTAATGAGATGGCTAGATGCAAGGACCGCATCGCCCCAAAAACGCAGTGGAACATGGGATTCAATGAGAAGAGTGCGAGCAGTCTCAATGAGATGCCAATTTTTCCTTTCTGCTATACCGTTCTGTTGAGGGGTGTATGGACATGATGTTTGGTGAATGATTCCTTGATGAGTCATGAACTCCTGAAACTGGGAGGATAAGTATTCTAAAGCATTATCACTACGAAAAACACAAATAGAAACACCAAATTGATTTTGTATTTCAGCACAAAAACTTTTGAATATAGAGAATAACTCAGAACGATCTTTCATTAAGTAAACCAAAGTACATCTTGAAAAATCATCGATGAAAGTAACAAAGTAACGAAATCCTAAGGGTGAACTGACTCTACTAGGACCCCAAATATCGGAATGTACTAATGAGAAAATAGAGAGCGACTCACAATACTACGTGAAAAAGTTGCACGGGTGTGTTTCCCAAGTTGACACGACTCACAATCTAATGAAGATAGACCAAACAAACTAGGCACCATCTTTTGTAGCTTGGATAGACTAGGATGTCCTAAACGTTTGTGAATAAGGTCAAAAGGACCTGTAGCAGAGCATGCTGTGAAGGAATTTGAAGAGGTAAGATGGTAAAGGCCCTGTGATTCTGTCCCGTTTTGCGTTCCTGCATTAGAAAAGAATCATCAAAAAAGGTTATACTACAATCAAGAGCACGTGTCAAACAACTCACAGATGCAAGATTAAAAGGACAACCAAGGACATAAAGAACAGAGTCTAGAGTGACAGAAGATAAGGGTTTGTCTTATCCAACTCTTTTTGGCTTTGTTCGAATTCCATTAGCTAAAGTAATAGCAAGAAAAGATTGTGAATAAACAATATCAGACAGAAGTGATTTGTCACAAGAAATATGGTCAGAAGCGCACCTTAGTCCATAACCCATGATCCAAAGGTAGGAGATTTTGCAGTTTAGGCTATTGGTAGACATATATGTTTACTTGCTTGATACTGAAGATACTCATTAAATTCCTTGTCAGATAAATATACCCGTTGATCACCTGTGGTGTTAGACTGAGCAATATGAGCATTTTTAGGTGGCTGATCATGCAAAGAATAGCATATTCCACGAGTATGTCCAAGCCTTTTACAATAACTACCCTTATGTCGAGAATAGCATACGCCACGAGTATGTCCAAACCTTTTACAAAAACTACACCTAGGTCGAGATCTTCCAAATCGACCTTCCCTTCAGTGATTCTTCATAAACTCTGACAGATGAGTTTCTGATCTCCTCATTAAGATTCAGATTTAATCATGAAAAAGAAATACTGTTGGAATTTGGCCCGAAAAAAAGGGAAAGTCGCCGAATATAAGACCTGATGTCCGAAAGTTGCTCGGAATTAGAAAATAATCATATGAGCAGCCTCGGAATGAATAAACGAGGCTACTAAAAAAAAAGAATCGTAAAAGTCGCCAGAATTTAGGTTCCCACGATCGAAATTTTGACTTGTCGGAATCAAGAAAAAAACTATTGGTACAGCCTTGTAATGAAGTGGCGACCTAGATGGAAAAAATAACTTGGCCAGAATAAACCGCACGCGCTGGCGCGTGAAGCACAGATCAGAAAATATCGGCAGCGCGTGGCGGCAGGGGATCGCCGGAGATGAGATTCGAGCACTGGGGTTTGCTCGTCGGGGTGTTTCTCACCTCATGGTGGTGTTAGTTTTCGCACACAACACTTAAAAAATAGACGAGGGCTCAAATTGGACTTGACAGTCGCCGAAAATTGAAGTACCGGCTGTCTTATTGAGTTTTCTTCCCGAAAGTTTTCTCACAAAACCTGCTCAGATACCATGTGAAAATTATGAGAGAAAATATTATTGAAATTGTTGTATCTAAATTATTATATTGAGACCCTATTTATAAACACTACATTGCAATCCTATTCCTAATAGGACACTTTATTACAATTCCTTTCCAAGTAGAATTCAATATGTTATTCCTATTCATATTCCAACACTCACCATGTTTAGCCTTTATGATCTGACTCCATTATGTGTTTTGCTCATTAGAATATATCTATAGCCACGTCATAAGTAAACTCTTGTTAGGCAAGGTAAGATTCCTTATTGGCTTATTCCCAAACCTCCACAATGTTATAGAAGCACAATTTTGTCTCATTTAACCAAGAGAAATTTGTGTTAAGAGTTGTTTCTAAAGAAAATCCCTCCATAGTCTGTCCATCTACTTAGAACATTTATTAGATGGGGAATAGGGACATGAACTATGTTGATATGCCATTTAACACGCTATTTATTAAAGACAACCTCCCATGGCCAATTACTGTCTTTGCCAGGTGAACAATCTATGCTCGTCGCTCGAATTTCTCCAATATACCCTGCCAAATCTATATAGACTTGAACTTATCACCTAGTGGTAGGCCAAGATAAGTGGTAGGAAATGTACCAACTGCAACGGTAAATATCAGCAAGCTCCAGGGAATATTTTATTCAAAGCATATATTATGTCCCTCATATTAATATGCAGTCTTGATAGTGCTTCAAAGATGCGAAGCATCACTCTTGGTAGTAGGACTTGGATATGTTCTGCCTCGCAAAAAGTCTAAGTGTCATCTCCATAAAGTGAGTAAATTGATTAAACCAACATTCTTGTAGCCAATGCTAAACCCCTAGATCCATTGCCTTTGTATTGCCACTTCCGATAGTTTATTTGGTCCTTCCATAACTATAATACAAGCAGGACGGGGCATAAAGGGTCTCCTTGTCTAATATATATTAACAAAGATTGAGTACGACCATTCACATGCAAAATTTTACCCATTTCAACCATCTATCACCAAAGCTCATTTTTGTAGCGCCAGTAATAGAACTAACCAGCTAAGATGGCAAAATATCTTTTCAATATCCAGATTACATATCACTATTTGCCCTTGCTTCAATCTCTAAGCCAAGATTTCATTTGTTACGAGAGCAGAATTTGTGATTTGTGTTCCATGTAAGAAGGCATCTTGGTAAATAAAAGCCAGTTTATTTATTTTTGTCTTCATCCTTTCGACAAATACCTTAATTAAGATTTTATATACATTTGCAATTAGACTTATAGGCATGAAATCTTTCAACCCAATTGCCCATTCTTTTTTGGCACCAACATTGTAAAAGAAGTATTACAAATGCTCTGCTTTTAATCATCTGGCAGTGTTGGTGGAAATTTTCTAGGGCTCTCAGGATCATTTTTATTATATGCCACGATTTCTAGAAAAATGGCATTGTAAGTCGTTTAGGCCTGAGTCCTTGGCTGGGGCACCGGAATTAATCACCTTCGAATGTTGTCCCCAACCATTCCTTTTCCTCTTCAGTGACACCAAGTTACTAATCAGTTCCTCCAGCTAGACAATTGGTCCCAATGTTCATATTTGTGTATAGCAGCCGGGAGAAGGTAGGAATTGCATTTTCTACATTGTTCTTGTATTCAATAATTTCCACACTCACCATTGATTTGTTATTGTGGTTTCTTTTGTGTGCATCGGCCATTCTCTGAAAGAATTTCATGTGTTTGTCCCCTTCTTTCAACCAAAGGCATGTAAACTTTCATCTCCATGATGTTTCTTCTGCTTTTCCTAATTCTTGAAGCGCAAATAAATTGTGATTTTCTCGTATTTCTCCTGTTAAAGGGGCAACCCGGTGCACTAAAGCTCCCGCTATGCACAAGGCCTTGGGAGGGGCAGGTCCACAAGGGTCTTATGTTTCTCCAGTTTTGATAGTGGCCTATTTTCAGCATTTTTGTCAATTACAGAAATGATCAACAAAATTTTCTCCTCTTTTTGTAGAGAGATAAGATATACTATTAATCTTTCAGCACAAGGGTGGTATTTAAAGCCATATTACGGTTCCAGAAACACCGAACATAGTATTTCTTCAATTCTACAAAATATCTCATTATCCAAGCTTTGATATCCCTGTTAAAAAGCTTCTGCATTAAAATACAGCCAAGACTGACATTTACATTATAACTCTAGTATTCTACTTTATCAATAAAACCATCTATTTCAACCATATATTTTTAATTTGAGATATGATTTGATTGTCTCTAATTCACGTTCCAGCAAGATGTGCTCGCGATCTGATAAAGCTTAAGGTAGGGTGGCTTGCTTTATTGCTCTGAAGGCTTCACTCCATTCCCATGATGTGAGAAATCTGTCAATTTGAGGGGCTTGGTCATTGTTCTCACCCCTTGACCACGTGTATCTTGCCCCTTACAATGGTGGGTCTACCAATGATAAATCTTGATAAGATCAGAGAACAACAATTACCCGTGACCTACCGCTGAAATTTTTTCCTTTCACCTCCAAACCTTGTGATGCTAAAATCTCCTCCTATGACCCATGGGATATCCCATAGGACACTCTCTGCTGCTAATTCAAGGCATAAGTCCTTACCTTATTGTTATGTGGACCATAAACATCTATGCAAAAAATTCTCCATAACACCTTCCAGTACAGTACACATGAAATATAATAGGTAGCATTGATACCACCAGTTGGCGCTCTTCCATGATCTTTTACTCATACTAGAATGTCACCTTTTTTTTTTTTAGAATGGTAAAGTTGTATTCAGCATTAAGGACGTGCTGGTAGAATGTCACCTTTACTACCAAGCATTTAATTTAGCTAAATCACACCATTTGTTCATGTAACACCTCGTGCCTTCAGGCTATGGTTTGATCTATTTGACAAATATAAATAGACCTGTACCGGGTGAATTTGGTTGTACTTAGGTGTAAAGATCAAGGTTTGAGTGTGCAGAGTGTGTTTGAGGTGATTTAAGGTCATAAGAGAATTATAAAACAAAGTTGGGTTGGAAGCCTCCCCATAGAGTAAGTTTTCGCATAAGCTCGCGCAAGGTCCAACTTCAAACAAGTTATCCCAAAATATGAAGAATTAGGTGGTGAATTACCCACCAAATTAAAGGTCTTCGAGTCAAGTTTTCATTCCAACGCATCGAACCACTCATCATTTGGAATTTTCTATGAGGAAATATGATCATTTTACTAAAGGAGGCAGTGCAGTGAACTGTAGCAATATGCTGCTGCATATCGCAACATGTTGGCTCCATTTCGGCCAAAAACTTGCCATGATTTCTGGTTTTGATGTGCGTTAGATATGCTGCAGAACATTCCCAGCATACGCAGCCAGCATATCCGACGCATATAGGGCCGATGGGACTCAATATAAGTTCGTTTTTTCTGAAATTTTTCATTCTATTTTCATTCTTTCACGCCCTTAAGTTGGTTTTCTCTCCTCTCCACAACCTCCAACACCAAGATAAGTTCCATGTATTACTAAGTATTTTTAAACACGTCTAATCAATAATTACAAAATTCTTAACAAGATTCTAAGCTATAATCTTTGGGTGTCCGAGAAAACCTAACACAATGTTCAAGAATGGATTTTTGGAGTTCTTCGAAGTTAGAGTTGTTCTTCAATTATTTTGGAGAGATTAAGGTATATAAGGCTATTCCATTGCGTGGGAACATTATTGTTCTTCCACGTATCCTATTTATTGAAAAAAAAAAGCAAAATTTCTCCTCCATGGGATAACTAGGGCAAGGTATGATTTTGATGAGCTTTGTTCATGAAAACTCACTACGAACACCATGAACACCTATACGACAAGCATCTGAAACAATAGTTGCCAACGTAGGATTTGGAGCCAGGCATATCCTTTATGTTGTTCAACGAGACATTATGGATCCTTTGCTAGCGAAACTATGTTATGTATGTTTCATACCCGACAAAGTATCAGATAACTTAATTGATGGGGCTGAGATCAGACTCCATGTATTCACAGCGTGGATCATGTCGATTACACTATAAACTCAAATAATAAACTAATGAATGGAGAAATGCAAATGCTAAGGTCAACTAATGATTTCTACCCCTTTATCTTATTTCTATGTTATGATTTACAATTTTTCTTGGTTGCCCTCTCCCTTTCAGCTATGTGTCATGTTTCATTCTGCCCTTACATACAGTACAATTCAATATGTACTTCATCCCTTTACTTTGGGGTGCTGCATTTCAAAATGCAGGTTTAGGCACTTAGACGAGCAATCAGATTTCACATTAGGGTCTACAAACTCAACTTTTAGTGAGCCCCACTCTCCTTGTGGGGCATAGTCATCTCATTTTGTTTTGCTTAGCTATGGTCATGTGGGTACCTTGTCCCGATAGACTTATTTCAGTTAAGAGGCTGCATAGATAGATCAGTAGCAAGTTCCTATGATTAGCATGTTACTATGATTTGCATTTCAGTTTTGGCCTTAGAGCCATTTCATGAACCTGTAGTTATTAATTAATTAGAAGTATTTATTTTGAAAAACGTATTATCATACTTAATGAATGAGTATCCCTACAAGAATTATATTTTGAAATTTTTCCATTTCTGATAATGCTCTATGCGTCATGCCATATTAGTGTTTCCTTGGGCAAGTTAAGGCACCGAGTGATGGTCCCAGCCAGGGTCTAGAGCATTCCCCCATATATCTTTTATTATTGTTTGTCTTTTGAAAGCACTAGATATCCGCCTTCAATTTATGAATGATTAATTAAATAATCTATCATTAAGGCCCTTTGCATTCAAAATATCCGTCTTTGCAGTCCAACTTCCTTCCAAGTGACAAAACTATGATTCTCTAAAAGACAAGTTCACCGAACAATTTACTTTGAGAAATAGTTAACCAGTCATTATGCAAAATGTTTATTTCAAATATTCTAGGTGACATATGTGCATTTTGCTCATAGTATAATGTTGTCACTACACAGAATCATCAAGAGCTTTTGATTTCTCCTGTTGCAAGCAAGGACATCTTTTCTATAATGAAAACCCTAAAAGTAATTATTTAGTATTAGCATGTTCGCCAACGTCATACTTCAGTCAATCAACATACATTTCAACCCCAAATTAGATTGAGTCGGCTATTCAAACAGCATGTATCTATTAAGGTCCACTTCATTATAATTTAAACCGGTAGCATACTACTTCTAAAATATTTACTAAAAACTCACGTGGAGTTTAAGTTCGTGCATAATAATATTAAATATTAATGTATAGTGAAGCTCTTTAGACTTCCACAAAATCATTGTATAGTTATTATCTCATGGTGCACAATGTAGCTGGAAACCCATCTTCTTCCTTTTTCAATAATAATGGTTTTGGGAGGATTCCACTGAGTACCTAACAGCCCAACATACCACACCAAGTTCTAGATATTCAGGAAGATATCACCAAGCTTGTTTGTCTCGGTCGGGATCTGAATAACGGTCTCCCTTGGTCTTCACTTCTTATTCATAGACCACTAGAAACCTATCATTACATTAATAAGAGCTTCTCTATCATATGCAGGCAGAGCTCAACTGTTGAAAAGTGTCTTATTTTCCATTCAAACGTTTTGGGCTCAACTGTTCATTCTGCCAAAGAAAATTGTTGAGTTCATTGAAATGATATGTAAGAGGTTTCTTTGGTCAGGATCTGCAGAAATTAAAAGGAAATCATTGATAGCATGGGATAAGGTGTGTACTCCTAAGGTAGCTGGGGGCTTAAACATGTTAAATGTGCATCTGTGGAACAAAGCAGCCATCTGTAAGCTGCTTTGGGATATATGCCAGAGGGAGAAGTTATCGGTGGTTTGGGTGCACACATACTACATCAAGCAGGGCGATGCTTGGTCAACTAAGTCAGCCTCATGGACGATCCGGATGATCTTTAAGGCCAAACAATACCTGGTGGATGCTGGGATTACAATGCAAGAGTTTATTGATATGCACAAGTTTTCCATAAAGAAGATCTGCCAGGTATTACAGGGTTTCTACCCAAAGGTTGGGTGGGGGAAGCTAATATGTAATAACCAAGGCATCCCAGGTGGAATTTCATTCTCTGGCTAGCCATAAATGGTAGATTACAACCAAGGACAGTCTTGCTAGAAGGAAGAGAGATATTGATCAAACTTGTGTTCTATGTCAGGGTGAGGATGAGTCTATCCACCACTTTTTCTTTAATTGCCCTGTATCTGGAGGTATAAGGCAACACATCCTAAAACGGCAGGGTATACAGGTGCACTAAAAGGCTGGTTGGGTGAAGTAGCTTGGGCTCAAAAGTTTTGCAAAAGGAAACAGCAAAGGTGCAGGTGTTTTCAAAATGGGCTTAGCTGCAACTGTCTACCATGTGTGGCGAGAGAGGAAATTTCGAGTGTATCAGAACTCATCAATGTCAGCAGAGGTGATCACAAAGCTAATAATACAAGAAGTCTATTTACGAGCTAGCCTATTCCCAGCTTACAATTCCTAAATGAATAAGATAGATTGCTATCCACGATAATATTAGTATAGTAGAGTAAGGTGTATGGATGTCTTGAGTGATAGTCTTTGCATGCACTTGGCTCGGGTTATGCCAAGCCAGCAGTGTAAGGTCATCTCAGTGCCGGCTCAAGGGGGAGGCAACTAAAGCCATTGCTTTAGGCCCCCTCAAATTCAAGGCCCCATAATTTCATTGGTATTAATATTATATAGTATATATTATAGAATCAACACTGTTATTATTTTCAAAAGATTAGATTTATGCTTGTCTTTTGGAAATTTTATAAAATTTAGCTACAAACAAATATATGTTATTTAGATAAACACTTCCTCCATTTATTTTATGTGCCACTTTTTACTTTCCGGCAATCAATTTCACTAATTTTGAAGCTAAATAAGATAAAATCAATACAATATTTTAAAATTTAGATATTCAAAAACTATATAAAATGTAATATGTATTACATTTTTCCCATGTCAACATAACGAAAAAATATATTCAATATAAGAGTCAAAATTTATATAGTTTGACTCTCAATGTCAATTAATTCTCTTCATTTAATTATCTCAATCTTGTAGTACTAAGCCGATGTTAATTTTTCTTTTCATACATTTGGAATATATAGTTCTACGTTTATTTTGAATTGAACTAATGACTTGATTCACTCTTTATAACAAATAATCAACTCAAAAATTATTACATGGGAATTTGTTTGCATATCGTATAGTCATTAATAAAAAAAACTTATGTCGTATATTTATTACGAAATTTAAGTAATCTGTCTGTTTTAATTTATGTGACACTTTTTCCTTATTAATTAAATGTAAAGGCCACTTTTTAAAGTTGACTTTAGGCCACAAATCCCGTTGAGCCGCCCTATATGTATATGTATACACATATATATGTATATGTGTATACATACATATATATACATATATACATATATAAATAACTTTATTATTTGTTACCAAAGCGTACAGCTCAAACAAATACAAAAAAGAGGAAGGAAAAGTAGCCAAAAACGGGATTTGTATAAATATACATATATGTATATATACATATATGTATATATGTGTATACATATATTATTAGTTATATATCAGAAGCAGGCAGCAGGTCGATATGCCTGCTTCAGTTGTTCTGCTTTAATCATGTTTTTACTACATCACCCCTGATTAATTATTACAAGTCATTTACGTATTAGAAAATTAATAATATTTAATACAAATAAGTAAAATAAATATTTCTGACATGGCTGCTTCAGCTGCTTCAACCGTAATTTTGTCATATCACCTTTAATTAATTATTATAAGTCATCTAAGTATTAAAAAATTAATAGTATTTAATAAAAAAGGTAAAATGGACATAAAATAATAAATTAACTCTTGATGTTTTAAATAAGTTCGACGTCTTATATGAGGCCCACTTAGGTTTCTGCTTCGCGGCTTCAATCGTGATTTTACTATATCATCCCTAATTACTTATTATGGTTATTTAAGCATTAAAAAACTATATTATTAGTATCCTATATAAGAAGGCTGCTCATGTTCGACATGCCTACCTCAGCTATTTCAATCGTGATTTTACTACATTACACCTAAGTAATTATTATAAGTCATTTACGTATTAAAAAATTAATACTCTCTCCATTTCAAAAAGGATAACCTACTTTTATTTTTAGTCTGTTTCAAAGAGAATGACCTCTTTCCTTTTTTGACAATACTTTAATTTCAACTTTCCACATGACATGTTTAGGACCACAAGATTAAAAGACATTTTGGTATGTTTGACACAACTTAAATTTAAAGCTACAAGATTCAAAAGTCTTCTTTATTTTCTTAAACTTGGTGTCAAATCAAAGTAGGTCATTCTTTTTTAAAACGGAGTAATATTTAATAAAAAACTAAAATAGATATTTATGATAAGACTGTTTGAACTACTTTAATTGTAATTTTACTAAATTACCCATATTTGATTATTATAAGTCATTTAAGTATTAAAAAATTAATAATATTTAATAAAAAAGGTAAAATAAATGTAAAATAATAAATTAATTTTTGATGTTTTAAATTAACTTGATGTCTTATATGGAGCCACTTAAGAAAAAATTCATAAGTATTTTTTATAATAATTTTACTATGTCACTTCTAATTAATAGAGTAGAAAAAAATATTATAAATCACAATAATTAAGAACTTAAATTATTTAAAAAATATAATTAACTATCAATGTCACAAAAATTTGAACAACTTAAAATATCATTATACAAATTTCATCAATAAATTTTTAAGGATCAAAATTCGTAGCTTCAATCGTGATTTTACTATCTCATCCCTAATTACTTATTATGGTTATTTAAGCATTAAAAATTATATTATTAGTATCCTATATAAGAAGTCAAAATAAGTAGCTGAAGCAGATTGCTCATGGTCGACATGCCTACTTCAACTGCTTTAATCATGATTTCACCACATTACCCCTAAGTAATTATTATAAGTCATTTACGTATAAAAAATTGTTAGTTTTATCATGTTTCATGCTTTGAATATTTTTGTATATTGTCCTGTATCTTGAGCCGGGGTCTATCGGAAACAGTCTTTCTACTTCTTTAGAGGTAATGGGGACTGCGCACATTCTACCCAGACCCCACTAGGTGAAAATATACTGGGTTTGTTGTTGTATTTACGTATAAAAAATTAATACTCCCTCCATCCCATTTTATGTGTCGCCATTTGACCGAGCACGGAATTTAAGAAATAAGTGATGACTTTGTAAGGTTTACAAATTTGCCCCTCTTAAAGTTTGCTTTTTAATTATCTTTTTTATAAAGCAGGACCCACTAAGGATAAAATAGGAATTAAGCCATTAAATAATTACCGAATAAAGAAAGATGATATTCTTTTTGGGACGGACCAAAAAGAAAATGACGACATATAAAATGGGACGGAGGAAGTAATATTCTACTTAATAATAAGCGGCTTCAGCTGCTTCAATCTTTTTACTATATTGTTCCTAACTAATTACTATAGATTATTTAAGTATTAATTCTACTTAATAATAAGCGGAAATAAGCAGGCATGTCGAGCTTCAATCGTAATTTTACTATATTATCCCTGATTAATTACTATAAGTTATTTAAGTATTAAAATTTATAATATTTAATAAAAAATATAAAAGATATAAAATAATAAATTAATATTTGATTTTTTAAATTAATTTGATGTCTTATATGAGGCCCTTTTATGTTTTTTTTTTGCAAGTATTTTTTAAAGTAATTTTATTATATGACTTCTAATTAGTTGTTATAAGTCATTTAAGACATATCTTCTTCGCTTCTTTAATTGTGATTTTATTGTATCATCCCCTAATTAATTACTATGGTCACATTAGAAAATTAATATATTTCATAAAATGGACACAAAAATGATATGTCAAACATAAAACATTTGATTGACTATCAAAATTATATTGATACCACATACGTTGACTTTCAAAATTATATAAGTGTCTAAATCATAATAATTAAAAATTAAAATTATTTTAATAATTAATTATCTAAATTATATTTGTGTCACATAAATTGAGCCAGTATATATATATATATATAAGAGAGACAAATAAAGAGAGAGAACCTTCCTAAGAAGATGAATCCATTCAACAAAAAACATTGACCCGTACGGATAGCAAGCTGTTTTGACCTTCAAATAAGCAAAACAAAATCAAAATTGGAAGGAGAAAGGGTAAAACAGATAAATATGATTTGAGTGATTGAAAAGGGAACCTGAGACAGTAGATGATGACACGGTGGAGACAGCAAGCCTCTCTAACGCCATCGAGCCACAACAGCAACGCTTGCTTTGACTTGCTTCTCACTCTGCCCGCCAATGGGCCGATGCTTTCCATGACACAAGACAAAAGAAAGGAAATCCCCAACTGACTTGATCGACGACAGCAACTTGGTATTTTCTTTAGAGAAAATAGAGAAGCACCGTACCTAATTGGGACAAACAAGACGGAGAAAAGGAAAAGGGAAGGTCTCCCGTCACAGACATGACTCGTGCACTGTTTGTACAATATTATTTGTACTAGATATTTCGTTATTTTTTAATCTCAATTTATATAATATAAATAAAAATAAAATAATTAATTATATTTTTAATATGCTTTTAAATATTTTAAATTATTAATTATTATAATTTATAATATTTATTTGATATTATAATTTATTATTTTAATCTGTTAGTTATTATAATTTATAATATTTTTTTTATAAATTTTTATGTCATTAATAGTCAATTATATCTCTAAAATGATTTAAATTTTTAATTATTGTGATTTATAATATTTTTTCTTCTATTTTAATTTAAGTGACACTTATATAATTTCGAGAGCCAACAAAATATCATGATTGGAGTAGTGAAGTAGAAATGTCTTAAATGACTCATAATAACTAATTAAAAATGATATAAAAAATAAAATCTTTAAAAAATATTCGTATTTTGTTATAAAATCCACCTTTCATAGCCACATTTTACATAATTATCATTTATAGTCGTTGTATTCGATTTACGCCCATTGTATTCAGTTTGGTAGATAGTATGTATGCATATTTTATATGAATACAATCCTTATTTAGTCGCTGTATTTGTTTTACAGTTGTTGTATTCACTTTTATTTAGTGGTCTATACTCATAAAAACATAAATACACTACATATTTAGACTCGCAAAAAATACTATCATTTTTTTTCTTTTTCATTTTCTTATATATTTTCTTTTGTCGTGTTTTCCTCATTTTTTCTTCTTTTTTTCTATATTTTTCTATTTTTATTTTTTTTAATTTTTTTCTTTTTATTTTTTTCTCTCTGTAACTTTCATTTCTCTTTCTTCTTTTTCTTTCTTCTTTATTTACTTTTTATTTTTTTGTACTTATTTTCTTTATTATTTTTTGTTCTATTTTATATTTTTTGTATTTTTGAAAAATATGACTACTCGAGCACAAGACATGGATGATAACGTAAATACTATAATTATTTATCATATTTACAGCCACACCGTCATTTATATTTTTGTATTCGTTGATACAACTGCATTTGTATTTGTATTTTAAAGTTCATATTTGTATTTGTATTTTGTAATTCGCATTATATTTGTATTTTATAGTTCGCACTTGTATTTGTATTTGTTAGTTCGCACCATCATTTATATTTTATATAATTCGCACTTTTATTTTAAAATTATTTTGTATTTGTATTTTATAATTGACTGTATATTATATTGGAATATATTTGTATTGTGGTTTTATTGTGTTTGCATATTTATATTATATTTGCATTTGTATTCTATTTTCGTCGATATCTTTTTATTTCTCAAGAATTATTTTGTAGTTGTATTTGTAAGTTTATTGCATATTGTATTTAACCGTTACTATGTACTATTTGTATTCTATTTTCATCGATGTATTTATATTTGTAAAGAATTATTTTATATTTGTATCTATAAGTTGATCGTATATTGTATTTGTATTTGTAATTTCATTTGTTTGTATTTAAATTTGTAGTTGACATCATCATTTGTATCTTTAAATGTTAGAAAAAATTATTATTTTTCTTTCTATGAAGACTTGTATTTACATTTATTGATACAATTTGCATCATAATAAAAATAAAAATAATAAATTATACAAATACAAATGTTACATCTGTACCAATGATACATGTTTATACAACTTGAACCATATGCATACAAAATGATACTTGTTTATATACAAATATAAATGATAAATTTGAGATACGAAACACAATGATATATTTGCATGAAAGACAAATTGCATATTTATGTATTTTAGTCTCAAGCAAATGCAATTAATTAATATACTTATTTATATACAAAAATATGAATGATAATTTATACATATTGGCAACTAAACTACTCAACTACAAATAATAAATTAATTTAAAATATATAGTAGGATACAAAAAAACATAAAATATAAAATACAACAACAAATGAAAAATATTAAAAAATAAAAAAATGACCAAAAAAAATAAAAAAGAACGAAAAAAGAATCAAAGAAAATGCAAAATATAATAAAAGAGTACAAAAAAAAAGAAATATAGAAAAAGATGAAAAAGTAGAAAGAAAATATGATTTAGTCTACAATTATGCTAGCGTGTAATTGTAAGGATACAAAAATAAATGAATAAAAAAGAAAAAGAAAAAAGAAAACAGTGAAAAAATAAAAAATAAAGAGAAAGCAACAAAAAAAGGAAAGAAAATGAAAGAAAAAAGGGAAAAAGGAAAAAAAAAAAAGAGAATAATCGAAAATAGAAAAAGAGAGAAAATACATGAGAAAGACTATGAATTATAATTAGAAATAATTAATAGGCAAGAGAGGGCTATGAATTGTAATTAATTAAAAATTAGGCTTTAAGTGGTAATAAAAGCCCAATAGTGGCTAATCCGGTAATTTTCCCTATAAAAAATTCCTATGAAAATAATTTAAGTGAGTCTCATATAAGATATCAAGTTAATATAGAACATCGAAAGTTAATTTATCATTTTATTGCCTATTTTATATTTTTCATTAAATATTTTTAATTTTTTAATACTTAAATAACTTATAATAATTAATTAAAAATGATATAGTAAAATGACGGTTGAAACATTTGAAGCAAACATGTCATAAATGTTTATTTTACTTTTTTTTTTGTTAAACATGATTAATTTTTAATATGTAAGAGTCAACCAAATATTGTGATTGACTAATTAGAAGTGATATAGCAAAAATACTATTCAAAATACTTATAAAAAAATACTTAGATGACTTATAATAATTAATTAGGGGTAATATAGTAAAACTATAATTGAAATAGTTAAAGCAACATGTTATAAATATCTACTTTACTTTTTTTTAATTAAATATTATTAATTTTTAATACATAAATGATATATAATAATTAATTAGAAGTGATATAGTAAAATTATGGAACAAATAGGCACGTCGACGAAAAGATGTGTGCTTTATCGTGATTCTGTATAGTACTACATCTATGAAGAAAAGATAGATTTTTCATAAATTATCTTTAATGTGAATCGGATCGCTCTACTATTTCACAAGGTACCTTTAGTATATGTTATTCAACCTCAGTCATGAATCCAATCTTAAACTAAGTCCCAATTACGGCCTTCCGTACCCACTTGGATAATTGGCCTTTACAGGAACATCCGACATAAATACCAAGATAGAACTCATAACTGTAGCATCTTAATATATAGATCTCTGCAATAATGGAGGTTTATAATTCTTATTTTAATAATAACACACCATTTCATACATGTAACATATTCTACTATAGTTCAACACTAGAAACTTAGTCCATCATAGGCTAGCAATAATAATAAGTAAAAATAAAATTAAAATACAAAATTTAAAATAACCTTAAGTCAGATGGGTTGTGCTAAGAATCGAAAGCTTTTATTTCAAACCAAAATATATTACAAGAGAGAGAGTAGTAGATAGAGAGTGGTGGTTCTAAAACCTTCTTCCTACCAGAAGAAAAATGAGCTCCTTATATAATGAATGCCCCATACAAAATACAAAATAATAAATGACATGTACTATTTATAAATGACCTTTGCCTTTTCAAAAGGTTAAAGGAAATGGCCTTTACCGTTCACAAAGGACCCTTGCCTATTTAGAAAGATAAGTGCCCTTTTGCTTTTCATAAAGCTATCATAAATTTGTCTGCCACTGTGTCTGCCATCATAGCTATTTCATCAAATTTTGATGGTGGAGGGGACCTCCATTTTCTCATCTTATTTTTCTCTTTTGTCTTTTGCACTGCTGGAAGATTCTTCTATGGTTGATTGAAATTTCTACAATTATTCATTTAGATCAATTTCATCATCACTCTGATATCTTGTGACTCACCAGCCAAGCAATCCCCTACAGAAGAGATAGACATATATGAAGTGTACTCTTGATCAAGATTTGTCAATAAATCTTTTTTAACTTTCTCCATATAGGATGCCAAAATCTCAGCTTTGATTATTGTACCCTTCTTCATTTGAAACTTTCAAGTAATGATCTTAAAGGGGATAAGCTCTTCATGTTCATAAGGGGACTCTATTTCTTTTTGCTGCCTATATTTTGCAATAGTCATCTTTATTGATTCAATTAATTGGCGACCATGGACATTACTATCACCCGTTTGCTGGTTTAATTTACTCCAAAACTTAGTATAATAAACCCTCATTAAATATGGTAAATGATCACTATTTAATTTTACCTCTATGGACCACTTCAAGATCCATGAAATTGAAAATTCAATGAAGAAATACATCATAGATATCCCTTCAAAATAAATATTATCTTTTTGCATTTTTAGAAGTATTGGGGATACTTCTTTCTAGTCCTCGTATAGACTTTTGAATGGCTCAGGCAATATCTTTGGTGAAGAATCATGCAAGATCCACCATTTAGCAAACCAATTTGGTATGCTTTGCTTGTGCACATTTACACATATTTTCACAAATCAGGAATGAGATCTCTCAGGATTCTCACACCAGAAAACTTTATCAAAGCTTTCCATATAATCCTAATAATTATATTTTACAACGATTTTCTGTTGTTCGGGATGTATATATTTTTCTCCTTTAGGGTACTCAAGCCCCATCTTCAAGAGTCAGAATCTGTTTGATTATAATTTTAGAATCACTATAATCTTTTTTGGCAGCTGCATTAGCATATAAATGTTGGATTTCTGCAGATCCCATGATGGACAATATAGTTTCATAATGGTTGCAGTATTTGTACGATATTGTAGCATAGAACATATTATCCAAATACCTTTGCATCAACTGCCAGGGATTATCCTTCTATCACAGGTCATGGTTTTAAGAAAAATTATTACTTCCTCTATTTTGTTGCTTTCATACAACTCTGTATTCCCATTATCATCTTTAAGAATACTTGAATATGAAGGGACTTCATCATCCCCTTATTTTTTGGACTTGGATTTCATGAATTCTAAAAAATCCTAATATATTTGTTCATCTATATTCATACCAGAAGAACTTGAGCTTGCAATGCTCGAGGATATAAGCCTTTGATTTTTTATTTGGGTGAGGACACTACCTCTTCCTCTTGTTGAGGAATTTCTTCCACCTTTTCATCTGAATGAGGAAGTAGATCCTCGTGATGCTATCTTGTAATCCATAAGATAAAACATCAGCTTAAAAATTCATGGGTTAAAAAATCGGGTAGACTATTATCTAAGCCCTTTAAATATTGGATTTTAAAATCAAATGGGGCTAACAAGGCCTGCCATCTTGAAAACATTTGCTTAGAAACATCATGTTTAAAATCTTTATTAATTATAAATATTTTGCAGCTTGGCAATCAGTTCTTATTAAAAACTTTTGATTATAAAGATCTCCTTGAAATTTTAAAACACATTTAATTATAGCAAGAATTTCTTTTGCTATAGTTGCATAATTTTTCTGCCTGGCATTCCATTTTCAAGAACAGAACTGAACAATATAAACTTGTTTTTTTCTGGGGAATATTGTTTGAGAATTCCACCATAACCAATATCTGTAGCATCAGTATCAATTGTTTTTGCCCAATTGGGATTTGCAAGTGTAAGGCATGGTAAATTATCAACATTAGCCTTAATATTTCTAACTGCAATAGTATGGTTCTATAAGACCCCGCAAAGTTCCCTCGTAGTTGGAGCCTTTAGACGTGTCAAAAGAAATGTAATTCTGGACCTAAAAGATTAATGAGTAACTTCCAAAGCCATTAGAGTTTAAACCTTGTCAAATTTTCCTAAAAATAACTTTTTATCGTGTGGAGATTGAATTATCTTTCCAACGATACCCATTTCATCAAAATCCAACATCGAAAGAGAAAAATATGGCCATTTTATAAAAAATAGTGAAATCGCCCAGGTTCAACGGAGAGGGTCGATAGACCATCGTCTAAACCTTCGTAGAGGAGGCAGTGAGGCCCCGTTCTAGTTAAGTTCGACAGTAAGGGTCGACGGACCGTTGCACCCATCGTCGCAGGCGAGGCAGTGAGCCAAGTTCTAGCCCAGGTGCGACAGTCAGGACCGACGGATCGTCGGGCCCTTGACGGGCAGTCGTACCCCACCGTCGCACATCCCGATCAATAATTTTGAGTAATTTTAAAAGGGTTTTTGGTCTTTTCTCACTCTTTTAACACTCAAATATAGCACAAAATGAAGGAGATAATCCAGTTCCTCCAAGAACACCAAAAGCTAAGGTTTTGTTCCCCAAGAACAAACTCAAATTCCTTCTCCATGAGATTCAAGAACTCATCATAGATTTTATAAATTGAGTTAAGATTCAAGGTTCTCAAGTCAAAGGCTTCAAGAACCCTCACTCAAGAGCAAGAAGAAGAGTCTCAAACAAGTTGTTCTTCCAAGTCATAATCTAAGGTATGTGGGGTTTGAACAAGGACACTTCTTTCGTCCTTGTACCCAAAAGTTGTTTTAACTACGAGAATATATGATTTTCTATGCTTTCTTATGAAATTGAAGTATGGGTTTATACCTTATGTTGTTATTCCTTGAAATTTTAATAGTTCCAATGTTATAGAAGTTGAAATACCTGAGTATGTTGAGATTTTAAGGCAAATTGTGAAAATTTCAAATTTCTATATGATTTATGAATCCTTATGACATCTAGTATACATTTTGATGAGTCTTAACTTGAGATTTGATTATGGGTCACTAATCCCTACTCTAGATTTACAATTTTATGAACTTTGTGCTATAAGCACCCATGAATTGAGTATTTTGATATTATTGAGAATGATTTGGCCTTTTGGTCATAATATAGTTGAAATATACATTGAGTATGATTTAAAGCAAATAGAAATATGTTTTGGTCTTTATTATAGACCCTTGAGTTATTTTGAGGTGGATTTCTTAAGAGTTCTGAGCTGAGTATGAGAGTAGTATTTAGCACCGAGTTGGGTATGATTTCAAGGTCTCATACCCCAGAGCTACGTGCCACCATAGGTTCGATATTTATAGGCATAAAACTGAGATAGTAATTATTAAAGATGAGGTTATACTTCAATGTCAAGGATAGAACAACTCTCCCCAACGTGGGCAAGACGTTGGACTACATGTAGTTCACATGGTTTATGTCGGTTAGAAGAAACTCCCGAGTTCCAAGTGTCCCGAGTCTAAAAGAGTTCTAGAGTTCCCAAGTGTTGAAAGTTCCTAAATGTTCTAAGTACTTAAGCTTTAAAGAAGTTTTACTCTCCATGAGATAAAAACATGAGTTTGAAAGTATGGTCTAAAAACTTCCTTTATCCTTCAAGTACTGAGAATAAGAGGAGAGTATAGATTTTAAAGTTAAGAATAATGACTCACGAGATTTGTGCTACTGTTTCACTATTCATGATTCATGAGTTTATATTTTTGACTTATTCAAGCCATGTGAGTCATTCCTATTTGCATGCATGATTTTATTAAAAAAGTATTGCTATTGTTTTATGTAAATGCATACACCCCCATATACTCAGTACATTCCTAAAGTCCTGATCCACATATACGTTTGTGTGCTACATTATCTTATAATGTAGGTTCAGGTGCTCAATCTTAGCAGTGACCGTGATTTTCGAGTGCTTTTGTTTAAATACCATAGTTAGTGAGTCCTCATGGTTCGAGGACCTACTTTTCTCAGATTCTTAGTTGTTATTACTTTTATATCAGTCCGAGTCAGTTGGGGGTTTGTCCCAATGGCTCTTTAGTTTGACTAGTAGAGGCTTTGTCAGACTAGACTAACAGTTGTGTTTAGACTTTCAATATTTTATATTTCAGATTATGTTTTCCAGTTATTTCAGTTTTGAGATGATATACTATGGCCTTATTGCTTGACTTGATATCCCAAAATGAGAGATAGAGACAGTAACTGGCTCGAAGGGTTAGCTTGGGGCTACTTGTAGGTATATTAGTCAGAATTCATTTGATAAGGTCTGGCCTTAGTAGGTATATTACCTTCATGGAAATCATTTTCATATGGAAGACTAACACCTTGTTGTTTCCGTTGCCAAAAATATTCAGATGATCTCCACAAATTTGAATTGACAACTGTTTTTTAGAAACTCAATTTTTCCAAGTAACTTTGGATTTTGAAGGGTTTCATTATTAGTCAAACTGCAAATTTCATTCTTTAAAAATCCCATTTGCTTATTTTTTTGAAATAATCTTTTCTTTAATCAGGTTTAAGTATCCTGTACACGGTGGATCAAACCATTCAAATTAAATATGTTTATATTCAAAAGTACCAACGATACTCTTTTTATCCCATCGGACCAAATGATATAAATGTAGAAACCATGGTTTCCCTAAGATAATTTCATCAGTAATATCTTTGACCAAAACAAAATTTTCAGGCACACAAACCTTATCTTTACAACTTTAAGCTTTCGGGATTTTATATTCTACCCCCTTTTTGTGACCACTTGCATTTTTCACAGTATTAGTGGTTTTTACAAAATATCTTGAAGGTATCATACCTTCTTGAATACAGTTACAACCTGCCCCACTGTTAATGAGATTTGTAAATTCATTCTTATAATTGTAACCAATTAAAAGTGTTACCTTTGCATAGAAATGTTGATGAGCAACTTATTCTAAGGTTTTAAGAAAATCTCCTTGAGGGAGAGTTTGGCTGCTTTCAGCAGGTAATAATTTTGGGTTTTCTAAAGCAGAAACCCTTTGGTCTAATGCCAAATTATGACTCTTAAGAAAGGATATTTCCTTTTTGAGATTATCTATCTCGTTCTTAAGGCCTTAGGTTGTTATTAGAATCGCTTCAGCCTTTTGCGTTTCTCTTAGAAGTCTATTAACTTCAGTCATGGTATAAGAACCTTTTTGGTAGGGAATAGTATCCAGTTCCTCCTGAATAAGGGAAGAACTGGTGGAAGGTTTATCATTCTCCTTACTTAGCTCTTTTAGCATTTATAGTAGAGTTGCTAATTTGTCATCCTTCAGGACATTAATTTCAATATCTTGAAACTGTGCTATGATGTTATACAAATCATCATTCTCTTTTTTGTTCTCACAGGGTTGCCCTCCTTGGCATGGTATACACTTATCCTCAGAAGGCATATAATCTTCTTGGTGGAGAACTCCCAGGTCCTCATCAATTGAATCATTTTGTTCCTCATTGTCACTATGATCTAGACTGGATTTTCTGGAGAGAAATTCGGCAAAATTTTACACAGAGATTCTTTAATCTCATCATCTATAGTAAGTCTCTTGATCTTGCTATTTACTTTGCAATATTTTGCAAAGTGATCTACTCTCCTACATCGGTAACAAGCATTGTTCTTTTTGGATTTTATATAAGACTTCTTGGATTTGTAATCCTCTTTTCTCTTACCTTTTTTCTCAATTTTTTTAGACTTTATTTCCTCAGAGGATTTCTTCTTCTTATGAGATTCTCTAGATGTTTTGGGGATATCTATCGCAAATTGTTCACAGAATTCTCCTCACTACTGTCTCTCAGTAAAATGGTACTTCTTTACCTGCTGGTTTAACTTAATCTCATTACATAAAGCTAAACCTTCTTGAGTAATAACCTTTATAGGGTTACTATAGGTATAAGCCTCATAGCTAATACTTACATTATGACCTCTAAGGGTTTTCCTAACTCTTTCAGCAAATAACATGGGAAGACTATCTACAAACTTAAACTTCCAATGAGGGCTATTACTCTCAGGTAATTCCACGACTCTAGAAAGAAAAACATCTTTATACCATTTCCAATATGTCAAAGTCTTACATCAAAGATTTTGGAGCATAGTCCGACTACTTTCACTATTGTCAGACCATCTTCCTGAGAAGTGCTCAATGATGTTAATAATCAAAGTATAGACAACGTTCATGACCTCTTGGCCGTCTTTTGTCTTTACTACTGATTGAATAATTTTGGTTTTATGGTCTTTGGTAAGATAATTATCCCACCAGCCTTTGATCTGACCAATAAGCCCTGCCCTAATCATTTTGTCTATACCTTTATCATTATCCTTGGCATTGGCTTTACAAATGATACTGTACATCAACATTCTATGTACCATTATGGATATCTGCCTATCCGATAAGCCATTTACATTCCACTCATAGATTTCATCTCCTCTGAAACTATTAGGAACATATAAACTTTATTCTTCAAATAAAACATCTTGAGGAGTCGGTCTCGGATAATAAAACATTTTTTGGGTTGGTTTCCTAGAGAATTTATTAGAAATCTTATTTACCTCAATAGGAGTATCATGCCCACCATTGTCTCCTATAAAATTTTCATCACAGATAGGATTTATTTTTAATCCATGAAACTTTTCAATATTATCTAAGTCACTAGCTATTTTAAAATCTTTGATTTCAGGAGGGGGCTGGATAGTAGGAGTAGCCACAGCTACTGGGTCCTTTTGTTTAAGGTCTGATTGCTTAGTATTACTAAGCTTTATCTTTTTTTTTTAATTCAGATAGGTCATTATCTATTTTTTCATGTAGAGCAATGATTTGCTCTCCTAAGATGCTCATATAGTATGTAGCATAATTGTGTTGTTTAATAATCATGTCGACATTTCATGTTGTAATAAGAGCAGTATCATTCTTAATCAGCTTAGCAAAAGCTGTAAAATGAACTACCTTATTATTGTTTCCAATTTAAAAAGACTGTTGGGGGGAGGGGGTAGTACTGAAGTAGTAATTTCTCCAGTAGACAATTTAAATTCCTTAGCTATCATGAAAATATAACTATCCATATATCTGGCCATAAACCAGGGCACAAAAGCAATTATTTTATTATGCACAATAGGATTTGTATAAAATTCATTCTGAAAAGCAGTTTTTCCTTCTTTGTTAAGATTTTAAAAAAACCATTGGAACAATTCCCATCTAGGTTTATAGAATTCTTCAGAAATTCTTTTCCTTAAAAGAGATCCTGGACTAAAATCAATTTGGTTGTTACTCATTTTGAACCAGTTGGAAATTCCATTTTGGACTCAGTTGGATCCATATCAGGGATTGCAGTAACAATATTGTTGCTATTAATCCTGATGCTATTTATTCTAGTGCTTTCTCTAATATGAGATGTAGAAGCTCCAAATGGAGATCTAACAATATAATCAATAAGAGATATGTATGAAGATGTTGATCTTGTTAATCTCGATGATGTTGCGGCACACAAATCACCAGTTCTATTTATTAAAGGTAATGAATCAGAAAATCTGATTCGAACAGTAACATCAGTAGATTGTTCTACCTCTGAAATCTATTCATTAAGATCAGTTTGAGGAGGAGCTGTATCCTCAAGGATCTATTCTTTTGGGAAATTAATTTCATCCCATTTTATAGGTCGTCTAGTAACAACTTTGGACTTACAAAAGTTTGTTTCCATCAAAATGGTTTCATTCTTAAAATCCATCATCCTGCGCATTAGATTTAAAGTATGAAGAGGTTTATAATATATTCTATAACAAATACATATAACCTCAGTGCCAGGTATGTAATCATATCTATGCAATTTAATACTTACAATTAATGCATCCACAGAATTCTCATCAGTGAGAGATATCTACAAAGTAGGATAAGCATTAAAACACACCGGGCCATAAGCCAAACTTGTTTGGACTGTCCCAATAATAGACTTCTTCCAATTTTTATTTCGGCCATCTCTTAAAGCTGCAATAAAGCTTTCAAGCAAACCTTGCAGGGTTAGTGGTTTAAATGCAACTTGAATTAGACCAATAAGCATGAACTTACATATTTCACGATAAGGAGCAAAATCACTTTCAGATAATAATTTAAAAGTAGCATGATCACTATGCACTGTAAGTGTCTCTTCAGTTGTTTTTACAACTTGTTTGAGACCTAAAGTCCCGAAAGTGGCACTTTTGGGATCGCCCACTTGTTCAGCAGATCCAAGTGCTGAGGAATATCATACTCCTCATTTTTACTATTTTCACGGTATTTTTCTTCCTTAAGATATTTATGAGGAAATATGTGTTGAACGTACAACAGGTATGTATACAAATATAATCTGCCTCTGATACCAAATATGAACCGGATCTCTTCACTGTTGCACAAGGTACCTTTAGTATAAGTTATTCAACCTCGGTCATGAATCCAATCTTAAACCAAGTCCCAATTACAACCTTCCATGCCCACTTGGTTAATTGGACTTTACAACTAATTTTTAAATTATATTTTCAATATTTAATATTAAACATTAATTAGTATAAATATCTATAATATATAATTTATATCTATATCTATAATTTATATCTATAATCTATATATAATCTATAACCTATAATCTATAATTTATATTTATAATCTATATATATATATATATAATCTATAATAATCTATATCTGTATATATAATTTATAATTTCTATCTATAATATATTAAAAGTGTAGAGGGCCTTAGAAATATTGTATGAATTTTTCGCCCTTCATTAAAAGTATTTACTTTAGACAAAATTATGCTTTCACTATATTTTCTTAATATTTAAAAGTTAAAAATTAATTAAATATATTTATGGGAAAACTTTTCCTTATTAGAAGTCATCAGAATTAATGACAATTAATACTTTTTTCATTAGTTTAAGAATTCTAAATCAACTAAATTTGATTTTAAGAAGATTTGAAAAATTTATAAATAAATATAACAACGTTAGAATATGAAAAATTTAAGAAGTACCAAATTTTTAAAAGTTTTAAGTACGTAATAAAAATAACATCAAAGATTTTGTTAATATTCGACTTTAAAAACAAGGAGAGATTTTAAATATAGAAAAAATAATCGTACCACAAATATGGTTCAAATTTATGCAACTTTCCTAGCTTCTGGCGGTAAGAGAAAAAGGTATTGCATGATAAATGCAAAATTGATGATCCATCAACCACTTAAAACTTTTGGTGATAAAATATATATGTGCTTACACTAAAATATATGTTTACATTTACATTATTATATTAAAGTGTGAAGTATCTTCGAAAAGTGATTTAAACTTTTTACTCTTTATTACAAATCTCTATAATAGACAAAATTATTTAATTTTAAATAGTCAAATGTTACTCGTGCAAGGTACGTGTTAAACTAGTTGTTATGATAAAATGCTTATACCAATCATTATTTTTAAGAGATATACAAAATCCAAAATGGATAAGTAAAAGTAAATTAAGCAAATAAGTTTTTCCCTTGTTATAATATCGGGTCAATTTTACCTTGAACATTATAAAACTTAACTAATATACGCCTCAAATTACTGAATCCCCCAAATTAATCATAATTGCCTAATTTCAATTGAAAATTACCCTTTTTGATTTTTCAAATCATGTTGTAGAGTTGAGTTATCAAAAAAATTGGGTGACAGATTCTTTATCGTCAGACCTTAGTAAACTTTTTGAAAAGGTCGATTTCAATTTGAGCTTTATAACATTTCCAAGGATAGATTTGTTTGTGAGGTATGGTGTGGTTCCTATTATGAATATTTGTCGTTGACGATCGTGTGGGGCCTAATAGTTTTTGGTAGTTGATAGTGGCCATATGAAGCATGTAGCTTGTTTCAAGGTATAGTATAGACCAGTGTATAAGGGAGGTATTCCAACAATTCAAGAAGTCCCTAAAATTACTCATGTGTTATATTCTATATTGAAAGAATGCAACACCTCAAAATCTGAACCAACAAATACTCAGCGTTCAATACGAAAGCTCAAAGTCTGAGAATTGAAGTACCGGACTAGTACGACTCTATGTATCAGTCGTAAGGTAAGGTACGAGTTATACCTTGGCTCGTTGTCTAAGATTAGAGACTTGACAACCCCCCCCCCCCAAACCACTAGTCATTGTAGGGGTCGTACTTTATAAGTACAGATCATATTAATAAGCCTACTTTCATGACCTGAGACAACCACTAGTTGCAATAAAGTGCTTAGAACCACAAATAATCCCAAGCTAATCCATGGTATTGGCATAATACATGAGCAAGTGAATATGAACATGTACAAAAGCTAAATGACAGCGGAAGCATAATAATGTGATAAGTTGGTTTGATACATTACTAAACAAAGTTTATTTACAACAACTGTAGCCTGTAAAGAAACTACAACTAAATACAACAACTTTGAGTGACTATCTATGAAACCTCTACTAATATTGACTATAGGAAGCTATGACATGACCGTTAGCTAACCCAAATCAATATATACAAATAAAAATAAAATACTATAATTACAACTGACTTGAGTCCTCAAATAAAGAGAACTTGATGGAAGTTGTGATTTGCCTTACTATGATTCTGATAGTAAGCATCTGAATCTACATCACATAAAAAATATAGGTAGAATAGGTACGCGGTTAGTACTTTTGAATGTACTAAGCATGTGAGATATGCAATAGTTATGAAAATGCTTAAATCATGCTTTAAAATTGAGGACATAAACTATTTACTAAAATATTCATTTAAATCATGTTTGTACAGAAAAGTTGTAGGACAAGTGAAATCTCTAAATCATGACACAAAACATTTCTTAAAACTAGAAAGTTGCTGAAGTATAATTGTTTCATATGGTTTAAACTAGTGTTGAACATGTTGTTAAACCGTATCAAGTAAAAACTGAATACAAAATGTTGAAATGTAGTGCAATGATCATATAAGAAATACATATATATTGGTATGAAATGATAATATAAAAGTTCATTCTTTAAAATCAAGTAAAACTATATTGAGGATCATGTAAAAATATTGAGTACGAAATTATAGGAGCTACTATTAATCGACACATCTCATGTGAGCTAAATGGGGCCTAACTTATAATCACAACTGGAAGGGTCCTCTAAACCTTGCCAAACTTACGAACACTGAATAGCGTGGATCCACTAAATTGATGTCCAAAGGAACTAAGGTGTCATTTTAATCTGGTGGGTGACCCTTTAGAACCTGCAATGGCAACGTAGTTTTGGGACTTAGGAACTACTACTAAAGGACTTAGCCTAACTGATGGGTAAGTCTTTATCTTTGTTTTCGCTTGGTGCTGTGTACTACTCTCAACTGAAATAAATTGGTCTACCGAATAACTCAATAATGTTAATGTTCTCAGGCTGAATTATAAATGTTTTTTCTGAAAGCATTCTAAAATTTGTGGAACTGAAGGATTGAATACTGAACTAATAGTTTATGGGATGCTAAGTTTTTGGGTGCTTATAGCCCTCCATCTTTGAAGAATACACTTATTCATGAAAATTTATATATTCTTGACAGAGTAAGAATTCATAAAAGTAAAAGTCCCAAAATACTGAATATCAATATATTGAGGAGCCACAAAATAACAAGTTGATAAATGCATTGAATTTTATGTGACAACATGTCATGTCAAACTAATATAGACTGAAATCCATCAAATCATGCAAAATTCATTCTAAAAGAGGTCAAAGTCTATAAAATATGCATAATTTTTCATGTATTAAATTACTAAGTTAAAACCATGGAAATCATGCATAAATAACTTAGAATGAGAACCAATATAACTAAATAAAATGAGAAATTAAATTCAAGAATTTGGCATAATTAGGTGTGAACCCTAGATTTTGAATTCATAAATTTATAATTGAAATTCATATTTTAAAATTAGATTTTGGACATATGGATGAATAGAATCCCTTATTGAATACCAACATATTCGAATTGATGAAATATCATACTGAAGGCTTGAGAATCTGGCTTTGAAAAAAAAACCTAGACTTAGGTTTGCTTGAGAGTTGAATTACTTGTTTTTCTGACTTAAAATGAAATTGGAGAAAATAATGAGGGATTTGGGGTGATTAATAAACTTATCCCTCTTGTAGTAGGTAAAACGACATAGTTTTAGTATTAAAAGAGTTGGAAAAGACCAAACAATCCTTTTAAAATCATTTGAAAAATTATCGATGCTTGTCCCAATGACTTACGTGATGAACCGAAGGATATGGATACAAGTGTAGGTTGAGTCATAATATAGGATACCTTTTTAACTTATCTCTGTCTTCCGTACGAGTTTGGGTATGACCCATAGGGTGTGAGTCATAACTAGTGACAACTTTGATAGTGTTTCACTAAAATAGTCCCAACTCCTTGCTCTAGAATCAGATTAATGAGCAATCAGATGTGTTAGAGAAAAGACTTAAAGACCATTCATTTAGTGGGTATTGACCTTCAAAATTCTTCATAATATAGGAGTTATACTCATTTGTAGTTGACCTGAATAGAATCTCATACTAGAACTAGGATAGAAAATGAGTTATCAATTAAAATAGGTGTTAGGGACTTCCGATGACCTTAAATCGCATATAATATTATCATCATACTTATATATTCTTTGTAGGTGACATGTAGCGATTTAAATAACACCACTTTTAAATGGCTATTGTATTGGATAGGCACTTGTCACACCTAAGCTACACCTTCAATCTGGAGATTATGAAGTTGCTTGTCAAATATAGTAACCCAACAAAGATTGGGGTCGAATCCCAAGGAAATACATAGAACTATGGATCTCAACTACTATAGTCAATAGGAAAAACTAGAAAAGTAAATGGGGGCTTTGTAATGACAATGTCGATTAAGTGACAAATATTAATTTTGGTTGTAATTCAGTTGTAAATGAAAACTAGGGTTGTGTTCCCCCTGACTTCTAACTCAGTAAGCTTCTCGTGCTCAATCCAACTATATAATTATTGTGCATGTAGAGTCTGGTAAGATAGGTATCACCAACCGCCTCTCGGCACCATTTGGTAAATTTTACTCATATCCTCTTGGTCACAGAGTGTCGCCTTACTAACCCTTACCTTGGACCCCCGTTATAACTATCTCTTCTCAGTCTCAAGTTGATTATCTGGGACTTAACTGGCTTAATAAGATGATACAAGTAAGCTTATTACGACAATTAACCCCAAAGCACCGTTGTGATTTCCTTTTCCCAATTTCTACCTCCCTTTTGGGTCTGTAATGAATACAGGCGGGATTATAACGTGTGCACCTGTTAAGGAATCAGTAAAAGTGAAGGAAACACCAATACATGCAGCAATATTAGTCTAGAAGGATTGAACACTTCCCCTACTTCGTTATGTAGCCGAGTTCCCACAACCCTAACTAAGGGACCACTCATGTTTGTGTAACGATTAAAGAAATTCATATTAGAAAACATTAAACAATCACACAATAATAAACAACTGAAATCCCAAATCTTCAGCTTAATTAACAACCAAACTCAATACAAAATAATTCTAAGACCAAACACGGATCTCAGAATCAAAATATATATTTTTGAGTATATAGAGTCCATAAACTAAACACAAAATGTCATTAGGGTATTTATAAAATACATAAAAACCTTAAAAATTCAAATCTTGAATAAAAAAGGAAAATTGAAGTCGGTGACTACTTACTAAGTCAACATACAAACCGTATGTTAGACTTAGTATGTTGCCACCCTTGAATCTGGATCTTCAACTCTGTGGACTTTTGCACTTTTGTACAGTCTAAGTGTACAAACGGATCATATGTTGACTTATTATGTTGATGATCTTATTTTTTCCTGCAGCTTAATCTCTAGATTCTCAATTTCTCAACATACTTTGCTCACAGACGCTAAATTTGTAGCACATGCACCTAAAGTTGACTTTGTATGTACCCCAAAACTTCACTTTTCTTATTTTTCTTTAGAATTACATCCAAGACTTAGTTTCCTACAAAACATACCCAAAACGCATCATATCTAACAAAACAACCTAAGAAACTTGCATATTTTCATAGTTTTAAGCGTCAAAAGTGCTATATATCTATAACACATCAACACCTTCAACTTAGAACTTTTGCATTTCCTCAGGCAACACAACACAATAAAACAATACAAAACAAAATATGATGCTTAACTAGGAGAATCTAAGCTATCCAAGGAAGTCAGTCAACACTTTAAATTTATACCACAATACCCTCTCCAATTTCAACCTTTCAAATCAACTATGTATGTACATGACGCACAACAATTTGACACAACGAGATCAAGATATGGCATTACATTAGCAACCGATAATCATGTATGTATATACAAGTTACACTACCCAAAACAAGTATAAGCAACTAGTAATATGAATCGTGTGCCCGCACAACAAAAAGTCCCATTCACTCATATAAAATAATACATGTCAATACAGGGACAGTGAAGAGACACTCACGCACAAAAGATAAGTTCTAATCAATATGCATGAAATACCATATGCTTCCCCATATATTCTTCACCTTAGTTTTGGACTGTCAAGTTAGGGTTAATATAGGACTTTACTTAGCTTGTAATTTAGGCTTGGTGGAAGGGTATGGTACATATGGATATATCAAGTGACTAAGCCTCTTTGACACTACAACTACTTTTGGGGTCCATACTTAACCAATTTTCTTTATATTCCAGCGTTATTTATCCCTTTATTCTTTATTTCAATTTAGATTTGTTGTGGTCTTTATTCTCAATTTTTGATTTTTTCACATTTTTTTCTTTTTTTCTTTTTTTTTTCTACCATACCTATCCCTACAATTTTATCTCTCATTTTACCCTTTTATATACCCACTTTACATTACACACCCCTATAATAGCCACTCACAACTTAGGCATTTGCCTGAGTTGAGGTGCACAATGTACAGGGAGGAACCAACCAAAATTGGTTATTACAACACAAATAGGGAGGTGAAAGACAAAACAAGAAAAATAGGCTATAAGGCTCAAACTTAGGGATCAAGGGATATAATTCACACATGGAAGGTCATTAAGGCTAAAAGTGTACTAACATAAAAAATGACCTATGATCCTTTCTTAACCAATTATCCGACAACCTAGGCAAGACTAACCAGACAAGTTGTGCGTTTAACACAAAAAGGAACTAAGTATCACCTCACACACACTTGGCATAGTATTAATATCAAAATCTACTACCTATCTAGGTCATGTAATTGTTAGCATTAATTCTAATGTCCCTAATCCTAATACCATAACAAGATCTACAATGCTCACACATATATACATTCACATAATTCTAAATTTTTTTTTGGAGGGGTATCATTTTTCTCAAAAATCAATCAAAAATATGACAACTACCCTAAATACTTAATAAACTCCTAATTACACAAAACACAAAAAAAATACAAAGCAAATTTTAACCTAGACATACAAATTCTACGACCATACTACGACCGATAAAAAATGAATCATGACAACAAAAAATTGTGGTGGCTCTGGTACTCCCCACCCCCAACTAAAAGACTACACACTATCCCCAATGCGCTAAAATAATATAAAACCAAGGGAATGAGGACATACCTGGGATGCACTAAGTGTCTGTGTCATGAGCATTCCCATTTGGGGGTATATCTACTGGCGGAGGTGGTGGTGGTGGCAGTGCATTACTAGAAGATGCACCCATTGCTATCTCGACATGCCTCTGCCTCTCAATAATTTCAAATTCACCAAATTATATCTGGAATTTTTTAAGGCCTGGTCATATAGAATATTGGGATCCTGCACATCCCCCATATGTCCTCTCTTGGTCCCATCTTCTAGGACATCTTAATCATCCTCCGTAAAAAAATTAAAGTATTTAGGCCCACACAGAAGTGATATTTAAATCACTAGGGGTATGAATAGAAGAGTCACTATTATATGGCTCTTTGTGAGAAAGCGTACTTCTGCTCGTAAAGTATCCACCTCCTCCCTTATATAGCCTAGATTTGGCATCTTAATTTCTACAAACCTATAACGCCCCGAGAGTACACCCTGGGCATCACACGGTGCTTAGGGACCACAAGCTAACCCATGAGCTGGTACCTACTATGAGCACTAAATAATATAATCATAAATGCAAAAGAATAACTGATATGCCATAAGGTTTTAATAACTAAAACAAATACTAAGTTATCAATTTGAGAAAAAGTAAACAACTATCTAAATCTGATAATAATACTGATAAAACTGAGTAACTAACTAACATGATGAATAAAGTCTGAATACTGAATAACTGGCTGTAATGTTTGAAAGCCTCTAAATTGACTAACTGTGAGTTGATGGGACAGGACCCAATAAATTGCACCGACTACTGAACTAGAGACATGGAGTAAAATGATCCGTCCTCAAAATATGAGCACTCACCACTACTTCGGCTGAGAGTTTGAGAAGTCTAAGCATGATCCAAGAACTGGGCGTTAGAACCTATGATATAATAAATCATAGCGCAAGATAAAGGTATGCGATTAGTACTTTGAATGTATTGGTATGCTAAGTGAGGTAGACTGATATGTATGGTTTCATAAATAGGAATAGTAACTATAGGAATATACATATGAACATGGAGTACTAATATCGCACATAAAATCTGTAGATACTGGAAACATGTGAAATCTGTAAATACTGAGTATGAATAAAAGTTTGTAAATACTCAGCATGACCAAGCGTACCACATATTCTGCACATAGTCTGTAAATACTAAAATACCTGAAATAACTGATATTTGTATGCTGTGGTCAATCAGCTAAAACTGAATAACTAAACTGAGACTATGACTGAGACTATGAGAGGTATCATCTAACCAACATGCCCCAATATGAACTAATTAAGGTCCAACTTGTAACCCCAATTGGAAGGGTATTAATACCGTACCACAAGTACTAACGCTGGCTGTGTGGATCCACTAGTTTGGTATACTGTATTGTCCTAAAGGAGTAAGGGTGCCAAGCCTAATCTGATGAGTAACTCCTGTGAGATAGTCAAGCCTGAACTGATGGGTGACTTCTCATATCCTATGCTGGATACATGGTTCTGGAGTTTAGGGTCTGCTATAATGACTCTACCTATCTAACAGGGAAACCGTAATCCCTATACTCGCTTGATGCTAAATCCTACTCCCAACTAAATAACACTGAGTTACTGACTATTTCTGAGTTTAACTGACTGATCTAGTAATGCTCATAATATATTCTAAAGTTATTCTAAAGATACTGAGACGAGACTGAGTAAACAGCTAGGATTTTTGGGTATTCAATACCCCAGGACTCAAAAGCAGTAATAGTAATATGATACTTAAGTTTAGGGGACATAACATGCAAGCTTTCATTAAATCTTCATTCTTGTAGGAAATTTATCAAACACTTATAGTTCATAGTTTATTCAAATCATGGGAATGTTATGGCACTTATAGTAATAGCATGAATTCAACATGAATAACACTAAATCATGATGTAATTCAATGACTGATTACATTTAAACATGGAGAATTTGATAACAAGAATAATTTCAATCATAAATGGTGTAAAATCATAGTTCATGGAGGTTCATGGGTGAAATCATAATAAAAAATCAAAATAACTTGAAAAGATCATAATTTTACAAATTAAATTGGATATTTGGACTCCATGGGTGAAAAAAACCCATGGATAGACATTTAACATACCTGGGTTAATGATTTTGGGAGGATTGATGGTGAGTTCTTTAGATTTAGCCTTGAATTTGAGAGCTAGGGTTTTTTGTTCTTGAGAAAGGGATCTTCAATTTGGAGAGTAATTGAATAAATGATGATTATTAGGTGACTTAGGGTTAAATCTCATGTTTTAGGCTGATTAGGGCCATGGAAAAAAAGACCCAAATAGCCCTAAAAAAATTTAAAAACTTAGAGCCGACACTGAAATCTCAATTTTTGGCCTTGGTACGATGCGCCAGGATCGCGTTGGGCCACTAAAAATTGACATTTGGGAATTTGGCTCTTGGCGTGACATGGTACCATCGCAGTGCCCCTTTGTATGAAATTTTTACCCTTGGCGCGACGTGCCATGATCATGATGGAACGCTAGAAAATGACAATTGGGATTTTAGTTAGTAGCGCTCCACGGTGAAATTGTGGAGTCACACTGGTAATTGACAATTGCCATTTTGACATACTCCGCGATGCACTACTGTCCTGAATGATGGTGTTTAACTTCTTATTCGGTTATCGAATTTAGCCAAATTCTATATCATTGGAAAGCTAATTGAATTTCCTACGCAATGGTAGGATCTAAACAGAGAAGTAATGAGTATTTTGAAAATTTAATAGATGAATAATCATGCTCGGGGATTTAAATTATGCTAGGGAAATACAGGTATTACGAAATCGGGCTGCAACACATCTCTCAAAAGCATTAGTATATGCATGTAAATTAGCACATAACTCTAACATAGAGACTCTATGTGCGACATCCCATCTAGCCTCTATCATCTCTAATATAGTCCTAGACCTGCCCATAGAGAGTAGCCACCTCTGTCTCAGTAGCTCATAACCGAGCATCAGTGCCTCTCTAACTATCCACTAAGATCTACAAGAACTCATGAGATATCATAGTCATACCTATAGTAGCAATTGTAGTAAATGGGTGAGAGGGCAGTGAAGACGCACCCATTGGCTCTGAATTGGAAATCGGTGTTGATGTAGAAGTGGTTAGTGGCCCTTTACATTGAGTACTCACCTCGGGGGCCTCTTTCTGATCCTTCATCTCAAGATCAACGACAACTCCTACATCACCTTTCTCTATCTCAATAGGCTTTGTAGGCACTGATGGGACCTCAGATCAGGTCGGAGCTATTGTAGTAGGCATACGTGCTGAATTTTTTATCAACCTAGTCTATGCTCTGGCTGTCACCTGTACTCTCTCATCAAATACTGGCATATTATACACACAAGTCTTATTACAAAGTCCCTAAATAAGGCATAGGAATGGCTGATTTGTCCTCACATCGAAAGCTCTCTCTTAAATCTCACGTCAGATAATGGCTACAAAGTTAATATCATACTTGACCACCATACTAGCAACTTGAGCAACTCCATCCCGCGATAACACATTGTCCGAAGTAGTCAAACACAATATGAACCTAACTAGCAGCCATAAAACTATACAGTAAAAGTTAATATTGCCTTTTCTATCATAGCACGCCTCTCAATCCACGGGGTCTCATCACCCAGATATGAAATATATCCAGTGATCCATCTCGTTATCTCTACTCTTTTGCTATATCGATCAACATCCCTCATATTGTCTATATCATATAACTTATAATCTATAATCATACTCTACTATGGATACTAGTGAAACATAATCTAGCCCAAAAAGTACACGGCGGATGGCCATCGCTGAATTTTTTTTGGAACTTTATCCTTACTATGACTCCTATGATGAGTCGTAGGGAGTCATGATGGGTCATAGGAATTGATCATAACTTAATCAAAACAAGTTTCTTAATATTCTAATCTGAGTATAAGTAGCTCTCTACTAGTCATAATGTATCCTTACGAGTTGCATATTGACCTTTAGTCACTAATGACTAAATTTTAGTTTTTAAATATAGAGAACTTTGGATAATTTCGACCAACTAACAATCCAAATATTTTCCATAGTTATAACCTTAGTTTCCTTACACTTGGGCTTGAAAACCCGCCAACTGACGATCCAAATATTTTGTTTCCTCCCCTAACTCTGACTCGTAAGATTTGGAAGCTGACCCTCTGCTCGTACTGTGTTCACTTTCTCAAAACTTGCTGCTACAGACTACTTTATCAATAACCAAAGATTAGTTCCCAGTAGCATAAGTTCTTGCTCTACTGATTCTGCTAAAGAACTTTGACTAGAGGGACTTCTTTATTCCTCGTTTTGCGAGTCTGGTAGTCAAGTATTTCGATTAGAATCTCTTTAAAAGATAGGCTGTTTTGAACATCAATGCCCTTTATAGGGACCACAGCTAATGGTTCACCTATACATTTCTTGAGAAAAGAGACATGGAACACTGGATGAACTGAGTCTAGATCTGAAGACAATTTGAGCTCCTAAGCTATCTTGCCGAAATGACTGAGAATTTTGAAGGGACTGATATATCGTGGACTGAGCTTTCCTTCTTGTTGAATCTATTCACTCCCTTCATGGGAGAGATCTTTAGATAAACATATTCACTAATCTAGAACTCGAGATCCTTTCTGCACATATCTACATAAGACTTCTGTTGACTTTGTTCAGGGTGGAGTCTTTCTCTGATCAACTGGACTTTTTCTTAGGCATCGAATACTAATTCAGGCCCTATAACTGAGGCCCTACTAACTTTGAACCAACCGATTGATAGCTGCATTTCCTACCATAGAGATCCTTGAATGAAGCCATTTGAATGCTGGAATAATAGATGTTGTTGTGTGCAAGCTTAATCAAAGACAAGTGGTCATCCCAACTACCCTTGAAATCAATTACACACACTCGTGGCATATCTTATAAAGTATGAATGGTCCTTTTTGCTCGACCATTTGTCTAAGGATGAAAGCTTGTACTGACATGAACTCAGGTACAAAGACCCTTTTGGAACGCTTTCCAGAAATGAGTGGTGAATTGGGTACCTTTATATGAAATAGACAATGGAACACCGTGTAATCTGACCAATTCCCTGATATAGAGTTTGGTGTAATCATTTACTAAATAAGAGGTATGGACTTGAAGAAAATGAGCTAGTTAAGTCATCCTATCTGCAATGACCCAAACTGAATTATGCTGATGATGAGTGTGAGGCAAACCCATCACAAAGTCCATGTTGACTTTTTCCCACTTTTAAGTGGGAATATTGAACTCCTGCATGGACTCACTAGGCTTCTGATGCTCTATCTTAACCTACTGACATATAGATCACTTAGCCACAAACTCTGCAACATCTCTTTTTATCCTAATTCACCAATAGATATCCCATAAATCATAATACATCTTAGTGGCCCCTGGATAAATATAATAGCGCACACCATGAGATTCTACAAGAATTTGTTGCTGCAAGTCATCTATACTTAGCACACAGAGAAGATCCTGACAATCCAATACACCATCTCCCCCTTAGGAGAAAACCTTTACTTTCTAATCCTTGACTGACTTTTTCAACTTGACTAGACTGGGATCTCTATCTTGCTTTTCCTTACTTCAAAAACTATAGATACTTCTGAATTGCTCTAAATCCATATATTACCCTTTGTGAATCGACTAAACGGACACCTAGTCTGGCAAGATGATGAACTTCCTGAGCTAACTTCTTTTTACTGTCCTCAACATAAGTAATACTACCCATAGACAGTCTACTGAGAGCATCGGCCACTATATTAGCCTTGCCCAGATAATAAAGGACACTCAAGTTATAATCTTTCAAAAGCTCTAACCACCTTCTATGATGGAGGTTAAGATCTTTCTGAGAAAATGCATACTGAAGGGTCTTATTATCTATGAACACATCTACATGAACCCTGTGTAAGTAGTGCCTCCAAATCTTTAAGGCAAAGACTACGATTGTTGACTCAAGATAATGGGTATGATAATTTTTCTCATGGGGTTTAAGTTGTCTGGAGGTGTAGGCTATGACCTTACCATGATGCATAAGGACACAAACCAAAGCTACCCTGGATACATCACAGTACACTATAACCCCATCTTCACTACCTGGAAGTGCTAAGACTAGGGCTGAGGTGAGTTGAGTTTTCAACTCTTGAAAACTCTTCTCATAAGGATCTGACCACTGAAAGTTTGTTCTGAGTCAATCTGGACATAGGGGATGCAATAGAAGAAATTTCCTCAATAAATCGCCTGTAATAGCCAGCCAAACATAAGAAACTTCTGATATCTGATAGAAAGACAAGGGAGGCTAGTTTCTTACTTCTTCAGTCTTTTGAGGATCAACTCTAATGCCATTATCGAAAATAATATGGCCAAGGAATGCTATTGACCTTATCCAAAATTCGCACTTACTAAATTTTGAGAATAATTGATAATTTTTTAGAGTCTAAAGTATGATTCTGAGATATTTTGCATGATCAAGCTCACTACGGGAATAGACAATAATATCATCAATGAATACTATGAAAAATATGACTAAGTACTTCTTGAACACACGGTTCATCAATTCCATGAAAGCTGATGGGGCATTGGAAAGACCAAAGGACATGACCGAGAATTCTAAGTGACCATACCATGTTTGAAAATCTATTTTTAGAATGTCATATTCTCTGACTCTAAGTTGATGATAGGATGATCTGAGGTCTATCTTAGAGAAATAGCTGGCACCCTAAAGTTGGTCAAACAAGTCATCGATTATGGGAAATTGTGACTTTATTGAGTTGACGGTAGTTTATGCACATTCTAAGAGAACTATCTTTCTTTCGTATGAATAAGACTAGTACGCCCCACAGGGACATACTGTGTCTAATGAATCCCTTATCTAGGAGATCCTATAACTATTCCTAGAACTCTTTGAGTTTTTTGGTGCCATTCTATATGGTAGAATAGATATAGGATGAGTATCCGGAAGAAGACCAATGCTAAAGTCTATTTCTCTTTCGGGAGAAATCCCGTGAAGATTTTTAGGAAAGACATTTGAATATTCATTCACGACTGGAACTGATTCAAGGCTTAGAGTTTTGAAACTAGTGTCCTTAACTCAAATAAAATGGTAGACATATCCCTTAGATATCATTTTCCATGCCTGAATATAGGAAATAAGCTAACTTCTAAAAGTTGAAGTATTACCCCTTAACTCTAGGATAGGTTCATTCGAAAACCAAAATTGGACAATCCTATTTCTGCAGTCGACTGTGGCATAGAAGGATGAAAGCCAATCCATATGGAAAATGATATCAAAATCAGTTATCTCTAAATCTACTAAGTTTTTTGAAGTGATTTTCTGAGACATCATAACAAAACAATTCCTGTATACCCATCAAGTTATGATGGTTTTACCCACTAGTGTTGAGACTGAGAAGGGCTCTGCTAGAATTTTGGGACTGACTCCAAAATCAACTGTTATATAAGGAGTAACAAAGAACAAAAAAGCTCCTGGATCTAGCAAAGCATAAATTACAAGTAATCGATATGTAACATACCTATAACTATATCAGGAGAATTTTTGTGATCCTATCGGGATTGAAGAGCATAAAGTCTATTTGGGTGTTGCCCACTAGTAGTACTGGAAGTGGCACCCTGCTAATTCAGACAACTGGACTGAGCTGAGGAATGGTTATGCTAACCCTGGTAACCTGACCGAGGACAATCCCTGACTCTATGGCCTGGCTTGACACATCTAAAATAGACACCACTGTCAGCTCCGCAAATACCCTTGTGGTTCTTACCGCAAGTCTGACAAAGTGGATTAGTTCGGGTACTTCTAAAACTGCCCTAAGACTTAGATCCTAGCACCCTATCTCTGTTGTCGTCTTTGAATTTTGGCACTGGAGCATTGATTGAGAAAGGAGATAGAATAGATGACTTAGGATGGAACTAAGAATAATTCTCTCCTTCAGACTTAGGCTGAGCAAATTTTAAACTACATGTCCTTGATCTCTTATTCTGCTTCTCTCTCATCTTAATCTTCTTCTCTTCTATCTGTTGAGCATGGATCATAAGCCTTGCTATGTCCATCTTAATAATCATCACTGTATATCTGCACTCATTGACCACACTATCATTTACCCCAGAAACAAACTTACTTATCTTGGCTCTACTGTCTGCCGCTACATGAGGAGCTTATCTAGATAATTGAGTAAACTTAAGAGAATACTCTTTCACTGTCATATTTCCTTACTTGATGTTGATAAATTCTAACACCTTAGCTTTTCCAAACTCTATAGGAAAGAATCTATCAAGAAAAGCAATGGAAAACTCCTCCAACTGGCCCTTTATCTCTAGCCACTCTCTGTTTTCCACTATTTAAACCATATGTAAGCTATATCCTGCAACTCATATGTAGCTAGATCAGCACTCTCAACAGCTGACACCCCCATGATATTTGTAACTTTCTGAACCTGATCAAGAAATTCCTGAGGGTCCTCATCTGACTTAGACCCAAAAAAGGATAGAGAATTCATTTGGGTGAAGTCCCAATTACTAGTTGCAGCTGAATTGGCCACTTGGTTGGCCAAAATGACAGCTGGTCATTCATTCTGGTCAGCAACTGAATTTGCAAGAGTAGTGAATCCATCTCTAAACTCTGCATGAAAAATGTGTTTGTCCAAGGGATCTGCTTGGACAAGCTGAGGGGCTGATTGATTCTCGTTTCTTCTCTTGGAAGGCTTGTTCTATAAATAAAGAGGGAGAAATGAATTAGACTGAAAGTTAAATTTGAGCACATACTCAATGGCATGACATGAACAATGAAATAAGGGAAACTATCCTTAAAACATCTTATAACCTCTTGTACATAAATGTGGCGCATAACACACCTATGTACAAGACTCTACTAGATGCAGCTTTCAGAATTCCTAGGACATAATTGAACCTTTGGATCTGATATCCAATTTGTAACACCCTGAATTTGATAATCAGAATGCTACACGGTGCTTATGATCCCAAAGGACCACAAGCTAAACCATGACTAATATCTGTACCTAAATACTGCATAGTATACTGTATAAATATGGAATAAAAGGCTGAAAGGACATAAGGTTAAAATATCTGATAAAAAATAACATGTGAAAATAGGTATACCAATACCAAAATAAAACTGAAATAAACTATCTGAACATGCTATAATCTGAAAGCCTCTAAACTGTTTGAATAAGGAGTTGATAGGACATGTCCCCAATTAACTCCAACTACTGAAATAAACTAATTAATAAGAGAACAAAATAATCAAATAATAATGTCCTCAAATAATGAGGACTCACTGCTAGTCCGTCTGCTGAATGTTTGGTTTACTAAGGATGCACTAGATCCCGTGCTTCTAAACCTATGGTATAAGACACTATAGTGCAAGAGAAAAGTATGTGTCAGTATGAGAGAGTGTACTGGTATGCCAGAAAGGTAGGCTAAATACATGGGTTCATATGCATAAACAATACTAGCTGACTAAATAACATGAATGTGAGAATACATAAATAAATACGTAACTATAAATGACACCATGGTAACACTGACTACTGGGTATAAATACTAATAATATAGATTTCTAATAACTGATATAACTAATACTGCATGACTTCTTGATCAAAGAGGCATGGAAGACTGGATGAACTGAGGCTAGATCGGAAGGCGATTTGAGCTCATAAGCTACTTTGCCAAAGCGACTAAGAATTTTAAAGGGACCAGTATATCGGGGACTGAGCTTTCCCTTCTTTCCAAATCTCTTTACTCTCTTTATGGGAGTGATCTTGAGGTAGACATAGTCACGAATCTCAAACTCGACATCCTTTCTATGAATATCTGCGTAAGACTTCTGTAGGCTCTGAGCAGCCTAGAGTCTTTCTATAATTAACTGAACTTTCTCTAAGGCACCGAATACTAAGTAAGAACCTACTACTGAGGCTTCACTAACTTCAAACTAACCGATTAGAGATCTACATCTCGTACCATAGAGAGCTTTGAATGGAGCCATCTGAATACTGGAATAATAACTATTGTTGTATGCAAATTCAATCAAAGGTAGGTGGTCATCCCAAATACCCTTGAAATAAATTACACACGCCCTTAGCATATCTTCTGAAGTCTGAATGGTCCTTTCTGCTTGACCATCTGTCTGAGGATGAAAGGGTGTACTGAGATAAACTTGGGTACCAAGACCCTTTTGGAATTATTTCCAAAAATGAGAGGTGAAATGGGTACCTCTATCTGAGATAATAGATAACGGAACACCGTGCAATCTGACCATATCATTGATGTAGAGCTTAGCATAATCCTTGGATTAATAAGAGATATGAACTAGAAAGAAAAGAGCTGATTTGGTCATTCTATCTATAATAACCCAAACTGAATCATGCTGATGATGAGTTAAAGGAAAACCCATCACAAAGTCCTTGTTTACAACTTCGTGCTTCCAAGTAGGAATACTGAACTCTTGCATAGGACCACTAGGCTTCTGATGCTGTATCTTAACCTGCTGACATGTACAACACTTAGCCATAAATTCTGTAATATCTTTCTTCATTCTACTCCACCAATAGATCTTCCATAAGTTATGGTACATCTTTGTGGCCCGTGGATGAATAGAGTAATGCGCACTATGTGCTTCTGCAAGAATTCTTTGCCTTATGTCATCTACACGTGGAACACATAGATGACCCTAACAACAGAAGACACCATCTCCCCCTTGGGAGAAAACCTCAACTTTCTAATTCTGGACTAAATTTTTCAAGTTGACTAGGTTGGGATCTCTATCTTTTTTTCTTTCACCTCGGAAACTAGAGATGATTTTGAACTACTTTGAACACATACGCCACCCTCTAAGGAATAGACTAAGAGAAAGCCTAGTCTGGCGAGCTGGCGGACTTCTGGGATTAACTTCTTCTTACTATCATCAACATGTGAAATACTACCCATGGACAGTCTACTGACAGTACCGGCCACTATGTTGTCCTTGCTCGGATGATAAAGGACACTCATGTCATAATCCTTTAAGAGGTTTAACCACCTTCTCTGACAAAGATTGAGATCTTTCTGAGAAAGATGTACTGAAGGATTTTATGATCTGTGAAGACATCTATATAAACACTGTATAGATAAAGCCTCCAAATCTTGAACACAAATACTACAAATGCTAATTCAATATCATGAGTAGGATAATTCTTCTTATGGGGTTTAAGCTGTCTGGAGGCGTAGACTATGACCTTACCATTCTACATGAGGACACAACCTAAACCCACTTTGGATGCATCACAATAAACTACAAAACAATTTAAACCATTCGGAAGAGCTAGAACTGGAGCTGAGGTGAGTCGAGTCTTCAATTCCTAAAAACTTTTCTCGTAAGAATCTGACCACTAAAACTTGACCTTTTTCTGGGTCAATCTGGACATAGGGGATGCAATAAAAGAAAATCCCTCAACAAAGCATCTATAATAGCCAGACAGACCTAAGAAACTTCTAATGTCTGATGGAGAGACAGGGCGAGGCCAGTTTCCTACCAATTTGGTCTTTTGAGGGTCTACTCTAATGCCATCACCAAAAATAATATGGTTAAGGAATGCTACTAATCTGAGCCAAAACATAAACTTACTAAATTTGGCAAATAACTGATGATTCTTGAGAGTCTGAAGTACTGTCCTGATATAGTCATCATGATCGTGCTCAGTGTGGGAATAAACCAAAATATCATATATGAAAACTATGATGAACATGTCCAAGTACTATTTGAACATACGGTTCATCACATCCATAAAAGAGTTTGGGGCATTGGTAAGACCAAATAACATGACTAGAAATTTGAAGTAACCATACCGAGTATGGAAAGTTGTCTTCGGGATGTCACATTCTCTAACTCTAAGCTGATGATAACCGAATCTGAGGTCTATCTTAGAGAAATAACTGGCACCCTGAAATTAGTCAAACAAGTCATTGATTTTGGGAAGAGGATACTTGTTCTTGATCATAACCTTATTGAGTTGACGGTAATCTATGCACAATCTGAGAGAACTATCTTTCTTGCACACGAATAAGACTGGTGCGACCCACGGGGAAATATTAGGTCTAATGAATCCTTTATCTAAGAGATACTTCAACTGATTTTTTAGTTCTCTGAGTTTTGCTGGTGCCATTCTATATGGTGGAATAGATATAGGCTGAGTGTTTGAAAGAAGATCAATACTAAAGTTTATTTCCCTTTCGGAAGGAATTCTTGAAATACATTCAAGAAAGACGTCTGAATATTTATTTACTACTGGGACTAATTTGAGACTGTGAGCCTCGGAATTAGAATCTCTAACATGAACTAGATGATAAACACATCCCTTAGATATCATTTTCTTTTCCCAAAGGTAGGAAACAAGTTGATCCCTGAAAGTGGATACACTACCCATCCACTCTAGGACGGGTTTATTTAGGAACTGAAAATAAACTATTCTATTTTTGTACTCGACTATGGCATAGTAGGAATGAAGACAATGCATGCCGAGAATGACATCAAAATCAGTCATCTCTAATTCGACTAAGTTTGCTGGAGTAACTTTCTGAAATATCATAAACGTGCAGTTCCTGTAGACCCGCCAGGTTATGATGGTTTTACCCACTAGGATAGAGGCTGAGAAGGGATCTACTAGAATTTTAAGACTAATTCCAAAATTAACTACTATATAAGGAGTAACAAAAGATAAGGAAGATCCTAGATCTAGCAAAGCATAAACATGAACATGAAAGATCTGTAACATACTAGTAACTACATCAGGAGAAATTTCCTGATCTTATCGAGTCTGAAGAGCATAGAGATGATTTGGGCATTGCCTTCTAGTAGCACTGGAAGTGACACCCTGCTGATTTGGGCGATCGAACAGAGATGAGGATTTTGTTAATCCTGAGGAACTAGCTGAGGACAGTCTCTAAATCTATGACCTAGCTTGCCACAACCGAAACAAATGCCACTACCCACTCTACACACGCCCTGATATTGCTTACCATATGTCTAGTAGAGAGGATAGGTGCGAGCACTACTAACACTGCCCTGGGGCTTAGAGCCTGGTGCTCTATATTTGTTACCCTCTCTAAACTTAGTAACTGGAGCACTTGTTATTGAGAGAGCTGGAACTAATGACTTAGGACAAAACTGAGAATGGTTTCCTCCTTCTAATTTTGGCTGACTAAAATTAAAGCTAACTGTCCTAGCTTTCTTATTCTGCTTCTCCCTCTACTTAACTTCTATCTGCTAAAAATGGCTCATAAGTCTAGCTTAGGTCATGTCGCTATTCAGCATGGCAGATCTGCACTCATTAACCAGGCTATTGTTCACCCATGAAGAAAACTTACTCATCTTGGATTTATTGTCTGTAACCACATGAGGGGCATACCTGGCTAATTGAGTAAACTTTACAGAATACTCTTTCACTGTCATATTGCCCTGCCTGAGGTTGATGAATTCTAGCATATTGGATTTTCGAAGCTCTTGGGGAAAGAATCTGTCTAAGAAAGCAGTGAAAAACTCTTCCCACTCTATGGGACCTGCATCAGCCGACCTTTTGGACTTTCATTGTTTGAACCAATCATGAGCTACATCTTGTAACTGGTATGCAACTAGCTCAACACTCTCAATAGTAGTCACCCTCATGGTGTCTATCAGTTTTTGAACTTGATCTAGGAATTCTTGAGAGTTTTTATCTACCTTAGACCTGAGGAAAGCTGGAGAATTAATTCGGGTGAAGTCCCAAATCCTCGCTGAAACTGAGTTGGCCACTGGGTTGGCCAAAATAACACTTGGCCATTCATTATGAGCAGCAACTGATTAAACAAGAGTGGTAATGTGGTCCTTAACTCCGCATAAGAAACATAATCACCAAAAGGTTCTTTGGGCTGAAGGGTTAACTGGTTTCTTCTCTTAGGAGGCATATTCTGAAATAAAGAGAAGATACGAATTAGATTAAGAGACTGACTTGTAATTATGTTCACTAGCATGACATGAATACTGAAAGAGGGAAAACTATTCTTAAAACATATCATAGCCTCCTGCACATAAATGTAGTGCACAACACCCCATGTATAAGACTATACTAGATGCGACTTTCAGAATTCCCAGGACTCTATTGAACCTTAGGCTCTGATACCAATTTGTAATGCCCTGATTTCCTGAACCAGAATGCTACACGATGCTCTTGACCCTGAAGGACCACAATCTAACCCATAACTAATATCTATACCTGTATACTACATAATATAACATGATAAATGCAAAAACATACACTAAAAGGCCAAAAGGTTCAATACTGAACATAACTAAATAATATAACATCTGTATGGGATAATGGAATACCCAAAACAAAACTGAAAATACTAAAGTCTAAATATGATAGTCTATATCTAGTCTGCATCTAGTCTAAAAGCCTTTACTGTTTGAAGAATCTGAATAAGGAGTTGATAAGACATGTCCCCAATTAACTCCAACTAATGAGCTAATCAATAAGATAATAAAAAATCATTATGTCCTTGAAAAATGAGGACTCACTTCTACTCTGACTACTAAAACTGGAATCTAATTCTGATATGGAACTCATGTCTCTGAAAATATGGTGTAACACAAAAAAAAGCACCATAGTGCAAATACATCAGTACAATGGAATGTACTAAGTGCACATGTGAGGTAGGCTATATGCAAGGGTTTGCATGCATGATCAATACTAACTGACTATCTAACATGAACATGATAATGCATACATAAATACGTAACTGTAACTGACAACGTGATAACATGATATTGATACCTTGGTAGCATGAATACTGAGTATGGATACTGATAACATGACATAACTGATAACTGATATGACTGATAATATAAAAGACTGTATCTGAATAATACTGATAACATGGGTGACTGTGTCTCGCAGTCTTAAATTTGATGGAACCATCTGAGTTTCGTGTTAATAATGTGTATTGATTACGAACCTCCCAGTATAGTCAAGGTGACTTATGACAATTGAGCTACACAGTCTAGGATAATGATTTAAACATCATTCTAAACCTTAATCCCTATCCCAACATGTTATATCTATGTATATAATTATGTTCATATGGATTTTGAATGATTTTTAGATTGATTTCTCATGGTATTATTTTATCCTTTATCATTGAGTTACAAACCGTATTTGGATATTTTATTCCTATGCGATGTAGAGAATGGAGACACTTCTATTTTTCATGCAATGTGATAGGATTTCTGGGTTTCCAGCAATCAACTTTAAAGTGGTAAGCTTCTATTCTTCGGAAGGGCTATTATTTTAAAGTCTTATTTTATTTATGTCTTAGACTATTTCCATTGGATTCTTTTTGGGCTATTTTCAGGGGCATGTTCCTACTTAGGTTGTCATTGGATTATTAAAGGCTTTTGTTTATTAATGTGGATTGGTATTGTTATTGAGATTCTTTGATTCTTTTCTAAGTTAGTTGAATTACCTATCTATTTATATGTTTGAAACTCAATTGTATCTTGTTATATATTAAGAATTCATCTGTTGCTAGTTGTAGTGTGCCCTATTTGACTAGGCAAATGGGTGTTCTCTAGTCCTTGGTGGACTTGATATACTCATCACATCTAGGCCCTAGTTCAAATTATGACAAGTTTGGTATCAGAGAGTAGGTTCATGGTCATTAGGTGTCCACAAAGCCATATCAAGTAGAATCATTTTTATGGATGTATAGTGTGTCACTTATAAGGGAGAGACTATAAGGAATTTAGGAATATTTTTTTTTGATCTATTTTTTATGCTATAAAACCTAGGGTCTTAAAGTTTTCTCTAATACTATTTACTCGCATTCAGATCATGCCTCCCCAAAGATCTAATGCTCTTGGATACTCCTTTATCCCACCTAAGGATAATATGGATGGAACTCATTCTACTTATGGGTTACAGACTTGGTCTAGCATCATAGCTACTAATTTTACTCTCTGTATTGGAGTTCTACCAACCCCTACCAGTCCTCCTCATGCTTTTTGGGATGATGATATTCCACTGCCCTAAGAAGACAGGTCTAATACTAATTTTCATTGATATATATATGTGCTGACTCAATTGGTGACTTTATAGTCTTGTCATCCTAGCCATGTTTCTTTTATTTCTCTATCTATTGAGGTCACTAGAGTTGGCCAGTTCATATGGTTGAATTATCCAACCTTTATAGGCTTTAAGGTAGAGAATGATACTCTAGTTTCTGTCGATGAGATGGGAATAATGACATGAGATTGATGGTGTATATGGAGTGAGTCGAGGATAAGAAAAAGAAGAAATCCAAAATAGGGGAAAAATAGAGTAAGAAGGTCAGATATTTAGAGAGGGTAAAGTCTAGAAGAACATTGATTTATATGGTAGATAGTGTATCAAAAGGAATAATTGGGGAAACTACGGTTCATATTCTACGACTAGTTCTCCATATCTTTAATATTTTGGTAATCATCACTTTTAGACTGATAATAGTTTTATGGAATAAGGTGCTCTATCTCAGGACAGTGGGGCTCAGTCAACTCTATTATATCCTCTTTGCAGACTTTGTGGGTAGTCACACCATGGTTTTTGTGATGAGAGAAGGAATAAATATTTTAGATATGTCTAGCCCGGATCATATTCAGAGGAACTTTCCTTTAGGTAATGTTGCTAATGGATCTAATAAGGTTTTAGTTCCATTTTCTATTTTTTTACTTCTTCTGCTCTTGCACTAAAGGGTGCTACTTCTAGTATCGACACTTATTAAAACAATTTTTATACTCTTGCCACTCGTTAGGAATCTGTGGCATCTCCTAATATTGTCACTAGTATGCTATAACTTTTCTCTTGTGATGTATATTATCTTCTTGATTTGGGGTACACCCTTTCTTATGCGATCCCTTATAGGCTTTTTATTTTAGTTTTGGTAGCACGTGTATTTTTTATCCCTTTTCTGTATGTCTAACCACTGTGCATTATTATGTTATGGCTAGAAGGGTCTATAGGGATTATGTGGTATCCATCTATGGCAGGGTGACATTAATGGATCTAATTAAACTAGATATATTGGATTTTGATATGATATTAAGGATGGACTAGCTTCACATATGCTATGCTTCCCTAGATTGTCAGACCCATAAGGTCAGTTTCCAATTCTCAAATGAATTGGTAATTAAGTGGGAATAGAGTTCCCTCGTACCTAAGGTAAGGTTTATTTCTTATCTTAGATCTTGAAAGTTGATTTCCCAGGGGTGTCTATATTATCTAATTTGGATTAAAGACTTTAGTTCCAAGGTTCCCTTTTTGCAATCTATTTTGCTAGTTAATAAATTTCCTGAAGTGTTTCATGATGATCTTCTTGGTATTTCTACCGATAGGGAAAACAACATTGGGACTGATCTTCTATAAGATGCCCATCATATCTCTGTCCCTCTATATAGAATGGCTCCAATTGATTTGAAAGAACTTAAGAAGTAGTTAGAGGATCTTCTTGATAATGGTTTCATCTATCCTAGTGTGTCCCCATAAAGTGCTCTCATGATTTTCGTCTGTAAGACTGATGGTTCCCATTATATGTGTATAGATTATCGATAGTTAAATAAGGTGATTGTGAAGAATAAGTTCTATCTTCCTAGGATTGGTGAACTCTTTGACCAGCTCCAAGTTGCTAGATGTTTTTCTAAGTTTTATATTTTGTTAGATTATCATTAGTGGAATATTAGGCAGACAGATATACCTAAGACTTCTTATCAAACTCGATATTATCATTATAAGTTTTTGGTAATGTCATTTAGGTTGACTAATGCTATGGTTTAATTTATGGACTCCATGAATCTGGTATTTAGACATTCTTAGATATTTTCATGATCATGTTTATTGATTATATCTTGGTATATTCTAAGATTGAGGAGGATCATACAAATCATCTCCGAGTAGTGTTGCAGACTATTAAGGATCAATGGTTGTATGCCAAGTTTTTGTAGTGTGAGATTTGGTTGAATGTTGTGACCTTTTTAGGTCATGTTGTTTGTAGTGAGGGGCTCAAGGTAGATCCATAGAAGGTTGATACGGTTAACAAGAGGCCTCAACCCACAACTCCAATCGACATTTAGAGCTTTTTAGAATTAGACAAGTATTATAGGTGGTTTGTAGAGAGCTTCTTTTTTATTACTACTCCGTTTACTAAGTTGTCTTTGAAAAAAGTAAATATTCTGTGGTCTGATGTTTATGATGGTAGCTTTAAGATGTTGATGGATAATTTGATAGCTGTGATAGTTTTGATCTTGCCCGAGGGTACTGATGGTTTTGTTGTTTATTCTAATGTGTCCCTTCTGCGAATGGGTTATGTATTGATGCAACATAGTATGGTAGTGGCTTATGCTTTTAGGCAATTGAAAGTTCATGAAAAGAATTATCCAACTTATGACTTCGAATTACTAGTTTTAATTTTTTATCTAAATATTTGGCGCCATTACGTGTATTAATTGTATGTAATATCTATTTGGACCATAAAAGCTTGGAGAAATTGTTCACCTAAAAGGATTTTAATCTCAGGCAAAGGAGATAGCTGGAGTTTTTCAAGGACTCTGACATAAGTCTTCATTACCATCTAGGTAAAGGTAATGAGGTTGTTGATGCTCTTAGTAGGTTGTCCATGGGTAACTTGTCTCATGTGGATGAGGAGAAGTGAGGATTGGTGAAGGATATTCATCAGTTATCTAATATTTGAGTCTTGTAATGGATTCTAAGGATGGAGGTGTGGTTTTACAAGAGATAGTAAAGTAATCCCTTGGTGCAGAGGTGAAGTAGAATTAGGTTTTGGATCCTGCCTTTATGCAAATTAAGGATGATGTAGGCTAGCATAAGATTATGGCTTTTGAGATTAGTGGTGATGGTATAGGGAGGTACCAAGGTAGGTTGGGTGTTCTTGATTTTAATGGGCTGCAGGAAAGGTTTTTGACTGAGGCTCATGAATCAAGGTATACAGTTCATCTTGGTTTGACAAAGATGTAACATGAATTGAAGGAGCTTTATTGGTGGAAAAACATGAAGAGAAATGTGTCCCATTTGTGGCTAAGTGCATAGTTTATTAGCAAGTGAAGATTTAGCACTTACGGCTTGGTCGCATGTCTCAAGAGGATGAGCTACCTATGTTAAAGTGGTAGGTTATCAACATGGACTTCATTATTGGTCTACCACGGTCTCCCCATTAGATTATTTTGATTTGTGTCATTATGGATAGGAGGACTAAGTCGACTCACTTCTTTCCTATGAGGACTACTTACACTAGAGAGGATTATGAGAGGTTGTTTATTGAGAAGATAGTTAAACTGCATGGTGCTCTAGTTTTCATCATTTTAGATGGAGGTATATAGTTCTCTTGTTGCTTTTGGCAATTATTTTAGAGAGGTTTGGGGACTAAGGTAGACCTTAGCACCGCTTTCCACCATCAGACGAATAGATATATGGAGAGTACTATTTAGATATTGGAAGATATATTAAGGGCCTGTGTAATTGATTTTAGAAGTAGTTGGGTGGATCATATGCCACTCATTGAATTTTGGTATAATAATAGTTATCACTGTAGTATTGGTATGGATTTTCTGATGATCTTTATGGTAGGAGGTTTAGATATCCTATTGGATGGTTTGAGGTTGGTGAGACTAGGTTTTTCGGTTTAACCTTGGTTTACCAAGCCATGGAGAAGGTGAAGGTGATTCTAGATAGGCTTAATACTTCTCAAAGTTGGAAAATGTCCTATGCAGATGTGAGGAAAATAGAGTAGGAGTTTTAGGTTGGTTATTGGGTATTCTTGAAGGTATCTCCTAGGAAGGGAATGATGAGGTTTGGAAAGAAGGGAAAGCTCAGTCCTCATTATGTAGGCTCATACTTAATTTTGAGGAGGGTGTGTAATGTTGCCTATGAGTTAGAGTTGCCTTCGAATTTGGATTCTACTCTTCTAGTTTCCCATGTTTTCATGTTGAAAAAGTGCATAAGCAATTCTTTCTTGATTCTTCATTTAAAAAGTATTGGTATTTTGAATTGCTTATCTTATGAGGAGGTTCCGATTGAGATTTTAGATAGGCAAGTCCGTCATTAGAGGACTAAGGACATGGCTTTGATAAAAGTTCTATGGAGGAATCAAATGGTAGAAAAAGCTAATAAGGAAGTCGAAGAGGTCATGAAGTCCAAATATCCATTCTTATTTCCTTACTTGGATAATTGTGCTTAAGGTATGTGTTTCTCTAATCATCTTTGTTTTTTGACTTTGTTAAAGGAAATTATGGTTTTTTTTTGGTCTTAAAATAGTTCTAAGGGATGCCTTGACTCATCATTTGGGGAAGAATGATCCCGGGGGGAAGAATGTAACACTTCAGATTTTTGCCTCTAAAAATTTCTTGACTTTGTACTTATTGCCTATATTATGACTCAATTTACGATTCGTAAGGTGTAATTATGGGTTGTAGGACCAAAATCGTAGGGTGACTGGTGTTATATCAAAAGTTTCTATTAGGACTACGATTAGGACGTTGTGAGTCGTATGGACTCTTTACGAGTTATGGGGTGCCTTCAAAAGCCAAACTAGGGTAGTACCTAAATTTTTTTGTTCTTACTATGACTTAACCCTATGAGTCATAAGGTTAGAATATAATTCATAGGGTGAGACTGATAGGGTCAATATTAAATGGTGCTCATGTCACTACCGAGACTACACGTCCAGGCAATAACTCGAAGTAAGTCGTCATGAGTTGTGACCTGAACCGTAACAACTAGCTGCAGTTTTTCCTATGTTTAGTTGGGGTACTTCGAACATTTTTTTTTATTAATTGTGTCCCACAACCATAAAACACCCTGGTGACTTTATTTTCATCCTTTATAAAATCAAATACACTTCTTTACTCTCTGAAACTCCCAGAGCAGGTGCGGTCTAGGGTTTCCAGGGGTTTAATATCTAGAGCTCCAAGGGGTGATTTCTCTCTATAATTATGATAATTTTAGGAATGACCCTACCCCCTTAAACTTATTTTACTAAAAATGTGTATTTAAATGGTTGTTCATGTGAAATCAAATATGGGTTTTGATATGGGTTGAGGGTTTTGGAATGAATGTTACTTGACTTGGATTTATATGATTTTGCATGCATTGTTTATGCTTTATGAATAGTTTTTGAGCTAATTGGGTGCATGGGTATGGGAATTGGAAAAGGGGTCAAGGCATTCCAGCCAATTGATTATTTTGGTTTGGAACTTTATTTTGGAAATTGTGTTCCCTCAACCCACTTATATAATTGGCTTTGAAATATGATTTTTTACATTGTTACACTTACTCACCTAATCTATTGCATTTAATAAAAGGTTAAGTTGATGAAAATAGTTTTGAAGGCCTTGTTGTCTATTTTTTAATTTTAAATTGGAAGTTTGGGGCTTGAGGCATTCCTATGAGTTTATTTGATAAACCAAAAAAGGTTAAGGCATTCCCTAACTTGATTTAATAAACTAAAAGGGGTCAAATCATTCCCACACTTTATTTAATAAACAAAGGGTCGTGACATTCCCCTAGATTAATGGAATTGTTATGACATACTTATAAGCTTTCAAGTGTAATAGTATGATGATGCCTGTGGTGTTCCTTAACAGATTATTCCTTGGCTAAATTGATGGGTTGTGTGAAACTTGTTTTAATTGTGATTAAAGGGGGTTGTGTATCTCGGCCATGAAGGTGGAGGTCCCGGATGGATAGGTATTGAAAATTCTCATTTGCTTACAGAAGGGTTGGTCTTGATGACCATGTTCTTATGTTACACTATATATATGTGTGTATCCTAGATTGATGTGGGGCCAGGGCATTCCCTGGTCTTCCTTACATATCTTTGGTTCATCCGGATAACATGCACTAGGGGCCCTTTAATAGGGGGATATGGACCCATATAACCATGGGTGTTTTTATAAGATTTAAGCGACACAGTCTAGGCTAATATTTTAAACTTCATACTAAACACTTGTTCCCTATCTCGGTATGTTATATATATATATATATATATATATATATATATATATATGCATATGATTGTGTACATATGGTTTTTGAATGACTTTTGTATCAATTTCTTATGGCATCATTTTATCCCCATATCCTTGAGTTACATGTTAGCACTTACCTTGGTTATCGTCTCTGGTCATTGTATCCCATATGATGCAGAGAGTGGAGACACTTCTACTTTTCATGCATAGAGAGAGGATTTATAGGTTGTCAGCATTCAGTTTGACATGGTGAACTTCCATTCTCCTCAAGGAATATCATTTTAAGTCTTGTTTAATTAATATATTAGACTACTTTTATTGGATTCTTTTTAGGCTGTCGTCGGAGGCTTGTCCCGACTTATGTTATCATTGGAGTATTAGAGGCTTTTGCGGATTACTATGGATTGTGATGGTTTTTGAGATTCTTATTCTGAGTAAGTTGAGTTACATATCTTATTCTATGTTCATTCAGTGTTACCTTGTTATATGTTTAGAAGTCATCCACTACTAGTTGTAGTGTGTTTTGTTTGACTAGGTAATGGGGGTGGTCTTCGGTCCTCGGTGGGCTTTAGATATCCTTTATGTCCAGGCCTTTGTTTAGGTCATGGAACTTATCTTGCATATTATTGTACTTATATTATAATTTAACTCAGTCGGCCGAAGATGCCTATTGAGTATCCATGTCTTTTGTACTCATACGATACTTATGTACCATTTTTGTGTAGATCAGAGTACTAGTGGACGTTGTTGACATAACGTTCATGTTTTTTTAGAGTTCATAGGTAGGGTGATCTCTTGAATATAGAGTTTCCCTTTTCTCATTTTATTTGTTTATAGTCTTTCATTATTCAAGACTAATCTGTATTTGATTATTATAGCACTTATGTTACTTTCTGTCTAATGTCTCTTGTATTGACACTACTAGGTCATGGGATGTCATTATTATCTTTATCTATCTTTCAGACCACTCTAATTACTTAAATTATTGTTGTAAGCCTTTTCTTGAAAATTTCAGCTTTTATGCCCTTTTCCACAAAATTAGCCCATTGCTTCTAGTACCAAGCTATGACATGGATTACCGACTGGCGGGATAAAGTAGGTGCCACTATGACTTATAAATCAAGTTGTGAAAAAAATATAGGCGTGAAGTATAGTTTAACCTATAAGTAGATCCTAGTTGAAATTTCATATCACCAAATCCATGGGTTAAGGAGTAAGTAAGTGGCTTCAGTGAAATTTATATGAAGGAATCACTCAGATAAGGGAGTTGATGTGCTATGGTTTCATGGAACTTTCAATGCTTAAAACTACAAAAATATGCATGTACTTAGTATATATTTTTGGATTTGATGTGTTCTTGAGATGATTTTGCAGGAAACTAAGTTCGTGGAGCTAATCGGAAGAAAATAGATTTAAAATATAAAAATTGACCACTTAAGATGGAATCTACTTCAAGTAGGTGCAACCTACCTGGAGTAAGTGACAGACCATAAGTGTTAAAAGGGTTGATGTTCAGAGAAGAAGATAAAAGTTTGACCTTCTACCTACGGTCTGGCACCTACTAGGCGTAGGCGGTAGAAAGTAGGTTGTGGAAGAAGATTCAAATATAAATATTTTTGGCCTGATACCTATGGCCCCGTACCTAAGGGTTATAGGTGCGTTTGTAGGTGGATGCCAACTCAACTTTCTCAGATCAGTTTGGGTTGAATTTCTAGGGATTCCATGTAGCCTATAAATACCCTTTTGACATTTTAATTTAGTTTATGCTCATATATGACCTTTGAGATAAGAGATGAAATGACTCTTGGGAGATACTGAACTCCCAGACCACTCAAAAAATGGTTCATCAAGAAACTGAAAGTTAACTACATGGGTACGACAGTCTATAGTTGCATAACAAGAGTGAAGCCACTCCATACCCAGAATAACATCAAAATCCCCCATATCTAACTCTATCAGATGAACAAGTATGAACCTATGAAGAGCAACAACAGGATAATGTTTATACACTTGCTTAGGAACAATTTTCTCCCCTACTGAAGTAGAAACTAGGAAAGCCTCAAGAATATTTTCAGGATTCATCTCAAAATTTATAGCAATTAATGGGGTTACATAGGAAAAACTTGACCCAGGGTCCAACAACAGATAAACATCAAGGTGAAGTACATAGAGCATACCAGTAACCACATTGAGAGAATCCTCTTGATCCTGGTGGGAAGGTAGGGCATAGAATTTGTTCTAGCATTGTCCGATAGCAGTTCTAGAAGAAGCACCCTGAGGAAGGGCTAGACGAGCTACGTTAGCTGGGGCACTAGTAGTCTGAGTCTGGGGGCGAATATCACGGTTCCCTTGTCGGGCATGTGGGCACTCCCTAAGCCTATGGACCATCTTTCCACAACCAAAACAACCTTTCTGTTCTGCCAATTCACCAGGATGGTTCCTTCCATACTTAGTACAAGGAGGAGAATTAGGCATGTTACTTATACTATTCTGGGATCTAGAAATAGTGGGCCTATTACCTTACTCCTGCGTGCCTCTGCATATGGGAGCACTAGAGGATAAAGACACTTGATAGATGAAAGACTTTGGAACTGTAGGAGGTTTCCTCCATGGGACCTAGTTTGACCAAGATCATACTGCTCCAACCTAGCCCTCTTGTTACCTTTTACCCTATCTCTCTCCTTTATCTTATCTGCCTCTATTTTTTATGCATGTATTATCAGCCTAGCAAGATACATATCCCTGTTGAGCATAGAGGTCCAACACACTTTCAATACCAAACCAAACACACCCATCACAAACTTGCTCATACTAGCTTGGGTGTCAGAAATCAAATCAGGAGCATATTTGGCTAATTGATTAAACTTCAAGTAGTACTCTTTTATAGTCATGGAGCCCTCCCTTAAGTTCATAAACTCCTTAATCTTTTATTCTCTTATTTCCAATGTAAAGAACTTGTCCAAGAATGGATCTTGGAACCCCTGCTAGGTAATAGGGACATTATCTTCCCCTCTATTCTTCCTCCACACTACAACCCAGTCATAAGCAATGTCTTTCAACCTGTAAGATGCCAACTCAACACTTTTCACCTCAGAAACATGCATTACCTGTGTGATCTTACTCACCTCCAAAAGATATAACTATGGGTCCTCACCTGCCTTAGACCCATGAAACTCTGGCATATTCATTCGCATGAAATCACGAATCCTAGCAATGGCTAAATCACCTCCCTGATGCTATGGAGCTGTGGCCTGGTTATTGGCCTAAACATTCGCAGTACTTCCTGGTATAATGCCTTAATGACTGCTCAAAACTGAGCATGAGACACAGTCTCATTCAAAGGACCAGTGGGTAAAGGTTGCTCATTGTTATTTCTGCAGGCTCATTGAGGAGGCATTTTCACACTGTCATAAGAGAGCACAAATTAATTGCACATAGAGGGTCAACTATAAGTATGACAGACTTTGAAAGAAAGAGATGATTTTTTCCTAAAACATCTTGTAGCCGCTTGTTAATATATGTGTTGAGCTATACACCGATGATCAAGACTCTACTTAACATGGCTTGTCAAACTCTCTAGGACTCCTTAAACCTTAGGCTCTGATACCATGTTTGTAAAGCCCCAAAAATTGGTCCCAAGACATCACACGGTACTTAAGGCTACAAGTAGACCCAAGAAAACCCTTCGAGCCTTCTACGACATCTAAAGCTTACCTAAAGATGCATAAAACAATTACTAGTACTGTCATATTATAATCATAACAAATAGGAAGGAAAATACTTTGTCCAAATAACCACAATATTTGAAAATCTCAACATACTAATAACTTGGTAAATAAGAATGACAAAGCCTCTATTACTCAATTAACTAGAGAGCTATTGAGATAGATCCCCAACTGACTCATACTAAAATAAAAGTACATAAGTGAACTACTATAAGTACTGAAGTTCCTAAAAATAGGTCCTCAAACCATGAGGACTTATCACTGTGGAGATGCAGATAAAGGTACTCGAGATCACTGACGAAGCTGGGACTGAGCACCTGGACCTACACTATGAGGAAATGTAGCACACACACAAGTATATGGATCAGTATTTTGGGAATATACTGAGTATACGGGGGTGTATGCAATTAAAAAATCCATATCATAAGTCCTTATAGAAAACATGCATGCTATAATAGGTAACTCAAATAACTTGAGTAGAATTTTCATAAATCATGAATAGAAAACATACAACATAAATTACGTGAGTCATTTCACTTTATTCTGAATTTTTACTCTTTCTTTATACTCAAGCTTGCGAACTAGATAAAGTCTAAAAAAATAACCTTCAGAACACACTTTCATCTTATGAACAAGGAGTTTCTTTGAAACTTACAGATTATGCACTCGTGAACCTTAGAAATCTTAGAATCAGAGCTTTCAAAATACAAGTACTTTTATCTTAAATAGAGTAGGGAATACTTTGGGAGATTCTTCTAACTGACATAAATCATGTGAGCCACATGGAGTCCAACATCTTGCCCATATTGGGGAGAGCAGTTTTATCCTTTCCATCGGAGTAGAACCTTTACTTTTAGTGATCACTAGCTTAACCCACTTGGGGTAAATCAAATCCTATAGTGGCTCATAGTTCTGAGGCATGAGACCTCGAATCAAGACCAACTCAGTGCTAAGTACTACTCCTATACTAGTCTCAGAAATTTTAGGAAAATACACCTTATACAATTCAACAATATGAAATGAGAGCCAATATGCTTCCTTTTAACTTAAATCATAAGATGTGGATTTCTTTCTTAACTTAGGATCAAAATCAACTCTTTTCTTTAAACTTTGGTGGACTGTCTTTAACAAGCTTTGAAACTTCAATGATATGGAGATATCAATACCATTCTTGAAATACTATAGAATATCTCAAAATTCATTCTTGGACCTTAAAACATATATACATATTAATGAAATATCATTTCAAAATAGAGGGTAAATCATGAATTCAACCTTAAGAGTATTCCAAACATTAATCATGTAAGAAATATGCAATTCATAACATTAATTCTCAATTCAAAACATAAAACGGTTGAAGTATCATATAATTCAAGACTTGAACAAATCCACAATCTCATATACTTGATATATAGCAATTTAGGCATAATTAATCTTGAAAATATCAAAAGCTTTTAAGAAAACCAAAACTTTGGGCACAAGAACGAAAGGAGTATTCTTGTTCAAACCCCACGTACCTCAAATTATGAACTTTGATGAATAAGCTTGCTTGAGACTCCTTTTTGTACTCTTGATGTAGGGTTCTTGAAGCCTTTGACTTGGGGGCTTTGAATCTCTACTCAATTTAGCAAAACTATGGTGAATTTTTGAGATTCATGGAAGAGGATTTGGATACTTAGGGTTTTTAGTTTGTGAGAAATCATGAAAAATAAGCATAAGTTTCTCAAAAACGACCTTAATCCTCAATTTCTATGGCTTGAGGGCTTAGTGAAAGACAAGATTGCCCTTACGATTTTTAAAATTGTACTAGGAACGCTGTTTTAGTCTTTACCACATCTCAGCAATGGGTCCATCGCTATACCTATCGCAACGCAGTCCAATTGTGATGGGATACTTTTTTTGGCAAATACCGATTTGGGATTCATCACGACGTGGGGAAATCGCAATGACCAACTGGAAAGTAACAAACGTGGATTAAATCTTCACAGAGATGCGCCAACCATCTCATTGATATACTCACCATGATACAGTGTAATCAGGTGATTCTCTATAAATTGACAATTGCAAAATTGATCTCCATCGCGACGCGAAAGCTTGTCTAACTGGAATCTTGAGTACTAAAAATGCTCTAACTTCTTCTCTGAGTGTCCATTTTTGAAGAATATTATATCGAAGGAAAACTCATTCAATTTCCCATATTATAAAATATCAAAATTAGGAAAATTCTATATGCTTTGAACACTAATAACTTAGGAAGTCATTCCTTAACCTTATAGAGCTATAAATAAGCTTAACGAATATTTGGGGTATTACAAATGAGATAGACAATCTTGGTATCATTTAAGATTTTTTTAATCCTCTAAACTCTTCTCATCAAGAGCTTCCAACTCCAAAAAATGCAACTAAGCAATATCTTGTTTGATGAGCCCTTCTTGAACAACCAATCTTAAAGAATATATTTAACGCTTAAGTGGTAGAACTGCTTCAACTCCAAAAGCAAGAGAGTATGGTATCACTTGCATTGGTATGTGGTAAGTCATGTTATATGCCACAAGCCTTCTTCCATTTGTTCATGCCAATCTTGTTTGGATTTGGAGATGACATTCTTCAATAAAGTATTCCAATACTTGTCCCTTTGTATCCGTTTGGGATATGTATCCAATTTCAAACTATTAAAATTGATGGTACCACCTTGCAAGTCGATCACTAAGGATTGGTTACGACATTACAAACTTGATGGAATTTTTCCTATAAATAAGATGAACTACATGAGCTTAAAAGTAATTTCCCTAGACATAAAATGAACAACATGAGCCTGAATGTTTTATTTTTTGAATTAAGAAGGTCAATGCCAAAAAAATATTTCGATTGGAGAATAATTCAGCTCAGTTGGTGTCATCATTCTGCTTAGATAGTAAAAAAAGTTTTCTTTGCCTTCACTATATTCTTAGGCTAAAGTGCTCCAAATGACCTTTCTTGTGCCTTGATATAGAGCATCAATGGTTTTTTAGATATGAGTAGTGCAGGAACTGGAGGATTCATGGTAAAGTTAAAGTAAGAGTTCTAAAATAAGATGGCAAGCTAATTTGAGAAGGAAGAGGATTCTGACTTGATGGACTCAACTTGGTAAAACATCCTGTTAAACAATCTCACTCCTTTCTATTTAAAGTCGTCAAGGAAGAGTAGCACTTTGTCGATGTTGGTACCTATCTCTTTGACCTGCTGCAGCAGCTTGGCAGTCAACTCTTTGATGCTGGAAATTCCTTCCTCGATAGACGTGAGCCTATTCTTGATTTCTTCATCCTTCTTGAATGCATAGGACATGGATGTAGGCACAGGTTTACTTACCTTGGACCTATTAGGTTGGCTCTTGATAGACTCCTTTTTACACCATTCTTTTTTCAATCAGAACATAACCCATGTTTGCAAAGGTCTTTGAATCATCAGTTGCGTTGCAGAGACTTCTACCACTAGATAGGCTGAAAGATCAATTCCATAGTGGATAAGAATCTAAGTGATAAGAAAACCATAGGGTAGACTTGCTGAGGTATGGGAGTCAGCTGCACTTTCTACCATATATTTATGAATCCAGGCACTCGAGTTGATCTTGCACTATTTGGTCAGGAAGTAGAGAACAAATACATCTCTATAAGTCATATTACTGAGATATCTTTTTTTAGGAATCAATGCGGTTTCCTTGATATGAGCCAAAATCCTATTATAGAGACTGAGGGACAGAGGACCAAAAATGGAGTTGTTTGTGTCAGGATCTGAGACAGACTTCTTTACTTCATCAAAGCTGACTTTAAAATTCTCAAGCCAGGTATCATTCATAAAAGAGACAATGCCAGAGAATTTGGTTTTAAATACTTTGTCAAATAAGAAGTCATTTAGAATAATACGAGTACCAAGAACCAGTGTTTCTAGTTCCTCTTATCTGGGGAAAGGCGAAGATTAGAGAAAAACATACAAATAGGGTTTTCAACAACTTCCAGGACACATAGGTGAAGCATGATTGACAGGTCTTGATCTTTGAGAATATGACTAATATTGCAGTAGGATTTCTTTCGGGGGAGAGTTTGATGACTCATCCAAAAATAATAGGATGATTATTGAAGTTGAGAAACTTTTTATTGTGCATAACATTTTAGAACTTATGAATTTCCTCCAGAGGAAAAGATTCCAGAGGAGAGGATATCCTTTTGTTAGAGAATGACATGAGACTAGAAGAGGTACATTTCTTGGACATATTTGACTGGATAGAGTAAGAGGAGGCTTCTTCAGAGGACTCCGAGAGAAGGACCTGGTCAAGGTTCGAGGACTTTTGATTAGGGAAAGATTTTGAAGGAGATAGATTAGCAATTGAATGGGTTTTAGTCATAGTAGGGAAGATGGGGATGAATGAGCATAAAAATGAGAGAAAAGAGAAGGGGAAGAGATAGATTAAAAGATAAGAGCCATGGGTTAGGGTTAAAGATGAAATAGTAGAGGAGTAATGGGAAGAGAAACGAATACAGAAGGCAATGATGAAGAGAGAGAAAATGGTGTCATATGAAGGGGAAGATTTGAAAGGAAAACACGATGAAGGTAAGAAGAGTTGGAAGTTTTTGTGCCAAAAAAACTTTAGAAATCCTTAAGTGAATAAAAAAATATAGCACCGAGATTTTCTCCAAATAAAATCCTTCACAATAAATATATAAAATTTTTGGTAAAATCGGTAAGATTGGACTAAGTAAAATTTTATGACCAAAGATTACTCATAAGTCATTAATGCTAAATCTTTTTGAAGATCTTTCTTCTGATAAAATAAAATTGGACTAAGTAAAATGATTTGTGTCCAATAATATAACTCATAAATAATTAACACCAAATCTTTTTCTATGAAATCAAGATTTTTGGTAAGATCTAATTTTCTTCAAGATCATGGACAAAAATCACTTGATTCTAACCCAAAACAATTAAATAGATTATCAGCACAGGATTATCACACGTTCTGGGAATAATCTCAAGAGATAAATTAAAATCAAGTAGTTGACCCAAAATTCAAAGAATTTAAGTACAGTATCTTCTAGGAGATGTGCCTACTGCTTCGATTATTGAAGAGACAACCAACGTTGTTCCTTGCTAAGCCATGAATTTAGGACATTACTCATGAGATGAAGCTTTCATCATAATGGTAAAAATTCTCATAAGAAAATGTTAGAATTATCACAAGTAATGTTAAAACATATAGAAAATATATATATTTTTTAAAAAATAAAATAATTTGCCTCCCTTTTAAGAAGGTTTTAAAACAGATTTTCAAATTTTGGAGATTGTTTCACAAAAATCTCTTGAAAATCAAGGCAGCTTAAAACATTCGAGAGTATCAACAGATAAGGACAATTCATATTTAACTGTGACCTCATCAAGGATTTTAATGATGTAACTGCCCTCTACCTTTATTTCTATTTCAAGTGTCGACTCTGAAAGGGGCATTGATGATAGGCGAATTTACGCGCCTATATCAATATATTTTGCCCATATTTTAGCCTAGTTTTGAGAACTAATTATCTATTTCATACACTTTTAGTCCTTTTTCCTGTAAATGAGCTAACAAATGTGATTAGGAAAGTTTCAGGTATAAATGATGCAAAATACAGCAATTTATGGCTTACTTGACGCAAAAGAAAGCTCACAAACGAGATGGAAAGGAGCTGGACGCATAAAGGACTAAATCTGCTGCATGGAAAATCTGTCCCGGGCTAAAACAGCATTTCTGAAGACTTTGGGGACTTACAGACACAAAGCTGGATTTTTGCCATAATACATTAACCTAGTGCAATTAGGTTATGTGTTTTATTATTCTATTTGGATTAGAATTTTGTAACCTTACCCTAGTACATTTGGGTCAAGGATTTCATTAGTTTATTAGGATTTGGTTATTTATTTCATTAGCTTAGTAGGAGTAGGATAGGAGTATTATAAATACCCTATCATGGTAGAGATTTTTAATTAACTCTTAACTTAAGACATCTTCCTACAATACATTCTTAATTCTTCATTCTTCTACTCTTAAATTCCACAACAAGAGAATCGTTACTTGCTACGGAATCACTAAAACCACACGCCAAACACCTACTATTCACGCCATCCACCATGCAAAACGTGATATCCTACGCATTCATGGGTAACTAAACCTCTTAGTTGGGGTTATGGAAGCCGAATGAGTTACTATCTATTGCTATGAGCTTGTGAGTTCAAGACACGTATATTGCTTATATCATTATTCTCTTCATCTTAAATCTACATTCTTTGCGGTTCAAACACAAGAACACGCCATTCTAACATCTAACTTGTTCGAGAGAAAGGTTATTTGTCTAGAAAAGAAGACGCATAGACCAACGCCAGTCTAACATTTAACTTGTTCGAGAGAAAGGTTATTTGTCTGGAAAAGAGATAATGTCAAGGTAGTAGGACACCCTTTCCTATTAAAAAGCTAGTGCCGTACCTGGACTAACCTCTTGGAGAATTCGTACCGTTAGACACACTTTAAGCTCGAGAGAGTTAAAGTGAAATAGTCCTTGTTGAGGTCGAGAGACGCTTGGATTTACCATCGACTACAATTCTCTATAAGCAATTGCATGTCAAGACTCTACACACTCATAGCCAATAGAGACGTATACCTCAGAAGGTGGACATACCCCAACGCCTCAATTCTCATTGTTTACAACTCACGTAACATTCTTTACTTTATTATTTTCAGCTTTTGTTTACATTACTTGCAAAACAATACTCCCCCCTTTTACGAGACTTGCACCAAAAGTCTAGTAATTTTGCTTACTTGTTGGCCAAGCTATTCCCTGTGGGATCGACACCCAACCCAGTTGGGTTCTATATTTGCTAACGACCGCTTTACACTCCTACGAGAGCTGTAGATTGAGCGTTATCAAAAATTGGCGCCATTGCCGGGGAATACGAGTGTCAATCAAGTTCGTGAAAATTACTAGACCCTTTGGTCAAAGATTCTCGTACTTTTACGTTTAGTTTTTGTTTTTGTTTATTGCAGGTTTTTCTTTTAGTGCATGCCCCATACAAGAAGTTCTGGTCAACCGTTATTACCAATCAATCCTGAACCGCAACGAATTAGAAGAATGGAAGCACAAGCTGAAATCGACAGGATGGCTGCTCAACACGAGCAAGCAAGATTAGCTGCTCTTGCCGCTGCTCAAGTCCAACAACAAAACATTGATAATCCTGGACGAGCAACAAATCCTGACGATGAAGATTTAGGAGATGACGAGTTGATCAACCCAAGGCATGGCGCTGAAATGGCAACACCTGCCAACAGACGAGGTCGACAAGCTCGGTACAGATATGATCGCCAACCTTTGCAACCAGCTTTCGACGATGATGATGATGATCTTGATGGTGCCGGAGCCACTGGAGCTATAATTCCACCACCATTAGCGCCCGGAGCCAAGTTCAACATCACTAGCACCATGATTCAGTTATTGCAACTCAAGGGTTTATTTGGTGGACTAGCAGGCGATGATCCGAATATGCATCTCATCAACTTTATTTCTACATGCAAGTCTTTTGACAATCCTGGAGTTGGTCAGAATGCTATTCGATTACGTCTATTTCCATTGTCTCTGTCTGGGGAGGCAACATTATGGTTGAATGGGCTGACTCCTGATTCTATTACAAATTGGAGGCAATTGAGAGACGCTTTCCTAGAAAGATTCTTTCCGCCATCCAAGAGGGCTCAATTGAGAGATGAAATCAGCAACTTTCGTCAGCTTCCCTCTGAAGCTCTTCACGAAACATGGGAGAGGTTCAAGACAAAGCTAGCGAGATGCCCAAACCATCACATGACTAATGTTCACCTCATGGAGATCTTATATAGAGCCTTGAATTCAGTAACTAAACCAGTGGTGGACAACGCAGCTGGAGGGTCTTTTATGGACCTCACCTTTGGTCAAGCAAGCAACATGCTAGATCGTATGACGAAACAAAGTAGAGCTTGGCATACCAGGGATTCTGAGGTAGCAAGCCCCACTTTATCTATTGGCATGTCTGCAGATCAAAGAAGGAGAGAAGAAGAACGTGATCAAGATATGGCGCACATGAAAACCCAAATGGATCTTCTTACAAAGCATCTATTAGGGAAGACTGAAAAAGTGAAATCTATTGCGTCAAAAGGAAGAGACGAATCTGATTCAGAAGAGGAGGCCAACTACTTGAACAATCAGGGTGGTTTCCGTGGGAATGCCCAAGGAAACCAAGGTCGGAACTATTATGATAAATCTGGAGGTAAAGACCAAGGTAGTTGGAAGAAAAACAATGAAAATAGTGGTTTGTACGTTCCCCCTGGTAGACGTGATACCACCACATCTAATTCTATGGAAGACATGATGGCTAAGTTATTGAAAGGAGTGGAAGCGACGAGCGCGGGAGTTAAGGAGGTGATTGACGATTTGGCCTCCATGAAGCAATTAGTTGATTCTCATTCCACTTCTATCAAGCAACTAGAGCAGCAATTCAGTCAACTTTCAGCAGCACTCAACCAAAGAAAAGCCGGCACCTTGCCTAGCGATACTGTGCAAAACCCAAGGACTGATGGGTCATGCATGGCCATCACTACGAGGAGTGGTAAGGTGCTGGAAACTTCAGCAGAAAGCAAGCAAGTAGTTGACAGAACAGCAGACATGGACGCCACACCTAGTGACGCCACTAGGGAAGACGCCGCAATATCCACTTCCAACGTCAAGGACGTGTTGCCTAGTGACGTGCAGCCTGAAAAAAATAATAAACGGAAGCAAGAGGAGAAGAAAGCCATGGAAAGAACACTTCCATACCCACCACCACCTTTTCCACAAAGATTGAAGAAGGCGGCCGATGACACTAAGTTCAGCAAATTTATGACCATGTTGAAGCAGCTAACTATTAATGTCCCATTGGTAGAGGCACTTGAACAAATGCCTGGGTATGCGAAGTTTATGAAAGATCTTTTGACTAAGAATAGGGCAGCAAGCTATGAGCTGAAAGAAGATGTGCATCATTGTAGTGCAATAGCTACCCGATCCATAGTTCAGAAGAAGGCCGACCCCGGAGCTTTCACTATTCCTTGCACCGTCGGATCTTTGGACTTTGCTAAAGCATTATGTGACTTAGGAGCCAGCATCAACTTGATGCCATTATCAATCTACAAGAAGTTGGGGTTAGGAGATCCTACACCAACTAATATGAAGCTTGTTATGGCGGATAGGTCGGTAAAACGACCGGTTGGTATTCTATGCGATGTCTTGGTGAAGGTATCTTCATTCATATTTCCAGCAGACTTTGTCATCTTGGATTGCGAAGCAGATTCAGAGGTTCCCATAATCTTGGGACGCCCTTTCCTTGCTACGGGAAGTGTGCTCATAGATTTGAGAGCTAATGAGCTTTCATTCCGAATAAATGATGAAGTGGTGCGCTTTGATGTTTGCAAATCAATGAAGCAACCCAAAGATCTAAGTGTATTTTCTGTGGCTGATGTTGTCGTTGATGACGAGGATGAGTTACTTGCTGAAGAGCAAATTCTTGATGATCCTTTGGAGATTTTGCTCATGGAAGAAGGTGATGATGATGCTGAAATTTCTGAAGATGATATTTGTGCTCTATCGGGATTAGGAGCATATCGCTATCCTCCTAAGAAGCTGGATCTTGATCTCAAGAATCGACCCACACCACCAGCTAAGCCATCTATTGAAGAACCACCCACATTAGAATTAAAGGAGCTGCCAAGCCATTTGAAGTATGCATTCTTAGGAAGCGGAAACACTCTTCCAGTCATAGTGGCAGCCGATTTAGGTGAGCAATAAGTTGCAGCTCTTATTGCAATTTTACGCAAGTATATTAGAGCTATTGGATGAACCATTGCGGATATCCTTGGTATTCCACCTGGGATTTGCACTCATAAAATTCAGCTCCAAGAAAAGTGCACACCCACCATCGAACACCAAAGACGTCTAAACCCACCAATGCAAGAGGTGGTGAAGAAGGAGATTATCAAGTGGTTAGACGCAGGAGTTGTGTATCCTATTTCTGATAGTACATGGGTAAGCCCAGTACAATGTGTTCCCAAGAAAGGAGGTATGACGGTGGTTGCGAATGCAAAGAATGAGCTTATTCCACTCAGGCCCGTCACTGGATGGAGAGTATGCATGGACTACCGCAAGCTGAATTCTTGGACTCTCAAGGATCACTTCCCCATGCCATTTATGGACCAAATGCTAGATCGATTAGCGGGTAAAGGATGGTTTTGCTTTCTTGATGGTTATTCAGGTTATAATCAGATTTTTATTGCACCAGACGACCAAGAGAAGACAACGTTTACATGCCCATATGGTACGTTTGCCTTCAAACGTATGCCATTCGGGTTATGTAACGCACCAGCCACCTTTCAGCGATGCATGATGTCTATTTTCTCTGATATGGTAGAAGACACTTTGGAGGTATTTATGGACGACTTTTCAGTTGTTGGTGAGTCTTTCGAAGCATGTTTGGTGAATTTAAGCATGGCATTACAAAGATGTGTAGAGTTCAACCTTGTGCTGAATTGGGAGAAGTGTCACTTCATGGTAAAAGAAGGAATTGTTCTTGGGCACAAGATCTCCGAAAGAGGAATAGAGGTTGATCGCGCCAAAATAGAGGTAATTGAGAAGCTACCACCTCCAATTTCGGTGAAGGGAGTTCGTAGTTTTCTTGGCCATGCTGGGTTTTATCGTAGATTCATCAAAGACTTCTCCAAAATTTCTAGTCCATTGTGCAAGCTATTGGAGAAAGATGCGAAGTTTGACTTTAATGATGATTGCTTAAAGGCATTTGAATGCCTTAAAGAAAAACTCATTAAAGCCCCTATCATGGTAACACCAGATTGGACGCTCCCGTTCGAAGTCATGTGTGATGCTAGTGGTGTAGCCGTTGGTGCTGTTCTTGGACAGAGAAAGGAGAAATTATTTCATCCTATCTACTATGCGAGTAAGGTCCTCAATGAAGCCCAAAGGAACTACACCGTCACTGAACAAGAGCTATTAGCGGTTGTGTATGCGTTTGAGAAGTTCCGTGCCTATCTATTAGGTACTAAAGTGATCGTTCATACAGACCATGCAGCTCTTAGGTATCTAATGACAAAGAAGGATGCAAAACCAAGGCTGATTCGATGGGTGTTGCTGCTGCAAGAGTTTGATTTCGAAGTCAAAGATAGAAGAGGTTGCGAGAACCAAGTGGCTGATCACCTATCTAGACTTGAGAATGAGTATGTGGCGCAATCAGAAAATCAGATTGGCGATGCATTCCCTGACGAGGAGATACTAGCGACAACAATGGAGAACTTACCATGGTATGCCGACTTTGCAAATTTCGTGGTGAGTAATGTGTTACCTTCCAATTTATCTTACCACCAGAGGAGGAAGTTTATGCATGACGTTCAGCACTATTATTGGGATGAGCCTTATTTGTTTCGAAGATGCGCGGATGGTATCATTCGACGATGTATATCCCATGAAGAAGTGCCCACTATATTAGAAGCATGCCACACTTCGCAAGTTGGAGGCCATCATGCAGGGAATCGAACAGCAAGAAAAGTCTTGCAAAGTGGTTATTATTGGCCTACAATATTCAGAGATGCACACGACTATGTGAGAAGGTGTGACCAATGCCAACGTCAAGGTGCTATTTCAAAACACCATGAAATGCCCATGTCCAAAATTCTAGAGGTAGAACTCTTTGATGTATGGGGTATTGATTTCATGGGACCATTCGTGAATTCGTTTGGAATGAAGTACATCTTGGTTGCTGTGGATTATGTGTCGAAATGGGTTGAAGCTGTAGCATTGGCCGATAACGAAGGAAAGCGTGTTGTAGCGTTTTTAAAGAAGAATATCTTCTCTCGCTTTGGGGTACCTCGTACTATCATAAGTGATGGAGGATCTCACTTCTGCAACAAGCTATTCAAATCTGTATTGGCCAAGTATGGAGTCAAGCAACACAAGGTAGCTAAGCCTTATCATCCCCAAACTAGTGGACAAGTAGAGGTTTCCAATCGTGAGATCAAGCAAATCCTTGCCAAGACGGTCAATGCGAATCGGAAGGATTGGTCTCGGAAGCTAGATGATGCACTATGGGTGTATAGGACTGCATTCAAGACACCCATTGGCATGTCACCTTATCAGCTAGTTTATGGGAAGGCTTGTCATCTACCCATCGAGCTTGAATACAAGGCATTATGGGCATTGAAGCACTTGAATCTGAATTGGGATGATGTGAAGAACCTGAGGTTGGAGCAGCTGAACGAGCTAGATGAATTCCGTCTCCATGCATATGAAAGATCAGATTTATACAAGGAGCGGATGAAGAAGTATCACGATCAGCGGATTGTTCGACGACACTTCCAAAAAGGTGACATGGTACTACTCTTTAACTCCAGATTCAAGCTCTTCCCAGGTAAGTTAAAATCAAAGTGGTCTGGTCCATTTAAAGTCACCCACGTCTACTCGTCTGGAGTAGTCGAATTGGAAAATAATGAGGGTGTTATCTTCAAGGTGAATGGCCAACGTGTTAAGCCATATATCGGTCCTCTTGACTCGATGAATGACATGGCCATCACTTATCTCGACGAAGTCTAAGTACTTGAGATTACTACGTCGAGCCACGACAATAAATAAGGCGCTAGATGGGAGGCAACCCTTCGTTTTATTGTTTTATCGTTTTGTCGTTTTATCGTTTTATCGTTTTGTCGTTTTAGTATTTTTTCTTTTTGATAAATGAAAATCCAAAAATAAGAGTCGTGCCACGACCAAAACTAAGGCGCTTGGTGGGAGGCAACCCATCGTACTAATCGTTTTCATTTGTTTGAGCAAATATAGGTGTAAGAAGTATGCAACGAGGAGATTGATTTCAATTGACGATTTGGTCGCATTGTATGGTAAAGTCGGTAAGTTAGGAATGGTGATGCATAAGGCTATGGATTGAGCCTTTCTCACGTCATAATAGGCTTCGAGAAAGGCTAGGCCTTGGTAAAAATAGGCCACGAACGATGCACAACCTATTCTATCGCCTAAGGACTCGGAATCTAGTGTGCAATACACTATGCGCCGCCTATTCCTAGGTGTGCTTTTGACTATGCGCCGCCTATGCTATGGCATTTGAGATACTGAGACCAAATGCCATACCATATGCGCCGCATATGCCTAGATATGCCATACTATGTGCGGCGCATATGTCCCATTATGCCATGGACAATGCGCCGCATATACATGTGTTATGCCGAGGGATATGCGCCGCATATAGGGTGATTTTGTCCCCAAATCCGATTGTAAATGGGTCATAACCCGAACCATACTCTTCCTATATAAAGGGGACATAGTTTTACAACACAACCACATTAGAAAACACCCTAAAGGCACCACATAACCTTCCAAATCTTCTCAAAATTTTCTTCCTTTGTTCTTCCAATCCACAACAACTTCTCCACAATCTTCAAGCAAGTAAGTGCTCTCTTATTCTCCACCTATTTATCGTAAGTACTACGTTGCTATGCTTATTATAAATTGCTAAATCATATAAGATTGTTGGTGATGTTCATGTGTTTGAATTGTTGTTGCATAATCATGTGAGTGAACATATACGTAGGGAATTCTTGACTTATTTCCGACTTGAATTTGGTTTCAATAGCATTGTTATGATATTTGCTGAATAGATATGGCTATGAATATTGCTTAAGAGTGTTGTTTGGATGCTTACATGTTAGACTATCCCGGCCATCGGGATAAGATTATAGTGCCTATCGACTTAGGAGGTTGTGCTTGTTGTAAGAATAACGATTCCATGTGGTAACCCCTATGTCATAACGTTGCTATATACACCATGCAAGTCGTCCAAATGGCTGCTCATAAGTGATGTAATACTGATTTTCTTGTCGGAATACAATCCTAAGACGTATGTCGACGACGTCTGAGTACTCGACCACGTTCACTTCACCGATTTGTGCCAACAAGATTAAGTGTGGGGTGGTACCCCTAATGCTTGCATATAGATTGTCTAAAGTGCGATTGTGCTGCATCTAACATTATTTCTAGTCTCAGGTTCAATGACACCGAAAGCAAGGCAAGGCAAGGAGAAGGCTACCACGACCCGCAAGGACAAAAAGAGAAGCCGAAAAGACCAAGGCGAATCATCTTCCGCACACCTACCACGCAGAATGTTCGGAATCAAATGGGTTCTTGAGGAAGAAGCCAAGGCATGGTACAGCAGCAACAAAGAAAAGAAATATGTGCACGTCGACTTAATCAACAAGGAGACCTTAGCAAAGAAGGAGCCGCAACTGTTGGCTAAGATAATGGCTTTGAAGCTGGATTTCATCTTCCGTGACATGGGAGAGTGCAATCTTGACTTGACAAGAGAGTTTTATGCCAACTGGTCGCCAAACACAACAGGCAACGAAGTCAAAATTCGGGGCCAAGTGTTACAGCTTACAGCGGATTGGATCAACTCGTTTCTAGGCCTACCCTCGGTCGACACTGCACCATACAAAGAGCTGTACAGCAGGCCTCCTTACAGAGCTATAAGACACACGCTTTGTGGAAGCAGATCGATGGCAAGATGGGGCAGACATAAGGAAACAGGCCGTCACAACACATTCCCCTATGCTCCACTAAATAGGGAAGCAAGAATCTGGATGCGCATTGTCAACTCATGCCTCATTCCTGGGACGCAATACACAAAGATATCGAGAGATAGAGTGTGTCTGGTTTATGCATTGATGACAAATGTCCCTATCAACTTTGGGGCAATCATTCGATCTACCATGAGAAAAGCCAGACTCCACAGCAGGTCCCATTTCACATTCGGCAATTTGTTGACAGCAATGTTGCGGAAGGAGGATATAGAAGAGGAACCAGCTGACCACAAACTCCCACATACCCCAAAGAAGGTTGACCTCACCAAGGTCAAAGATGCTGAAACAACGCATGGAGTCAACCTTACCACTGCGGAGAGACATGCTCGTGACGAGAGTTTCTTCCGTCATCTCTATGGCATGACGAGATTCACTATGATGAGTGGTGGACGTATTCCAACTGCTGTAGAGCTCCAACAGCTGGACCACGACTACCCAATGAACAGACATGCCCGGGAGATGTGTGGAGTGGGAGTCTATTTCGAGGAACCTCTTGATGATGACGTGCCAACTGATGATGATAGACGCTTGCCTGATTCTGATGCTGAGGAGAACTCTGACGATGACTCTTACGATGACTCGGACGAAGGGGGTATGACCCCCGACATTGAGGAAGAGTCCGACTAATCAGGTTCTTCGACTTTATTTTCCACTGAGGGCAGTGTCTAGTCTAAGTGTGGGGTGTCGGCAGAATCTGCATGCTATGTTTGTATGTTTGCTTGTTTATTTTGTTTTGAGTCCAAGTCCAAATTTTTTTTTTGTGATTTTTTTTTCGTGTGACGTTTTTTTATTTTAGGAGTAAAATTTTTCTAGCTACGCATGAAATTATTTTGATAGGCAGCATGAGATTAGAACAAGAGTATGTGCTACAATTGTGACTATTGAGACATTTAGGCTCTAGTTGTGACTCATTATGTGATAGTGTGTGATTCAATTCCTTCACTTGTTGGGTTGAGAGTCTATATTACTACCAATCAAGTCGACCATGTGCCTTGTGTGTGTGAGATTAATAGTATATTCTATGTATGTGGCTGATGCTAGAACTTGCCTGGTATGTATGCAAAGCGAAAATAAGGAATGTAAGTTTAGGATATGATTTAGGCATTTCTTTGACAACCTATACATGTTTACCTTTAGTTTTTCCTACCCATGTAAATCATCCTAGTTAAACCCTTTTGAGCCTTTAGCCTATTTCTTTGACAACCTTGTATGTAAGCCTAATCCATTTTTTTTCAAGACCGTAATTTGATCCAAATTCCTAAGTGCTTTAAAGTGAATAAGTCATGTGACAACATAAGAGGAAATTGGGTGAGTATGAAGCTTTAAATTGGAATGGTTCTTGAATGTGTTATGAAAAATGCTATCATAAGAGGTATGTCGTGAAAAGAAAAAGGAAAAGAAAGCTGAAAAGTGAGTTGCTCTTAAAACTGAAAAACAAAAGAGGAGAAAAAGGGTGGTAGAACAAAAGAAAGAAGAAAGGTTGAAAGAAAAAAAAAGTGTCAATGATATAATGTGATGTATTAAAGTGCTTAGGAACCTAGTCACTATTTCTGGCCAAAATAGCTGATCCTACCCGTCCCTTAGCTTACGTTACAACCATCAAAAGACCTACTTGATCCTAATCTTAACATTCCGACATTTAGTAGAGTACTACATTAAGGTCAAGCTTATGGTCATTAGTTGCTACATATGAATTCTTTGTGAGAGTGAGAGCAAGGACACTTTGATACCCATGTTTGAAAAATATGCTATATTTGTGAGTGATTATGGGTGCTATATTGTGAGACACACATGGTTGATGAGTTTTGGATAGTTGTATATGATTCTATGTACCTTAACGTTTGCATGCGAGTTGATCACCATCACGAGTCTATGCTTGAGGTTAAATTGTTTCTACTTATAATCGGAAAGCTACTCTTTGTTGATAATCTTTGTGCTTGTCTTGAAGAATGTTTTGTGTTGTTTCTGTAAAAACCTTAAGTCGATGCTTAGAAGGACATGATATGTTGTTCGAGGACGAACAAAGCTCTAAGTGTGGGGTGTTGATGATAGGCGAATTTACGCGCCTATATCAATATATTTTGCCCATATTTTAGCCTAGTTTTGAGAACTAATTATCTATTTCATACACTTTTAGTCCTTTTTCCTGTAAATGAGCTAACAAATGTGATTAGGAAAGTTTCAGGTATAAATGATGCAAAATACAGCAATTTATGGCTTACTTGACGCAAAAGAAAGCTCACAAACGAGATGGAAAGGAGTTGGACGCATAAAGGACTAAATCTGCTGCATGGAAAATCTGTCCCGGGCTAAAACAGCATTTCTGAAGACTTTGGGGACTTACAGACACAAAGCTGGATTTTTGCCATAATACATTAACCTAGTGCAATTAGGTTATGTGTTTTATTATTCTATTTGGATTAGAATTTTGTAACCTTACCCTAGTACATTTGGGTCAAGGATTTCATTAGTTTATTAGGATTTGGTTATTTATTTCATTAGCTTAGTAGGAGTAGGATAGGAGTATTATAAATACCCTATCATGGTAGAGATTTTTAATTAACTCTTAACTTAAGACATCTTCCTACAATACATTCTTAATTCTTCATTCTTCTACTCTTAAATTCCACAACAAGAGAATCGTTACTTGCTACGGAATCACTAAAACCACACGCCAAACACCTACTATTCACGCCATCCACCATGCAAAACGTGATATCCTACGCATTCATGGGTAACTAAACCTCTTAGTTGGGGTTATGGAAGCCGAATGAGTTACTATCTATTGCTATGAGCTTGTGAGTTCAAGACACGTATATTGCTTATATCATTATTCTCTTCATCTTAAATCTACATTCTTTGCGGTTCAAACACAAGAACACGCCATTCTAACATCTAACTTGTTCGAGAGAAAGGTTATTTGTCTAGAAAAGAAGACGCATAGACCAACGCCAGTCTAACATTTAACTTGTTCGAGAGAAAGGTTATTTGTCTGGAAAAGAGATAATGTCAAGGTAGTAGGACACCCTTTCCTATTAAAAAGCTAGTGCCGTACCTGGACTAACCTCTTGGAGAATTCGTACCGTTAGACACACTTTAAGCTCGAGAGAGTTAAAGTGAAATAGTCCTTGTTGAGGTCGAGAGACGCTTGGATTTACCATCGACTACAATTCTCTATAAGCAATTGCATGTCAAGACTCTACACACTCGTAGCCAATAGAGACGTATACCTCAGAAGGTGGACATACCCCAACGCCTCAATTCTCATTGTTTACAACTCACGTAACATTCTTTACTTTATTATTTTCAGCTTTTGTTTACATTACTTGCAAAACAATACTCCCCCCTTTTACGAGACTTGCACCAAAAGTCTAGTAATTTTGCTTACTTGTTGGCCAAGCTATTCCCTGTGGGATCGACACCCAACCCAGTTGGGTTCTATATTTGCTAACGACCGCTTTACACTCCTACGAGAGCTGTAGATTGAGCGTTATCAGGCATAGTCGACTCTGGTGACATTTCCTCCGGCATTGTCACTGAAACTGACAGATTTTTGTCTATATTCTGTATAACTAGATGAGACCTTTTTCTTTATAGCTATACTTTTGGAACATTCACTATCAATCCCTCCCTTTTATAGCTTTGAGGACATGCTCCTGCAAAATAAGAAGATTGATTTTTCTTCGGTAAGCAAACGGTATTGGGTCCTTATGGGTTATATGTACTTCCTTTGGCATTTAAAACCAATACACTTTTAGGCTTATGCCTATAGCTATAGTATTTGTTCCCTCTCTGTCTACAAATGAAATAAATGGGCCCTCGAAAGGAGAAATAGTTTTTAGCTGATTTAAACAATCCCGGTGAGGAACTCGAATACTTCTTAAAAGAGTTTGATCTTATGAAACTATGGCTTGGGGATGCCTTAAAATATTTTAATTTTATTTTTGTTCTCTCAATCTCTTAATGAAGTTGGTCAATTTCAATTGAAATGCTTCAATTTTTATTTGTTAGTTTCATTGTTCCTCTTCGAGTTTTTGTTTAAATTGAGCTTCACAACTTTTTCATTTTGGCCAAGTTTGTTATACTCATTTGTAAATTTTTGAAGTTCGTTAGTAATTATATCTAAGTTAGATTTGAGAGTATTAAATTTATAATAATCGTGTAGTCTTACCTCGCTGGATTTACCTGTTGCCATAAAGCATATATTGGCAACTTTTATTTCTTCTTAGTTTTGTCTTCATCGTTCTAGGCTCCAAAATTTTTATTTGTTCTAGACGATCTTCATCTTAATTCTTGATAGTTTTGTTTGAAGTTTCAAGGCCTTCCACAATAGTAACAGAGATCATCGTTTCTTGTGGAGTCATTGTTTTGCCTCCTTAGGATATTTGTTGTCTTTGTCTCATGATCTTCTTTCGGTTGATGAGGGATATTCCTTCGCTATTAGCATTGTCCAAAATGTCCTCCTCTCTGGTTGGAGAAACATTTGACACAACCCGCCGCGGGCCTTATCGTGGGTATCCCAAATCCAACCAGGATCGGGGACCGCCCCTTGTTACCCAACCCAACCACCTATATCCCACCTTAGATGAGCTGAATTTATAACATATAAAAAGATAACATTATTATTATCATCGAGACTCTAGGAAAGGGTCATAACTGTGACCGACCCAATCGATTCCAACCTTACTACAACAATCACCCAACCATACCAAACAAAACCATAAACGATAAACCAAAAGTGAATACCAAACAACAAAATGAAAATCAATCTCAAAATGTAGTAGGATGGAGCAACCAATAATATTGTCCAATGATGTCATCATACCTGCCTATTCCACTGACAAGGCTAACACATATACCAATCCCACTCATACTAACCCCTAGAAGTACCATAAAGCCTCTATCCAAAAGAATAAACAAATCCAGTTGGGACATGCCCCCAACCATGGCCAAAACCAATATCCAAAGTAAAAGAAAAGTGTCTAAACAAATCCATAATATGAAATAATGCCTTCCGAAAGGATAGAAGCTCACCACTTCAGTACAAATTTTGATACTAAATCCACGTTCTAAAAATGAGTAGAATGGTCGTTTCTACATAGCGTGGGTATACAACTGCCAGTAGATGGGGTATACGAATAATCGCTAGCATGAAACTCAAGATAAGAATAAAATAATGCCAGTTATAAAACCAAGTGGAACCATCCATGATGCATACAAACATACATATATAAGTGCCAGGAAAGGGAATCGGGATTAGCAAACATTTAAAACCTTTACCTGAGTTGTGTAACTTTGATGTCCTAACCACCCACAGGCCATGTGGGTTTAGATCCCCTTGCTAAAAGGGCCTCAATGTGTATAGTTGTACGACCAGGGAATATCCCATGTGATGAATAGTACATCCCTCTAACATAAATCATGACACTCACACGTGGGTATCGAAGACCTCTTATATCAGAAAATAAGAGTTTTCTGTTTTGGTCCCCCTGGGACCGCTACCTTCCACAGCTTAGCTACACTCTCTGCCGTTAATACCTAATTAAAACCATATAAAAATATTCATTTTCCATCTATTAACCAAGGACAATATTAGTAGTATCATCATACCACCCCATTAATTGCAAGTAGTATCCATAGCTAAACCATTTAGGTTGGGGGCCTTAGGTGGCCTTCAAATTTCTATATTAAATCCACTTGGGGGACGTCAATGTTCCACACAAGCTTAACCATTTAGACTTTAGCCTTTTTCAAACCATTTAAACCATGTATAAATCCTTTAACTAGTTGAAAACATGAAAGAGTTCCAATAAAAGAAGTCAATGCAATGAACATATCTTTATAAGAATTTCATCAAACACCTTAGGGGCATAATAGAACCAAAACCAATTCCAAAGACCATTAAACCATTACCATGCAATCTCATTGTCCAAAACCATCATTAATACATATAAAAGCATAACTAAAACCATAGGAAACCATAACCAAGCATTTAATATCAAAACCCCCAAATAATAGTTGAAAACTATAATCATGAAATAGTAAAACCATGAAATAAATCATATAAATCATGTATTTAGTTGAAATTACAATGAGGGAAGAGAATCATGCATTATACCAAAGAATTGATGGAAAGAAATCACTAAAACAAGCCCTAAAGCAATCTATAAGATGAAACCCTGACCTTCTCTCCCTAAAATTTCTTGAAAGAATTATGAGATATTTTGGAATAGTTTCTAAGTGATAATGAAAAGAATAATAGGGTAAATAACTTCCTAAGTGTTTTAGAAGTCGTGGTTCCGAATTAGGGTAAGTAGGGAAAGTAAGGAAATGTACAGAATACCATAACTTAAATCCCCTTAAAAACCCATCACAGGGATACCACTGACCCACATGAGTCGTACCCTCTTATACGATAGGTATCCACTACTCGTATCCAAGTCTCAAACCTTGGATCAAATACTATCCAGTATACGACTCATTACGATCCAAACCCATGACCCGTATCCCTGGCAGAATGAAATCAGGATCAAACACTATCCACCATAAGATTCCTTGATACGACTCATACCAAGCCTTACGACTCATACCCTTAAGTCATACCCATTCCAATGTCCAAAATTATCCCACCAACTAACACTAGTCAGTATACAACATGATCATACCACTCATACCCCAGATTATGGCTCATACCCATGAATCATATTGGTTCTGAAGAACGGATTTCCAAGAATTTTTTTAAGGGTCAAAACCTAGGATATTTCAGTCTCCCCCACTAGGAACATTCATCCTCGAATGATGGATAAGGTAGGGTAACCACACACAGAGTTATTTTCATTATCAAACATCCCTTTAACAAAGTTTGAAAACAAAAAGGCGAAGGTGTTAATCTTTTCTTTAAAAAGATCAGAAAATAAAGATATGTTCAAGACACATACCTTTCACATGAATCCCAGGAACAGAACATAACTACGGGTACTTAGAATTCATTTCCTCTTATGCTTCCCAAGTAGCTTGTTCCACCTTATGGTTCTGCTATTGAACCTTAACTGAAGCCACATCCTTGGTCCACAACTGACAAACTTGCCTATCTAATATCTCAATTGGGACCTCTTCACAAGACAGAGAATTTAGAATACCTAATCCTTCCAAAGGAATAATCGAAGAAGTATCACCAAGACACTTCCTCAACCTAGAAACATGAAAGATCGGATGAACCAACCTTAAGATAGATGGCAAATCTAACTCATAAGACACATTGCCAACTTTTGCAAAATCACATAAGGACCAATGAACCGAGGATTGAGTTTCCCTTTTTTGCCAAACCGAACCACTCCTTTCATGGGATACACCTTAAGGAATACCCTATCTCTGAACACAAATTCCAAGTCTCTATGTCTAACATTTGTATAGGACTTATGGTGACTTTGGAAAGCTTTTAGCCTATCCCAAATCACCTTTACCTTATCCATCACCCTACAAACCAAATCTAGACAAAAACATGTCTGCTTTCCCATGCTCAAACCACCCAATATGAGATCTACACCTCCTACCATACAACACCTCAAAAGGAGACATACTAATACTCGACTGATAGTTATTTTTGTAAGTAAAGTCTACTAAAGGTAGATGCTCAACCCAATTAACATTATAGTCAATCACACTGGCTCGAAGCATATCCTCCAGTGTCTAAATAATTCTCTCCACTTGCCCATCCAACTACAGATAAAAAGTAGTACTCAGATTAACCTTAGTCCCCAACCTTTTCTAGAAAGACTAGCAGAAATATGACATAAATTGCGTACCACAATTAGAGATAATTAAAATAGGTACCCCATGAAGCATCACAATATCCTAAAGATACAACCGCACATCGTTCACCGAAAAGGTAGTCTGCACTGTTAAGAAATATACAGACTTGGTCATCCTATCCACAATGACCCAAATCGAATCATACTGATTCTAAAACTGAGAAAGATCGGTAATGAAGTCCATTTTGATTACTTCCCACTTCTACTCGGGCAAATCAATTTCTTTATACAACCAGTCAGGTCTTATTCGCTCAATCTTAACCTGTTAACACACCATATACTTGGCTACGAAATCAGCCACATCCCTCTTTATGCCATTCCACCAATAGATCTCTTTGATATCATGATACATCTTAATCGAGCCAAAGATAAACACCATAGCACAACTCATGCACCTCAGCCAAAACCCTCAACCGCAGCTTATCGACATCAAGAACACACCTTGGTACTATAAAGTAATATTACCATTGATCTCAAACACCACCGCCTTCTGACCACCAACATCACTCTTAATTTTTATCAAGACAAGATCCAACACTTGCTTCTCTTTAATCCCTACACCATGAGATGATCGAACTAATTTTTGTACCATCACACCACCATCCTTAGAGTCAAAGAGACAAACTCCAAGATTAGCCAAGCAGTGAATATACTTCACCAATTCTCGCTTTCCTTCGTCCACGTTAGTCAAATTTCTTTCACAAGCATCTGACCAAGATAACTTAAACTTCTTCTGAGTTAACTTAGTCAAAGGAGCATCTATCAAAGAAAAGATTTCCACAAACGACCTATAATTCCTGGCTAAACCCAAGAAGCTTTGAATATTGGATGGAGTGGTAGGCCTAGGTCACCTCTTCACCACAACAACCTTCTGCGAATCCACCATGATCTATTCAATAGAAATAATATGGCCTAAAAAATTAATTGTGTTCAACTAAAACTCATACTTAGAGAACTTAGCATACAATTATTGTTCCTTTAAGGTCTGTAAAACCACATGGAGGTAATTAGCATGATCCACCTCACTCATCAAATAAACCAAAATGTCACTAATAAACATAATGATGAAAAAATCCAAATATTGCCTGAACACATTGTTCATCAAGTTTGTAAATACTGTCAGAGCATTAGTCAATCCAAATAACATCACCAAGAACTCAAGATGCCCATAACGAGTATAAAAAGTCATCTTAGGGATATCCATCCCCTAATATTAAGTTGGTGGTACTCAGAACAAAGATCTATCTAAGAGAAAAACTTCGGACCATGTAACTGGTCAACCAAGTCATCTATCCATGGAAGAGGATACTTGTTCTTGATCATCAGCTTGTTCAACTTCCTGTAGTCAATGCACATCCAAAGGGAACCATTCTTTTTGTGCACAAACAACACTGGTGCACCCTATGGAGAAATACTAGGATGAAAAAACCCCTTATCCAAAAGATCTTTAAGTTACTCCTTATGTTTCCTTAACTTATCCAGAGATATTTTATATGCAGGAATAAAAATTGGACGAGTGTCCAAAAGAAAATCAATACCAAATTTATTTCCCTATATGGAGGAACACCAGGAAGATCATACGGAAAGAACTCTAGAAACTCATTAACCATAGGGACCGAAGACAAAGAAGGACCTTCCGAGTTAGAATTTTTAACCCGAACAAGTGATAAAGACAACCCTTACAAATTAACCTTCGATCTCTAAGATAAGAAATAAAACTCCCCCAGGAGCTAAGGAACTACCTTTCCATTTTTTAACTAGTTCACCAGGAAACTTAAAGATAACTCTATGGGTCTGACAATCTATAAACACATAAAAAGAATATAACCGATCTATACCAGGAATTACATCAAAATCTACCATATCTAACTAAAATAGATCCGCCAAGGTCTATTTTTTACCAACAACTACCACATACCCCCTATAGACTCTCGTAGAAATAACTGAGTCACCTACCAGGGTAGAAACAAAAAAAGGATCCGAGATAACTTTCGGATCAAAACCTAAAGACACATCCACATATGAAGTCATACAAAAAGAGTGGACCTCAAATCAAGTAAACAATATACATCACGATAGAAAAGTTATTATGTACCAGTAACAATATCAGGTAATGCCTAGGATTCCTATCGAGATGCCAAAGCATGTAACTTGTTCTGATAAATAATTAAACTAGGAGAAGTAATATAAGAAGATTCCACTTCACAAGGTGTAGGAGCAGAAGATGAAGCCACATTAATCTTATTATCCCCTGTAACAGCCTTATTAATCAGACAATCCCTGAGTCGATAGCCTACGTAGCCATATTTGAAGTATTTGTCCCTTCTTTCATCATAATAACCCCAATGAGGATGACCACAGAATTGACAAAAATGACACAAATAAACTAACTAACCTTCTCTAGCCTGAGATTAGGAAACTTGTGCCCAAGAATTATTACCACCTTGATTACGCCAGTCTCCCGACTAATAAGGAGAACTAGCAGAAAAGGAGCCCGAATGCCCCCATTTTTCCCCTTGCCACCATCTCTACTCCCTAATTAGAAAAACTACTCCTCTTTCCTTTTGTATCGCAAAACTCTACCTACTTTTTCTTTTCATCCTCAATCGATTGTGTATGTACAGTCAACCTCAAGATGTCCATATCTTTAATCAGCAAGGTAGTCTTGCTCTCCAAAATCAAATCTTGATTCAACCTAGAAGCAAACTTCCTCATTTTTGACCTCATATCAGCCACTAAATTAGGAGAATACCTTGATAGATGATGGAACTTTAAAGCATATTTCCTTACAAAACATCCTCTCATGCTTGAGGTTCACAAACTTCTCCATCTTTACTTCCCTCAACTCTTGTGGAAAAAACTGATCTATGAAGGCATTTGAAAATGCCTCCCACAATCCATCCTCTTCTATGTCACCTCTATCTATATCCTACTTCTCATACCACTAATAAGTAACATCCTTAAGTAGATAACAAAAAAAGTTAACCCTCTCTACATTAAGAGCTTGCATCAGCCAAAAGATCTTTTCCATCTCATCCAAGAAGCCTTACGGAATTCTTTTCCACTTTCACCCCAGTAAAAGTTGGAGGACCCATCTTCATAAATTGACAAACCCTTATGACCTCAGTAGACAAAGAACCAGTTGTACACTGCTCATCCTGAGCAGCAACCAATTGGGTAATAACATGAATGGACTGACAAAATTCTGTGTTTGTCATACTACCCTAACAGACCTAAGGAGAATTATTTGGAATAGGAGTAACTTTAGTACTATTAGGAATAGGACCATGAGATCAAAGATATATTCCAAACGTAGAACATACCACTTTAGTATTATCCCCATATGGGATGGAAGAATTTTCTTATGTTTCAGATCTAGGAGGCATGATCTAAAAAACCAACAAACAAGGATTAGATGAGATTATAGGATTGAGAGCTTATGATTGAAGATAAAATACCAAGAAAGTGAATCATTCTAAAATGTCTTGTACCCTCTCCCTTATAAGTGTAGTGCGCTTCATACCCTTCAAATAGATTCTACTCAACAAGGCTTTATGGATTTCCCAATTGACCAAGAACCTAGGCTCTATTACTAACTTGACATGACCCAACCCTGCGCCTTGTCTTAATAGGCATTCCAAATCCAACAGGATCGGGGAATTCTCCCTGTCACCCAACCAAACAACTTATATCCCGTCTTAGATGAGCTGAATGTTAAATATATAGTAAAATAGCAACCTTCCAACCATACCACACCAAACGATAAACTATAAACCAAAATAGAATACCAAAACCTAATATAAAAATCAATCCCAAAATATAGTAGGATGGAACAACCAACAATATCATCCAATGATGTCATCCCACTGTCCTATTCCAATTCCAAGACCTTTATCAATACCAATCCCGCCCATACCAACCCCAGAAGTACCACAAAACCTCTATCTGAAAGAATCAATGAATTCAGCTATGACATGCCCCCAACTATGGCCAAAGTAATATCCAAACTAAAAAAAAGTATCTAAATAAATTCGTAACATGAAATGATGCCTTCTAAAAAGATAAAAGCTCATCACTTTAGTTAAAATATTGATACCAAATCCATATGCTAAATATGAGGAGTAAAATAGTTGTTTCCTACACTGCTAGGGTATACAACCACCAGTAGATGAGGTTAGCAAATGACCGCTAGCATAAAATTCAGGATAATAATAATAAAATAATGCCTGTCATAAAATAAATGGAACCATCTATAATGCATACAACCATACATATATAAGTGATGGGAAAGGGAATTGGGTTTAGTATGTATTAAACCCTTACCTGGGTTGTGTTGCTTTATTGTCCTAACAACTTACGGGTCATATGGGTTCAGTTCCCCCTGCTGAAAGGGCCCAGTACATGTAGCTGCATGACCGGGGATATCCCAAGAGAAGACTAGTACACCCCCCAATATAAAACATGGCACTCGCAAATGATCATCAAAGCCCCTTCATATCGGCAAATATGAGTTTTCAATTTTGGTCCCCTTGGGACCGCTACCTTCCACAACTTAGCTACATTCTCCGCCATTAATGCCCAATTAAAACCATGACCAAATAATATATTTTTAATTTATTAACAATGGACAATATTCGTGATATCATCATACCACCCCATAATTTGCAAGTAATATCCATATCCAACCTATTTAGGATAGGGGACCTCAGGTGCCCTTCTAATTTAAATGTTTAATCTACTTGGTACACGACCATGTTCCTACACGCTTAACCATTTAGCCTTTAGCCTTTTTCAAACCATTTAAACCATGTATAAATCCTTTATCCAGTTTAACGCATATAAAAGTTCAAATAAAAGAAGTCAATCCAATAAATATATCTTTATAAGCATTTAATCACACACCTTAGGGGCATAATACAATCAAAGCAAAGCAAGCCCCAAAGCAATCTATAAGATGAAACCCTAACCTTCTCTTCCTAAAAGCTCTCGAAAGAATTACACAATGTTTTGGAATAGTTTCTAAGTCTTAATGAAAAGAATAATAGGGTAAATAACTTTCTAAATATTTTAGAAGTTGTGGGTCATAATCAGGCAAGTACGGAAATATCCAAAATTACCCTACTTAAATCACTTACAAACCTAGCACAGGGATACGACTGACCCATATGAGTCGTACCCCCTTATACGATTGGTATCCACTACTCATATCCAAGCCTCAACCCTTGGATCAAACTCTATCCAGTATATGACTCATCCAACCAAGTCGCAACCATATCTTACAATCTGTACCTATGATTGTATCCTGGCCGGATAAAATACTAAAACGATCAAACATTATTTACCATGAGAGTCCTTGATATGACTCATACCAAGCCCTATAAATTATACCCTTAAGTCATACCCATTCCAGTGTCTAAAACAATTCCAACAACTAACACTAGTCAAGATATAATAGACCATACCACTCATAACCCAGCTTACGGCTCGTACCCATGAGCGTATTGGGTTCAGAGTACGAATTTTCAAGAAATTTCCTAAGGGTAAAAACCCAGGATATTTCAGTATTGAAGGCTACTGGTTTCTTTGTTTATCTTTCTAAAAACTTTTGATATATTTTTTCTTATATGTGATTAGGTTACCTCGCAGTTCATCATATGTCATATTGTGGAGATTTTCGTCTTCTAAAATGGAAGCCTTGGTTTCCTAAGTATTTGGGAGACTTTGAACAAGCTTCTAGACTTACAGGTTGTGAGAATAGATCATCCCTAGTGATTTCAGTTTGCACGTGATTTTGCTGGATTTGTCAAACATTGTCTCAATATCCTCATTATCTTCTATTTTGAATAATTCATATTAATTACCAAGAGCAATAATTTTTGACTTCTTGACATTGGTGGTTACTTTATAGGTTACCTCCAGTTTATCTCATATTTCTTTTATTGTTTCATATATTGAAATCTTGTCATAATCTTTTCTACTAACTGCACACAAAAACAAACTTACAGTACATGAGTTAGTTTGAATTGCCTCTTTTTGTTCCTTAGTGACCTTAAAGCTTTCAAGGTCCTCAATGTTAGAACTGTTAGATTCTATATCCTTGTCCTTTGACATCTCCTTGAGTCTTGAATCATCTTTGGACCTTTCTTAATGACAACCCAGTCTTGGAAGTCATTTGATTGGACAAAGATCCTGAACCTATTCTTCTAGTAAAAGGAATATTGTTAATTAAAGTACGATGGTCTTATGGAGTAATAACCATCCTGAAGGAGAGAAGCGCGAATATGATAATTGGATATTTGATCTTTGCTCACCTGTGGTTAAGTAATGCTAGATATTAGACCTGCTATGATACCAATTAAAATTCAAGAGGGGGTTGAATTAGAATTTTTTATCTATGAGTCGACTACTAACCCTTCACAGTTAACTCACATGCAAATCAGAACACTTAACAAATAGATTAAATACAAAACATTAAGAAATAAAGTAACAAAAAGTAAAGTAATAAAATAAAGATTTATCCTAGTTCAGCATACCAATGCAGTGCCTACGTCCAGTCCCTTTGGGTTTTAAAGTTTTCTTACATCATTCAAAGTTTGGCTCGAGTGCAATGATAAGAGACAAGTTGTGAAGACATATTTTTCTTTTCAGATCTTATGACAAAGTTTCATTTTATGTTACAAAGTTTACTTGATCTTATTCCTTATATAATAATTGTAAACTAAAGTTACAAAACCTTATGAGAGTAAGATTGAGAAACTTTAAATTTTTACTTGAAGTTGAATAATATGTTTCTATATTCAGTCTTCATTACTTATAGTCTTCGGATGCTACACTTCACAAGAAAACCCAAGAGATTTCTTCTCAATCAAGGATTAAAATTGATTCCTTTATTGAGAAATCTAGCCGTTTGATATGTCCATAACAGATATATCTATATACAACTTAGAATTATGTTTATATCAGATATGTCTGTGAACTATCTTTCATTTTAGTCTTGATTGCTGTTTTCTTCCTTCCTTTGGTTTAGATCCTGATTGACATTCTACTTTATCTCATTAGTCATGATTTCTGGAATGATGAAGCCCCTTTTATTTTCATGATGTTTGATTTGATTTTCTTTCCATGTTTTAAGATATTATTGTTATCCTTTATTGTTTGACCATCAGCAATCTTCTAGTATTTGTATCATGTATTCATTCTATAAGATATTATCGTGATCCTTTATTCTTTGACCATCAACAATCTTCCAGTATTTTTATCCTTAATCCTACAAAGATTCATCCTTTAGTTTGTCATTATTAAAATATTACTTAAGAAGGCTAACACCAAGTACCTCATATTTTCTCTGTAAACTCAAGTTCAGCTTGAGGTAATGATTTTCCTTAGATTGACTATTTTTTGTTCTCTATTTCAGCTATGTAACTATTCTCATGCCATTGTATACATCCACAAAATTAGTTCAGTTCATGTATTAGGCTTCAAATTCAGTTATGTGATCATATTCCAAGTCATGCATGTTTAGTACATAACCCCAGTTACCTCAGTATTCTAAGTTTAACCAATCTTATTCGAGGATGAATGTTCCCAAAGGAGAATATTGTAATACCCATAAAATCCTAAGATTGATTCAGTGACATTTCCATGCATAAGGGGTTCAAGGCTGGAAATTTCCACTAAGTGTTAAGGACTTAGTTATTTTGAAGACCCCTAAACTTCACGGATTCTTATTTTTACCTTCCCGACCATGAGACATTAGTTTTTGAGTTGATTTATGTTTAAAGCTATTAAAAGTATGTCTCAAAAGAGTTTTGGGATTTTTGGATGGGGTTCAAATATATTTAGATAACAGAGACAGTGTACCCTAGCGATGATCCTGTGGCGCGAGGCCTGCTCCACTGGACTAAGGGTTACGACATGGTACTTGCTCCACCAGACTGAGTGTGGCTGTGTAGGGATAGCTCCGCCAAACTGGGGTCACGACACATGAGTTTTGTGCCTCTAGATCCTTGGTCATTGAGATCTAGCGGAAATTGGTCTTTTCGCTCAACCCAAGTCGTCTATAACACAATTTGGGACTTTCAAAAGGGTATTATTTGCTTGTTTCACTCAAAAATTGCTCTCAAGAAACTCTCCTCCTTTCCCAAGAACAAAACCCAATCTCTTTCTCAATAAATCAAGAGTTCAAACTTCTAAGTTCAAGAAACCCTCAATAAATCCTCAAAAAACTAGATACTAAGGTATGTGGGGTATTCACAAAGGGTTTCTTTCACCCATTGATCCCAAAAACTCTATTTTTACTTAAGAGTATTAATCTTATCCTACTTTGTAAAATTAATCCATGAATCTCTTATTAAATCCTTTCCAAGATATGTCTACAAGTGTTTCCAAGTGAATAACACTATCTCATGTTTTGAATTACAAGCTTTTATGTCATAGTCCATTGATTTCAAGTTAACTCCCCAAATTATGAATCTAGCCATGTAATCATGTTATTTTCTCATGTTTAAGACATTCCCATGTTAAATTTTATGCTTCTCACTTACTGGGAGAAATGTTTATGCTTTGTGTCTTTTAATTATGACTTTTATATTAAAGTTATAACTATTGATATAATATTTTTATGACCAGTCAGTGCTGATGGGTTGTGAATACCTGATACCAATGTATTTACATAATTTTAGAGTTTTAGGTAATAAATCAGTTAATCCATAAATCTTGTCATTATACTTAGACATGCATGATCATGATGAGATCTATCAAAAAGTAATATTCAGTTGAGTTTAGTTCAGTTCAGTATAAGTGTCAGTGTTAGTTCAGCTGGGAGTAGGATTTACCACTGATCGAGTGCAAGGATAGTAGCTCTACCATAAATTTCGAACCCTACATTCTAAAACTTCGCAGTCTGCATAGTATATAAGAGGTCACCCATCAATTTAGGCTTGACTTTTTTTCAGGGGTCACCAGTTAGTTTAGGCTTAACACCCTAGTCTTTTGGGATAACATATTAGTTGATCCACAAAACCAGTGTTAGTACCCGTGGCATGATACTGATACCCTTCCAACTTATAACGCCCCTAAAAAAGCCCCGAGGAATCACACGGTGCTTATGGCTACAAGTAACCCCAAGCTAACTCGTTTAGCCATTTTTCTACCATTCAACACTTATAATCAAAGTCATCATAATCAAAACATCTAAACATCCTCCATAATATCATATTGAAATACGAATGAAATATGGAAAGTAACAAAATATGACATCTCTGACAAATTTGATCAATCTATCCATCTAATCTGACAAGCCTCTGCTAAACTGTATATCCATGAGCTATTGGGACAAACCCCAACTGACCCAAACTCAGGAAAAAAACTGAACGAATCAAGTAAATGAGGAAATCTGAATGACTAGTCCACGGACCATGAGGACTCACCACTGCAGAGGATGCAGATCAACCTACTCGGATAGTCACAGTCAAACCTGGGAATGAGCACCTGAACCTACATTATAGGGAAAATGTAGCCCACATGCGAACATGTGGGTCAGTACCATGGAATATGTACCTAGTACATGGGGGTGCCTGAAATAAACATATTTATATGCATATATATATATATATATATATATATATATATATATATATTCAATGATTATGTCATAAGTTTTCTTTCCAAATCATGCAGGACATTTGTAAATGGCTCATAAGGCTTGAAAGAAATCTAAAATCTGAAATCATACACAATGAATGGTTAAACATGCCAATCTGGATATCATGAGCCATTACACTTAATCCAAATATCAAGATTCTTTTCTTAGTCTCTCATCAAGCAATCTTAGTGAAATCTGGAATATTGAATACATCATAAATCTGCATTTCAAATCTCTTTTAAATAAGTAAAATTAATCTAAGAATGAGGGACGACTCTTTGGGAGGTTCTTCTAACCGACATATACACCATGTGAGCACCCATAATGTCCTATAACTTTTCTCCATAAGGTTAGGGCTGTCCTACCCTTGCCATCGGTGTAGAACAATCTCATCTCACTGATCACTAACTCAATTTTCCACATATAGTAGAAGTCAATGTCTCAACCTATAGTTGCACGTAGTTCTGGGGTATGAAACCGTAGTAACATACCCAACTCAGTGCTAAATACTACTCCCAATACTATGCTCAAAAATCTCAAGAAAAATCCACTTTAAGGGTAATCTCATATTTCTTAAGTTAAATAAATGATAAAATCCGTAACTCATTTCATAAAGTGGATTTTAACTCTGTTGTGACCAAAAGGTCAAATCTTTCTATACTTCATTAAAATAGTCTAAACATGGGTGCATGTAGCACATAAATTCTCAAAACAACAATCTCAATGTGGGTTAATGACCCTTATAGAGATACTTAATCAAAACATTTCAACATTTATGCTTTATATCACAAGCATGCAAAATTTATACGGAAATCTAAAAAATTTCAGCCTTTAATAATAACAATAATCTCAACCTCATGGAGTTTATTTTCTAAACATTCAAAATAATCATAGTATCTTGAACAATAACATAGGATAAGATTTATCACTTAAAATTCATGATAAAACATGTAAAAATCATGTGTCTTTGTAAAATAATGCAAACTTTGGGCACAAGAACGAAAGGATATTCTTGTTCATAACCCCACATACATTTATGGTAATGGATTTGTTGAAAGATTGGACCCTCAATGTTAATTGTGTAACCCTAGTTGTTTTACTCCTTTAGTACTCTTGGATGATGAACTTAGACTGATAATAGGGTTATGATGTGTTTAGAATCTATTAAATTCGTATGGTTAAGTTTAGGGTTGTGTAAGGAGTGCCAAAAGACTTAATTGCCCTCAAAATAACCCAAAAATAGAGTGTTTAAGTCAATTGAAATCATAGGATATGTGCCGCATATGATATCGCATATATTTATATAGGTGCCACATATGATATCGTTTACATTTACATTGGCGCAGCATATGCTATCGCATATGTTTTCCAGTGGCCATGTGTGATTGGTTAGGCGATGCACTCTACTTCGTAAGGCCATAACTCCTAGATCGGGTGTCGGATTTTGGTGAAATTGGTATTGTTGGAAAGCTAATTCAATTCTATATAATTTTATGGGTATAAATATACAGAAATACCACATATTTATCAAGTTATGCTCATTCAAAGATGACCCTTTTGAATTCAAACACTAAAACTTGATGGATTTCGAAACTCTTAGCTTGTACTACCTTAAGTGACTCATATAACCACACTTAACACATCATAATCTCTCTTATAACTAGGGTACTTTTGGTAATTTAGGTGCCCAAATATGGCTTACAAAATTGGGGTTTTCACATATATGAACAATGACTCATTTTCTAGCTTAGGAAAGTGTGGGGCATTATAATATCTCCCCCTTAGGGACATTCGTCCTCGAATGATGCTGGGTATACTAAGAGAAAAGAGAAAATGAAGGGTACATAGCTGAAGCAACTTGCTAATCTTGCTACCTTACCAACACGACTAAGAACTCTATAGGCATCAACATAATAGGGACTAAGTTCCCCCTTCTTTCCAAATCTCTTCACTCCCTTCGTGGGTGAAATCTTTAAATACACCAAGTCACCAACTTCAAATTCAAGTTCTCTTCTCCTCACATCAGCATACGACTTCTGACGACTTTGTGTGGTTTTTAATCTTTCTATAATCACTTTGACCTTTTCCATAGCTTCAAAGACTAAATCAGGACCACTCACAGCCACTTCACCCACTTCAGACCAACCTATGGGTGACCTAAATTTCCTCTCATACAAAGCCTCAAATGGATTCATGCCAATGCTAGAGTGAAAATTGTTATTGTAAGCAAATTCTATCAATGGTAAATGCTCATCCCAACTCCCCTTAAAGTCAAGAGCACACGCTCTCAACATATTCTCTATGGTCTGGATGGTTCTCTCAGCCTGACTATCTGTCTGCAGATGGAAAGTAGAACTGAAATGCACTTGGGTGCCAAGACCTTTCTGAAAATCTCTCCAAAACTGCGAAGTGAACTGAGTACCCCTATCTGAAATGATGGACAAGGGAACTCCATGCAATCTGACTAATTCTCGGATGTACAATCTAGCATAATCCTCAGCAATATAAGAAGTATGCATAGGCAAAAAGTACGCAAACTTAGTCAATCTATCCACAACAACCCAAATGGAATCATGATGGTATCGGGAAGGAGGTAAACCAGTTACAAAATCCATTTTTATCTCTTTCCACTTCTAAGTGGGAATACCAAACTCCTGCATTACACCACCATGTCTTTGGTGTTCTACCTTAACCTGTTGGCATGTAACACACTTAACGACAAATTCTGCTATATCCTTCTTCATGCCACTCCACCAATAGATTTTATGCAAGTCGCGATACATCTTGGTGGCACCAGGATGAATAGAATATTGTGCAACGTGCGCTTCATCCATAATTCTCTATCTTAGATCCTTGACATCCAGAACACATAATCTATCCTGTAATCTCAACATACCATCCCCCCCTTGGGAGAAAACCTCCACTTTTTAGTCCTTGACTGATTCTTTCAGTCTGACCAAACTAGCATCTAAGTTTTGCTTCTCCTTTACTTCCGAAACCAATGAGGATTCGGAGCTACTCTGTACTAATATACTCCCTTCAGCAGAGTCAAGCAACCTAACGCCCAACCTAGCCAACCGATGCACATCATGAGCCAACTCTTTCTTTCCCTCTCCAATATGCAAAACACTACCCATAGACATCCTGCTAAGGGAATCCACCACTACATTAGCCTTTCTCGGGTGATACAACACACTCATATCATAGTCTTTCAATAACTACGTTCTCTACCTAAGATTCAACTCTCTCTGGGTAAAAATATACTACAGACTCTTATAATCAGTGAAAACATCAACATGAGCACCATACAAGTAGTTTCTCCAGATTTTCAGAGCAAACACAACAGCAACTAACTCAAGGTCATGGGTAGGGTAATTCTTCTCATGGGGTTTTAGCTGTCTAGATACATAGGCTATAACCATACCTCTCTGCATCAATACATAACCTAAACCAACTCTAGAAACATCACAATATACCATAAAACTGTCAACGCCATCATATAGAGTCAAAATAGAGGTTGTAGTGAGTCTAGTCTTCAACTCCCAAAAACTATTCTCACAAAAATCGGACCACAAGAACTTCACTTTATTTTGGGTCAATCGGGTCATAGGAGATTCTATAGAGAAGAAACCTTCAACAAAACAGCGGTAATAGCCAGATAGACCCAAGAAAACCAGTTGACAATTCCCAGCGGTGTCGTGCCACCAGCCACATTCGTCTCACCAGCCACATTCCCAGTTGACAATTTCCAGCGGCCCGACACGATCTTAGTGCGTCGCACCAGGGGATCAGTTCGGAAATTTTTTGACAAAAATTTAAATGTTGTCCAGGGTTAAATGACTCTTTTCCCATGATTTTATTCCTCCCAGGTGTGAGATTAAAGCCCTAAAAATATTTTAAACCATTTGTTTATTATTAACTTTTCCCCAAATCACAAGCTTTCTCTTTCAATTAACAAAACCCTAACTTCAGGAAACCAAGAGAAATCTCAAAGGAGTCATCAAGAACTTTAATAAACCCACAAATTAAGGTATGTTAGGTGTTCATCTATGGTTTTGTTTCACCCATAGAGTCCACGAGTCCTTTTTTAAAACTACAAGATTGTTGAATTATGAAGTCACATGCTTGAATTAAATTGAATTCATGTTTATGTTATTGTTGGGTCTTAGTCCATGATTAAATTACAAGATTCATGAAATTAATCATTATATGTGTTGAATTACATGATCTTCATGATAAACCTTCAATTTGCAAGTTGTTTGATGTGGCCATGACAATTACATGTGTTGATTATTGAATAACCTAAGCATGCTCCCCATGTATTTGATAAACTGCCTATGTGAGTGAAATAGTGCCATTATAACATGATAGCATGTATTCCCCATTCATGTATAAGTAAATACATTACAAGTGTTTGTTAAAATGTCTCAATGATTGGATTGTGATCAAGTAGCCATTATTATGTTTTCAAGATTTTGCCATGATTTACTTTGATGCTATTGAGTCCTGGGGGTATTCAATACCTGATAATTTAGTTATTTATCTAGATCTAGTGTCAGTTACAGAATAGTATCATCCATGTCACGATTTGTAGAACTAAGTCAGTTATAGATTACAGGAAAAATCAGTAAACTAAGTATCAGTCCAGTCCAGTTCAGTATAATCAGTCCTATGTCTTTCAATTGAGAGTAAGGATTCAGCATAGAGTGAACCCAGGGATGGGGTCTCACCTTCCAATATAGGGTGTGATCCTTAGAAGCAATCCTTGCATTCAAAAACTATGTAGCCAGCATAGGTTGAGACATCAAACCTGCCAGTTGAGGGTTGATGAGGTTTTTAACCTGCCAGATGAGGGTTCCACCATTCTCATTAGAGTACCTACTAGATGAGGGTATCTCTTCAGTTGTCTTTACCCGTGGCATGGTACTGACACCTTTCCATTAGGGTTATAGGTTGGACCCAACTCATTTATCTTATCTTATTTAGGGTATGTCGATTAGATGATTACCTCCCACAGTTTCAGTTTTAGTCTTTAGTATAAAACTTAGTTCAGTTCTACAGAATCAGGACTATCAGATAGAGTCAATCAGTATTAGCAACTCAGTTATTAGTAACTCATACTATCAGTTACTCAGTACTAGAACTCAGTACTTAGCTTCAAAAAAGCTCAGTTATAGTATATATATATACGCACAATATTAAATACTCAATATTTACAACAGTTTAGATTATCCATGTACTCTCATGTTTAGTTACTCTATATAATTCAGTCAATTATTATTCATGCATATAAACCCTTGCATTTAGCCTTACCTCATCTAGCATACCAGTACATTCCACATACTGATGCATACTCTTTCTTTGCACTATGATGCCCCATATCATAGGTTCGGACGCTCTGGTTCCCGACCGTGCATAGACAAATTTAGATTTAACTAGCATATCAGATTTAGTAGTGACTCCTCATCTATTGAAGATATTCTTTTATTTTATTATTTCAGTAAACTCACTATTTTAGTAGATGGAGTTAGTTGGGGGATTATCCCATCAAATCCACTTTCAGATGGTTTCTGTTAGAGGCTTTTCAGATTAGTTTTTAGCTAATATTTAGTTTTGCAGATGTTATATTTTATTAGTATTTCAGATGTTTTAAACCTTATGGAATTTCATTCTAATTTTTTACATTTATATTAGTATTATTATTAATTTCTCACAGCAGATATCAGTCATGGGTTAGCTTGTGGTCCTTTGGGGTTGTAAGCATCGTATGGAATCTGAGGTACAGACTCAGGGAGTTACAGTATAGTAGGAGGTGTAGATGTTCTATTGGTTGGTTTGAGCTTAGTGAGGCGGACATGTTAGGTTTTTATTTTGTTTATCAAGCTATGGAAAAGGTGAAGGTGATTTGGGATAGGCTTAATGAGGCTAGATTCATCAAAAGTCTTATGCGATGCTAGGCGTAGAGACTTAAAGTTTAAGGTTAAGGATAAGTTTTTCCTAAATGTGTCTCCCATAAAGAAAGTGGTGTGATTTGGAAAGAAGAGAAAGCTTATTCCTCAGTATATTAGTCCTTAATTGATTTTGCGAAGGGCTGGTAATATTGATTATGAATTGGAGTTACCTTACAGTTTAGGCTTGGTTCATCTAGCATTTCATGTTTCCATGTTGAGAAAATGCATTGGTGATCCTTCATCGGTTGTTCCTATAGAAGGATTGGGTATCTCAAATTCTCTGTCCTGTGAAGAGATCCCAGTTGAGATATTGGATAGACAGGTTCATTGATTGTGAACAACAGATGTGGCTTCGGTTGAGGTTTTATGAAAAAACCACAAGGTGGAAGAGGCTACATGGGAAGCACAGGAGGACATAAAATCCAAGTATCTGTTCTTGTTTTCTGCTTCTAGGATTCGTGCGGAAGATGTATGTCCTTGAAAACATCTTTATTTTTAGAGTTTGTTAAAGGAAAGATTAATATTTTTGCCTCTTTGTTTTTGAACTTTAATAAAGATTGGGAATATATTTCGTAATACAAATGACTCATGTTGGCATCTATTCTACCTTATCCGTCATTCAGGGATGAATGTTCCTAGTGGGGAGAATGTTACATCCTGGGTTTTAGACTTTAGAAAATTTCCTACAATTCCATTCTCCGGACCCAATACGACTCATGGGTACAAGCCTTATGTTGGGGTACGAGTGGCATGATCCTATCATACACTGACCGCTGTTGGATAATGGGATTGGATAGGTTACAATAATGGATACTATTTAGTAGATATGAGTCATATGATTGGATATAAGTTGTATCTTATACTCATATAGTGGATAACATTAAAGCCACTTGGTATTCTATTCTGCTAGGGGTACGGATGGAAGGTACAGATCCTATGTTATGGATATAACTTCATTGGATGAGTCATATACTAGACAATGTTGGGTCTAAGGGTTGAGGTTGGGATATGAGTGGCAGGTACCACTCGTATAGGAAAGGTACGACTTGTAAGGGTCAGTTATATCCCTGTGTTGGGATTTTGTGCAACTTAAGCAGGGGTATTCTGGATATTTTCCTACTTACCTTAATAGGAACCCACGACTTCTAACCTACTTGGGAGAGTATTTATTCTTTTATTCTATTCATCAACACTTATAAACTATTCTTAAACACTTTAAAATCCTCTCAAAAGATTTTGGATCAAAGAGTTAGGGTTTCATCTTAAAGGCTAATTTACGGATCTCATTGGTGATTTCTCTCTGTCTACTTTGTCAATTAAGGAATGTTCTCTTCCCTCATTGTTAGTTCCAACTAAACGCATGGTTTTTATCATTTGTTTTCATGATTTCATTATTGTATGCTTTTGGTTTTACAAATATGATTTAGGGGTTTTGATTATAAATACTGGGTTATGGTTTCCCATGATATTAATTATGCTTTTTTATGCATTAATGGTGGTTTTGGATAATTGGAATACATAGAATGGCTATTGGTAATTGGAACTGGTTTTGGATATATACTATGCCCCCAGTATGTTTGACAAAATGCTTATAAAGACATGTTCATTGCATTGATTACTTTTAAATGAAACTCTTACTTGTTTAAAACTTAGTAAAGGACTTATGCATAGTTTAAATGGTTTGAAAAGGTAAATGGATAAATGTTTATTCTTGTGGGGTATGAAATCCCCAAGACGTTTAATATGGTAAATTAAAGCGCACTTGAAAGTCCCCTTAAGCCTACATATGGTGTGCTATGGATAGTACTTGGAAGTATGGTTGGTATGAAGATACCACCACTAAATGACCTTAGTTAATAAATAATAAATAGATTGGTTGGTTATTTGGAAATGGTTTTAATTAGGCATTAAAGGGGGAGGTGTAGCTAACCCGTGGAAGGTGGAAGTCCCGAGGGGTTGGTTTTACTTGGTTAGGTATAAATGTATGGTTGTATACATTATGGATGGTTTTACTTGATTTTATAAATGGTATTATTATATCCTTATCCTAATTTTATGCTAGCAATCACTCTCTAACCCTTCTACTGGCGGTTATATACCCACGCTATGTAGAAACCGGCATTCTACTTCTTCAACATAGTAGTTGACTCGGGGGATCATCTTTTGAACTGAAGTGGTGATATTTTATCCTTTTAGAAGGCTCCATTTCATGTTATGGACATCTTTAGACACTTTGATTTTATTTTGGATATTGGTTTTGGCCTTGGTTAGGGGCATATCCCAACCGAATATTTTTTTACTCTTTTGGTTAGAGGCTTTGTGGTACTTCTGAGGGTTGGTATGGACAGGATTGGTATTAGTGTTAGCCTTAGTATTGGCATTGTTATTGGGGCTGACATGATTGGACAATATTATTGGTTATTCTATCGTATTATATTTTAGGATTGATTATAATAATATATGCTTTGGTATCTATTTAGTTATGGTCTGGTTTATGGCCGTTGGTTTAGTTTTGGTATGGTTGGGCGGTTGGCTTGGTACAGTTGAACTCGGTTGAGTCGATCACGATTGTGACCCTATCCCCAATTCTTCATGAGTATCTTATTATATGCTTGAAATTTAGCCTATCAAAAGCTGTATAAGGTGGTTGGGTTGGGTAATCAGGGGCGGTCCCTGATCCTGGTTGGACTTGGGATGCCCATTATGTCTTGGCTGTGGTTTGGGTCAACACAATTGGATATTCAGACCGATCATTGATTTATTTGTTTTGGTATTCAAGGTTTACAGCATCTTACCAGATTATCTTCTGCCCATGTGTTATATTATTATTTTAGTCAGTGCTCACAGCAGGTACCAACTCATGGGTTAGCTTGTGGTCACTAGTGATCGTAAGCACTGCTGTCACAATTACGGGGTAACCTCGGGTAAGGACACCTTATAACTCCAAGCAAAGACACCCGTATATTCTTTCAATATGTCTATATAAGAAATTTCTTTATCTACTTTTAGAGAAGTGCTCGGATAAGTTGGTCTTGGGTCTTATATCATTTCTAAGATTGACTTCCTTCAAGGGATCTATTGTGGTCTTCACTCCTTTAAGTTTTTATGGAGTATCTTCAGTATCTTCCTCTTCTTAAGAATCATTGTCATTGATAGATATGTGGTAACAACAGAAAATATCTTCCAACTTTTCATGAACCTTCATTTGAGATGATACATTATTCTTACTTTAGGTAGTAATATGATATGAAGAGCCTACACTTTCTTCATCTTCCTCACATTTCTTGGTATAGACTACAGTATGAGTACTTAATTAACACCTACTTACGTAAAACGCTAGTTCTGCCTATCATTACTCTAGAAGTAATCGAACTTTGGAAATCCTTTTGGAGTCTAGGTGAAGAGTGCATTATCGTTCTTTGACAAATTATCCAACGTTTGTTGCTTTTATTCGTATTGAGTGGAACCAACCTATTGAATACAAAAGTTTTTATAGTTGACTCTCCAAGTCGATGAAATATAGAAGGCCTTTTACCGAAAGCAGTGGACTCCTCTTCCACTATGATGTAGTTGCGAACTGACTATTTTATTGTGAATTGAAAGTGGCGGTGTGTGCCCTAGGCATTCACCTGTGTTCCTAGTTGTACTTTCTAACTGAAGCCTTCCCAACCTTGATGGCTTATTAAGATTGTATCTAGCCTTTAAAAATAACTTCAAAGTATTTGGATCAAAGCCTTCTTTTGTATGATGCATAGGGATTGTTATATCTTGTGGCAGACTTCGAATTATAAACTCTCCAAGTAGTCTTGAGGATAGGTTTGTTGCATCTATCATCATGATATGTAGATTTATCCTCTTTAGTACATTATCTTGGGTATCCGATGAATGATCTTCATCCTTCTTTACCTTTGGTGCTTAGAGCACAAGAGTTGGATTTCTTTTAAAAATACAATATTTTATTTATTTGAAGTGGAGGCTTCTTAGTGGCAATTTTTTTACAACCACCATGACCTTATTAGCTGCAAGATCATCACACTTGTTGTTATGACATTATCAAACCTTTACTCATTTACAACATAATTCTATAAGTAGAATTTTGCGTCAACAAATTGTGACTCATCTTCAGTGAATGGCTTATTATCAAAATCTATTTTTCTTTTCACTTTGCCTTCGAGATACTTTAGCATTTATAGTAATAGCATGAGACAATTTTGCTCTCGTGTACCCAAGTCCTACCAAGAAATATGTTGTATGAAGTTTTGGCATTAATCACATGCATGAACACATTTGATCGCAAATTATTCATATGAATCCCTAACTTGATAGATCCTATGGCATTTTGAACCCCTTGGTTGAACCCCTAAATCATCAAATGACTTTCAGCAAGTTCATCAGTAGTGATGCCAAGATCTTTCATTATGCGAATAGGTGGGATTTTAACAATGGATCCCTCATTTATCAAGATTCTATTTATCTTTTTTTTCTAGAACATGACCCACCGTGTAGAAGGGATAATTGTGTAGGTTTCACCAAGCAGGAGATCATCATTTGTAAATGTGATTTGTACATTAAGTACATATGTTTTTTTGTCTAAGAGGTTCAGTAGCTTTTTCCAAAGATGAAGGAACTTATAATTTTCACCTTTTCCCCTTCTTTTCGAGTATTAAAACAAGGTACCTCAACGTTGACTTTAGCCATTTTTGTACAGAACCAACCTAGTATGAATTCTTCCAAAGTAATAGGACGTTGTGGTTTTTGGTAGTAATGCTCTACTTTTCTCATTTTAACTCCCCAAAAATGGATCCCGAGATATCACACGGGTGCTCAAGACTATGATTAGTCTCAAGCTAACCCTGTAGCCTTCGACTAAATCTGAAACTCATAATAAAGAAATATAAAGATATAACCAATACTGAAATGCTAAATTTTGTCTGATCAAATTAGGAGTTAACTGAACACAATATCTAAGAATATTTGACATAAACATATGGATAATCAACACTGGAAATCTGAGTTATAACTAGCAGTCTGACAAGCCTTTACTTCTAACAACTAGGGAGCCACTGGGAAAGACCCCCAGATGACTCAATCAGATTGAAAATAACTGAACAGGCTACTTTGATAAATTAAAGTCTAAATAATTGGGTCCTTGAACTATGACGACTCACCAATTGTCGGGATATAGATAGAGATACTCACGGTCGATCACACTATAGGAACTGAGCACCTGAACCTACATTATTAAACTATATAGCACATAGACATATATGTTGATCAGTACTTTTGGAATGTACTGAGTATGTTGGAGTGAATGCATTAGCAAAATAATATCTCAATGTTTATAAAAATTTATGAAAGAATGCATGCTACATGTAATGACTCACATTGTCTTAAATAACTAATACCTGGAAATCATTAATGATAAAGCATACTATGTAAGTCTCATAAGCCATCAAATTTAGTTCTAAAAGTTGTACTTGTATTCTATCTTTAAATCTTGCAGTCTAAGTGTAGAAAGGACTTACAGTTGTAAGATAATATCTGAAGAAACCTGTGAGCCTTCACACTTAAATTCTAAAGCTTTTTTGTAAGTTTTTGCCGTCAGGGAGGTTCTTCTAATCGACATAAACCCTATGAGCTATCATGGATTTCAACGTCTATTTCGCTTAAAGGGAAAACCTTATGTTGGGTAGAGGTGTCATACTCTTGCCGAGGAGTATAACCTGAGCTAAGTGATCATAATATGTATCTGTATCCACATACAAATGGAATATAATTTGAATTTGTACCTATGTTGGCTTGTAATTCTTGGAAAGTAGGATGTGCTAAACCCACACTTCTTGTTCATGCTAAATACTCCCTTTAATCTGTATGCTCATTCAGTAAAAAATCCACTTTAAAAAACCAACATAAGGGTTTACTATGAAAACCAGTTATGCATCTGTTTACTTTAAATTGTAATCAAAACTGTTATTAAAACTGATAAAGTGGATCCCATATCTCATCTAAGGATCAAAAGATCAATCGCGTTCAAAAAATTGAATATAAACTAATCATAAGATGCTTAAAGGCGCAATCTTCTTGGAATATCAATATTTAACTAGGACTTAGTAACCCATACTTTAACTCTTGTCAAATCATCACAAGGTTCATGCTTGATAATCAAAATCTTGAAAGTTCTTTCACAATTCTAGTTAAGACAATCAAATTCAATTCTCAATATATGTAAAACCAAGCCAAATGTATGGATACGTAAAATACAGATGCAATTCAACATTTAATTGAATTTTAACATTATAAACATCAGATGATGACAATTGGGTATAAACCCTATACTCAAATCATGTAAATTCAAGTTTAAAAAATAGTTTTGGGCATAAGGATGAAAGAGTTATCCTTGTTCATAAGCCCACATACCTTAATTGATTAAATTGATGAAGACACTTGACTTTGAATTCCTATTTATGTGGTTAAAGATTGTTTCTTGAAGATCTTAAACCTGGAAGCTTGAATTGTTAACTTTCTTAAAGAAGGAGTAATGGGTTTGTTCTTGATTTCCTAGAGTTAAGATTTCTATTAGATATGAAGAAGATCAATAATGATGTATCTATGCTATTTGGGGCTGAAATTATGTGTTTAGGATGGTTTTGATGTGAGACAAAAGACCTTATTTTCCTCCAATATACATAATCAAAAGCTGAAAAATTCAGGAGTATGCGTTGCATGATCTGAAGCCTCGGAATTAAGCGTGTGCTGCATGCTCTATCACATGCTCTCTAGGGGTGTATTGGAGCATGTGTCGTATATTAATCACATTTAGCTACCGTTTTTGACTTCAAAACATGTCCTTACGCTAGTCCAAAAATTCTGAAACTCACCTGAAAGGTACCTTTGACAACCCTAATCATGAATTAACTTCAAAATCGACATTCTAAGACCAGGAAGGTCGGCAATGAAATCATAAAATTTTAGGAGTTTTAGAAATGATTAAGTCTCAACACTTGGTTTAATTTTTAGATTCTAAGTGTCTTAAGCAAGCACTAAGAGTTGAATTAAGCTAAAAACATACGATGAATAACAATATCCCATGAGACTAGTTAAGATGAGGATACTGAGGAACTGAGATGATATACTAATATGCATACTAAAAACTTCATTACATGGTTGAATCTAACTCATGATGAATGACTGAACTAATTGTGAATGTATGCAATGTCATGAAAGTAATCACATGACTAGAACTAAGACTGGAAAAGACTTGAGCTAAAGAAGACTGTTACGTTAGGCTGAGTCTGAGTTTGTGGATAAAAGGTGAGGGTACTTGGTTCACATGTTTACTTCAGCTTCCCAAGTAGCACCCTTAACGAACTAATTCTGCCAAAGAACTTTGACCAAGGGAACTTCTTTGTTCCTTAGTCTACGGATCTGCTGATCTAGAATCTTTACTAAAAGTTCTTCATATGAGAGGCTATTCTGAATACCTGTGCTTTCTAAAGAGACTACAATAGCTAAATCATCCACATACTTCTTCAATAAGGATATATGGAGCATTGGGTTAACTGATGATAAGTTTGCAGGTAGCTTAAGCTCATACGCTACCTTCCCCATATGACTCAATATTCTATAGGACCCACATATCAATGACTAAGCTTCGCCTGTTTACCAAATCTCTTCACCCCCTTCTGGGGTGAAACCTTCAAATAAACTAAATTATCAACTTTAAGCTCAAGATGTCTCCTTCTTACATCTATATAAGATTTCTGACGAATCTGAGCTATTTTCAATCTCTGTTGATTTCGACTGGACTTTCTCCATGGCTTCAAACACTACATATGGACCTATCAAAATAGCCTTATCTACTTCAAATCAACCAAAAGGTGATCTATATCTTCTCTCATAAAGAGCTTCAAACGGGGCCATCTGAATATAAGAATAGTAACTGTTATTGTAGGAGAATTCGATCAACGGTAAGTGGTTATCCCAACTGCCTTTGAAGTCAAGAACACATGCCCTAAACATATCCTCTAGGGTCCGAATGGTCCTCTCTGCCTAACTATCTTTTTGAGGGTTAAAAGCTAAACTGAGATTAACTTGGGTACTAAGACCCTTCTGAAAGGCTTTCCAAAAATGAAAGGTAAACTGGGTACCTCTATCTGAAATAATGGACAAACAAAGTTTGTGCAATCTGACTAACTCTCTAATATACAATCTAGAATAGTCTTCGGCTATGTAAGATACATGAACTGGTAAGAAGTGAACTGATTTTGTCAACCTATCTACAATAACCCAAATCAAATCATATTGATGACGCGAATAGGGTAATCCTGTCACAAAGTCCATGTTCACCTCTTCCAACTTCTAAGTGGGGATACCAAACTCCTTTATCATGCCACTAGGTCTTTGGTGCTTTACCTTAACCTATTGGAAAGTAGCACACTAGGCTATAAATTCTGCGATATCTTTCTTCATACCACTCCATCAATAGACTTCCCACAAATCGTGGTACATCTTATTGGCTCCTGGGTGAATGAAGTAACGTGCACCATGCGCTTCTGCCATTATCCGCTTCCTCAAATTGTTAATGCATGACACACAATCTACTATGGTACCTCAACACACCATCCCCTTCCCAGAAAACCTCAACCGTTTGGTCTTTAACTGACCATTTTACCTTAACCAAACTAGAGTCCTTATTTGGTTTCTCTTTCACTTCATACACTAGAGAAGATTTTGAACTACCATGAACCCAAACATTCTCCTCAGCTGATTCAACCAACCTCACACCCAATCCAGCTAACTGGTGAACTTCTCGAACTAGTTCCTTCTTGTCACTCTTCACATGCATAACACCACCCATAGACAGTCTACTAAGGGCGTCTGCCACGATATTGGCCTTTCCCGAATGGTATAAAACACTCATATCATAATCTTTGAACAATTCTAACCACCTTCTCGGGCAAAGATATAAATCCCTCTAAGTAAACATATATTGCAAGATTTTGTGGTCAGCAAATACATCAACATGCACCCCATAAATATAGTGCCTCTAGATTTTTAATACAAAAACAACAGTAGCAAACTCAAGGTCATAGGTAGGCTAGTTCTTTTCATGGGGCTTAAGCTGTCTAGAGGCATAGGATTTGACCCTACCTCTCTGCATTAAGACAAAACTCAGAACAACTCTAGAGGCATCACAGTAGATAATGAATCCATCTGTACTATTAGGTAACTCTAAAATGGGGGATGAAGTAAGCCGAGCTTTCAAATACTGAAAACTCTTCTCTTAGGAACTAACCATTGAAACTTAACCTTTTTTTGAGTCAATCTAGGCATGGGGGACATAATATATGAAAACCCCTCAACAAACCATTGGCAATAGCCAGCTAAACCTAAGAAACTTCAGATGTCAGATAGAGAGATAGGTCTAGGCTAGTTTCACATTACTTCGGTCTTTTGGGGATCAAATCTAATGCCATCATCAAAAACAATATGACCGAGAAAAGCTACTGATCTTAGCCAAAATTTGCACTTACTAAATTTGGCATAGAATTGGTAATCTCTAAGAGTTTACAACACAATTCTAAGATGGTCTGCATGGTCATCCTCACTATGAGAAAAGACAAGGACATCATCGATAAAGAATATGACAAATATGTCTAAGTACTATTTAAACACTCAGTTCATTAGTTCCATGAAGGTTGTTGGGGCATTTGTTAGCCCAAAGGACATGACGAGAAACTTAAAGTGACATAACAGGTTCTGAAAGTTGTCTTTAGAATATCACATTCCCTTACTTTAAGCTAGTGATAGCTGAATCTAAGGTCTATCTTAGAGAGGTAACTTGCACCATGGAATTAATCAAATAAGTCATCAATCCTAGGAAAAGGATATTTGTTTTTTATTACCCTCTCTTCCCTCTTCAACTTATCCACCTCAATCTATTGAGCATAAGTTATCAATCTAGCAAGATCTATATACCCAATAAGAATGGCATTCCTACACTTCTTGATTACCAAACTAGACAGTCCAGTAACAAACGTACTCATACTAAATCTATGATCAACTATCAAATCAGGAGCATACTTAGATAACTGATTGAACTTAAGGCAGTACCTTTTCACTATCATCGAGCCCTGACTCAAGTTTATGAACTACTTTACCTTAGATTCTCTCAATTTTCACAGAAAGAACCTATCTAGAAATACATTTTTAAACACCTGCTAACTCAAATGAGATGCATTCTCACCTCTACTATTCTTTCACATAACCACCCATTCATGAGACATATCCTTCAGCCTATAGGATGCCAACTCCAAACTCTCCTCCTCAGTAACATGCATAATATAGGTGATCTTTTATACCTCATCAAGATATAACTCTGGGTCCTCACCTACTTTTGAGCCAAAGAATTCAGGCGGATTCATTCTCATGAAGTCACGGATTCTAGCTGTAGCTAAATCATCATTATGTTGAAGCGGGATTGTATCCTGAAGATTTCCCTAAACATTGGCAGTCACAGCTTGGGCTAACGCCTGAAAGGCAGCCCAAAATTCAGCATGGGATTTATTTTCATTCAGAGGATCAGCAGGCTGGGGTGGCTGGTTATCATTTTTGTGTGCATTAGCTCGGCGAGGAGGTATATTCAACTATCACATAATAGTACAATTTAAAAGTAGATAGAGGCACTGTAAGCACGATAGATTATGAAAGAAATAGATAATTTCTAAAAATGTTCCATAGCCTCTTGCTCATAAATGTAATGTACTTTACACCCATGATCAAGACTCTATATAATGCGGCTTGTCTGACTTCCTAGGAATCTTTAAACATTAGACTCTGATACCAAGTTTGTAACACCCCAAAAATGGGTTCCGAGACGTCACATGGTGCTCAAGACTACAAGTTATCTCAAGCCAACCCTGTAGCCTTCTACTAAATCTAAAACTCATAATAAAGAAATATAAATAAATAATCAATGCTGAAAAGTTAAATTCTGTCTGATCAAAACTGGAGTTAACTGAACACAATATCTAAGAATACTTGACTTAAAAATCTGGACAATCAACACTGGAAATCTGAGTTATAACTAACAATCTAACAAGCCTATACTACTAACAACTAGGGAGCCACTGGAAATACCCCTAGCTGACTCAATCTAAATAAGAAAACTAAACAGGCTATTTTGATAAATTGAAAGTCTGAATAACTGGGTCCGCAAACTATGAGGACTCACCAACTGTTAAGATGTAGATAGAGATTCTCATGGTCAATCACACTGTTGGAACTAAACACCTGGACCTATATTATTAAACAATGTAACACAAAGGCATATATGTGGATCAATACTTTTAGAATGTACTAAGCATGTGGGGGTGAATGCATTATCAATACAGTATCTCAATATTCATAAAAATTTATGAAATAATGCATGTTAGGTGTAATGACTCACATTGGCTTGAATAATAAAAAGCTAAAAATCATAAATCATAAATGATAAAGCATACTGTGTAAGTCTCGTGAGCAATTACATTTAGTTCTAAAATTTATACTTGGATTCTATCTTTAAATCTTGAAGTCGAAGTGTAGAAAGTACTTACTTTTATATTTTTAATCTAAAATTTGAAATCTCATGACTAATATCTTATGTAAGATAATATCTGAAGGAAACTGCGAGCCTTCACACTAAATTCTAAAGTATTTCTGTAAGTTTTTGCTATCAAGAAGGCTCTTCTAATCGACATAAACCATGTAAGCTATCATGGAGTCCAACATCTAGTTCCCCTAAGGGGAAAACCTCATGTAGGGTAGAGGTGTCATACTCTTGCCGAGGAGTATAACCTAAGCTAAGTGATCATAATATGTATCTGTATCCATATACAAATGGAATATAATTTGAATCTGTACCTATGTTGGCTCGTAATTCTTGAGAAGTAGGACGTGCTAAACCCACACTTCTCGGTCGGTGCTAAATACCCCCTTTAATTTGTATGCTCATTCAGCAGGAAATTCACTTTTAAAACCAACATAAGGGTTTACAATGAAAACCAGTTATGCATCTGTTTACTTTAAATTGTAATCAAAATTGTATTAAAACTGATAAAGTGGATCCCATGTCTCAGCTAAGGATCAAAAGATCAATCTTGTTAAAAAAATTGAATATAAACTAATCATAGGATGCTTAAAGGCATAATCTTCTTGGAATATCAATATTCAAACTAGGACTTAATAACCCATACTTTAACTCATGTCAAATCATCACAAGGTTCATACTTGATAATCAAAATCTTGAAATTTCTTTAACAATTCTAGTCAAGACAATGAAATTCAATTTCCAATATATGTAAAACAAATCCAAACGTATAGATACGTAAAATAGAGGTGCAATTCAACATTCAAATAACTTGTAACATTATAAACATCAAATGGTGGCAATTGGTATCAACCCTATACTCACATCATGTATATTTGTGTAAATTCAAGTTTAAAAACTAGTTTTGGGCACAAGGATGAAAGAGTTATCCTTGTTCATAACCCCATATACCTTAATTGATTAAATTAATGAAGACACTTGACTTTGAATTTTTATTTATTTTTGTGAAGACCTTTTTTAAAGATCTTGAACCCGGAAGCTTGGACTGTTAACTTTCTTGAAGATGGAGTAATGGGTTTGTTCTTGATTTCTTAGAGTTAAGGTTTTTCTTAGAGATAAAAGAAGATGAATAATGATGTATCCATGCTATTTGGGGCTGAAGTTATGTGTTTAGGATGGTTTTGATATAAGACAAAAGACCTTATTGTCCTTCAATATGCAGAATCAAAGCTGAAAAATTCATGAGCGTGCTACGAAGCATTCATTGCATACTCTAAAGCCCCGAAATCGAGCGTGCTCTATCGCATGCTCCCTGGGGTGGACTGGAGAGCGCGTCACATGATAATCGCATGCATCTACTATTTTTTTAATTCCAAATATGTCCTTATGCTTGTCCAAAATTTTTGAAACTCACTCGAGAGGTAGCTTTGACAACCCCGATCATGAATCAACTTTAAAATCGACATTCTAAGGTCGGAAAGGTTGGGAATGAAATCATCAAAGTTTAGGAGTTTTAGAAATAACTAAGTCTCAACACTTAGTTTTATTTTCAGGTTCTAAGTGTCTTAAACAAGCACTAAGAGATGAATTAAGATAAAAATGTATGAGGTATAACACTCATTCTCTTTGAAAGCTCAACCAAGCTCTATTTTCTCAATTTCTTCAGCATTCTCCTTCTAGTTGGTTGCTCAAACGACTCTTTTCATAGGCTCGTCTTCTTGCATCTATGCCTAGTCACCAAAGTCCAACCATCATCGTTACCTCTTTTAACTGAAGACTATGCTCTAATGATTCCTTTTATGCTCTTCAAATCATCTTCTAATCGAATCGAGCCAGCCAAAAGTGATAGAGATATAATATGAACTTGTTATCTCATCATCAAAGAAATTTTTTTCTTATTTGCCAGCTACATGATTTTGTCTTTAAAGACAAACTATTTCTCCAGAAGGTAACCCACAAGCCTATGATACTTGCAATAGTTTGGGTCATTAATCCTTCTAGCATCGTTGGGCCACTTCATCATTGGTAGATCAATGAGCTTATTCTCAAGAAGTTCATCGTAAATTTTAGCAACAACAGAATCAAGAAAGGGGTATTTCTTTTCTTGCATCTCCTTAAAGTCAACTTTTGATTTGAGCGTGCTTGAGAAGTCATCCTGACGCTTTGCTTCTTTCTTTGGTGAACTTCGCAAGAGACACATCGACATTTATGGATTCCTTGTTGTCATTTTTGGGGACAAACTTGCTCCAGCTTTTGGATTTCTGTTTATCCGTTTCCTTTCAAATATAAATTCAAAGGCTTCGAGTTAGATCATGAATTTGAAGTTGATTTGTGAATTTAATGGATTTGAGCTTGACTTGTAATTGAATTCAAGGGTTTTGGGTCTTGTCCTTAAATCTTGTGGTCATGATCTTGGATTTTGATGAACTGGATCTTGAATGGTTGAATTTGTAGAGAAATCTGCGATGTTTGATTAATGAGTTTTCTTTTTCTTCTTGTTAGAATTGTTGGTCCCTTTTTTGAGTTATGAGACCTATATTTATAGTTATAGGAAGGAAAGAGTTATGGTGAAGATGAGTTTCTTTTGATCAATCAGATTTAAGTGGCATGATGATATTTGATTGGACCTTGAATTTCACCTGGCATGCTGCATCATTTTGACATGTGACACGATCCTATTGACTCCTTCATTTGGCTTGATATGCCATATCATTTGACACGTGACACCAAATTGGGCCTCTAGTATAAAATGATATCTTGGACTTAGCAAAATAGACTCATCGTTTGTAGCCCAGCTTAATGGATTAGCCCAATAACAATTGGATTTAACTAAATCCATATATGTTTGGACTTAAATAATTAATTCAATTGTATTAGTTCGCAAAATTTATTCGGGACTAATATAATTTGAATTTAATATAATTCAAATTTTATATGAATTTAAATTTAATAAAATTTGGTTGCATACAATCACTAAAGTAACATCAAGCGTGAAAGATTTTCTAATCCTCAATTGACAAATTGTTATATTTTATTTTTGTTATGTTTTATCTTTTGTTTTTAGCACACAGATATATATATTGCTTTTTTACACTTCGAAATTTTTTTATCTGCATTACAAAATTTAAGTGTATTATGTATTTAGGGATAAATAATAATAATTATTAGTCCGTTGTGTGAATTGTTAAGAAAATGGATAGGGATAAGTTGAAATAGCAGCAGTTAGAAGTTGGAAGTGATAACAGTTTGGTTGGGAGGGAAGGCAAGTACATAAAGTGCGTGGTCTCCTCCGCACATTTGTGTTGTGTGCCAACACCACCAAATGGCAGCAAAGCTTGTACTCTCTCCTCTCTCTCTTCCTCCCACTTTCCACGCTCCACACTATTCTCCCCGGCATCTATGTCGTCCAACAACACCCACAACCCGCTTCACTGTTCAAGCATTTAACCATGTACATCATCTCTTCACTGCTCCTCCTCTTCCTCTGCTTTTTCAAGAAAACCCATATGCTCTTTTCTCAATTGCAGCAGCAGATGCTGGTTATTCATTGGCTAGCTACTACACTTCTCTAGGTCTGTTTGTCATCTCTGTTCCTGGTCTTTGGTCCCTTATTAAACGATCTGTCAAATCCAAGATTGTGAAGAAGACATTTGTTAAGGAAGGGATCGAGGAAGGAAAGAAAGCGGCTAACCAGGTTGCTGGCGAAATTCTTTCATTCTTCACTCGAAATAATTTCGCTGTCTTGGATAGAGGAGAGACTATTACGTGAGTTAATCCCACTCACTCCCCAATTTACCTTTTACTTATCTTATCCTTGCAATGCCCCTTAGAGTATCTTTAACTTTTATCTGCGGTAATGATTTGAATTATTTTGAAAAATGTGACAACTACCTGAAAACCTTTGTTGATTGCACAATTGCATCCTTCAGTTATTGGATTGTTTTCCATAAGACTGGATTTGGTAATTGGACTTCTATTTTTATATCTCATTTTATTTTTATTTTTTTATTTTCGTTCTTAGCTTTTTCCAGCTCAATTCATTCTTAGTTGATGCAAATAGCTTGGCTTTTGTTTTTGCATCAAACTCTGCCGTTGGCTGCATTAAATTGTCTTTCCTCGTGTTTATTTTCAGCTGAAAGTGGACATTTATTTTGTATCTTTTCATCTGAACCTGCTAATTAAGTGATGATGCTCTCGAAACTGTACATCATCACTGCTGTTATTTGAGCATCTTCATGAAGATGAGTGAGACCGTTAGAAGCTGTTTCACCATATCATGTTCTGTTTGCCTGCAGGAGCCCCTTTCTTTTTCCAGAAAATGCAATGCAATTTCGATCACTGCATTGCTTTTCTCTAGAAAGAACGAGTTAATTCTATTAGTATATTTGTTATGCCTTGACCTGTGAGAGATTTTTTCGACCTCAATAACGGAATCTTCATTAATTAGAAACATCTACAGTCATTGTTTCAGCTTCTCTCTCTTTTCCATTGATATTAATTCAACTTTTGCATCCTGAAGGTTTGAAGGAATGATGGTTCCAAGCCGAGGACAAGCAGCACTGTTAACTTTCTGCACCTGTATAAGCTTGGGAAGTATTGCCCTTGTTCTTACTATAACAGTTCCAGATGTAGGCAATAATTGGTTCTGGATCACTGCCTTAAGTCCGTTAGCGTAAGTATTGCTAATATAAAGATCATCTATCAACTCTGATTATGAATTGCTGATGATTAGAAACCATTTGTTTTTTTAAAATCGGGAGCAGGGGTGTATATTATTGGACTCGAGCATCCAGAAAGGAGCAGATCAAGGTGAAAATGATGGTGGCAAATGATGGAAGCTTGTCAGAAATCGTTGTTCAAGGTGATGACCAAGAAGTAGAGAAAATGCGGAAGGAGCTACAGCTGAGTGAAAAAGGCATGGTTTATGTTAAGGGCTTACTTGAAAGATGATATTACGCGGTTTTCTTGTAAGATATATATGCCTGAAACATATTCCATTATTTTTCGCCAATAACATTTTGATGTTCCTTTATCGTTCTTATGTTTTAACCTGAAAATTTCTAAGAAACTGTAAATTAATAGCACATGCATATATTAATCACAAGTTCTTGTGCAATAGGGGTGAATGTGTCTACTGTAACTTGATCTTCTTTTTGACATGAAAGAATATTAATTCTGACCCTTCTCTAAAATACATAATCATAAGGAGAAAAGGCTGCAAAGAAAGGGGGAGAATGAAGTTCCCGCCTTATAATTAACAACAACAACAATACGAGTGAAATCCCACAAGTGGAGTTTGGGGAGGGTAGGTTGTACGTAGACCTTACCTTTACCTAACCTTACCTTAACCTTGTGGAGGTAGAGAGACTGTTTCGAGAAGACCCTTAGCTTGAGTAAAACAAATCAAAGTAGGTATGAAAGGGGAAAAAAACAGTGAAGAAAACAATAGCAGCTAGACAAAGGAAATAGTAACAGCAAGAACAAACATATAATGTGATAATTGAAGCACCGTAAACACATGATGAAGGAAATCAAAAGCAATAGACTACAAGAATAAGGCTATTACTACGACACACAACACTCACTATCTACCATCCTTTTACCCTAATCTGCGACTTCCACATCCTCCTATCTAGGATCATGTCCTAGGTAGTTGAAGCTGTACTAAGTTGTATGTAATCATCTCTTCCCCATACTTCTTCGGCCAACATTCACCTCTCTTTGTATTCTGTATATCCAACCTCTCACACCTCTTCATTGTGACTTTTGCGCTTCTCCTCATCACATGCCCAAACCATTTCTGTCTCATTTCCCTCATCTTTTCCACCACTAAGGCCACTCCCACCTTTTTCTAGATATCCTTATTCCTGTTCCTATCACTTCTAGTATGTCCACACATCCATCTCAATATCCTCATTCCTGCAACATGTATCTTTTGAATGTGGGAGTTTTTGATTGACAACACTTCATCCCATACAACAAAGTTTCTCTAACCACCATTATGTAGAACTTATCTTTAAAATTTTTGTGATACCTTTTTATTACACAAAACTCCAAAGACAAGCCTCCACTTTATCCATGCTGCAGCAATACGATGTGTGACATCATCATCGATGTCCCCGCTTTCGTGGATTAAAGACCTAAGATACTTAAAACCATCTCTCTTGATGATAGCCTGTGTGTCAAGCCTCACTTCTATGTCTACCTCATAACTTTCATACCTTGCATAACGAAATTCACATTCCAAATAGGAACGGGCTAAGTGTTGATCCCTGATGAAAACCCATCTCAACTGAAAAATGCTTGGAGTGGATAACCTTAATTGCTGACCTTATTTTATTGTCTTAGGCAGGCTAAATTGTTTAGCAAAGTCAATAGAGAAAGAAGTATCATCACGTTCACATTGCCTAGGGTGACGAACAAAAGGCAACGTCTGTGACACGATATTGAACTTTTGAGTGGCTACTTATACCGTCTGGACTCACCAATGCCCCAATAACTTTTTGGATCTTGATGAACAGTTAAGTTATTCCATTTGTTTTTGACCAATTCATCATGGTCTACCTTGTCCTCGATGATATTGTCATTTATAGAGAACCACATTGAGCATCTTCATAGGATTTACCAAGTTCTTAAAGAGACATGCTATATATTAACCATCATTGCACAACCACATTCAGCCATCTCTACCAACTACCACTTCGAACCCACCATTGCTGACCACTACCATTGCCAGCTGCTATTGGGACTATTTTTGGAGTGTGTTTCATCAAACTAGTATTTAGCCTACCATAAAATATATTTTCTTTTCAATTATATATATATTTATTAGGTTTTAAAGAAAGATAAAATGTAGACATATCCAGAAGCTAGAAAACACCATTAATCATCCAGTATTCAAATTTAGAGATAATCTTTTAATAATCAGATATAGATTAGATTCAAACATCTTAATGTTGAAAAGAAAAGCAAGATGGCCCAACTTTTGTTCTAGAACAGAGAACTTGGAACCAGTAATTTTTAATGGTGATTTTTGGGCCAGCGTACTCACTCGATCGCACCAATATAAATATCAGGCAACTCTTGGTGCAACTTGGAAGCAGTAGCGTTCACAGATCTGTGTTTCACTTTCGATCCGAACTTCAGTTTAATGGTCTCCAATATAATCTTTTTCTTTTTAATGTTGTGTGCAGACCAGCTTGCGCACCCAATTAATTCTATGGGATACTTGTTACCTTCCACCAGCGTAAATATGATAACTCTGTCCAACAAGGCTTAGACAGACGCAAAGAAATCACCTAGTATTTTGAGATTTAAACCTGAGACCTCATGGTTATTAACCCACTTCATTGATCTCTAGGCTACAACCTTTGATACAAATTTCAATATAATCCTTCTTTTTTCGATTAGGTAATATATTAGAAGGTCTAGGATTAGAACTAGTTGATGCATAGATTTCATAATCAGACAAGTAAATGAGAGAGCGTTGAAGGAAAATATAGAGATTTTTTCCCAAATGAGGGAACTTTATAATGTTTGACCAATTTTCTCGAACTGTGTGCTTCAATGCGCTATTGGATGTTATTTCTATAATATGAAGCTTCTTAGCAGATTGAATTGATTACTTACAGTTATATGCAGCAAATTAAGTGTCAACTAGTCATGTTGAACAACCAGGAATTGTTGAGCTATATGACAGCAACAATTTGGTAAATGTAGCCTCTAGAGAAAACAACAATAACCTGAAAATTTATCTCTATCTGGCATCCAACTGTGTGATGCTTACTTCATTGATGGAACTTTTGCAATGCTTTCTCGATGAACTGTCGTCTTCAGTGAATCGGCTTCTGCCATTGAAAAAGTCTGGCTCCTTAGGCAAGGGTAGCACTACATCACTACCCAAGCACAACTGATGCCATACTCGGCATATCTTCTGAACACTGCTGCACGCATAATAGACCTACATGGACTGATCATTGAACTTCAGACTCATTGCATGACTGCCTTAGTTGAGTATCTATTGCTTCCATAACCCTGCCTTCTTTGAAAAGGATCCACAGTTGAACATTTGATATCATGCAGTTAGATGTTATAAGTTTTACTTGACATAATTTTTGCACCATATAAGATAGACAAAGAAGAGCTCCTACGTCCTAGAAAATTATGATTATGGTCTGGATGAAAGAACCCTCCGTTTCGCTTCATGCTTAAAATCTTCAGTACTAGAATTCCAAAGCTAAATACATCTGATTTCACTGAAAATTTTCCTTCTGCTGCATACTCCGGAGAAATGTAGCCACTATAGGATAATGTCAAACAAAGAAATAAGAAGCTTTTTAGTGGACTGCAAATAGTTCATCGGTTTAAAGATCATTACTACGTCCCAACCACTCTTGTTGTCATGGAGTCTCTTTTCCTCCGAAACTTCTTGCCGTGCCAAAATCAGATATCTTCGGGTTCATATCAATGTCTAGCAAAACATTACTAGGTTTAAGATCTCTGTGGACTTTCCACAATCTTGAGTCTTCATGAAGATAGAGACTAGAGAAGTCCTCAAGCAATTCCATTAATAATATGGAATCACTTAGGCCAATCAAGTGGTGACCTCCTATCTGTATCTGCGAAGTTCCAGATCTTGTAATAAGATCCTTTCAAGTATTTCAAATGAAAGAATAGATAACCAAATCCATCTGATGATTGAACTATTTCGAGAGTTGATTCGTGAAAAGCTAAGTATGTTAAGAGTTCAGAGAAGTGAGAACCAATCATAAAGGAACCAATCCAGGCTATTATTTGGCATACCAAGAAGAGTCACAAGATTCCGATGCTGGAGTTTAGCTATGAAGATGATCTCATTCTTGAACTCATCAGTTCCCTGTGCTGAGTATCTTGAAAGTCTCATTACTTCAATTTCTTGTCCATCTTTCAGCATACCTTAGGTTTCTAAGGCAATTAGTTGATAGAGCTTCTCAAGAATATTTTGCTGACAAATAATAAACTAGAGCTTGACATTACTGTTTAGGTGAAATAGGAGAATGACAGATAAATTTTCTTACTGAAACTTGTGTTTGTCCCTTTTAAAAGTTCGGAAATTGCTTTCTAGGCAGTTAGATTGGATAAAACAGAAAGAGCTGCTGTTAACATTGTTACCTTGTAAACAGGTCCAAAACCACCTTCTCCAAGCTTGTTGTTCAGTGAAAAGTTATTGGTAGCATGAGATATAGTTTCAAAATCAAACAACGGTAAATCTAGCTCTTCATCTTTGCTTTCATTAGTGCCGAACATTTCAGAGCTTCTTATTCCTCTTCCTGTTAAAATAAGGACTTAATTGGATGTAAAGAGAGAAATTCTGATATTTACCAAATGTGACTGCAGATAAAAGGTACCACTAATACAAAAGCAGCAAAACCACTGATTTACCTTTGCTAAAATGTTGCTGATCCTGATCCTTCTTCTTTTGCCTTACGTATAAGATTTGGCATAGTGCCAAGAACAGACCTAACACTGCCAGGGGCAAGCTGATTCTCAGTTTCTTTAGTTTCCCTCTACTGGAGTTACCCGAGGATCAAAATAAATTGATCTTTTTTGTTTTGTTTTCAAACAATTAATTAAAAATTCAACTTGCTCATTCAATGATATATAATTTGGTTATCCTTGCATGACAAAGTGAAGAAACAGATTTGTATCCAACTCAGAAGAGTCCCAACTTTATATAGACATCTTGCCCAGTAGCACCAAACTCTCTGATGTCCATCAGCTCATTATACCAAAGCAGCAGTCTTCAGTTTTCCCTGTCATGCCTGGATTTGCATGCGCCATATACGAGCAGTTTCTCAAGCACAATTCCTCACATGCATTAAGAGTAACTCCTTGACTGTACCAGCAAAAATGAGTGTCTGGCAACTTGATGCCTGAATATTTCCAGAATTTAACTTCCTTTCGGCGATTCAATGATGTCTTTCTAACACAGCCTTTTGACCAATTCCCCCTTGCCCATTCTGTTGGATCTTTGGGTTCAAGTTTATCCAAACATTGCAGATTGGAGACTTACCACTGTTGCACAAACCATATGAGTGACACTGGCTATAAATGTCACAGGAATCAGTTGGCGCACTGACAACATCATCCCAATTTGCAGTCTGATTGTTCCATTCTGAAAGCTGTAGCACCCCATTTAGTTGCATCCCTGCCCATTGAAATAATAGAGCTGTCTGTGAGTTCATACGTGAAGGATATTTCCTCAGGATCAGATAAGAATGTATAGTTATAACCCTTCTACGAGGTGTCCCGAGATGGTTCATTAGGAAAGACTCGACCATTGCTTGATCCAGTCCCGTAGAGTTCAATGGAACCATTCATGGTGAATGTTTGTAGGAATCCACGAGGATCAAATGTCCAAGTAAACCTACCCCTGGAAGGATCATTTGTGCTCTTCCATGACCAGAGGGGACGACGAAAACCAGTTTTAAGATCGGTCCCAAGCTTCATTCCAGGTAAAAGTGTGTCACCTGGATCGTCAAAACTCCGCCACAGGTAACTTTCAGGCTTATCCTCGGCTGCATCTCTTACTACAAGATTGCCTGAATCAAGAAGTTGTGCTTTCTACACATGTTTAGTGGCATTGGAGGACCAAATGACACTGCCAGAGGCATTTTAAAGAGTACGAATTCCTTGTCTGGTAATATTTAACCTACCGGATGTATCGTTGAGTGGAGTGTCTCGATTAGCAACCCATACCACTGTGTACAGTAACTTTATTGAGCCATATTCGTAACTCGTAAGTACCATTTTATGGATGTCCCAGGGGAGAAAAATCCCAACTTAAACTTGCCACCTGATCAAATAATGGTGCTTCCATTTGTTAGAGGTTGATTTTCAGGTAAGGTATCTAGGGCACTAGGCAGAATCCATATGGATGACAAGAAAAGTATTCCTATGGCTTCCATTGGTTTCCAGATGGAGTTTCAAGTAGCTGTTTCCTTGCAAATGGAGTCATTGACATGTTCAGAATAGGTGTACAGGTGTGGTTTTCATATGACGTGTGGAAACCTTGATAATCAATTTGACTAAACATGTCGGCTTTTTTAAAAAGATGGAGGAGCAGAAAGATTAAAATGATTCTCGCAATATTTTTGTTGATCATAAGAGGACATTTTAGAAACAAAAAAAAAAAAATGGGAGGAGGACGGGAAAACGGGAGGAGATTAGGGGAATCACATTCACAAATTAGCAAACGGGCTAGGGTTAGTTTTTCTCTATAAATAAAGGATTTTTCCTCGTTATAATTCATACCTCAAGAGAAATAATAATTATTATCTCTATTTTCTCTACTTTTCTTCTTTGTTCTTTAATATTTCATAACACGTTATCAGTACGAGTCTCTAATTAATTAAGATATATACTTTAATTAGTTCGATGGCAGAAGAGTCCACCACGGATAAGTATTAAATTAGAGAGATTACAGAATTCGAAACAAGTTACAGTGTCAATAGGCCAAAGGATACTGAGAGAAATTTTCTTTCTCTGTTTGTATTCGTAATCCATATATCACCTTACATATATTAATATTTTATGTAAAAGGTTAAAGTCTTTATTTTATTACTATACAGTATTAGGTTTGTTCATATTAACTTATGTTCATGGTTATTTTGGAGTGTTATGTTCGCACAACGATAATTTATATAATTTTAAATTGATGATATAATGATAGCTAAGGCAGCCGATTTATGCTTAAGATGGTTTTATATGAATATGACATTGAGTTTGAATCTCAATGCATCATATTGATGATATAATGATGGTTAAGGTAAACCAACATGTTTTGGGTGAAAGACATGAAATTTCTCTCATTGAATATATATGCTCCATTCTTTTTGTAGTGAATGTGGTAGCAGTGCACTGTCTGAAAGAAGACAAGTCATTGAATGCACGAATATACACGTGGAGGGACAATATAATAATGATCATAAGATATGTTATAGAAAAATTCTCTGCATCATATGTATGCCTTGATTTGCTCCTGAAGTAGCAATATCTTGAAAGAGGTTCTAAGCTATCATAATTTGATGCGCTTAAGGCATGATTATATTTCATTCCTGGGAAATGAGAATTTCGATTGTTTCAATACAAGCGTACACTTGATTGTGATGATATCACAACACACTTCCGAAAGAGGCTGAATAATCGAGAAAGTTATTTTGAAATCTACTTCTAAAGTAGTAAAACTGAAATTTATCCATGTTAGAGTAAATTTAAAATTTACTAAAGTAGAAAGTACATGTCATGGTAAACTTGGAGTTTGCTAGAATGAAAGTTCATAAATTGACATGAATGGTTGCGACATCCCAAAGATGCGCATAGTGAGCATTGAACATTTATTGAAGAACTAGAAAATTCTTCATGAACATTTAATGTTGTTTGTTCTCATGATAAGTTGGTTGGACCAACTAATTTTAGGATTGGATCCCTTAAAATCTGAAAAGTATAAAAGGTGAATATGGGTTCGTTCACCTTTCATGTGATCTATTAAGATGTATCGATATAAGATGATCACATGTGAGTTTATTGTCAACCTGCAGTTTGACATTCATAAAATTGTCTGCTCAGTATAATTAAGTTAAGAGCATAATTTTCATGTTATATAATCAAGACAATTTATCTTGATGATGATTTGGCATTGAATGTCTTCAATAAATAGATAAACAATTGCTAATGAGAACAGAGTATCATGTGTTTGTTTGAAATATGATATAGTGCATATAATAGCACTTGTATGCATTAGACCAATAAATTATGGTTATTTCTTCCCTCTAAATTGGTTCAAGGTCAGGAACCAACTATTCCGTCTAATAATTTTAATGTGCGGTGTACGATTAATGAATATTCCATGATGCACAAAGATGAATTCCTCAAAGAACATGGAGTTTGTATGTTAGTTTTTCTAACATAAGGAGGAGATTATAAGCAGCTATAAAATGTGTTAGAAATTATCATAAGATCCTCATTCAAAAGATAATTCAAGTAAAATGCCGAATGCATCTCATATTTAAGCTGCAAGTGCTCCTATTTTGTGTCCCTAAAGGACAAAGTCTATGCATGCGTGAAGCATGGTAGACTAATCGGTTCTAAATGAAATAATCCTCGAAAAGGACAAGGATCAAACAATCATAGTAAGAAGGCAATGTGCTCTTGAAGAGACTACGACATAACACTTCATGAAACCTTATGAGAAGTTCAGGTACCTGTAAACAAAGAAGTGATGAGATCTCAAAATGTTATGTCGTATTGTGAACCGATACAAAATGAGAAATTGTCGACTATATATTTGATACAATATTGGCGCAATATTGTAAAAGATTATGAGGATCTGAATTCTACGTTAATTTAAGCATGCTGAGGTAGAAACATTTATTAAGTGATATGAAAGGATGCATCTTGGTAGGCGTAAAACTTATTTGATTTGCAGTTCAGACACTTGAAGATGTCACACATGAAATGTTGAATATTGTCACTTGACAAAATTTATATGAAAATTTCTTTAAGGATTCAAAATATAAATGTTTCTTGGAAACTAATTGATAATCCTTATATTGTATAAGCTTATAGCTTAAAAATTATTGAAACTCTTGGGGAGTTTTCAAAGCAATAGATTATTTGGTGAAATAAAAAATATACCAAATTAGATTGGTTATGAAGTACCATATCTTAGTGCAAGTGGTGCACTCATGTATCTTGCAAATACTACAATGCCTGATACAGCCTTTTCAGTCAATTTGTTAGCAAAGTATATTTTTGCTCCTACTAGTAGACAACAGAATGGAATTAAACACATGAGCTTGTTTTATTCTAAATATTGTAGTCCCGATCTTATTGGTCATGCTGATGTTGAGTACTTATCTGACCCGCATAAAGCTCGATCTCAAACAGCCTATGCATTCATATGTGGTGGTACTGTCATATCTTGGAGATATATAAAGCAGACTATCGTAGCCACTTCATCAAATCATGTTTAGATAATAGATATTCACGAAGCTAGCCGAGAATGTGTATGGTTGAGTTCCATGATACATCTAATTCGAGAAAATGTGGTTTGAAATGCGATAACGTACCCACAATTTTATACAGAGATAATGCAACATCCATAACATATCTTAATGGAGGATTCATAAAAGGAGATAGAGCAAAGCACACTTCATCAAAGATTTTCTACGTACATGAGCTACAAAAGAATAGTGATATTAACGTGCAACAGATTCATTCAAGTGACAATATGGTTGATTTATTCACCAAGTCTCCTCCAATTTCAACTTTTAAGAAGATGGTGCACAAGATCGGGATGCAAAGGTTCAACGATGTTCTCATTAGGGGGAGTTAATACGTGTTGTACTCTTTTTCCTTACGATTTTTGGTCCCACTAGGTTTTCCTTGTAAGGTTTTTAATGAGGCAGACTATATGCATATTGTTAGATATGTGTACTCTTTTTTCTTCACTAGATTTATTTCCCACTGGGTTTTTTTCTAGTAAGGTTTTAACGAGGCACATCATCTATCAATTACACATTCAAGGGAGAGTGTGATAAATGTACCATATATAGTGATTATCTACTTTACCATATATAGTGAATACCTACATTATCATATATTGTGTATGTCTATTTATGGAAAAGTTACAAACCCCAAGGTTAGTTTTTCCTTACAAATAAAGAGATTTTTCCTCATTGTAATTCATTTCTCAAGAGAAATAACAATTATTCTCTCTACTCTTCTTCTTTGTTCTTTTAATTTTTCATAACAAACTCACTTTTTTTGCATTTTTCCATCATATGCTCCAAGTATTTTTCTATACGATTTTTTTTTGGTTTGTTGATTAAAAAGTAATTTTGTAATTGAAGCTACATCCATCGGTCTATCTATCTATCCGTCTATCTATCTATTGGTCTATCTATCTATCCTTCTATCTGTCTATCCCTCTATCCATATTAGGAGTTTCAACATAATTCAAATAAGAAAAAATTTAAAAATAATTAATATCTCAGTTAATTTTAAATTATTAAATTTAAAAAATAGTAAATAGAAAATTTAAACAACATTCAAAAATAACATCGTTTACTTTATTAGTTGATTTCAAAATGCTACATATTAGGAGTTTCAATATAGTTCAATTAAGAAAAAATTTAATAATAATTAAAATTTTAGTTGATTTTAAATTATTAAATTTAAGTAAAATAATAATGAAAATTTTAAACATCCTAACAACATAAATAGTACCACTATGAACGGAACAATCTAAATTGTTAAGTGAGAAGTGGAAAAAGAATAATAAGTGATATCATATTGCGTTAGCACAAAATTACTTTTTTACTATAAGAAAATTATAATTTTAATAAGTTACTCGAGAAAATTGAATGAAAGGTGTCTTTTAAGTCCTGAATGAAGGATTGGTGACATTGACCATTTAAAGGATCAAACATAATTTAGAAACTTGATTAAGTTAATTGTGGACTTAATTAATATTTTTAAAATTTTCTAATTTTTTTAAAATACAAATCAACCCACGCCCCTCTCCTCTCCAAATCAACCATCTCTCCCCCCCTCTCTTCTCCCCTCTCCCTCGATAATTTCTCTCAAACTTCTCCCAACCAACAGTTCTACAAATTTCTCCCTTCAATCTTCGACAATTTTGTAATACCCTATATTAGACTTAGCCTAGTTCAGTCCCTCGTGCTTTTCTAAGAGGACTAGAGCCAAAAAATTTAGCTAAGTGTTGAAGACTTAACCTTATTTTGACTTCTTAACTTTGAAGATTTTTAAGTTGACCTTTCGAACTTCGAGACGAAGGTTTTTCAGTTGATTCATTTCAGAGTGTAAGAAACATGCCTCGGAGAAGTTTCAAAATTTTCGGATGAGGTTTGGGTCATGTTTGAATTTTGATTCCAGCAGCTCAACGCGATTCCACTACGTCACGCTGGGAATAGTGATGAGCATGGCATCGCGTCACGCTAAGCCCACCAACGGTATTCCAGTTGCAACTTTAATCTCCAGAGGGGCAATAAAGACATTTACCCTGACCCTAAGTCGTAAAAATAGAAGATTAGATGCCAATTTAAGCATTATACACTCATTCTTTATTAAATTTCTCTCCAAGAAGCCCTAACCTAATTTCAAGAAATTCAAAACTCCATTACATCCTCTTCAAGACAATCAAGAATCTAAGTTTCCAAATCCAAGAACTTCAAGAAGAAGTCTTGAAGAAGAAGTGTTCAAGAACATCTTTAAGAGTTAAAAGTCAAGTTTCTACATCAAATTAAGTTTAATAAGGTATGTGGGATTATGAACAAGGGTATCCTTTCACCCTTGTGCCCAAATTACATAATTTTTGAGAATTTAGTTACCTATTTTGAAGTAGGGTTAATACCCATGTTTCTATATTCTTGAAGCATGTGATTATTATGAGATTTAAAGTTCAAGTTATCAAGAAATACTTATGTTTATATTTTATCTTATGAGATTTATATTATGCATGGGATTGCACTACCTTGACTTGATATTGCTGAAGTATTTCAAGATTTGTATTGAGCATGAAGTTTTGTTATAATTCACTTGAGTTTAAGGCATAGGTTTTTAAGCCCTAAGTTTAAGTGTTGAGATTTTAAGAAGATCATGCTCTTAAGTTTTGTTTGATGATTTTATACCAAGATTTAAAGAAGATGGATCTTTTGATCCTCAACTAAGAGATGGAATCCACATTTATTCATTTTGATCATAATTTAGAGCAAATAGATGCATGTTTCATTATAAACTCTTATGTTATTTTGAGGTGCATTTCCTAAAGAGAGAGCATATAAATAATATGGGAGTAGTATTTAGCACTGAGTTGGGTATGATTTCGAGGTCTCATGCCCCAAAACTACGAGTCAACGTAGGTTCAGCTTATTCCTACTATGGATGAATTACAGATAGTGATCACTTAGCTCAGGTCCTACTCTGTGGCAAGAGTAGAATGGTTCTCCCCAACGTGAGTTTTTCCCTAGGTGGAACAATAATTTGGACACCATGATAGCTCACATAGTTTATGTCAGTTAGAAGAACCTCCCAATAGAAAAAGTAAAAGTACAACTTTTAGAACTAAGTGTTATGACTCACAAGATTTATATAGTACACTTGATTACTCATGATTGATGATTTTCCGTTTTCAGTTTTATTCAAGCTCAAGGTGAGTCATTTATGCATGACATGCATTATCTAAAGGTTTATATTACTATTGAGTACTGTTTTACTTATGCATTCACCCCCACTTACTCAGTACATTCCAAAGGTACTGATCCACATATATGTCTATGTGCTACTGTAACACCCCAAAAATAGGTCCCGAAACGTCACACGGTGCTTAAGGCTACGAGTAGCCTCAAGCTAACCCATTTATCCTGCTAATTCACACAATAGCTTACTTAGAGATAAAATATACAAAACACTAGTGCTATTATGTCAAATGATAAGATGTACGAAGAAAATACTCTGTCTATGCAACCATAATACTGCAAATCTCGACAATTCTAATAATCTGGTAACTATTCTGACAAGGCCTCTACTACTCAAATATACTGGAGAGCCATTGGGACGGTTCCCAATTGACTCATACTCAAGTGAAGAGAAATAAACCAACAAATGAAAATACCGATAAATCTAAAAAGAAGTCCTCGAAACATGAGGAATCACCACTGCTGAAATGTAGATGAAGTGCCCAAAATTCACTGACGAGGCTGGGACTGAGCACCTGATCCTACATTACGAGAAAATGTAGCATACAAACAAGTATGTGGATCAGTACTTGGGAATGTATTGAGCATATGGGGGTGAATGTATTTACACAAAATAATATCATAGTTCTTTACGAAAAACATACATGCAAATATAGATGACTCACATAGCTTGAATAAAATTCTCATAACTTGTGAAAAGAAGGCAAACAATATAAATCACGTGAGTCATTTCACTTTGTTCTTTCTTTGTTCTCACACTTGTAAACTAGATGAAATCTCAAAATGATAACTTTCAGGACATGCTATAAATCATGTGAAGATAAGTAACTTCTTTAAGGCTTAATCATCATGAAAGTTGAAAATCTTAGAATTGTAGCTTTCAAATTACTTATACTTTCAAACTCATGCTTATAGCCTTAGGAGAGTAAAACTTCTTTGAAAACTCAAGAACTTGGTACTTTAAGAACTTTACGGTTTGATACTCGAGAAAACTTAAGAAAACTTTGGGACGCTATAACTTTGGAAACTTGGGGAGTTTCTTCTAACTGACATAAACCATGTGAGATACATGGAGTCCAACATCTTGCCCACATTGGGGAGAGTTGTTCTATCCTTTCCATTAGAGTATAACCTTAACTTTTAGTGATCTCTATCTTAGCCCACTTGGGGTAAATCAGAAACCTATGGGGGCACGTAGTTTTGGGGCATGAGACCTCAGAATCAAGCCTAACTCGATGCTAAATACTACTACCTTACTTAGCTCAAAACTTTAAGAAACTCCACCTTAAACAACTCAACAATATGTAATGGGAATCAATATGTTATCCCCTTTTTATCTCAAATCAAAATGAGCTTAGATTCAAAACTCAATTCTTTTCTTGAAATCTTGATAGAGTTTTCATGAATAAGCTTTAGAACTTCAACAACAAGAGAATCTAGGCACATTTCTTGAAACACTTAAAAGAGTATCAATAACTCATTCTCAAAAGTTCATAATTCAACAATCTCAATTCATAACAACAAGTCTTGGGGCCTCTTGAAAATATGACATCAATATAGGAATGTGCAACTTATAACATGACTTATCAATTTAAATCATAAATATGTAAAATAATCATGCAACTCAAGACTTAGGCAGTTATAATCTCATAAACTAAAAATATAGCAAAATAATATGAATTCACTGTAGAAATACAAAATTCTTTAAGAAAAACTAAAGTTTTTGGACAGAAGAATGAAAGAGTGTCCTTTTTCAAACCCCACATACCTTAAACTTTAAGGATTTGAATGAACTCTCAACTTTAGTTTGCTATTCGTGAGACTATTGGGTGCTTCTTGTAGCCCTCAGAATGGGGAATCTAAATCTTGAAAAATTATTGAAAAGCTACGGTGGAATCTTGAGTTCTCTTGGGTTTAAAGTTAAAATCCTAGGATAAATTCTTGGTGAATTTTGATGAAAAGTGGTTGTGTTTTGGTGTTTTAGGGGTTAAATTTTGTGTTAGAGTGGAAAGAGGTTGGGAATTACCCAAATTGCCTTTAATGAAGTGGGTTAAATTGCTAAATTTCCCAGGTGTGTGTAACTGAGCATGCGTCGCATGCTCTATCCCACCGGACTGGATCATGCATCGCATGCTCCATCGCATGGTACCAAGGGTGCGATGCACCATGCGATGCATGCAAATCGCATGGTGCTACTATTTTGAAAACTAAACGCGTCCTAAATGAGGTTCAAAAATTCTAAAACTCCCCTGAGATGTTCTATAGACTTCCCCATCGCAATGCAAAAAATCAAGAAATGGAGGTCGGAAAGGTCTCGAAATAATTCAACAAAGATTGAAGGCTCAAAATAAACTAAGTGTTACAATACTTAGCTAAAGTTCTAAGTGCTAAGCTTCTTGTGACTCATTTTGAAGGCTTTAATGACGAGGAAACTTCACGGGATCCTACAGCTACACTGTCTTATAATGTAGGTCCAGGTGCTTAGTTCCAGTAGCGTGATTGACCGCGAGCATCTTTACATACATCCCGACTGTTGGTATGTCCTTATAGTTTGAGGACCCATTTATTCAGATTTTTCAGCTTTATAAAGTATTTTAAAATAGTTGTTTTTAGCTTAGTTCGAGTCAAATGGGGGTTTGTCCCAATGGCTCTCTTACTAATAATAGAGGCTTGTCAGACTATGTTTATCTTCTAGATTCTGAAGCATTGTTTCCAAGATTAAGATTTTCGTTTAAGACAGTAATTCAGTATTTCCAAGATTTTGCTTGACTAGTTCACCTTTATTATAAGTTTCAAAGTTATTAGAAGGCTTAAAGGGTTAGCTTGGGGCTACTTGTAGTCTTGAGTATCGTGTGACGTTTAGGGTACTTTTTCGGGGTGTTAAAACTTTGTACCATAGCCTAAGATTTAAAGAGTCCTAGGGATTCAAACAAGCCACGTTACGTAGAGTCTTGATCATGGGTGTGAAGCGCACCACATTTATGAGCAAGAGGCTATGAAATGATTTAAGAAGTCATCCTTTTTCTTTCATGATCTATTATGCTTACAATTATCTCTATCTACTTTTATGTGATGGAATATGTCTCTTTGCTGAGACAATACATACAGAAATGGTGACCAACCACCAATGCAAGACAATTCTCTGAATAAGAATGCAGCTCATGCTGAGTTTCGGGCTGCCTTTTAGGCATTGGCCCAAGCTGTGACTGCCAATGTTCAGGGCAAGCATCAGGCTGCAGTCTCACTTCAGCAGAATAGTGATTTAGCTGCAACCTTAATTCATGATTTTATGAGAATGAATCCACCTGTGTTCTTTGGGTCAAAAGTTGGTGAGGACCCACAAATTTTCATTAATGAAGTGAGAAAGATCACTCAGATTATGCATGTTACTGAGAAGGAGGGTGTAGAATTGACATCCTATAGGATGAAAGATGTTGCTTATGATTGGGTTGTTATATGGAAGAATGGTAGGGGTGAAAATGCATCTCCTATAAGTTTGCAGGTCTTTCAGGATGCGTTACTGGACAAGTTCTTTTCGCCTGAGATGAGAGAAGTTAAGATTGTAGAATTCATAAACTTGAGGCAGGGCTCGATGACAGTGAAAGAGTACTTCCTTAAGTTCACCCAGTTGTCTAAGTTTGCTCCTGAGTTGATAGCTGACCCTAGATCTAGCATAAGTAAGTTTGTGAAGTGTCTGGTTTGGTAGTCAAGGAGTATAGCACTGCCATGCTTATTGGGGATATGTATCTTGCTTGGATGATGACTCATGCTCAACAAATTGAGGTAGAGAAGTTGAAGGAGAGAGAAAAGGAAAATAAAAAGGCTAGAATTGAACAGTTTGAGTATGGCCAACCAAGGTCTGGAGGGGGAATCATTTGTAGTTTCAGAGTCGCTCATCTATGCTAGCACCATCTGCAGCCAGTGCCCCTGCACCTAAAACTAAGCAGGAGCAGTGGGGTAGGACTTCTATTTCTAGGTCTCAGAGTAGTGTGGGTGGAAGACCCGAAGTGTGGTAGAAACCATCCTGGTGAGTATTTAATGAGAATGAGGGGTTTTTATAGATGTGCCAAGTTGGGTTACGAAATCAAAGAGTGTCCATATGCCAAGCATGAAAGTAGGGATATTTGTTCCCTGGCTCAGACTACTAGTGCACTAGCTCCTCCAGGTCGCCAGTCCCTCCTCAGGACGCATCATCCAGTACCGGTGACAGTTAACACTAGAATCGGTTCTATGTTTTACCATCCCGATAGGAGTAGGAGAGTTTACCTGATGTTGTTACTAATATACTTCGTGTCTTCCATTTTGATATTTATGTGTTGTTAGACCCCGGATCACATCTCTCTTATGTGACTCCTTTGATTATGGAAAATTTTAGAATAGATCCTGAAAGGCTCTCCAAGCTCTTTTTATTATCCACCTCAGTAGGTGAGTCAGTTATTGCTATACGAGTCTATAAGAAGTGTCTTATCACTGCCCTGTATAAGATCATACTAGTGGGACTAATAGAGTTAGAAATTATAGATTTCAATTTTATTTTTGGCATGAATTAGCTCCATTCGTGCTATGTATCAATAGATTGTCTTACCTGTATGGTGAAGTTTCAGTTTCCTGATGAGACAATTTTTAAGTGGGAAGGTAGTATTGAATCTCCCAAGAGTCATTTCATATCTTATCTTAAGGCCAGAAAGCTGATATCCAAAGAAAACATTTATCATTTAGTTTGAGTCAAAGGCACTAAGTCTGAAGCTCTAATAGTTTATACAGTTCGTATAGTTAATGAGTTTTCTAAGGGTATTTTTGAAGATTTTCTAGGGGTACCTCCCGATAGAGAAATAGAATTCAATATTGATCTTCTTGCTAATACCCAACTCATCTCTATCCCATATCGTATGGCTCCTACCGATCTTAAAGAGTTAAAAGAATACCTTAAGGACCTCTTAGATAAAGGTTTTATAAGGCCCAGTATTTGTCCATGGGGCACTCCAGTCTTGTTCGTGCATTAGAAAGATGGCTCTCTCCGAATGTGCATTGACTATCGCCAGTTGAACAAAGATACAATCAAGAACAAATATCATCTTCCTAGGATTGATTACTTATTCAACCAGTTTTTGGGTGCAAATTATTATTTTAAAATAGACCATAGATCCGACTATCATCAGTTTAAAGTGGGGGAGTGTGATATTCCTAAAATAACATTTAGAACCCCTTATGGTCACTTTGAATTCCTAGTCATGTCCATCGGGCTAATGAATGCCCTAGCAGCCTTCGTGGACTTGATGAACAGAGTGTTCAAGTAGTACTTGGACATGTCCGTCACAGTATTCATTGATGACATCCTTGTCTATTCCCGTAGTAAGAATGACCATGCAGACCATCTCAGAATCATGTTGCAAACTCTTAGAGATCATCAGTTGTTTTCCTAATTCAGTAAGTGTGAGTTTTTGATAAGGTCGGTAGCTTTCCTTGGCCATATAGTTTCTGGTGATGGCATCAAAGTTGATCCTCAAAAATTCAAAACAGTGAAAAACTAGCCTAGACCTATCTCTCTACCAGACATCAGGAGTTTTTTAGGTTGGCTGGCTATTACCAATGGTTTATTGAAGGGTTTTCATCTATTGTGGCCCCAATTTCTAGATTTACTCAAAAGAAAGTTAAGTTCTAGTGGTCAGATTCCTATGAGAAGAGTTTTCATGAGTTGAAGACTCGACTCACTTCAACCCCAGTTTTAGCACTACCTGATGGTACAAATGGACTTTTTGTTTACTGTGATGCTTCTAGAGTTGGTCTGGGTTGTGTTTTGATGCAGAGAGGTAAGGTCATAGTCTTTGCCTCTAGGCAACTTAAACCCCATGAAAAGAATTATGCTACTCATGACCTTGAGTTAGCAGTTGTTGTTTTTGCCTTGAAAATTCGGAGGCATTATCTTTATGAGGTGCATGTTGATGTGTTCACAGATCACAAAAGTTTATAGTATGTGTTTTTGTAGAGAGAGATAAATCTTCGTTAAAGAAGGTGATTAGAATTGTTAAAGGACTATGATATGAGTGTTTTGTATCATCCAGGCAAAGCCAATATTGTGGCAGACGCCCTTAGTAGACTGTCTATGGGTAGTGTTGATTATATAGAGAAATATAAAAATAATTTAGTTCATGAGGTTCATCAATTGGCTATATTAGGTGTTTGATTGGTTGATTCAACTGAAGGTAGTGTATGGGTTCAGAATAGTTTGGAGTCTTCTTTAGTTTTTGAAGTAATGAGAAACAATATAGAGATTCCATTTTGGCTAAGTTGAAGGATTCAGTATCAGAAAGTAGAGGTTTTCCCCCAAGGGGGAGATGACGTGTTACATTACTAGGGTAGACTGTGTGTGCCATGTGTTGATGGTTTAAGACAATGAATTTTGGCAGAAGCGCATGGTATGCATTACTTTATTCACCCAGGAGCTACTAAGATGTACCACGATTTGCGAGAAATTTATTGGTGGAGTGGGATGAAGAATGATATTACTGAGTTTGAAGCCAAGTGTGCCAATTGTCAACAAGTTAGGGTTTAGCACCAAAAGATTGGTGGCACCTTGCAGGAGTTTAATATTCCTACTTGGAAGTGGGAAAAAGTGAATATGGATTTTGTGAAGGGGTTAGCTTGTTCGCATCATCAACATGATTCGATTTGGGTTATTGTTAGCAGAATGACCAAGTCAGCCCATTTTCTGCCAGTCCATACTTCTTTTTCAACTAAAGATTATGCTAAGCTTTATATTAGAGGGTTATTCGTATTGCATGGAATTCTTTTGTCCATTATTTTAGATAGGGGTACAAAGTTTAACTCTCATTTTTGGAAGGCTTTTCAGAAGGGTCTCGGTACCCAAGTTTATCTTAGTTCAGCTTTTCATCCTCAGTGTAACACCCCAAAGTTTTTCTTAGCTAAATTTTTGTCCCTAAAGTATCAAGCATTGGCTTCTAGAATGATTTATACTTATTTCCCTATGGAATTCCTTATATTTCAACTTTTTATTATGTAGATGATCGAATAGGTTTTCTGTCGACGTAAGATTCATCCAAAACTGACACTCGGTAAAGAAGTTATGGTTAATTTAAGTCCTATTCATAAAACACCATCATTCCTATCCTTCGTGCATCGCAGAGAGGGTGTAAATGACGATGGTCAATTTCCAGTGAGACTCCATGATGGTGGCGCATCGCGGAGTGGGCAAAATTCTCATTTGTTAATTTCCAATGAGCCACCGCGATAGTAGCACATCGCGGTGGCCCATAAGATTGGGTTCCTAATTTAAATTTTTCTTGTTTCATTCAGAAGTTAACAAGGGTAGTTTGGACTTTTTCCAAGTCTCTTAAAACGTCCAAAACAGGAGATTAAGACCTCTACAGGCATAATATACGACATTCTCAAGATTTCCCTCAAACTAAAACCCTAGTTCATATACTTCTTCTCCAAGAAACACAAGATTCAATCGTGGGGTTTCGAAATTAATCGGAGATTTGGAATCCTTGTATCGTAGGCTTCAAGAAGCAACCATTAATTTACGAAATAGAGTTACGCGGGATTTTTCTAAAATCTCATGGGTATACAAATTATGTTTTAAGAAAAAGGGTTTTTGATTTATAAATATAATCGTGTTTTAGAAGTTTTTGACGGTATTGTTTTTGTCTTTAGACCTTCCCCCAAATTGATTGAAAACTTATATATATATATATGTGTGTGTGTGTGTGTGTGTGTGTATGACTGTGTTTAAGGATGAATATTTAATTAAGAGCATGACTTATGATGAACCCCTCTCTTGTTTTGATGTTTCCCATCTTTTATATGATATAAATTGTTCTAAATTGCATCCTGAAAGCATTATATGAAATGTCGTGATTTTTACTATGACTTGTACATGAATTTTGAGCTCAAAAGAGAGGGTTATGCATGTTGATAAATGTTGAAAATACTTGTAATGAAAGACTGCATGGTTTTATCTAAAGTACATGACCACTATATGTTTGAAGTATTCTTGCGTAGTATTGACTTGTGCTTTCGGAACATGAAATATTTTATACTGTTTGCATGTTTGGGTGGTCTCAACTGTGTTTTAATAAAAGAATTATGCATGATGCATTATGGCTCAGAAATAGGACTTGCAAGTTTTGATGTGGCGACATTGATTCAGATTATGCCACGATAATTCCGAACAGAACGGAATGCATGTTTGAAATTAGACTTTTTAGGTGTTGAAACTAGAAAAAAAATGCATGATTCAGAACAGGTTAAAATTTGACATAAAGAGAGCTTATGTGGTTCCCCGAAGAAGGTATGAGTTCAGACAACTCATTACCCGAAACCATGATTTACCAATTCGGGTACATTATATTACGCTGGCCTAGTGCCATGTGGCGTATCAGAATTAGAAACTCCAACCCTTGCGGCACACTCGGGTTAGGGGTTTCCCTGCTGAGTCAATAGCGGATTCCATACAGCCCGTGGAATTTTAGAATTGTAGGGTTGTACTACCTAACTCAGAATTAATACGAAGATCAGAAACTGCATTGTCAAGAATGATTTATGATTTTACAGAAAGGTGACCATGTATTTTTGAACTATTTCATGCATGATATTTTGATAAATTCCTCTCCAACTATTTTATTTATATAAAAGCTTTATTTTGGATTGCTTTGCATACCAGTACATCAGTATTGACCCCCTTTCCTCCCTCCAGGTTCTGAAGCTCAGTCTAGGAGTACAGAAAAGTAGTAGATTTTTATCAAACAGAGTTGCAGTATCCAGTTGGTGAGCCTTCTCTATTCCAAAAGGCTTGTTTACTTTCAGACAACTATTATTAGACATGGTTTTGGTCTACTGGGGGCCTTGTCCTAGTTTTGAGATTGTCTTAGTGATTATGTAGTAGAGATTTCATAGACGGTTTCTAGATGATGTTAGACGGTTTTGGATTGTCCTTCTCTATTATTGAGTTTATATCAGATTTATGACCATGATTCTATTTTACCAAAATTTTCCCATTTCCTTATTTGTACATGAATGGTGTATATGATTTCAAGTTAGAAAGGTATCCGGGCCTTCGTGGTTCTAGATGCCTATCATGGCCAGGGACTCGGTTCGGGCTGGGTCTTGAAAAACTTGTTATCAGAGCATGGTTCATGGTCCCAAGGTGTCTGCGAAATCACATCAGGTAGAGTCTTATTTATAGGTGTGTAGCGCGGCACACTTATAATCAGGAGGATACTACGCGTTTAGGAAAATGTTTCCCCTCTTTGTGATTTAGTTCGTGCTTTAGAGTCTGAATTAGAATTGTCCCCTAATCAGTGATCTATTGTATTTCAGAAAACATTCATGCCTCCCCGTCATCCCAACAACCAGTATACTCAGGATGATGAAGTTCGCCCCACCTATGGGATGTGGACCCATAATAGAGCGCACACTCCAGAACATGTTCCTACTCCGGGAGTACCTCCAGTCCCGACCAGTCCTCCTCGAGCCGCAAGAGCATATGTTAATCATCCCCAATTTTCTTAGATGGACATATCGAATACAGAATTCAGACAGTCCATTCACATTCTTGCATAGCTAGTAGTCGCATAGACTCAGAGGTCGAAGGATAGTGGGTCTGCATCTGTTACTTTTGAGGTAACTAGGGTGGGCTAGTTCATGAGAATAAACCCACCCAAATTCTCTAGCACTAAGGTAGGAAAGGACCTACAGGAGTTCGTAGAAAAAATGGAGAATATTTTCAAAGTAATGCATGTGGATCATGTGGAAGGGGTTGAGTCAACAACATACCAGCTTAAGGATGTAGCAAACCAATGGTACAATAGAGTGGGAAGGGCACTCTTTATCACCTAGAGGTCACTTCATATCTTATCTCAGAGCCCGTAAACTAATTTCCAAGGGTTTCTTGTATCATCTTATTCGGGTTAAAGATTCTAACATCAAAAGTCTTTCTCTTCAGTCTGTACCTGTAGTAAATGAATTCCCAGACGTTTTTACAGATGATCTCCCAGGAATTCCACCTGATAGAGAGATAGATTTGGGCATTGATGTACTGCCAGATACCCATCCTATTTCTATTACGCCATATAGAATGGCTTCTGCTGAGCTAAAAGAGTTGAAACAATAGCTAGCAGATCTTCTAGATAAATATTTTATTAGACCTTGTGTTTCTCCCTGGGGTGCACCTGTACTCTTCGTACAAAGGAAGGATGGTTCCCTGCGTATGTGCATAGATTACCATCAACTAAATAAGGTCACTGTTAAAAATAAATATCCTCTTCTTAGGATTAACGTCCTCTTTGACCAACTTCAGGGTGCCAAGTATTTTTCTAAAATAGACCTTCGCTTTGGATATCATCAGTTGAAAGTTAGGGAGTCAGACATTCGTAAAATAGCTTTTTGAACCAAATATGGTCATTATGAATTCTTAGTCATGTCCTTCAAGTTGCCTAATACTCCTGCAGCTTTCATGGACCTAATGAATAGGATCTTCTGTTAGTTCCAAGACCGGCTTGTCATAGTTTTTATTGATGACATCTTGATTTACTCCAAAAGTGAGGATGACCATGCCAATCACCTTTGAATTATTCTTTAGACTCTCAAGGATCATAATTTGTATATAAAATTCTCCAAGTGTGAATTTTGGATAAATGCCATTGCTTTCTTGGGGCATATTGTGTCTAGTGAGGGGATTCAGGTTGATCCCCAAAAGGTTAAGGTGGTGAGAAAATGGTCCAGACCCATGACTCCAACCTATATTCGAAGCTTCTTGGGTTTGGAAGGTTATTACAGAAGGTTCGTAGAGAGTTTTTCTACCATAGTTGAACCACTTACTAAGTTGACTCAGAAAAAGGTGAAGTTTTTGTGATCTGACTCTTGTGAGAATAGTTTTGAGAAGTTGAAAGACAAGTTGACTACTGCTCCTGTTTTGGCTCTTCCAAAAGGTACAGAGGGTTTTGTTATATATTGTGATATGTCACGAGTGGGACTTGGTTGTGTACTTATGTAGCATGGTAAAGTAGTAGCTTATGCATCTCGGCAGTTGAAGGTGCACGAGCAAAACTACCCCACTCATGACTTGGAGTTAGCGGTTGTGGTTTTTGCCCTTAATATTTGGCAGAACTCTTTGTACGGGGTACATTTTGATATATTCACTGAGCACAAGAGTTTACAGTATGTTTTCTTGTTGAAAGAATTGAACCTCAGGCAGAGGTGATGGATAAAATTGCTAAAGGATTACAACATGAGCCTGCACAATTATCCAGGCAAGGCAAATATAGTAGTCGACGCTCTCAGTAGGTTGTCTATGGGTATTCTTTCTTATGTTGAGGAAGAGAAGAGGGAGATAGTGAAGGATATTCACTGGCTTTCAAATCTAGGAGTGTGACTCTTGGATTCCAAAGATGGGGGAGTGGTTGTTCATGAGATAGCTAAATCTTCCCTTTGTGCAGAAGTTAAAGAGAAGCAGGTTGAAGATCCCATCTTGATACAGATCAAGAAGATATGGGTCAACAAAAGGTATTGTCATTTGAAATTAGTGGTGATGGTATTTTGAGATACCAGGGTAAGTTGTGTGTGCCAGATGTAGATGGTCTGAGGAAGAGAATCCTTGATGAAGCTCACACATCGAGATATGTTGTTCACCAAGGCTCTACTAAGATGTATCATGATTTGAAAACCATTTATTGGTGGAATAATATGAAGCGTGATGTGGCTAACTATGTTGCCAAGTGTTTGAATTATCAACAAGTTAAAGTGAAACATATGAAGCAAGGTGGTTCTTCCTAAGAGATAGCCTTGCCCTTGTGGAAGTGGAAGATAATTAATATGGACTTCATTATAGGACTCCCGAAGTCCCAAAAACAGTATGATTCTATATGGGTAATTGTAGATAGGCTGACTAAGTCAGCCCACTTTCTGCCTGTCAAGACTAACTATTTGGGAGAGGATTATACTAAGCTGTTTATTGCAGAAATAGTTCGTTTGCATGGGGCACCTGTGTCCATCATATCTGACCGAGGTACACAGTTTTCTTCTCAGTTTTAGAGTTCTTTTCAGAGAGGTTTAGGTACCCAAGTGAACATAAGCATTGCTTTTCACCCTCAAACTAATGGGCAGGCTGAGCGCACCATTCAAACTCTTGAGGACATGTTGAGGGCCTGTGTGATTAATTTTAACGGTTGTTGGGTGGAGCACTTTCCCCTGATAGAGTTTGCATAGAGTAATAGCTTTCATTCAGTATTAAGATGGCACCATTTGAGACATTGTATGGGAGAACATGTAGGTCTCTGATAGGATGGTATAAAGTAGGTGAGATGCAGATGTTTGAGCCTGACCTTGTTCATCAGGCAATAAAGGATGTGAGAGTCATTAGAGAATGACTTAAGACAGCTCAAAGTCATCAAAAATCCTACGCCGATGTTAGGAGGAGAGATCTAGAGTTTGAAGTTGGAGATGGGTGTTTCTCAAGGTTTCTCCCATGAATGGAGTCATGCAATTCAGGAAGAAAGGTAAGCTGAGTCCTCGCTATGTAGGGCCATACCAGATTGTGAGAAGGATAGGTGGAGTTGAGCATGAGTTAGAATTTCTTGCCAGTTTGGGCTCTGTTCATCCGGTATTTCATATATCTATGTTGAAGAAGTGTATTGGAGACCATTCTTTAGCATTGCCTGTCGAAGAAATCAAAGTGACAAACTCCTTATCCTATGAAGAAGACCCTGCAGAAATTTTAGATCGCCAAGTGAGAAGATTGAGGAGCAAAGAGATAGCCTCAGTTAAAGTGTTGTGGAGAAACTAGAAAATTTAAGAAGCAACTTGGGAATCAGAGGTTGACATGAAAGCTAGATACCCAAACCTTTTTGATTAAGTGGATAACGAAATGGAAGGTACAATCCTTGCCTTATTCTTTCTATGCCTTAGTATGCTTAAAATTATGTTTGTCTGTGTCCCGCATCAACATTAGGGGACAAATGTTCCCAAGGGGGGATATTGTAATGCCCTAAAGTTTTTCTTATCTAAATTTTTGTCCCTAAAGTATCAAGCATTGGCTTCTAGAATGATTTATACTTATTTACCTATGGAATTCCTTAGATTTCAACTTTTAATTACGTAGATGATCGAATAGGTTTTTCGTCGATATAGGATTCGTCTAAAACTGACATTCGGTGAAGGAGTTATGGTTAATTTAATCCCTAGTCGAAAACACCGTCATTCCTGTCCTTGGCGCGTCGCGCAGAGGGTGTAAATGATGATTGTCAATTTCCAGTGAGACTTTGCGATGGTGGCGCATCGCGGTGTGGGACAAATTCCCATTCGTCAATTTCTAGTGAGCCACCCCTATAGTGGCGTGTGCAGTGGCCCATAAGATCGGGTTCCCAGTTTAAATTTTTCCAGTTTCGTTCAGAAGTTAACAAGGGTAGTTTGGACTTTTCCCAAGTCTCTTAAAACGTCCAAAAATGAGATTAATACCTCTACAGGCATAATATACGTCATTCTCAAGATTTCCCTCAAAACAAAAACCCTAGTTCGTATACTTCTCCTCCAAGAAACTCAAGATTCAACCGTGAGTTTTCAAAATTAATTGGAGATTTGGAATCCTCGCATCATAGGCTTCAAGAAGCATCCTTTGATTTCCGAAATAAAGGTACGTGGGGTTTTCCTAAAATCTCATGGGTATAGACATCATGTTTGAAGAAAAAGGGTTTTTGATTTGTGAATATAATTATGTTTTAGAAGTTTTTGATGGTGTTGTTTTGGTCTTTAGACCTTCCCCCAAATTGATTGAATAATTATATATATATATATATATGTGTGTGTGTGTGTGTGTGTGTGTGTGTGTATGTATGAATGTGTTTAAGGATGAATATTCAGATCAAAGCATGACTTATGATGAAACCCTCTCTTGTTATGATGTTTCCCATCTTTTATATGATATAAATTGTTCTAAATAGCATCTTGAAAGCATGATATGAAATGTCTTGATTTTTACTGTGACTTGTACATGAATTTTGAGCTCAAAAGAGAGGGTTATGCATGTTGATAAATGTTGAAAATACATATAATGAAAGAGTGCATGGTTTTACCTAAAGTACATGACCACCACATGTTTGAAGTATTCTTGCATAGTATTGACTTGTGTTTTCGAAAATAAAATCTTTTATACTGTTTGCATGTTTGGGTGGTGTGTAATGAAAAAATTATGCATGATGGCATTATGGCTCAGAAATAAGACTTGCAAGTCTTGGTGTGACGACACCTATTCAAATTATGCCATAATAATTCAGAGAAGAATAGAATGTATGTTTGAAATCAGAATTTTCGGATGTTGAAACTAGAAAAAATGCATGATTCAGAACAGAATAAAATTAGGCATAAAGAGAGCTTAGGTGATTCCTCGAAGAAGGCATAAGTTCAGACAACTCATTACGCGAAATCATGATTTACCGATCTTGGTACATTATATTACGCTGGCCTAGTATCGTGTGGCATATCAGAATTAAAAAATCTAACCCTTGCGGCACACTCGGGTTGGGGGATTCCCCGCAGAGTCAATGGCGGATTCCATACAGCCTGTGGGATTTTAGAATTGTAGAGGTGTACCCCTGACTCAGAATTATTACGAAGATCAAAAACTGCATTGTCAAGAATGGTTTATGATTTTACATAAAGGTGCCCATGTTTTTTAGAACTATTTCATGCATGATATTTTGACAAATTACTCTTCAACTATTTTATTTATATAAAAGCTTTATTTTGGATTACTTTGCGTGCAATTACATCAGTATTGACCCCCCCTCTCTCCAGGTTCTGAGGCTCAGTCTAGTGGTTTAGAAAAGTAGTACATTTTTATCAGACAGAGTTGCAGTATCCAGTTGGCGAGCCTTCTCTATTCCAGAAAGCTTGTTTTCAGACAGCTATTATTAGACATTGTTTTGGTCTACTGGGGCCTTGTCCCAGTTTTCAGATTGTCTTAGTGATCATGTAGTAGAGATTTCACAGACGGTTTCTAGATGATGTTAGATGGTTTTGGATTGTCCTTCTCTATTATTGAATTTATATCATATTTATGACCGTGATTCCATTTTTCTAAAATTTTCGCATTTCCTTATTTGTGTATGAATGGTGTATATAATTTCAAGTTATAAGGGTATTTGGGCCTTCGTGGTTTGGGATGCCCGTCACGGCCAGGGCCTCGATTTGGGTCGTGACACTCAGATAGATGGTCAGGTAGAAAGGGCCATTCAGATCCTAGAGGATATATTGAGGGCATGTGTTTTTTACTTTAAATAAAGTTGGGATGACCAATTGCCTTTGATAGAGTTTTCCTACAACAATAGTTATCATTCCAGTATCTAGATGGCTCTGTTTGAGGCTCTCTATGAAAAAAGATGTAGATCACCCATTGGTTAGTTTCCAGTGGGTGAGGCTACTTTAATAGAGCCACATGTAGTTTTTGAAGCTATGGAAAAAGTTCAGTTGATTAGAGAAAGACTTAAGACAGGCCAGAGTCACTATAAATCTTATGCAGATGTGAGGAGAGGGGATTTTGAGTTTGAGGTTGGTGACTTAGTTTATTTGAAGATTTCATCCATGAAACGAGTGAAGAGATTCGGCAAAGAGGGTAAGCTTAGTACTCGATATGTTTGCCCTTATAGAATATTGAATCGTGTTGGAAAGGTAGTATATGAGCTTGAGTTGCTCCTAGATTTGTCATTCGTTCATCCAGTGTTTCATGTCTCCTTATTGAAGAAGTGTATTGGTGATCCAATTGTTGTGGTTCCTTTGGAAAGCACTGAAATTTAGGATTGCCTTTTTTATAAAGAGACCCCAATTGAGATACTTGATCACCAAATTTGTAATCTAAGGAACAAAGAAGTTCCCTTGGTCAAAGTTCTTTTGCGAAATCAATTCATTGAGGGTTCCACTTGGGAGGCAGAAGAAGCTATGCGAACCAAGTACCCTTATCTTTTCTCTGCAACTTCAGACTCAGCTTAAGGTAACCGTTTTCCTCAGATAATCTCTTTTCCATTCTCAATTCGAGCTTTATATAATCACATTTTATGTCATAATCATGTATTCAAATCCGCTCTATCATGTAGTCATGTTTCTAGTTATACAAGTTCAGTGTGTAATCTCAATTCCTTAATACTCTCAGCTTAAGCAGTCTCATTTGAGGATGAATATTCCCAAGGGGGAGATATTGTAATACTCCGTATTGGACTTAGCCTAGTTCAGCTCTTAGTGCTTGCCTATAAGTCTTAGAGCCTAAAAATTTAGCTAAGAGTTGAAGACATAGACTTATTTTGACTACTTAAATTCAAATATTTTTAAGTTGACCTTCTGGGCTTTAAGATGATGGTTTTTCAGTTGATTCATATTTAGGGGTGTAAGGATAATGCCTCAGGGAAACTTTGGAATTTTCGAATGAGGTTTGGGTCATGTTTGGATTTTGATTCTAGCAGATCAACGTGATTCATGTTTGGATTTTGATTCTAGCACTGGGAATAGCGATGGGCATGCCATCGTATCGTGCCAAGCCTACAAACGTCGTTCCAGTTGCGACTTTAATCTCCAAGGGGGTAATAAAGTCACTTACCCTCACCCTAAGTCATAAAAATAGAAGATTAGATGTCAGTTTAAGCATTATACACTTATTCTTCATCAAATTTCTCTCGAAGAAACCCAAACCTAATTTCAAGAAATCCAAAACTCCATTACATCCTCTTCAAGACAATCAAGAATCTAAGTTTTCAAATCCAAGAACTTAAAGAACAAGCCTTCAAGAACATCTTTAAGAGTTCAAAGTCAAGTTTCTACATCAAATTAAGCTTAATAAGGTATGTGGGGTTATGAACAAGGGTATCCTTTCACCCTTGTGCCCAAATTACATAAATTTTGAGAATTTATTTACTTGTTTTGAAGTAGGGTTCATACCCAAGTTTCTATATTCTTGAAGCATGTGATTATTAAGAGATTTAAAGTTCAAGTTATCAAGAAGTGCTTATGTGTATGTTTTATCTAATGTGATTTCTATTATACATGAGATTGTACTACCTTGACTTCATATTTTTGAAGTATTTCAAGATTTTTATTGAGCATGAAGTTTTGTTATGAATTCACTTGGGTTTAAAGAATGGGTTTTTAAGACCTAACTTTAAGTATTGAGATTTCAAGAAGATCATGCCCTTAAGTTTTATTTGATGTTTTTATACCAAGATTTAAAGAAAGATGGATCTTTTGATCCTCTGCTAAGAAATTGAATCCACATTTATTTATTTTGATCTTAATTTAGATTAAATAGATGCATAACTAGTTTTTATTATAAACCCTTATGCAATTTTGAGGTGGATTTCCTAAATAGAGAGCATATAAGTGATATGGTAGCAGTATTTAGTACCGAGTTGGGTATGATTCCAAGGTCACATGCCCCAAAAATTTGGGCCAACGTAGGTTCAGCTTATTCTCAATATGGATGAATTATAGATAGTGATCACTTAGCTCAGGTCCTACTCCATGGCAAGAGTAGGATGTCTCTCCCCAACGTGAGCTTTTCCCTAAGGTAACGAGACGTTGGACTCCATGATAGCTCACTTAGTTTATGTCAGTCAGAAGAACCTACCAATTGAAAGAGTAAAAGTACATCTTTTAAAACTAAGTGGTATGACTCACAAGATTTATACAGTTAACTTAATTATTCATGATTGATGATTTTTAGTTTTTAGTTTTATTCAAGCTCAAGGTGATTCATTTACACTTGGCATGCATTATTTAAAGGTTTATATGACTATTGAGTACTGATTTACTTATACATTCACCCCCACATACTCAGTACAATCTAGAAGTATTGATTTATATATATGTTTATGTGCTACATTATCTTATAATATAGGTCCAAGTACTCGCCAAGCCTACAAACGTCATTCCAGTACAGATTTTTTAGTTTTATGAAGTATTTTAAATTAGTTGTTTTCATCATAGTTCGAGTCAGCTGGGGGATGTCCAGGTGGCTCTCTAGTTATAATAGAGGCTTGTCGTACTGTGTTTATGTTCTAGATTCTGAAGCATTATTTCAAAGATTAATTTTTTCATTTAAGACAGTAATTCATTATTTCAAGATTTCTCTTGGCTAGTTCACCTTTATTATACGTTTCAAAGTTATTAGAAGGTTTAAAGGGTTAGCTTGGGGCTACTTGTAGTCTTGAGCACCGTGTGACATTTTGGGTACTTTTCCAGGGCGTTACAAACTTCATCCTTCAACAAAAAATAGTTAGGCCTCGAGTTCCATTTTGACTTTCAATCATCAATTGATGTGACAACATTACTCTCCAACAAAAACAACTTCGAGTTCCTTATTGTTCCTTTTTGTCTTTCAAAGGTAAAAAGTTAGGGTTTTTTAGTTATGAAGAAAAAAAAAATTACGCCAACTTCTCTTCTATTATTGGTTAATAATTTCAATATTTGTTGCTTAAATTTTAAATGGGAACTAAAGAAAATCCTAATTTATGGTCTTTCTTCTCTTCTATTTTCAGAGTGAAATATGATTTTTTTGTTGTTATGTAGTTCTTGTTGTTGAACTGTTGATTCGATTTGCTGGTGTTTGTTGTATTTTTTGAAGTTTGTTTTTTTGTATTTTGTGTTTGTACAAACAAAACAACAATGTTGGTGTTTTTGGTTACTATTACTGGTCTTAGTGTGTGTTTTGTATGTGTTGTATTAGTGTTGCTGGGTTGATTTGTCATTGTTCTTGGTAAAAATGATGTAATTGATATTTAATGGTAATATAGCTGTTGTTTTATTGAACAAAATCTTGTTACTAGTTTGTTTTTCTACATCAAATTAACCTTCTGATGCAACAAATGAACCATCCGATGCAAAAAATGAACTGTTTATTGGATGAAATCCTATCAACTTTTCCAATAGATCATTCATCTATTGTGCTAGATGACCCTTCTATTGGAGGAAATCTAAACAATATTGATAGTTGATAACAGTTCTAATAGATCATCCAAACGTTGAAATGGATGAGTAATTTGTTGCACAGATCGGTTATCTGTTACAATAGGTGAGTGATCTGTTGGAAGAAATCACAACAGTTCCAACAGATTACTCAGTTTTTGCATCAGGTTAGTTATATATTACAATAGATAAGTCACCTATTGGAACAAATGAGTGATTTGTTTGAATTGTTATTTTACTATATTGTACTTTTTAGATTTACTATTATTCTTTTTTTAACGATGCATTAATCAATTATATTTTTTTTATTTTTATGTTATTTTTAGATAATATGGTTCCCAAAAGAAATGAAACCTAATAAAGTCCAAGTAAAGGAATAAGTGAAACAACTAGTCTACATACACCACTTTATGAGCTTGATTTACAAGCAATATCTCAATCAGAAGTAAAAGATAATGAACATGGGGATGAGGAATGTTTCAAAAGATATTATCAAAATGCTAATAGCCCTTCCACCGAAGAGTTAGTCAAAACCTTCCACATTGATAGTTATTGTGTAAGAATGCAATGCGATGGTGCCACAGATTTAACTGGTGAATTTATGGTTAAGTCAGCCGTAAAAAAATATTTTGATACCTTCAGAAAAATACTTCGAGATAAAAAATTTGATGCTTATAGCAGGGATAACTACTTTGTGGATTATCTTTATTTGTTGGAGGACAACTGTGCTTATTTTCAAATGACCATGGTATATGATCTTCTCAAGCATAGGTTTATGTATGAAAATAAAGATAAGATGAATGAGGCGGGGATAAATTACTATGTCATGCCTGTTTGTTTTGGTTGTAAGGAGTTTACAATAGTTACTGGACTAAAATATTATCCTCCTTCTCAACCTATAGTTATTGTAACCCAAAAAAAGCACCCACACACTAAAAAAAGGCAAAGGCAAGTCAAGTGATGGTGATGACTTATTGTTCCTTTTTGGTTTGAGCTTTAAAATTAAAAATTTGATAGAAGAGTTGACAGGTAAAAGACTTACAAAGAAGAACAAAAAATCATTATGCTTGGTTTGGTTTGTACATAATATTTATTGCGCGAGACATGTTAACAACAATATACCACTTGATTTAATAAGGCTCTCCGATGATCTTGAGGCATTTAACAGCAATCCTTGAGGTTATGAAAGCTTTAAAATAACTGTCAAATATTTTTTCACTCCATTAATGCCAAAGACAGCGATTTTATATGTCATTCTATAGGCTTTCTATAATACCCCAGAAAATTTTTCGTTGAAATTTTGTGCGTAAACGTGTTGGGTTCTATCTTCTAAAATAAATTATAAATTTTTCATACAGAATGTATTAGATTATGACACACAATTGTGTAGATTATTGAATAAGATTTCCAACGATATGTGGATCATCCAAAACGGACAACCGAGCGACGGGTTATGAACATTCCGATCGAACCGTGAATAGTATTGAACAGTAAAACGTGTAGGAAAAAGTACTGAGGCCTGGCGGTTTTTTGCTCCAACTTTAAATGATCATAAATCCTTGTACATAATGATATGGGTGATCTACTATATATCAACGGAAAGCTCTGCAAGTCCTCTATCCAGTGAAATTGGTTTCATCCAATTTGTCTATCAGAGCAAAAGGTTATGGTCGATCTACTTCAACCTATCAAAAGCAAATTTTTTGGTCAACTTCAAATGATCATAACTCCTCGTACATAATGATTTGGGTAAGATACTATATATCACCAATAATATATGAGAGTTCTTTTTCTAATGAAATTGGTTTTATCCAATTTGGATATCGGAGTAAACGTTATGGTTGATCTACTTCTGACTATCAAAACAGTCCACCAAAGGACAAATTCGAGAATTATTTGATTTTTAGGGGTGTTTTGGTCATTCTCCCTCACCCAAAATCCGTCCAAACCCTATATTAAAGCCTATTAGAAATATTATATGTTATATTTCATCAAATTCCCTCAAAAAGAAAACCCTAAGCTCCTATATCCAACTTCAAGAACCTCCAAAGTTCACCATTAATTCTGCAAATTTATTCAAGATTCCAAGTTCCTAGTTCAAGAACTCCAAGAACCATCATTCAAAGGCACGATTAACATCTCAAAAACGAGTATCGATCTAAAGTTCATCATTCAAGGTATTTGGATTTTTTCAACAAGAGCTCTCTTTCGTTCTTGTGCCCAAAAGTAATTTTCTTTACAAAGACATGATTTTTATTTGATTTTTACTAATTTGAAGCATGAACCCATATCTTATGATGATTATTATGAAATCTTGATGTTTATGATTTTGAAAGATGAATGTACATGTGTGGAGATATAAAGCATAAATCTTGAATGATATTTATCATGATTTTAATATTTGGGTCATGAATCCCCATTGGAAATTATGTTTTTTTGAGAAAGTGTGTGTTATAAGCACGTTGATGTTGAATATTTGAGATATTTTGAATGATTTGACCTTTTGGTCTTAATGGAGCTGTTTTGAAATCGAGTGTGAAAGAAATCCACAAAGTGGTTGATTTTGATAGATGGAAAGCATGATGGCTCCCGATGTATATTTATATATTATTGAAATTGTTTTGTTGTGGATTGTCTTTGAAATGATCTGAGCTAAGTTCAGGAGAAATCTTTAGCATTGAGTGGGAGGTATTAAGTGACCTTACTTCCCTAGAACTACGTGCCCCCGTAGCAGTGGGCAGGCTAATTTATATAGTGATCACTAGTTTGTGTGGATTTGATATCGATAGTCCTACTCCAATGGAAAGGATAGGATGGCTTTCCCCAACATGGGTTGTACGTTGGACTCCATATAGCTCACATAGTTTATGTCGGTTATAGGATTTCCCAGAGTGCGTGTGTTTTCTTGTGTCTATGGTGAATGATGAAGTGATTTGAAAGTAGAATTGTGAAAGTTATTCTTTCGAAATGTTTAAATAATATTTACATTATGAGAATTGATAGTCTTGATGAACTAAAAGTGATTGACAAATTATATGATGACTCATATATGTTATTGTACTTATTTCATCCTCTCATGGTTATGATGATTTTCTTTGGGCTATGTGAGTCTTTCATACATCCTGCATATTTCTTATAAATATTTATGATGATGATGTTTATACAAATGCATACACCCCCAGATACTCGATTCCTTTCCATGGTACTGACCCACATCTTTAGATGTGGGCTGCATTCTTGGAATATAGGTTCAAGTGCTCCGTTCCAGGTTCGACAGTGATTCTTCGGGCACGCTGTTCTATATCCTCTGTTGTGGTGAGTCCTTATGTTCCGAGGACGTGATGTCTGATGTTGGTTTCAGGGAATTGTTTACATTTGATAACTGAGTATGAGTCAGTTGGGGCATGTCTCAATGGCTCGCTGGTTTTATTGATTTTCTTAGAGGCTTGTCAGACTAGTATAGATGTTGAGAGTTGACTAATAAGTCATATTTTGTTATCTTTTTGAAATTCTTTTATTCTTGGATGATGATTACTCTGTTGATATTTGAGGGTTATTTATGGAAACCCCTTTGATTCGTGTTGAACTGAATGAAAATGGTTCAAAGTGTTAGCTTGGGAATACTCGTAGCCTCAAGCACCGTGTGACGCTTTGGGACTCGTTTCCTGGGGTGTTACAAACTTGGTATCATAGCCTAAGGTTTTAAGGTGTCCTAGGGAGTCTGACAAGCCGCGTTAAGTAGAGTCTTGATCATCGGTGTGTAGTACGCCACATCTATGAGCAAGAGGCTACAAGACGCTTTTAGGAAAAAGTGTGATTCTTTCTTTTAGAAGTCTATCATGCTTAAAGTATCTCTCTCTGGTATTGATTCGTGCTCTCCTCTTTTAGAAATATGCCTCCACGTCGAGCGAGAAGAAATAATGATGGCCAACAACGTCAACCCGCTGACCCATTGAATAAAAATGTGTCTAATATTGAATTTCGGGCAGCCTTTCAGACGCTGGACCAAGATGTTACTGCAAATGTTCAGGCCAACCCGGCCCTGGCTCCACAGCAATAGGGAGGTGATTCAGCTACTGCCAGGATCCGTGACTTCATGCGGATGAATCCGCTGGAATTCTATGGGTCCAAGTCTGATGAGGATCCACGATTGTTTTAAGAAGAGGTGAGGAAGATTACTCAGGTAATGCATGTATCTGAGGAACATAGTGTGGAGTTGGCTGCGTATAGGTTGAAAGACCTTGCTTATGAATGGGTTGTTGCTTGAAGGAAAGGTATAGGTGAGGAAGCTATCCCTACGACTTGGCAAGAGTTCCAGGATGCATTCCTGGATAAGTTTTTCCCTTTGGAGATAAGGGAGGTGAAGGTGGAAGAGTTTATAAACCCGTGACAAGGCTCTATGACTGTTAGGGAGTACTGTCTAAAGTTCAATCAGTTGGCCAAGTATGCTCCTGACTTAGTGGCTAATAATCGGGCTAGCATGAGTAAGTTTGTGACTGGAGTATCTAGGTATGTGGTTAAGGAGTGTAGGTCTGCTATGTTGAATAGTGAGATGAATCTTTCTAGGTTGATGACTCATGCCCAACAGATAGAAGCAGACAAGATTAAGGAGAGAGATAGAATAAGACGAAATAAGAGAGCTAGGTCAGAGAAGCACGGACAAGGTCAGACTAGATCATAGGGATGGAGTCGCCCTCAGTATTAGGATCGTTCGTCTATGCCAGCACCGTTATCTTCTAATGCTCCCATGCCTAGACATAGGTAGGAGCAAGGTAGCAGGTCATATGAATCCAGGTCCCAGTACAGTGCTGGCAGTAAGCCAAATTGTCCCCTGTGTCCTAAGTGTGGTAGGGCTCATTCGGGTGAGTGTTGGGGTGAGAAGAGGGGTTATTTCTGGTATAGTGACATGGTTCACAGAGTTAGAGATTGTCCACAGGATGGACAAGGGCGTCGTGACTATCGCCCTCAGACCCATACTCAGACTATTAGTACCCCAGTTCCAACGAATCGCCTAGCCCCAACTCAGGGCGCCTCTTCTAGCAATACTGGCGGGCAATGCCAGAATAGATTCTATGCTTTACCGTCCCACCAAGAACAGGAGGAATCTTCCAATGTTTTTACTGGTATGCTTCAAATATTTTAGTTTGATGTGTATGCTTTGTTGGATCCTGGATCCAGTTTCTCATATGTTACACCTTTGATTGCTGTGAATTTTGAAATGCGTCCTGAGATTATTCTTGATCCTATCCTAGTTTCTACCCCAGTTGGTGATTCGATTGGTGCCTAGAAAGTGTATAAAAAGTGTCCTGTTACCATTCTTCATAGAGTCTTGTTGGCTAATCTGATTGAGTTAGACATGGTAGATTTTGATGTGATTCTGGGTATGGACTGGTTGTATTCTTCTTATGCCTCTATTGATTGTCGGACCAAAGTGGTCAAGTTTCAATTTTTGGGTGCATCCGTATTTGAGTAGTCTGGGAATTCTGTGTCACCTAAGAGTCATTTTATCTCTTACCTCAAAGCTAGAAAGCTTATTTCCAAGGGGTGTATTTACCATTTGGTTAGAGTCAAAGACACTAAGTCTGAGACTCCGACTCTCCAGTCTGTTATCGCCGTCAATGAGTTTTCTGATGTCTTTTTGGATGATCTCCCAGGGATACCTCCTGATAGAGAGATAGAGTTCGGGATTGATCTTCTTCCTGATACTCAGCCTATTTCTGTTCCTCCTTACCGTATGGCCCCTACAGAACTTAAGGAGTTTAAAGAGCAACTCAAACATCTACTAGATAAGGGTTTCATAAGGCCCAGTGTTTCTCCTTGGGGTGCTCCTATGTCATTTGTGAGAAAGAAATATGGCTCTTTGCGTATGTGTATTGATTACCGCCAACTGAATAAAGTCACCGTAAAAAATAAGTACCCCTTTCCTAGAATGGATGATTTGTTTGACCAATTTCAAGGTGCAAGTTATTTGTCAAAGATAGACCTTCGTTCCGGCTATCATCAACTCAAATTTAGAGAGTGTGACATCCCAAAAACTACTTTCTGAACTAGTTATGGCCATTTTGAGTTTCTTGTTATGTCTTTCGAGTTAACTAATGCCCCAACAACTTTCATGGACCTCATGAATCGAGTGTTCAGACCATATCTGGATATGTTTGTCATAGTGTTCATCGATGATATACTGGCGTACTCCCGTGTGAGGATGAACATTCTGATCATCTCCGAACTATCTTGCAAACCCATAGAGATCACAAGTTGTTTGCCAAGTTTAGTAAGTGTGAGTTTTGGCTAAGGTCAGTTGCTTTTTTTGGTCATATCATTTCTTTCGAGGGTATTAGAGTTGATCCCCAAAAGAACGAAGCTGTTAGAAATTGGCCTAGACCTATTTCTCTGACTGATATCTAAAGTTTCTTAGGTTTTGCTGGATATTACCGCTGTTTTGTTGAGGGTTTCTGCTCTATAGAGTCTCCTATGACTCAGTTGACCCAAAAGAAAGTGAAGTTCTTGTGGTCCGAATCTTGTGGAAAGAGTTTTCAGGAGTTGAAGACTCGACTCACTTCAGCCCCTGTTTTGACTTTGCCTGATGGTGTTGATGGTTTTGTGGTGAAATGTGATGCTTCGAGAGTTGGTTTGGGTTGCGTATTGATGCAGAAGGGTAAGGTGATAGCTTATGCTTCTAGACTGTTGAAACCCCATGAGAAAAATTACTCCACCCATGACCTTGAGTTGGCTGCTTTTGTGTTTGCTTTGAAAATCTGGAGACACTACTTGTATAGTGTCCATGTTGATGTTTTCACTGATCATAAGAGTTTGTAGTATGTGTTTACCCAGAGAGAATTGAATCTTAGGTAGAGACAATAGTTAGAATTGTTAAAGGACTATGATACGAGTGTGTTGTACCATCTGGGCAAGGCCAATATTATGGCGGATGCCCTAAGTAGAGTGTCGATGGGTAGTGTTTCACATGTAGTAGAAGGTAAGAAAGAGTTGGCTCATGATGTACATCATTTGACTAGATTGGGGGTTAAGTTGTTTGACTCTGCTGAAGGTAGTATAGGGGTTCAGAGTAATTTCAAATCCTCCTTGGTTTCGGAAGTAAAGGAAAAGCATAACTTAGATGCTAGTTTGGTCAGACTGAAGGAGTCAGTCAAGGACCAAAAAGTAGAGGTTTCCTCCCAAGGGGGAGATGGTGTGTTGAGATTGTAGGGTAGATTGTGTATCCCGAATGTTGATTATCTGAGACAAAGGATTATGGCTGAAGCGCACGGAGCGCGATATTCTATTCATCCTAGTGCCACCAAGATGTACCGAGACTTATGGGAAATCTATTGGTGGAGTGGCATGAAGAAATATATAGCATCATTTGTAGCTAAGTGTGCAACATGCCAACAGGTTAAGGTTGAACACCAAAGACCTGGTGGTATAATGCAAGAGTTTAGTATTCCCACGTAGAAGTGGGAAGATATAAATATGGACTTTGTGATTGGTTTACCTCCTTCCCGACGCCATCATGATTCCATTTGGGTTATGGTTGATAGATTGACTAAGTCTGCTCATTTCTTGCCTGTTCATACTTCATATACTGCTGAGGATTACGCCAGATTGTATATCCGAGAGCTAGTCAGACTGCATGGAGTTCCCTTGTTTATCATTTCAGATAGGTCTACTCAGTTCACTTTGCAATTTTGGAAAGCTTTTCAGAAGGGTCTTGGTACCCAAGTGCTTTTGAGTGCTGCTTTTCATCCACAGACCGATGGACAGGCTGAGCGGACCATCCAAACCTTAGAGGATATGTTGAGAGCTTGTGCACCTGACTTTAAGGGAAGTTGGGATGATCACTTACCGTTGATAGAGTTTTCTTACAATAATAGTTTTCACTCTAGTATTGGCATGGCTCCGTTTGAAGCCTTATATGGTAGGAAGTGTAGATCAACCATAGGTTGGTTCGAGGTGGGTGAAGTGACTGTGAGTGGTCCTGATTCGGTATTTAAGGCTATGGAAGAAGTTAAGTTGATTAGGAAAAGGTTGAAAACTGCGCAGAGTCGTCTGAAGTCATATACGGATGTTAGAAGGAAAGACCTTGAGTTTGAAGTTGGTGACCTAGTGTATCTGAAAATTTCACCCATGAGGGGGGTAAAGAGATTCGAAAAGAAGGGGAAGCTTAGTCCCCATTATGTTGATCCTTACAAAATTCTTAGCCGCGCTGGTAAGGTAGCTTATGAGGTCGAGTTGCCTTCCGAATTGTCCTCTGTTCATCTAATATTCCATGTCTCTATGCTTAGAAAGCATATTAGCGATGTTGTGGTAGTGTATTCCTCTGTGAGTGCTGACATTCAAGAAAATCTTTCTTTTGATGAGATTCCTGTTGAGATTCTTGATTTCAGTGTCCGAAGACTAAGGAACAAAGAAGTTCCCTTGGTCAAGGTGTTATGGCAAAACCAATCTGTTGAGGGTGGAACTTGGGAAGCTGAGGCGGATATGCGATCCAAGTACCCGCACCTATTTTCCGTGAACTCCGATCAAGATGAAGGTGCCATTCTTTCCTAAATCATTCACTTTTGATAAAAGTTGCAGCAGTTCAGCTGTCATTTATTATGTGTTCAGCTGTAGGTTCTTGAATTTATGCATTCTATGTTGCATTCAGAGTGAGAAACGATGTGGTGATGAGTCTAACGAATGGTTTCAGCTGTATACTCTATTCCCTATCTAATATTGGCATGTGTAGCATCATTCGAGGATGAATGTTTCCAAAGGGGGGTGATGTAATACCCCGGGAAATTTTTCGTTGAAATTTTGTGCGTAAACGTGTTGGGTTCTATCTTCTAAAATGAATTATAAATTTTCCGTGCGGAATGTCTTACATTATAACCCACCATTGCGTATAGTATCGAATAATCTTTCCAACGATATGTGGATCATCCAAAACAGACACCCGAACGACGAGTTATGAACATTCCGATCGAACTGTGAATAGTAGTGAACAGTAAAACGTGCAGGAAAAAGTACTGAGGCCTGACATGTTTTTGCTACAAATTTAAATGATCATAACTCATTTTACATAATGATCTGGGTGATCTACTACATATTAACGGAAAGATCTGTGAGTCCTCTTTCTAATGAAATTAGTTTCATCCAATTTTTCTATCGGAGTAAAAAGTTATGGTCGATCTACTTTAGCCTATCAAAAGCGATTTTTTGGGTTAACTTCAAATGATCATAACTCCTCGTACACAATGATATGGGTGAGATACTATATATCAAAGAAAAGATATGAGAATCCTCTTTCTAAGAAATTGGTTTCATCCAATTTGGATATCGGAGTAAAATGTTATGGTTGATCTACTTCAGACTATCAAAACAGTCCACCAAAGGACAAATTCGAGAATTATTTGATTTTTAGGGGCGTTTTGGTCATTATCCCTCACCCAAAATCCATCCAAACCCTATATTAAAGCCTATTAGAAGTATTATATGTTATATTTCTTCAAATTCCCTCAAAAAGAAAACCCTAAGCTCCTACATCCAACTTCAAGAACCTCCAAAGTTCACCATTAATTCTGCAAATTTATTCAAGATTTCAAGTTCCTAGTTCAAGAACTCAAAGAACCATCATTCAAAAGCATGATTAACATCTCAAAAATGAGTATCGATCTAATGTTTATCATCCAAGGTATGTGGGGTTTTTCAACAAGAACTCTCTTTCGTTCTTGTGCCTAAAAGTAATTTTCTTTACAAAGGCATGATTTTTATTTGATTTTTACGAATTTGAAACATGAACCTGTATCTTATGATGATTATTATGAAATCTTGATGTTTATGATTTTGGAAGATGAATTTACATGTGTGGAGTTATAAAGCATGAATCTTGAACGATATTTATCATGATTTTGATATTTGGGTCCTGAATCCCCATTGGAAATTATGTTTTTTTTTAGAAAGTGTGTGTAATAAGCACGTTGATGTTGAATATTTGATATATTTTGAATGATTTGACCTTGGGTCTTAATGGAGTTGTTTTGAAATCGAGTGTGAAAGAAATTCACAACGTGGTTGATTTTGATAGATGGGAAGCATGATGACTCCCGATGTCTATTTATATATTACTGAAATTATTTTATTATGGATTGTCTTTGAAATGATCTGAGCTAAGTCCGGAAGAAATCTTTAGCACCGAGTGAGAGGTACAAAGCGACCTTATTTCCCTAAAACTATGTTCCCCCGTAGGAGTAAGCCTGAGGCTGATTTATACTGTGATCACTAGTTTGTGTGGATTTGATATCGATAGTCCTACTCCGATGGCAAGGATAAGACAGCTCTTCCCAATGTGGGTTGTATGTTGGACTCCATGTAGCATGGTGAAGTGATTTGAAAGTGTAATTGTGAAAGTTATTCTTTCGAAAGATTTAAATGATATTTACATTATGAGAATTGATATTCTTGATGAACTGAAAGTGATTGACAAATTATATGATGACTCACATATGTTATTGTACTTATTTCATCCTCTTATGATTATAATGATTTTCTTCGGGCTATGTGAGTCTTTCATACATATTGCATATTTCTTATAAATATTTATGATGATGAGATTTATACAACTGCATACACCCCCATATACTCGATTCCTTTCCATGGTACTGACCCACATCTTCGGATGTGGGCTGCATTTACTCGAAATGTAGGTTCAGGTGCTCAATTCCAGGTTCGACAGTGATTCTTCGGGCACGCTGTTCTACATCCTCTGTTGTGGTGAGTCCTCATGTTCTGAGGACGTGATGTATGATGTTGGTTTCATAGAATTGTTTACATTTTATAACTAAGTATGAGTCAGTTGGGGCATGTCTCAATGGCTCGCTGATTTTATTGATTTTCTTAGAGGCTTGTCAGACTAGTATAGATGTTGGGAGTTGACTAATAAGTCGTATTTTGTTATCTTTCTGAAATTAATTTATTCTTGGATGATGATTACTCTGTTGATATTTGAGGGTTATTTATGGAAACCCCGTTGATTCGTGTTAAACTGAATGAAAAAGGCTCAAAGGGTTAGCTTAGGGCTACGAGTAGCCTCAAGCACTGTGTGACGCTCCGGGACCCATTTACCGGGGCGTTACACTTTCATGGTAAATATTTTATTTATTATAATTAATTTATTTTTTATTGAATATTTTTTTTGTTTTATTGGCATTATTTTATAGGCTTGGGCATTTAAAGTCATTTATTATTTGAGAGAACAAGTGAACTACCAGAAAGAAGTTTCATGTCCAGGAATCTTGAGATGATTGTCAACCAAAACTGATAAAAAGAAAAATTTCTTGATCTCTTCAGCCCCCAAAGGACGCAGTAAGTCTAATTCTAATTAAGTTTTTATTTTAATTAATAATTTTTTAAATGATTTAATTATAATTCTAATATATGTACTGACTTATTTTAGATTGTACATTCGTGGCTTGTTCCGACCGATTGAGAGTTGAAGATACCATTTTTTTCTTACTTTACGATCTTGAAAACATTATCAGACCCTAAGTCATTGATAGAATAAAAGAGGAATTATTTGAAGAAACAAACATCATAATAAACGCAATTTTGGAGGGTGGGCTTGTTGTTGTTGATGGTGTTAGTATTGATGGAGTTATTGATGGTGGTAGTGGTAGCGGTAGTGGTGATGGTGCTACTGTTGGGGATAATGATGCTCCTTTTGCAGTTTTTGAAACAACAAACCATTATGATTATAATCATACTAGTTTTATGTATTTTTCTCCTCCTAGCGAATATTTTGCATGCAAATGTCAAAACTGTAAGGCAAAACATGATGGAGTAATTAATGTTATTAATGCATTAACTGCTTCTGCAAAGAAATTGACATCTTAGAGAAGTGTCATTCCATTAAAGAGTATTTCATATCATACACTCCATTGGAGATTAAGGTGGCTAAGAGGAAATGGAAAAAAAATTCCAAGGCATTATCAAGTATTGAAAAAAGCAAAGTTGCAACTCCTCTATTTTTCTCTTGCACTTTTGATCAATGTAAAAATGGCACAGAAGAAAAGCATGAGATAAAAAGGTGAATATTTATCATCTATTCCAACAAACAAACAAACTACATATATGTTTCAGCAGATGACACATCTGCTGAAAATTATTAAATAAATAAAGACATATGTTGCAACAGATGACTAACCTGTTGCATCAGATGCATTATCTATTGCAACATGTCTTTTCTATTTTAGGAAATCAAATAGGTCTTCATACTATTTTAATTTATCTCAAGAGATGACCTATGTGTTGAAACAGATGGGTCATCTGTTGGGACAAATTAAATCAAGACTTCTAATTGTTTTAGTTTATCCCAACAGATGATTCATATGTTGTAGTAGATGGTTCATCTATTGGAAATTATCATATAGGTCTTCCTCCAATAGATGAGTTATTTTTTCTATTTTTTTGTATCTTTGTAATTAGCATTGACAATTCTGTCTTTTTAGGTGGATGTCACAGAAGAAGCTACTGCTGAACAACATAATATCACAATTGATAATCTATCAACTGCTTCTAAAGAGGAAGAAAAAGTGAAGTCTTTCAGTCCAAGAGAACAAAAGAATTATCCGTTTGAAGGGTTCAACATTTGAGATGAAGCTCTAAAAAGACTTATAAAGTTGATCAACGACTAGTTAGAGTGGATTGCCGATGGACTGTTAAAGCTTCATGCCAATAAGTACATAAGTCATTTTTTAAAATATTGATTTATGCAATTCTTCTTGTAAAAATATGGCATTAACACATATAAATAATGCAGAAAACAAAATGACGAACACAATAAAGTGAACCAATCGATCTTGATTTTGATATGTTTGACTTTGTTGTTGCATAGCTCAAAATAAATAATTGGTTCTATTTGATGTTACAACCCCAAAATTTTTGGAATAATGAGGTCTAAATGCCATATATCTTACTATTAATACTATATTTAATTATATGTATTTATTAATTTTATTGTTACGTACTATGAAATATTTGATAATATATGCAGCACATCGATGTTTTTTTTACTACCTCTAAAAAAAGATCAACTTATAAATACAACAACAATACAGATACATGATATACAATTATTTGTGCAAAGTTTACATCAATAATTCCTACGATAGGTATTGTCAACAACAACCGAAAATTTCCCGAAATGAGGAATGCTTTATCAATATCATCAAAGGTTTTAGCATTTTTGCCGGCTTACTTTGGCATTTGATCGATGAAGTGTACATCTCAATAAATTGTGGTGATAAATTTCATTGGGTGTTGGTTGTCGTTGCTCTAAAAAAGAGTTGCATCTGAGTTTATGACTCGATATCAAAAAGAAAACATTTTGGGTTGTCATCTGAGATATAAAAGTTAGACAAAATATTGTCTACTTACCTTGATATAAGTGGATCTTTGAATCAAAAGATTCGTACTAATTAGTCGACGATTGAACCATGCCGGGATAAAATGAATAATCTATTTGGTGCAAAATATATTGATGGAATTTCCCAACAATCTAGTGGTAGTCTGTAAGTATCATGATTTTGTTTTATTTCATAAATTTCACAACTCTTATATTAATTGCAAGATGTGGATTATCTTATTTTTAAGAACATTGGAATTGTTGTCTTTTGGTTGCCACTTACACCAAGTGTTTGAGCGATGGATTACAAGTACAAAATAATGGACTGGATGTCAGATTACTCCATAAAATATATGCTACTCTTTTATGAAAATAAGGAGAAGTGAAAGCTCATAATCGAACACTAGTGACATTAATGATCCACGATAATCAAAGCCAATTTCTATAGCACCGGAAGAAGAACAACTTGTCAATATTGAGTAGATCTTTGTAGCTTGACTCTATCAAAGTAATAAACTCTCCTTAGAAATTTTTGACTTCAAAACTTAAATTGTAAATATATATCATTTGTACCCATAACAATATTTTACATTTCATTTATTTGTTGATTTATTTAATGTAATGTAATTTGTGGAGGCTTCAATTTATTTTATTTTATCTATGAATTTTATTTTATTCTTAGATTTGAAATTATTAATTGAAATGAAATGCTATATTCAAATATTGCAACAAACAATAGATCTATTGCAAAATATGTCACATCTATTGAAAATTATCAAGCATGTCTTCTTAGAGGTTTGAATTATTCGAACAGATGGACTATCTGTTGCAAATAATGGTTCATCTGTTGGTACAAATTAAAACAATATTGCTATAGTAACCGATGAACCATCTGTTGCAACAGATAGTCTATCTGTTGGAATAATTTAAACAAGTAGGAAGATCTGTTTGATAATTTACAACAGATGTGACATCTACTGCAGCAGATCCATCATCTGTTGCATTATTTTTGTGCTAATTCATAAGTTTGAAAATTTAATAAAAAAAATAAAACTTCATCAATCATAAAAAATTAAAAAAATGACATTACTTAAACAACATGTAATTAAGTTAAAAACATAGAATAAAAATTGTCATCTTTTTTTACTTTTTATTTTCTAAACACATGCTTCAAACTTTCATATAGGATCCCAGCAACTCAGACCTCTTGCATCCTTTCCATAACATTATCACACAGAAGGACCTTGACAATGAGATTTTTATGCCGGTTAGAAAACATTCAATATATGCAAGTGAGTATGACCCATACGCAAAATTGATGTCATTTTTCTCAAGGTTATTTTTTCGACCTTCAAAAGTCAATTTTTTTGAACACTTCCTCTGGAAATCCATTCATTAAGTCACTTTGCTCCAATAATTTGGAGAGAAACTCTAATAGTGGCTGCACCTAGGGGAAAAACTCATGGTCCTCGAAGCATGGTAAGTTGAAGTCATAAGAATTAAGGTGTCCCTTATGGACGAAGATCTCAAGTCACAAATTATTTTTTCCTAGGTTCATGACTGAAAAAATTCTCCTTACCCCAATTCAACTCATTTCATATGGATATGAAATTTTCTCTCTAATATAGTTAATCATATCTTTATTGAATTCGAACTTTGAAATTAATATCTCAAGATCTAGGGCACTGGAAGTGGTCGCTTTGGTACTGATTAAGTCGTAACTACTCTTGAAATTATTGTATAAGTTTAGGTTCACTATAATATTAAAAGGATCATATGATTCTCTGTACACGAGGTGCCTTTCTCTCATGAGGTAGAGAATTTTTTCAACATGTTGTTATATAAGAAGAAATTTATAAATAGGTTTGTATTTAAAAAAAAACTAAAAAGACGAAATGGATTGCCCACCTGGTATAATAGATGGTTGATTTGTTGCATAGGTTATCTAAATCTATCAATAGATTAGCCATTTTCTATGAACTATGCAACAAATGGACCACCTATTACAATAGATGAGTCACCTATTGCGTAGATTCTCTGAACCTTTGTAAACAAATTACCTAATCTACTGCAACTTATACTGCAGATAGATAATTTGCTAAAAATATAATTTAGAAGGTTAGGTTATTAAAATTAAAAACATACCCTGTCCTCATACCACTCATACATATTTGTCATCGTCTTGAAGTCTTCGGAGGAAAGTGGATTCATCATAAAGCACCTTGCATGTTTGTTGGAATTCTTATAGTTTATCAGAGTCATCAGCTTGCTGGTACCAAAGGTTGCATATATGTCCACCTTCCTTAATTGGTACCTGAACTTCATAAACATTTGATGAAGGAGGATTTCTAATTTTATTTAATTTCCTGTTTGAGAGTATACGTCCAATTAATTTTTCCTTCTTCCTAATGTCCTTTGATGAGTGTATGTCTCTCTCACCTTCTTGGATGGTATAACATCCCTCTTGAATTACATTCATTGACAGTACCAGTTAGATCATCTATTATTTTTAAGAGCTTATTATGTTTATCCATGTAGTTTTTGCATTTTCAAAGAGAACGTTAAGCTTGAAGAGGGGTGAGTTGGACTACTAAAAGGGGTGAATGGGAAATCATCATTTTCTAGAAGGTTAAATGTGGCTTCATACATATTTATTTTTATTTGAGCATCTGCAACATGCTCAGCATCACGGCTACCATATACATCAACAACTCCATCAGCAACACCTCTACAAGAATCACCTTAATCTGTTGCAGTAGGTTGGTCATGAAGAGCCTCAACATGAGGATGACTTGCCTAACTGCTCTTCTTATGGATGTTTCTCTAACCAATTTCTTCTTTATTAAATCCACTTTTGGGTCTACTATTGTATGACTAAGACCTAAAGTAATAAAAAATTCATCCCATACTCTTGTTGAGTAGGTACAAGCCATGGATTCACAACTTATAAATAAAAGTAGATATGTTTAAATCAAATAATAATTTGCAGTCAATTGGGTAATATGTTAACACAGATAACTTTTACAACAAATGATTTTTTTTGTTACAATAGATGATTCATTTGTTTCAATAGTTTAACCATTTGTTGTATCAAATTAGCCATTTATTGCATAAGTTGTAGTAGATGGGTAATTTGTTGAGCCATTTTTAAAGAACCAAAGAAATAGATAGGTAATCAGTTGCAAAATATGAATCATCTTGTCATAATATATTACCCATCTGTTGCAACAGTTGTTGTAGATGGTAATCTATTAAGATAAATTACAATAGATGAACCAGCTGTTGCAATAAACGACCCATCTATTTCAATATCTTTTTTTAAGTCAAATTATTATACTTGAAAGAAGACTTACTACATCATCTGGAGGGTTAAGGTGATCAACCTCCTTAATTTTTGTGTTGCTATTTGCAGCCAATCACCTAAGGATCCTTGGCTAAATAACCTCTTTTGGATAATCCTTGACCTACTTTCAGATGTGAGAAATGGTTTCAGATGTCCAAGCCTAAAAATGTAAAAAAAATCAAAAAAAAAGTCATCATAATTATTCAATATATATTAATGCAAGGGTAAACAAACAGTGATTAAATTTACCATGAAAGCCCATGAAAATCCATATATGATGATCATTTTTAGGGATAGTGTCAATAAATATTTGATAGTGAACTTGTAGTTTTCATATCACTAGGGATAAATATTGAATTTATCCAAATCTTGATCAAGTACCAACAAATCATCTTTTATGACTTTATTGACATCTCTTGCAAGTATACCAGAATTGGGAAACCAAACTAAGCACAAATGCTCTCTGTATTTTTTTGGTATTTCCTTATTTGTGAGATCTTTTATCAACATTTGGGATTTGTATTCATATCCAACAACGTCCAACAACCCTTCTATTTTTTTGTTGCCTTTGCTGGTTTTGATAGGTAGTCTCTTGAACAATGTCTTGCCTTTGTTTGATGGTGATGATTTGAGTGTCTTACTTGCCTCGGATTTTTAATTTGGGTGTTTCCATGAGAATATGTTCTTCTGGATGATGGCATCTCAAGCCAGTCACTATGACAAACTCTTTCATGCAAAAATAAATCAGCATGTCATAATAGTTAATCTAGATTTCATCCATCTTTTCACACCCCCTTCAAATCTTTATCATCACCCACGTACTTGATCCTGTGCTTGAGAAGACCATATATCAGGATCATTTGGAAGAGAGCATTGTTGTCCTCAGGTAGGTTAAGAAAGTATCCAAAGCAGCTTGAGCTAAAAAGTCCTCTAGTTTTTCATCGCTCATAATATTCCTAAAATCATCAAAATATTTCCCCATAATAGATTTAACTACATAATCAAAGTTAAATATACAAGGTTATCCATCAACATCTCAACTTGAAACTGGTCAATACTAATAGTTTTGATAGGATCATGCTGGGATTTAGATCTTAAGTCACCTTCCTTGATGATGCATTATCATAATCTTTCTCGTTCTCCTTGGAAGATCCATCTTTTTCCTCGCTTTCAATTTCCTCTTCTTCTTCTTTATATTCATCTTCATCCTCCTCACTTTTATTTTTCCTACAAACCTCGACAGAACTTACTCCACCTCCATCAATATCATTTTTCTTGGCTTCACCACCTTCCTCAATTTTATTTTCATACCTTTCCTCAGCTTTACTTTTTCTTGAAATAGATTATTTAGGAAGTTCCTTCGAATCCATCTGTACTCTAGCCCTTTTTGTTAGTTGGTTAGAAGTTGATCCACTTTGACTTTCTTTTCTTTTGGGAGATATATTTTACTTACTTTAATATCCCATAAAATCCTAAGTCTAAAGTTCAGCTCATTAAGCTTTCCAAGCTCCAAGACTTAGAAAATTTTGCTAAGTGTTCAAGATTCAACACTTAGTCTCATTTTACACCTCAAAATTTTGGAGATTTATTTGAAAATGTTCCCGACCTTTATTTTTAGATTTTCAAGTTGTGTTATGATGGGGCAAAGTCATAGTACGTCTCGGGTAAGTTTCAAAATTTTTTGAATAGCATAAGGGCATTTTTGGATTTCCAAAACAGTAGCTCGGGACGATAGGCCCACGTGTCCCCAACTAAAGCACTTCTCTAAGGCAGGCATCGCCTGGAGTAGTCCACCGGGATTAGGCAGGTGCTGCCTGGCAACTCCAGTGCTTGTCTAGTTTTCAGCATTCCACTTCTGTGCTCTCAGGGGTATTTTGGTCATTTTGATATATACTCAAAAACACGGGATTAAGCCTCCATAACACCAAAATACACTACCTTTTCTAAAAATCCTCTCAAGAACAAGTTAGGGTTTCAATTTGGGGATTCAAGTTCAAGAAAATTCTACCATCAAATTTCAAGAATCTTTCCGTCAATCTTCATTAAATCAAGAAATAAGGTATGCATAGTGTTCACCATGGATCCCTTTCATCCATGGAGCTCAAGAATCATGTTTTAAATTTTAAATGGTGATTTTCTTGTTGTGTTATGGCTATATTCATGTTGATGATGGTTGTTTGAGTTCAAGGTTGTATCTTGATGTGTTTTCATGAAGCATGTGAGTAGGATAGTCGTAACCCATGAATTTTGGATGGATTAAGATTGTTATGTTGATAAATTTACCTATGCCCAAAATTTTGCATGCAAGGTGTTTGATAAAATACCTAAGAGACTAGAAAGAATGTATTATAGCTAAATAGAAGTTAAATGACAAGACCATGCTCCATTCCTTATAACTCAACATGAATTCCATGCTAGTTGTTAGTGTAGTGTTGTTGTGATATGGAATGCTTATGAAATTGGAATCATGCAAGTATGTACATGTTATATGCATTATCTTCCTTGTTCAAGAATATGATAACCATGTGTAGTATGCAATCCCATATTTATGGTATTATGCATTGTGAATTCTATTTCTATGATCAAGTAAGTCATATGTGTTAGTTTCCTTCCATCGAGTCCTGGGAGTACTTGTACCCAAAAAATATAGTTGTGTGCCCAGAGCCATGTCATGTTTTCACAATACTCTCAGTTAAGCCATGATCCATAGAAATCAGTCATCCATGTGATTTAGGAAAACTCATAAATTATAGCAGTCTCAGTAGTTCAGTTAATCTCAGTTAATCTCAGTAATCTCAATACCCAGTAACTTCAGTAATCTCCATAATTTAGTACTCTCAGAAATCTCATGAACTTAGTACTCAGTAAGATCAATAATCTCATCAACTCAGTTAGCTATCAGATATCAGTAGTGTTCCGTCAGTCAACGAAATTCAGTAAGCTCAGTACATGTCCAATCATCTATTTATGTTCAGTCTCTTCAGATGGGAGTAGGAGTTAGTACCTAGTGAACCCAAGATGGGAAATCACCTATTATTTGAGGGTGTGATTCTTAGCAGTCATCGTTGCATTCCAGAACTATGTAGCCAGTATAGGTTGAGATATTATAGCCTGCTATATGAGGGTAGATGAGGTGGATTAACCTGTTAAATAAGGGTTCCCACCATTCTCACTAGAGTTACCTGTTATATGAGGGTTACTCACACGTTGTCTTTACTAATGGCGCGGTATTGACACCATTCCAATCAGGGCAAGGATTGGACCCCAGCTCAATTATATTAGCATTTATGAGGTATGTCGGTTAAATAACTACCTCTCATAGTTTTAGTCTCAGTCTCAGTAAAAGAACTCAGATAGTTCTTTAAATTTCAGTATATCAAGACTGTCAGATACAATCAACTCAGATACAGTACGGGACTCAGATAGTTCCATCAGATTTAGGACTGTCAGATACAGTTACTCATGTTATCAATAATTAATATCAGGGTTATCAGATGTAGTCACTCATGTTATCAGATACATTAGTTATTAGAACTCATTTTATCAGCTATATAAGCTATCAAAACTCATCTGTCAGACATATTAGATATCGGTAAACTCATGCTATCAGTACTCAGTTTCAGGACTATCAGATACAGTCAATCAGACCAGTTCTTCATAATCAAAACTATCAGAAACAATCATTTCTTTATCAGTAATATTGTATCAGTCTCCCAGTATTTAGTAACACAGTATTAGTCCCTTACTTATTAGTGATTCATAAAACGATGCCAGTAAACTCAGTCATTTGATATTTTAGTACCAATAAGCTCATGTTCTCAGTATTCAGGCTCAGTAGTTAGTTTCGCCACGAGTTCAGTAGCAGTTATTTATGTATGTATGCATTCTTATGCTCATATCAGTCTGCATTGTTCATGCATGTAAACCCTTTACATTTAGCCTACCTCACTTGCATACTTAGTATGTTCCAACGTACTGACATATTTGTGCTATGGTATTTCTTTTATTCTACACCATAGGTTCAGGGACACGAGCTCCAGATCAGCAGTAGCATTCAAGTGTTTAGAGTTGCAGTGATTCCTTCTCATTCGAGGATGATATGATTATTACTTTAGTTATCATTTCAGTTTATTTTAGTTGATAGATGGAGTTAATTGTAGATACGTTCCCTCAACTCCTTATTTAGACAGTTTAGATTCTTCCAGACTATAGCATGTCAGATAGTTATTTCAAATTTGTTTTGTTATTATTATACCATTTTCAGATATTATTCTTATTAGATGTTTATTTATATTTGAACCTTATGGCCATTCCGTATATGTTTCTGCATTATACAGTGTTTTATGCAGTATACAGGTACATATATTAGTCATGGGTTATCTTGTGGTCCTTCGGGGTCATAAGCACCGTGTAGCATTCCGATTTAGAAAATTAGGGTGTTACTAACTTGGTATCAGAGCCTAAGGTTCAATAGAGTCCTAGGAAGTCTGAAAGTCGTATCTAGTAGAGTCTTGTATATGCACACCACACTTATATGTAGAAGGCTATGAGATATTTTTAGGAATAGTTTCCCTTCTTTCATGTCTCAGATCATGCTATAGCAAGGTTCTCTAAGAAACTCATCCATATTCACATCATGTTGCCCTCATGTCATCTTTACCTTACTTCCAAGGTAACAGAAATAGTGAAGTTCAAGTCCTAAAGATAGGGCTTTCTCAGACAGTATCTTATCATTTCCTTTATGTTCTGAAGTCGTACAGATCTCATTCATGATCATGAGAACTCATTCTCAAACCCAGATCTAGATATGCCATTAGATCCCTTTTCAAAATCATATGATAGCATGTGACCCAGAGTTAGAAGAATGAACCCAGGAGTTTAGCTGTAGACAAGTTGGGATTTGATATTCAGATTGAATAGACTATGTATTCATGGGAATAGTTGTGCCAAAATGAATCAGTACGCTTGAACAACATGAGTTACAAATTTAAGTTTATTGACTTGAAATTAAGCATAAAGGTTTGAGTGTGATGATGATTGTGGTTTAGTTCAGAGTTTAGTTTAGTGTTCACAGACTTATGATGATGGATTTAAGCTAAGGGAGAGATGATAGATCAAGTACCCAAGTCAAGCTCTCAGATTCTAGTAGTAGTGCCAGTATGTACAGAAAAGCAGTTAGGGAAGACGATTCCCGACCCATCCTTATTTTAGCATAAAGCTTTGTACTTCAATCAGCATAGTGCTTAGACGTTCTTCATGTCTCAGATTCCATAAATATAGCTTATGTTCACACGTTTTCCATAGAATCGTGTGCACTTTCAATTCCCAGCATAGGGAGATCAGTTCTAGCTCACTCAGTGTTACGAATCATGTTCCACAAATTCAGAAATTCCAGACTCAGGTCATGCAGCTCATGAGTAATGTACAAGTATTATGCTACCCAGTATACTCAGTTTCCATGACCCATGCTATGCCCCCACTAATTAGATAAATTCAGACTATGTCATGTATATACTTAGTCTAGACCTTTTTGGTAAATTTATGCCACAAACCTTCCATTCCTCAGGTTTTAGTCATGTGTCAAATTCAGTCAGTATCCATTCATGTTTCAGTTCCTCCTAATTTAACCCTTCAATGAGCTATCTTATGAGATAGTGTAGTGTCAATCAGTTGCTTTGATGAGAGAGAAAATGTTTCATTTTAAGAGCAGATTGTTGCATGCATGTTTTATATGAGGGTGTAGATACGAAGATAAGCTTGAATATCCTGTTAGTATGCAAGCAAAAAGGGCTAACAAGAGGTAGCATTTAGAGATTTGGAAAGTTCAGAGTGTGAATGAATATTCAGGTCTGTGACCTATGTCAACCTTTATAATGCGACTATCATAACTCAGTTGCCATATCAGTTACAGTTCAGTACTCAATACTTAGTAATTAGTGTTCAGTCTCAGAATTTAGCACTTCAGTATCAGTCTAAACCTCAGTTTCAGTATTCAATTATCAGGACCTAGCATTTAGTTCCAGTATGGATCTCAGTTATAGTCTTAAGTTATAGTGTCAGCTTCAAATCAGTATTCAGCTCAGAAATTTAGTTAAGTTTTAGACTTGCATGACCATTGCGTACATTTATCAGCTACTCAGTTATAGGTATTTCAATACCTCAGTCTATGGAGTGTTTCCAAATCATATAATATGCTTGGTCGTACATTTTCAAACAATATAGCTTTCATAAAATCAATGATCAGTTACCTTATGTTACTTAGTTAGTACCTTTTCATAGGCATAATGTTGTATGGCCTCAGCCCAGCTATTTAGATTAAGTACAATTCAGTCTTGCATACCCAGCATTCAGTTACCAGTTACCCAGTTAATCAGATAAGTCAGTATGTCTATGTATTCGTACATCACGCTTCAGTTTCAGATCTTAAATAATCAGTCATGATTTTGTACTTAGGTGCCTTGTGTATCGCCTCAACTTTCTTAATATCTCAGCAAGGTTAGTCCAACATTTCTCAAGGAACATAGTGTCCCAAGGGGGAGATACACTATAGCCCCTAAACTTTTATGATTTAAACATGTCATTTTCTTTGATGAATCTATCTTGGAGGAAGTGTTACTTATGAGCCGACCCTCTAGCTTCAAAACTCAGTAGTAATCCATGTACTCAATAGCTCAGTTTAGTCCACGATATGATACTCTATCCATGACATGCATTACAAACTCAGTTCAGCTCATGTATCACATTCTAGACTCAGTTATGTTCTTATGTTTCCACTTATGCATATTGAGTAATTAATCTCAGACTCATCAATATTTTCAGTTCAAGGTAATAGTCTTCTTTGAGCCTACTTGTTCTCATGTTAGGATTTCAGTACCAAATTTGTTATTCCATTCCATGTTCAGTTTTCAGATCAAACTTAGTACCTTTACCATTGCATGTTCATGAGTCAGTTTAGTCATGTATTCACGCATCAGAGATGCGTGATCAGTTTATCAGTACTTTGATTCATGCATTCACGTATCATGTCAGTCATATAATCATGCATCATATATGCATAGATTCAGGTTATCAATTGTGCATCAGATATGCATTTTTATTCTTTGAAAACTCAATTCATTAGGACACTCAGTCCTTCATCCATAAATTGGCTACCCATGCATCAGATATACATGTTCAATATGGTATGCTCATTTTTTAGTCATGTCAACCATGAAATCATATTCATTCATTCATGTTTAGTTCATGTTCAGCTTATTGTTTCCCCTTTAAGTCAGTCTCATTTGAGGACAAATGTTTCCAAGGCGGAGATATTGTAATACCCCATAAAATCCTAAGTCTAAAGATCATCTCATTAAACTTTCCAAGCTCCAACACTTAGACAATTTTGCTAGGTGTTCAAGATTTAACACTTGGTCTTATTTTAGACCTCCAAACTTTGGGGATTTATTTGATGACCTTACCGACCTTCATTTTTGGATTTTCAAGTTGCACTGCAATGGGAAAAGGTCGTAGTATATCTCAGATAAGTTTTGGAATTTTTTGAATAGCATACGGGCATGTTTGGATTTCCAAAATAGTAGCTCGAGGCGATAGGCCCACGTCGCCCCAGCTAGAGCAATGCCCTAAGGCAGGCTTCGCCTAGGTAGTCCACAAGGATTAGGCAGGCACCACCTGGCAACTCCAGTGCTTGTCCAGTTTTTAGCATTCCAATTTCGTGCTCTCAGGGTTATTTTGGTCATTTTGGCTTAGTATATATACTCAAAAATACGGGATTAAGCCTCTATAACACCAAAATACACTACCTTTTCTCAAAATCTTCTCACGAACAAGTTAGGGTTTCAATTGGGGATTTAATTTCAAGCAAATACTACCATCAGATTTCAAGAATTTTTCCGTCAATCTTCATTAAATCAAGAAATAAGGTATGTGTAGTATTCATCCATTGATCTCTTTTATCCATGGAGCTCAAGAATCATGTTTTAAATTTTAAATGGTGATTTTCTTGTTGTGTTATGGCTATGTTCATGTTGATGATGGTTTTTTAAGTTTAAGGTTGTATCTTGATGTGTTTTCATGAAGCGTGTGAGTAGGATAGTCGTAACCCATGAATTTTAGATGGATTAAGATTGTTATGTTGATAAATTTACCTATGCCCAAAATTGTGCATGCAAGGTGTTTGATAAAATACCTAAGAGACTAGAAATCAGGTATTATAGATAAACAAAACTTAAATGACAAGACCATGCTCCATTCCTTATAACTCAACATAAATTGCATGCCAGTTGTTGTGTATTGTTGTTGTGATATGGAATGCTAATGAAATTGGAATCATGCAAGTATGTGCATGTTGTATGCATTATCTTCCATGTTCAAGAATATGATAACCATGTGTAGTATGAAATCCCATATTTATGGTATTATGAATTGTGAATTCTATTCTTATGATCAAGTAAGTCATGTGTGTCAGTTTCCTTTCATCGAGTCCTAGGGGTACTTGTACCCGAAAAATATAGTTGTGTACCTAGAGACATGTCATGTTTTCACGATACTCTCAGTCAATCCATGATCCATATAATTCTGTCATTCATGTGACTCAGGAAAACTCAGAAATCACAGCAGTAGCAGTAGTTCAGTTAATCACAGTTAATCTTAGTAATCTCAGTACCCAGTAACTTCAGTAATATCCATAATTTAGTATTCTCAGAAATCTCATAAACTCAATACTCAGTAAGATCAGTAATCTTATGAACTCAGTTAGCTATCAGATATCAGTAGTGTTCCGTCAGTCAACGGAATTCAGTAAGCTTAGTACATGTCTAGTCAGCTATTCATGTTCTGTCTCTTCAAATGGGAGTAGGAGTTAGCACGAAGTGAACCCAAGGATGGGAACTCACTTGTTATATTAGGGTGTAATTCTTAGTATTCATCCATGCATTCCTGAACTATGTAGCCAGCATAGGTTGAGACATCGTAGCCTGTTATATGAGGGTAGATGAGGTTGCTTAACCTGTTATATGAGGGTTCCCACCGTTCTCACTGGAGTTACCTGTTATATGAGGGTTACTCACATGTTGTCTTTACTAGTGGTGCAGTATTAACACCCTTCCAATCAGGGCAAGGATTGGACCCCAGCTCAATTATATTAGCATCTATGGGGCATGTTGGTTAAACAACTACCACCCAAAGTTTCAATCTCAGTCTCAGTAAAAGAACTCAGATAGTTCTTTAGATTTCAGTATATCAGGACTGTCAGATACAGTCAACTCATATACAGTACTGGACTCAGATAGTTCTATCACATTCAGGACTGTCAGATATAGCCACTCATGTTATCAGTAATCAGTATCAGGGCTATCAGATATAATCACTCATGTTATCAGATACATTAGTTATTAGAACTCATTTTATCAGCTATATAAGCTATCAAAACTCATCTGTCAGACATATTAGGTATCGATAAACTCATTAGTACTCAGTTTTAGGACTGTCAGATATAGTCAATCAGACTAGTTCTTCATAATCAAAACTATCATAAACAATAATTCCTTTATCAGTAATATTATATCAGTCTCCCAGTATTCAGTAACACAATCAGTCCCTTACTTATTAGTGATTCACATAACGATCTCAGTAAACTCAATCATTCAGTATTTCAATACCAGTAAACTCATGTTGTCAGTTTTCAAGCTTAGCAGTTAGTATCGCCACGAGTTTAGTAGCAGTTATTTATGTATATATTCATTCTCATGCTCATAAAGTTAGCATTGTTCATGCATGTAAACCGGTTACATTTAGCCTACCTCACTTGCATACTCAGTATATTCCAATGTACTGACACCTTTTTGCTATGGTGTTTCTTTTATTCTACACCATAGGTTCAGGGACATGAGCCCCAGATCAGCATTAGCATTCCAGTGTTCAGAGTTGCGGTGAGTCCTTCTCATTCAAGGATGATATGATTATTACTTCATTTATTATTTCAGTTTTTAGATGGATTTACTTGGAGACATGTTCCATCAACTTCTTATTCAGACAGTTTAGAGGATTCCAGACTATAGCATATCAGACAGTTATTTCAGATTTATTTTGGTATTTATATACCGTTTTTAGATACTGTTCTTATCAGATGTTTATTTATATTTGAACCTTATGGCCATTCATTACATGTTTCTATATTATATAGTGTTTTATGCAGTATATAGGTACAGATATCAGTCATCGGTTAGCTTGTGGTCCTTCGGGGTCATGACCACCGTGTAGCATTTCAGTTCAGAAAATTAGGGTGTTACACCTATAAATAAGAGAAAAACAAAAAAGAACATTACAATTGATGTCTGCATAATTAAAAAAAAGGTAACACAAAATTCAATAAATAAAACACACTACAAAAAACATTCCAACAAATAACCCATCTATTATAATATATTAACAACCTGTTGTAACAGATGGGCTTCTATTGGAAAATGATGTTGCTACTATTGAAAACCTATTTTAATATCTTCCAATATATGTTCCACCTGTTGCAACATGTGGGTCATCTTTTGGAAGTTATCAAAACAAGTAGCAGTTTTGTTAACTTCCAACAGATTACTCATCTTTTACGATAGATGGATCATCTATTGGATGAAATTGAATCAGGTCTTCCGCATTTCCATCAGATGTGTAATATGTTGGGCAATATAGCACCCTAACACCACCAATACCAACACCACCAATACCAATAATACCAATAATACCAATACCAATACTAATATCAACAACACCAACACCACCAATACCAATAATACCAATAATACCAATACCAATACTAATATCAACAACACCAACACTAACACCAACACCAACACCACCAATACCAATACCAATACCAATACCAATACCAATACCACTAATACCACCACGACCAGCACCACCAATACAAATAACACCACCAATACCAACACCACCAATACTAACACGACCACCAATATAAATATCGCCACCACCACCAATACCAACACCACCACCAAACGTAATACTAATACCGTCAATACCAACACCAAAACCTAAACCAACAACATCACTAATACCAATACCACCACCAATACCAACACCATCAATAGTAATATCACCACCAATAAAAGCACCAACAAAATTATCACCACCACCACCAATACCAACACTAACACCAACACCGTCAGTAATACTAAGACAAACACCACCAACACCAACACCAATATCAACACCACACACAAATACAAACATCATCAACACTAACAATACGAACACCATCAACTAAACAAAAATAAATAACAAAACAAACAAACAATACCAATAGTGCCAACACACCACCAACAACCACCAGCAACACCACAAACACTATCCAATAACACCACAATAGTTAACAAATATTACAACAAAAACTAGGGTCTTCTTGAGTTCTTTCTATATTTTTGAGCATCAAAACTTAAAATTATTAACACATTCTCAAATATAATACAAGTAAAAGTTTTATTTTTCATAATTAACTAAAAGGACCTAATTTTTATAAATAAAAACAACAAATATAGAACTCTTTTTGAACTCTATTACTTGTAAAGAGAAAAAACGACAGATACAAGCAAGAAGAAAGTCAAAAATAACAACTATGTGGTCAGAAATAGAAAGTAAATTAGTCTATTGTGAAGGATTGAGCAATTTGTTTTTCTTTGTATTAGAAAGAGAAAGTGAAGAGACAAAACTCAAGATTTGAAATGATGAAATATTTTTCTGCAACTGGATGAAATGAAATGGTTTAAAAAATGAACCACCCCTTGCATTTCTACCACGCATTAATTATGAGTTGATTTGTATTTTGAAAAAGAATGACAAGTTTTAAAAATATCAATTTGGTCCGAATTAATCTTAATTAATTTGTTAAAAGAGATAAATTTTAACTGTTTCATATTAAATAAAATTAATTTCACTAAAATTAGTTTTTAGTTATTAAATTTAATTGGAACTTTAATGAATTTAATATTAACTTAATAATAATATAACATTAATTACAACAAATAAATATATATATGTTCCAAGATAATACTTATTGGTGGCAACAATTGAATAATATATTGGAAATGACCAAACAGATGACATCATTTGTTGTAACGGATGAGTTATGTGTTATAACAGATGTTATATGTTTGTTCATTTCTAACAGATAAAATATCTGTTGCAATAGCTTAAATCTGTTTTAATACATTATACAATAATTGATCATGTAATTGCAATGAGATCAATTGAAATTATAGTTGAACTTATCAACTCATCCTTAATTATAGCTAAACCAACAAAGTTTTAATAAATAATGGCTTGATATGAATCATTTCAACTCAAATTGATTAATTGATGACTCTAGTCAAGATGAACACAATAGTTGATCATGTAATTGCAAAGAAATTAATTGAAATTATAGTTGAACTTATTAAATCATTCTTAACTATAGCTAAATCAATATAGTTATTACAAATAATGGCTTGATATGAATCATTTCAACTCAAATTGATCGATTGATGACTCTAGTCAAGACGAACACAATAGTTGATCAAATAATTGCTATGAGATCAATTGAAATTGTAGTTGAACTTATCAATTCATCCTTAATTATATATAAATTAATATAATAATTACAAATAATTATTTAACATAAATTATTTCAAATAAAATTAATCAATTGATGACTCTGGTCTGGACGAACACAATAGTTGATCATGTAATTATAATGAGATCAATAAAAATTATAGTTAAACTTATCAAATCATCCTTAATTTTAACTAAATCAACTTAGATATTTCAAATAATTTCTTGATATGAATCATATCAAATCAAATTGATTATTTGATGACTTTTGTCTTGGCAAACATAATAGTCGATTATGTAATTACAATGATATCAATTGAAATCATAGTTGAACTTATCACATCATCCTTATTTATAGCTAAATCAATATAGTTATTACAAATAATGCCTTTCTATGAGTCATTTCAACTTAAATTGATCAATTGATACTCTGGTCAGGATGAACACAATATTTGATCATGTAATTACAATGAGATCAATTGAAATTATAGTTGAACTTATAAACTCATCCTTAATTCTATCTAAATGAATTTATATATTTTAAATAATATCCTAATATAAATCATTTCAGCTCTAGTTGATCAATTGATGACTATGGTCAGGAAAAAGACAGTAGTTGATCATGTAATTGTAATAGCATAAATTAAAATTTTAGTTAAATTTATAAAATCATCCTTAATTATAGATAAATAAATTTAAATATTTAAAATTAGCTTGATTTGAATAAATAGATTACTAACCTATTACAATAGATGGCACATCTATTGAAAATTATCAAACTATAGACATCTATTAACACAAATGCTTAACCTGATACAACAAATTACTTATCTATTGTAAAAAAATAGATATTTGCATCTATTACAACAAATAACTTATCTGATAGAAATTATCAAATAGATGTTGTCATTTGTTGTGACAAATGACTGATCTGTTGGAAATTATCAAATAGATATTGACATTTGTTGCAATAGATGACTTATCTGTTGAAAATTTTCAAACAAATATAGACATTTGTTGGAACAGATGACTTATCATTTGGAAGTCCTTTTTTTGTTTTGAAGCAACTTTTTGTCTGAAAGAAATACTAAGGAGGTCAAGTGTTTTGGGGATAACTAAAAAATCTCCTCCTTGTGTTGTCTTATCTTGTCTTTTCAATGTCATTATCACCATCTCCTCTTTCTCCTCAAAGTTTTCAACATAATAAATTAATAAATATTTAAACTTATCTCTAGAATTCTCTCTTATTTAACCATAAAATAATTCATCTCACTTGTTTCTCTTTCTCTCCTCTTTAGGGTAATCCCAATTGTCTCCTCTTTTTTCTCTCTGTTCTCTCCCCTTTAGCTTGAGGTTCCTTTTGAATCTTAACCAATGTATATATTTTCTCACCTAAAATTAATATTTTAGTCCCTTTACTTTTGACATGTCATATATAATTCACTATTAGAATTGTGCTCTTTACTATTATTCTTGCCTTCTCAACTTCTTCTTTGACTGTTTCATCAAATTTTTCATATTTTCTTTGATACAAAATAAAAATGTGTATATCATATTTTTACATTGGTTATTTAAATTAGCTATTTACATCTATTTTTTTATTTATTTATCCATTACTCATATCCTATTTATTGAGAAAATTAAAGAAAGTGTGTCTTTTAAGTCTTGAATGAATGAACCATTTTCTATTAAATAATTGAAAAAAGTCATGAACCTTGAGTTATTCCATTAGGGTTCATTTGTTGTAATAGATTGGTCATCTATGTAAAGAACTCAAAACTTGAATTGAGTTCCTCAAACAGATGTTGTATCTATTTCAATAGATTGGTCATCTATTGGGAGAACTTATAAAGTCTTGTTGGTAGTATTGGTGTTGCTTGTTTATTTTTATATTTTTTGTTTTTGATGTTGTTGTTTATGATGATTATGTTTTTTGTGGTATTGGTATTGGTGCTATTTGTATTTAAGGTGTTTATGTTGCAATATTTGGAACATATGATGGAAGATATTAAAACAGGTCTTCCAACAGGTTCCCCCTGTGTTGCAATTGGTGAATCAGCTGTTCGAATAAATCAAAAGAGCTTTTCAAATAGATGACACATTTGTTGCAACATATTGGTCACCTATTGCAATAGATAGGTCATATGTAGCAATAAATGGTTCATATGTTGCAATAGATGAGTCATTTGTTTGAATTCTTATTGTAATGTGTTGTATTTATTGAATTTTGTGTTATCCTTTTATTATATTATACAGACGTCAATTGTAATATTTTTTATTTTTCTTTTATTTTTAGATAAAATATTTCTCCCAAAATAAAAGAAAGTGAAAGTAGATCAACTTTTGCCCGATCAACATAAAAGGCTAGAGTAAAGATAGGTTTGAAGAAATAAGTTTCTTACTGATGGAACCATATCATATGTGGGAGGTATGTAGTACTGATCATATTATCGTAAAAACAAATATAAAGTAAACTAATTTTAAGAAAGTTATTTTTTACCAATTATTCATTGATCAATCAAATAAAATATTATTTTTTACAATTAAGTTTGATAGGTCCAAACTAATAAGACTGAGGGACCTAGTAGGTGGTTTTGATACCCTGTTATGATTTAATTATGGTTTTGCTAATATTTATATATCAAGTTTGGAGAAAGGATCAAGTTTTAGTGGCAGCATAAAGATTCAATAGTGATTGGACTGATTTTATAGGTTCAATGGACTTTTGAAGGCCCCCGAAGCCTTTCACTACCTCAAACAAGAATAAAAATCAATATAGTTATTGCCTTGGTCCAAATTTATATGGATGGATTGATCCAGGTAATGATTTAAAACACCCTGGGTTTTGACCCTAGAAACTCTCTTGAGTTTGAGCTTCTGGACATCATACGAGTAGGGATACTATTCGTATAATGTGGTACGATTTAGGGGGTCCCAAGTCATATGCTTCACAGTGTGTACTATGTCACCTATTGTCCTAGGTATGACTAGACTCCATACAAGTCGAATGGGGATAATACTAGAGATTCATACCATTTATATGTTTGATAGTGTCCAACCCCTCTTGATTTTATTAGGGGTAAGGGTTATGGTACTAACATATGCTTAGGTATGATTTGGGCTTGGTGGTCATATGTTGGTCAGTATTGGAGGCCAATTTGATTCCTAGGGTATGCGTGGTGGGTACCATTGGAATAATATGGTACAGTTTGGGTGGTGGAGTCATGCTTTTCTGCAGGAATTTTTTTACAGGTTAAGTTAGAGGTATTCCGAACATTTTCCCTCTTAATTCATTATGGCCCCATGATCTAAAAAACTATTTGAACTATTTACCCTATTATTCTAATCTTAAACACTCAAAAACACTCTCAAACCTCTCTTAATCTTATGGGTTAAGCAAAGTCTAGGGTTTCTTTCAAGGAGGTCAATTAAGGCTCTAAAGGGTGGGTTCTCTCCATCTTCTCATAAACTAAGGCATGTAACTCCTCCCTCATAGTTAGTTTAACTAAAGGCATGTTTAATGAATGGTTTTCATAATTAAATTGTGGGTATTATTTGGTTTCCAAATTTATGTTGGGGGTTTTGGTTGTAAAGGTTTGGATATTGTTTTCCCATAATTTATTTATGGTTTTTCATGTTATAATTGTGGAATTGAACATGTGATTTCATGGGAATGGTCAATTGGTACTTTGTTTTTGTTTTGAAAATTATATGCCCAACATGTTTGATAAAATTCTTATAAGAATGCTTTTGTTACATAGTTGGACTTTTATTGAAACTTTGCATGGCATAAATTGGTAATAGAACCTAAATTAGTTTAAATGGTTAAATCGTAAGGCATTGGTGGTCAGGATTTTGATTTAAAAATCTTTTGGAGTACAGGTTAATCCCCCAAGTAAACTTAATAGTTTGGTAATCTTATGGGGTACATGAGAATCCCCTAAGGTTTGGCTAAGGACATTACTTGCAAGCTATAGTCAGTATGACAATACCACTTCTTATATACTTAATTAATTATATATGAAAATATGTGGTTTAGATTGTGTGCTAATGGTTTAATTTAGGAAATAATGGCAGGTTGTGATAGCTAACCATGAAGGTGTGAGTCCAATGGACGGACACTGGAAACTCTCGTTTGCCAACATGAGGATTTGGTCATGGAGACCATATACTTTTGGGGTACACGATAATCCCCCAAATTATACTTGTATATATGTATCATATAGGGTGAAGGGTACACGAGAATCCTCCGCCCCCGTGATATCTTTAGTATGTGCGACTACATGCACTGGGGCATGTTCAGGGGGTCACACCAGACTCATATAGCCCGTGGATGGCTCTAGGACGGTTAATCTACACATACCTAGGTTAATGGTTTTAAAGTCATGCTAAACCTAATTCTCTTTTTCGGGTACACACACACACACATATATATATACATATATATATATATGGGTGGATGGATGGATGTATAAGCATATGGTTAGTTACTTGGTTTTAAATGTTGGCATTATTTTATCCTTATCTTAAGTACATGCAAGCGTTCACCCACTAACCCATCTTCGGGTGTTGTATCCCCATGCAATGTAGGAACCGACCATACTACTACTCCTTTTCAGTGATTTGATTCAGGGACGATTTGTGTCAGATTAAAGTGGTGAGCTTTCATACTCTAGAAGGCTCAATTTCATGTTATGGTCTTGTCTTCATACTTTGGTTATTTCTTAGACATTAGTTTTGTCTATGTTCTAGGCATGTCCCAATCGAATATTGTTTTACTTTTGGATAGAGCTTTTGTGAGACTACTATAGGTTGGTATGGGTGGTGTTGGTATTTATGCCAGCTACACATTGGTATTGGTACTATGGCTGATTGTAACACCCTATATTTCGGGCTAGAATAAAAACCATCATTCCTATGCATAGACGTTCCAAAATCCATAATTCCTACAAACATTTAGCATGTTATTAATTATATAGCATGGTAATCTATTTTAGCATGAATTGAGATCATAGAGATCCCCTAACTCAAGGATGAGATGAAAGCTTTCCTATCGTTCAAGTTTTAGTGAGCATCAAAACTTGAGTCAACTTCAATCGATAATAACTCTTTGTATATAATGAGTTAGAGGGCCTACAATATATCAAATGAAAGATCTTTGAATTATCTTTCCAATGATACTAATTTTGCCAAAATTCGATAACTAAGTGAAAAGTTATTCCATATGAAGCAGTGAGGGGTCACGATATCCCCGCGATGTAAGATCTGCTTGATCCAAATGGGGGTCGCGTCGCGAGGGATATGTAAACCAAATAGGGCTCACTACGCGGGGGCTATTCCAACACAATTTCAGCTCCTTAAGGATCAAAGGACACTTTGGTCCTTTCCCCTCAACCCCAGGGATTATTTATAGCATCATAAAGGGAATTATTTGTCCATTTTCTCCAAATTTCTCTCAAGAACCCTCCTCTATTTCCAAGGAATCAAGAATCCAATCCTTTCAATCCAAGGATTCCAGGAATTAAATCAAGATTGGGTTTCCCCTTTCTGTATTAAGAAATCTAAGTTCAAGAACCCATCTCCCAAGATCAAGAATTTTGTGAAAAGGATCAAGATCTGGGTTCCATCTATCATGATCTAGGTTCTATCTTTCAAATCCATAATTTAAGATACGTGTGTTTTTTCTAAAATTTCATGGGCTTAGAAATAATTTTTTAACTATACTAATGGTTTAGAAATCATGATTTTAAGAAAAAGGGTTTGAGTTTACGGTTACTAGCATGTTTTAGAAGGTTTGATTCATGTTGTTTTAGTCTTTAGGCCTTCCCCTAAATTGACTTTTAAATTAAATGAATATGCGTGAATGTGGTTTAAGTTGATATTTGAATTGAGAGAAAGACTCACATGAAATCCCTTTCTTGTGATGAGTTTTTCCACTTTTTATATGACATGATTGTTTTGAATACATCTTGAAAAACATGATACGAAATGTCTTGATTTATGTTATGATTTGATTATGGTTTTGAATTCAAAGGAGAGGGTTGTTTATGTTGAAAAATGTTAAATATAAATATATGATGAAAAGAGTTGCATGGTTTATCAAAGATTTCAGGACCACCACATGATTATTGAAAGAATGAGAATCCTTGCATAGTTTTGACTTATGCTTTTGGGACATGAAATCTCTTATACTCTTTCATGTTTGGGTGGTCTGAAATGAGTTTTAATTAAAGAATCATGCATGATACATTATGGCTCAGAAATAGGACTTGTAAGTCTTGATGTGATGATACCAACTCAGATAATGCCATAGCAATTCATAACAGAATGCATGTTTGAAATCAAATTTTTAGATTTTGAAACCAGAATGATGCATGTTTAGAAATGGCTAAAATTGCGAATAAAGAGACATTAGGTGGTTCCCCGAAGAAGGCATGAGTTTAGACAACTTATTTCCCAAAATCGTGTTTTGGTGATATGGGTATATTATTTATGCTGGCCTAGTTTCCTGTGGCATATCAGACTCAGACACTCCAACCATTGTAGAAAACTTGGGTTAAGGGCTTCCCTTACGATTCAATGATGGATTTCATACAGCCCATGGAATATCAGACTTGTAGGGGAATCCCACCTAACTTAAAAAGAATACAAAGATCAGAAATTGCATTGACAGAACGGTTTTTTATTTTAAAAAATGCCCATGTGTTTTGAAATTATATCTTCCATGATGTTTATGACTAGCTCTCAACTATTTTATTTATATACAAGCTTTATTTTGATTTTTGACCAGTACAATTGTATTGACCCCCTACCTCCCAGGGTCTAAAGCTCGGTTCAGAGGTCCTGCTAAGCCATAGAGTTTTTAGATATCAGTGATGCGTGCAGTCGGTAAGCCTTCTTTATTCCAGAAGGCCTATGTCATTTAGATTTTGTTAATTATTTTGGTTAGGTCCATTGAGGGCCTTTTCCTAATTCTCAGACAGTTGTTATTTTCAGATATAGTAGGGATTTGCAGACTGGTTCAAATATTGTTGGTTGATATTGGGGTTTTAGCCTTCATTGTTAAATTAAACTCAAAGTATGACCATGTTTCCATATTATTTTATATTTCTGCATTTTTCCTTCATATATTATGAAAGTATATATGATTTCCAAATAGAGAAGGGCGCTCAGGCCTTCATGATTTGGGATGCTCATCATGGCTAGGGCCCCAGTTTGGGTCTTGATAAACTTGGTATCAGAGCACAATTCATAGGCCTAGGGTGTCTGTGAATTTGCATTGGGTAAAGTTTTATTTATGGGTGTATAGCACGCCATACTTATAAGCAGAAGGCTACAAGATATTTAGGAATGTCTCACATTCTTCATGTTCTAAGTTCATGCTATAGAGTCAGAATGTCCCTCTTTTATACTCTAATTCATGCTATGATGTCGCTCATACGAAAGTGAAGCTATCCAAGTTTTTTTCTTACTCTGATGTGTTCAAATATATCCCATTGTTGAGGTGATTCAAGTGCAGAATTTTAGAGTCCAAATGGTATAGTCCTTTCAGATTGAATCATATAAGAATTTTAAATTGTGCAAGGACTTAAGAAGAGTCCATTAGTGCTTCAGGGTGTATTGATTCTGGTGTGAACTTTGATTCTGATGAAATCATGCTTTTCAGCCTGCGGTATTAAGTGTATTCAGTCCTTTTCTAAAATTTATGTTGCAGAATATTGGAACTATATTTCCACCCGAGTAGTAGTATAAGTTTAAAGTTGTGTCCTCATTCTTGTGAGGCGTTCAATTAAGACAGAGTAAGATGTGTATTCTTAGATCATTGAACATTGTGTGTCAAGTTTCTATCTCTTGTAATCTTGATATCATTGTATTGTTGAAACAAAAGTCTAGTGAAGCCGTGTGGGGATCTTTTTATTCACTAGCATAGTTGCTTTGCTATTCATTTCATTTTCTTGTTCAAAACACAAAAAAATCAAAGACTAGTAAAGCCATGTGGGGCCTATTTCGATTCACTAGCAACTTGTTGTTCATCTTGTTGTTCTTGTGTTGGTTGGAACTAGGGTTTAGAGGTGTAGTGACAATAAAAGTGGTAAGGATGATTTACTAATTTAGTTAGTAATGAAGTATTTTGGGTTATAATAGAAGATTAAGGTTGGCTATGTCTATTATGTGACTTTACCCCCTTGACCTTCTTTTATTTAGTGGTTGTAAACTAGTACTCCTTGTGAGAAGGTATGTAGTAGACTTTGAGCTATAATAGTAATGTCATGGAGGGGATGGTGATTGTAGGTAGTAGTTAAATGAAATAAGGTATTTGGGTAGAATTTCTCAATTTAATGGACTAGTATATTATTATTGCACTCTTCATTGGTGGTAGATGATTGATGCTAGACTACAGGCTTGAATTTAAAGGTAGAATGTGGTGTTAAGAATAGTGGCTTAAGATTAATAATTTATGATGTATGTGGTTTGAGAATGAATTAGAAGGCTTGTTGTGATGAAATAGTACGTGCCAATGGATTATAATAAGAAAAACCATAAGGTCATTATCGCTCATTGTTGTTATGGAGGTATAGTGTATTAGTGTTTCTTGATGTTTTATTTTATAATTTTCAAGTGAGAATTGTGTATAAGGTTGGGTTGTAAATCATGTTTAGCACTAGATATTTAGTTTGATCAATTGATGGCCAGGAAGGTAGATGTGATAATTTATTGGTTAATGATACTAGTTATATGGAAGTGATCTAATAGGCTTGAACAATGTACACACGAGCTTAAGTTTAATTAATTCATAAGAAAGCATGATGTCGTATGTATGATGTAGAAGTATGCCCAAGGTGATATAGAGTTTCGGCATTTTCTAATGCTATTTCATGTTACGTGTGGCTAGTAGTACCGTTGAGCTGTTAGGTGGAGAAAGACTAGTAGATCATATATGGTGTTCTAAATAGCCAAGTTAACGAGTTTTGATTGATAGTGTTGAGCCTTTTGATGTGATCTTGATTCTTATAGTAGAGATATATAAGTTTGGAGTCGCGATATTGGAAGGCTATGACGGAAGTAGTATGGTTCATCAAAGGCTTGGTGATATCCATGTTAAGTGTTAGAATCTAGGTTTGAGTTTTGAAGGTAAAACTAATAGAAATAAGAGTTGAGGCACTAGAGGGTGTGCACTCCGACTATGGGGATACTCATGAAGATTCGAAGTTAGTAAGTGTGCAAGTATTATATGATGACTATTGGGGCCTATAGAAAGATAGAGTGTACCTCAGAAGGTAGTATTAGCAGTGGGTTTTCTACTTCCAGGTGTATTCATTCGGGATAAGTTATATTAATTGGGTGTATGGTCGTATTTCAGACTCCAGAGTGTAGTTTAATTTAGAGTTTAGTAAGGGATCTCTCAAACTTAAGATGATGGCTTAAAGCTAAGGGGGAGATGTTAGAACAAGTAACCAAGTCAGGGTTGCAGATTTTAGTAGTGATGTCAACATGATAAAGAACATCATAAAGTAAGGGTGAGGCTCAACCCACTTTTATCTCAAGATCTTTTAGTTATCCCAATACCTACTCATGTCTTATATTTTGGTTCCATGATCATAGTTCATGTTCATGATTATGATAGAGAATTATGTACTCTCTCAGTCCCTTAATGAGTGGTTCTAGTTCATTCAATAATCGGGGATCACATTCCATAAGTTATGAACTCCAAATTGAGGTCGTGCAGCTCATGACTCATGTACTCACGCTTTATAGTGTTCTCATTTCCCATAACTCATGCTATACGCCAAATGATTGGCGAGATTCAGCTTATAGCCATGTATGCCCCAATTCAGATCACCTTGATGAATCTCTGATATTGATTTGCTATTCCTCAAGCCTCAGTTGAATGTCAAGTTTCGTATAGTATCCTTCCATTCTTCAAGGTCTTATGTCCTAACCTTTTAGTGGCTCCTCCTTATGTAATGATAGTGATGATGAGTAAATGTTTTTTGTTGATGAAAGATAATTGTGTGCTTATTTTACATTAGGCCATAAGTGTGAAGTGAGACTTGGGGCCAAGTCTTTGATACATATGATGGTTAGTGGAAAATTTTTATGTGTATGTACTTGGGCAAGTGCGTGGGAGTTATATTGAGAGTGATTTAGGGAATATATGGAGTATGTCTTTATGGTTTTTTGCCTTGAAGTTCACATGTGGTTATAAAGATAGGCCTGAAGGACATGTTGGGAGTTTAGTGGAGGAACGAAATATGCGCTAGTGAATTCATAGTAAGAGTTCAGAGATTAGTCATTGAAGTGATAAGGCATGTTATTCTTAAGGTTTGAACTTTAAAAAGATATAGAAGATTGAATCATATGGTTTAGACAAGTATTGTGGCGTGGCATGTTGTAGTTTGTGATTTAGAGTTAGGCTTGATCGCGGTGAGAGGATTTAAGTTACTTTAGACATTAGTATAAAGATTTATTAATGCCAATATGAGAATTATAAGTTGAATCAAATGAGTATGGTATGTAAGGGGAATAGTATAGTTAAGGTAGTATTCGAGTAGTGGCCAGTATAATTCAGTCTGTATAGACATCAATTCATTTTAACAGTCAGGCAGACAAGTTGCTATGGTTTTCTACCTTTTCACCCAGTCCTACTATCCAAAGTATCATGCTTATGACCATCCCAAGATATAATTTATTCCATCCATATAAATTGCAAATTTAGTTCAGTACAAGCATCATGTTTCACATTCAGCTATTTAGCCATGACTCAGTGCATAAGAGGTCAGCGCCTAATCTTAAATTTTTCCAAGCATTTTAGCTCAGACAGTGTAATACCCTAGTGTGATCAAAGTCTTTTTGTGTCATGATTCGTACTTTCATAAGTTACCACTTCTCAATTCAATATGTATGATTGGATCATGAACAAGGGAATCCTATACTCTCAGCATGAATCAGCTCCTTGAAGCAAGTAAAGTCAAGTCAGCTCAGAATTCAGTTTCATGATAGAAGTTTAAATGTTTCAGATCAGTTATATCCTTTATTATAATACACATCATGTCCTAGTTATTCCATACCTTTTACTGCTTCAAGAAGTCCCTACCCATTATTCGGGAATGAATGATCCCAACGGGGAGATAATGTAACATCCCTCATTTTGGGCTAGAACGAAAACCATCATTACTATGCGTAGATGTTCCAAAACCATAAATCCTATAAAAATTTAGCATGTTATCAATTATGTAGTGTAGGAATCTATTTTATCATGAATTGAGATCATAGATTTCCCCTAACTCAAGGATGAGTTGAAATATTTCCTATCATTCGAGATTGAGTGAGCGTCAAAACTTAAGTCAACTTTAATCGACCATAACTCTTTGTATATAACTAGTTAGAGGTCTACTGTACATCAAATGAAATCTCTTTGAATTAGCTTTCCAACGATACCAATTTTGCCAAAATTTGATAACTGAAAAGTTATGCCATGTGAAGCAGTAAGGGGTCGCGGTAGCCCTGCGACGCGAGGTCTACTTGACCCAAATGGGGGGTCACATCATGAGGTATACTTAACCCAACTAGGGATCACAATGTATGGACTATTCCCATATAGTTTCAGCTCCTTAAGGGTCAAGGGAGACTTTGATCCTTTCCCCTAAACCTGAAGGAAGATTTATAGCATCCTAAGGGCATTATTTGTCCATCTTCTCCAAATTTGTCTCAAGAAACCCTCCTCTATTTCCAAGGAACAAAGAATCCAATCCTTTCAATCCAATGATTCCAAGAATTAAATCAAGATTCGGTTTCCCCTCTCTATACTAAGAAGTCTAAGTTCAAGAACCCATCCCAAAGATCAAGAATTCCATAAAAAGGATCACAGTTCGGGTTTTATCTATCATAATCTAGGTTCCATCTTTCAAATCTCATAATTTAAGGTATGTGGGGTTTTCCTAAAATTTCATGGGCTTAGAAACATCCTTTTAATTATGCTAATGGCTTAGAAATCATGATTTTGATAAAAGGGTTTGAGTTTATGGTTATTAGCATGTTTTAGAAGCTTTGATTCATATTGTTTTGGTCTTTAGGCCTTCCCCAAAATTAACTTTTAAATTATATGAATATGTTAGAATGTGTTTTAAGTTGATATTTGAATTGAGAGCATGACTCACATGAAATCCCTCTCTTGTGATGATTTTTCTCACTTTTCATATGACATGATTATTTTGAATGCATCTTGAAAAGCATGGTACGAAATGTCTTGATTTATGTTATGATTTGATTATGGTCTTGAATTCACAGGATATGGTTATTTATGTTGAAAAATGTTAAATATAAATATATGATGAAAAGAGTTGCATGGTTTATCAAAGATTTCAGGACCATCACATGATTATTAAAAGAATGAGAATCCTTGCATAGTTTTGACTTATGCTTTTGGGACATGAAATCTCTTATACTCTTTCATGTTTGGGTGGTCTGAAATGAGTTTTAATTAAAGAATCATGCATGATACATTATGGCTCATAAATAGGACTTGTAAGTCTTGGTGTGACAATACCAACTCAGATAATGTCATAGAAATTCAGAACAGAATGCATGTTTGAAATCAGATTTTTAGATTTTGAAACCAGAATGATGCATGTTTAGAAATGGATAAAATCGGGCATAAAGATACATTAGGTGGTTCCCTAAATTAGGCATGAGTTCAGAAAACTCATTTCCCAAAAATGTGTTTTGTCAATACAAGTATATTATTTTGTATTGGACTAAGGCCCTGTTGCGTATCAGACTCAGAAACTCTAACCCTTGCGGCAAACTTGGGTTGCGGGCTTCCCTGCCGAGTCAATGGAAGATTCCATATAGCTCGTGGAATATCAAACTTGTAGGGGAATGCCACCTAACTCAAAAGTAACACAAAGATCAGAAATTGCATTGGCAGAAAGGTTTTTTGTTTTTGAAAATGCCCAAGTGTTTGAAACTATATCTTCTATGATTTGTATGACTATCTCTCAATTATTTTATTTATATACAATCTTTACTTTGGATTTCTACGAATACCAATATAATTGTATTGACCCTCTCCCCTTACCTCCCAGGGTCTAAAGCTCATTTTAAAGGTCCTGCTAAGCTGTAGAGTTTTCAGACAACAATGATGTGTGCAGTTGGTGAGATTTCTTTATTCCAGAAGGCCTATGTCTTCAGATTATGTTAATTATTTTGTTTAGGTCCACTGGGGGCTTGTCCCAGTTCTCAGACAGTTGTTATTTTCAGATGTAGTAGAGCTTTCACAAACTGGTTTAGATATTGTTAGTTGATATTAGGGTTTTATCCTTCATTGTTAAATTAAACTCAGAGTATGGCCATGTTTCCGTATTATTTTATATTTCTGCATTTTTCCTTCATATATTATTAAAGTGTAGATGATTGCCAAATAGAGAAGGGCGCTCGAGCCTTTATGGTTCGGGATGCTCGTCACGGCTAGGGCCCCGGTTCGGGTCATGACACTGATATGATTTGACTATATTTGATTTATATTGTTCCATCTTATTATGTTATGGAATAGTTATGGATTTTTTTTATGATACTATGGTTGTTAGTTTGGTATTAGATATTTTGACTTGTTTGGGTTGGTCGGCATCAAGGACTTAGCCTAAAGTCTTGGGTAGTACATAACTCTGTCTTGTTATATGCTTGAAATTCATCTAACTCAGGGTATGTTTTGGAGGTTGGATTGGATATCGAGGGCGGTCTTCGGTCCTTGTTGGATTTGGGATGTCCATTACGACAAGGCCCTAGTTTGGGTATTGTCATGATTATACAGTACAAGGCTGTAATACCCTGCACTTTTTCCTAGCTTAATTTTAATCCTAGAATGTCATGGGTTAGCTTTAAAAATGAATAATATTTATTTCATATGGAATTTTCCAGATTTAGATCCTCCATTGTGTAGAAAATTGAATTAGCTTTTCATCATTACCAATTTTTCTCAAATTCGATACTCAGTTGAGAAGTTATGGCATTTTTAGTAAAGCAGTACGCTATTTGGGTAATCACCGCATCACGGTGAAGGTTAAACTCATGTTTTTCAATTTCCAGTGGACCTCTGCGATAAGCTCACATCATGGTGAGGTCCAATTTCCTAGTTGTCCATTTCCAGTAGGCCAAGGCGATGGTACCACATCGCGACGATGGCCTAAATGGAATTTCAATAGTGTACTGCGATAGCTCCGTATCACGGTAATTTTCCAGTTCCCAATTGTCAAAATTCAGTGAGCCACCGCGATAGTGGCGTGTCAAGGTGGCATTTAAAGTATGAAATTTTTCCCTTATTCCAATTTTGATGAAAAATTAAAAGGAGTATTTTGGTCAATTCCCAAGCCCCCAATTCATCATAAACAAAAAATTTAGCTTATTCTAAGCACTTTATGCTTATTTTCATTCATTCTCTCTCAAAATAAAACTCTAGAACTCAAAAGCTTACTCTCCAAGAAATCAAATTCCTCCATTATTTCTCTAAGAAATCTCAAAATTGAGGATTCCCAAATCAAGATAATCAAGAATTCTTCCTCAATAACACAAATAGAGATTCAAGTTCAAACTTTCTTAGAAATTACATCAATTAAGGTATGTGGGCTTTATGAACAAGGATCCTCATTCATCCTTTTTCTCAAAACTAGCTTTTAACTACAAATCACATGATTTTATATGATTACATGAGATTTAAATTAGGGTTCATACTCATTATTGCTATTTGCAAAATTATGAGATTTCGTGTATTTTAGAAGTTAAATTGCATTACTATTTTCATATTTACATGCCTATTGCAGTAAATTTCAAATTTTGAATTGAATTATTAGTATTCCCAATATCAAGCATGAGCTTTATGATGTTTTGACATGAACTTGATGCATGGGTTATTAAGCCCAAGTTTATATGTTGATATTTCAAGACAGATGATGCTTTAAGTATCTTATGATTATATTATTTATAGATTTTCAATAAAAATTTGATCTTTTGATCCTCAAATAAGATTTGGAATCCACTTTATAGATTTATTACAGATTATATAAATCAAAATAGCTTTATTTATAGATTGAATCAGATAAATGCATATTTGGTTTTGTAATAAACCTTATACTAGCTTTAAAAGTGGATTTCCAAAAGAAAAAGCATACAAATTAAAAAGGGAGTAGTATTTAGCACCGAGTAGGAAGTGTGGGATTAGGGTACCCTATCTTTCACAAAACTACTTAGCCAACATAGGTACAGATTATTAGATTATTAACATTTCTATATGGATGAAAGTTACAGATGTGATCACTTAGATTAGGTTATACTCCTTGGCAAGAGTATGACACCTCTCCCTATCCTGAGGTTTTCTCTATTGGGGAATAAGACGTTGGACTCCATGTTAGCTTATATGGTTTATGTCGGTTAGAAAAAACTCCTTAAAGTTTTAAGCTTATAGCATAACAAAAGAGAATAACATAAAAAAGGTTTTAGAAAACTAAGTGTAAAGGCTCACACTTTACTCAAATTTTGCTTTACAGAGATGCTTTAGCTACAGACTTTAGTTTTCAGATTTCAGATATAAAAGTGAGTCCTTTCTACACTTAGACAATTCTACACTTAGACAGTATGAATTAAAGATAGTACAGCTTTTAAAACTAAATGTATGACTCACTATATTTATAAAGTATGATTTTCTAATCATGATTACAGATTTCAGTTTTCTTTCAGATATTCTAGCTTATGTGAGTCATTTACATTTAGCATACATTGTTTTACAAACTATGCTAAAGACTGATATTATGTTTTATGTATGTATTTCACCCCCATATACTTAGTACATCCTCAGAGTACTGATCCACATATATTTCTATGTGTTACATTGTCTCATAATGTAGGTTCAGGTGCTCAGTTTCAAAAGTGAGAGTGATTTTGAGCATCTCCATATATATTTCGATAGTTGGTGAGTCCTCATAGTTTAAGGACTTAGTCATTCAGATTGTTTTTAGCTTATTAGTTTGGATGATTCAGTATTCTTTTCAAACAGTTTGATTAAGTTGGGGGTTTGTCCTAGTGACTCTCTAGATATTAGTAGTAGAGGCTTGTCAGACTGCTAGATTTGATTCAGACTTGTAGTATTTGTTTTTAAGAGATTATATTCAGATTATTCTCAGTTATTTCACATAAATTTCTACATTTTGTATGACTTTTATGTCTATATTTTCCTTATTATAAGATTCAAACCTAGTAGAACGAAGACAGGGTTAGCTTAAGGCTACTAGTAATCTTGAGCATTGTGTGACATCTTGGGACCCATTTTTGGGGTGTTATAAACTTGGTATTAGAGCCTAAGGTTTATAAGAGTCCTAGAGAGTCAGACAATCCACGTTACATAGAGTCTTGATCAAAGGAGTGAAGCGTTCCACATTTATGAGAAAGACGCTATGGGACGTTTTTAGGAAATCATCTCTTTTCTTCATGATCTATCATGCTTACAGTATCTCTATCTACTTTTAACGCATGATTTTACGTGAAAATAGAATATGCCTCCTCATTGAGCTAACGCCTACAAAAATGGTAACCAGTCACCCCATCCCACCAATTCTCTGAATGAGAATGTATCCCATGCTGAGTTTAGGGTTACCTTTCAGGCGTTGGCCTAAGCTATGACTTCTAATGTTCAGGACAACCATCAGGATGTAGTCCCACTTTAGAAAAATAGTAATTTAGCAGAAGCTAGAATTAGATATTTCATGAGAATGAATCCGCCAGAGTTCTTTGGGTCGAAGGCAGGTGAGGAACGATAATTTTATTCAGATGAGGTGAAGAAGATCACCCAAATTATGTATGTTTCTGAGGAGAAGAGTGTATATTTGGCATCCTATAGATTAAAGGATGTGGTATATGATTGGGTAGTTATATGGAAGAATGGTAGAGTGAGAATGTATCTCCTATAAGTTGGAAAGTGTTTCGAGATACTTTTCTAGATAGATTTTTTCCACGTGAAATGAGAGAATATAAGATAGAGGAGTTTGTAAAATTGAGGTAGGGCTCGATGATAGTAAAAGAGTACTGCCTTAAGTTTAACCAGTTGCCTAAGTATGCCCCTGATACGATGGCTGACCCTAGAACAAGTATGAGTAAGTTTGTTACTAGAGTGTCTAGATTGGTAGTCAAGGAGTAAGTTTGATGATTTATGCTCAGCGGATTGAGGCAGAGAAGTTGAACGGAAGAGAGAGTGGAAATAAGAAGGCTAGAATAGGGCAGTCTAAGTATGGCCAGGCTAGGTACCAAGGGGAAATCATTCAAAGTTTTAGAACTATTTATCTATGCCAACACCATCTTCAGGTAGTGTTCCCGCTCCCAGAGCTAGGCAAGAGCAGTGGGGTATGTCTTCTATGTCCAGATCTTTGAATAGTATGAGTGGAAGACCCAGTTATCCTCCATGTGTTAAGTGTGGTAAGAATCATCCTAGTGAGTGAATGTTGGGGCAGAAAGGTTGTTATGGTTATGGTAAGTTGGGATATGGAATTAGAAGGTGTCTGCATGCTAAGCAGGTAAACACACATATTCATCCCGAGACTCAAGCTACTAGTGCACCTGCTCCTTTAGGTTGTGTAGTCCTTCCTCAAGGTGCATCATCCAGTACCAGTGGCGATAAGTACCAGAATTGATTTTATGCTATATCATCCCGTCAAGAGCAGGAGGATTCACCAGATGTTGTTACTAGTATGCTTTGTATTTTTTATCTTGATTTTTAGGTGTTGTTAGACCCTGGGTTGAGTTTCTTTTATATTACTATGTTAGTTGGGGTAAATTTTGAAATAAGTCCTGAAAAGGTCCCTAAGCCTTTCTATGTTTCTACCCCAGTGGGTGAGTCAGTTGTTTCCAAACAGATCTATAGAATGTTTCCTATCACAGTCTTTCATAAAATCATTTTAGAAGACTTAATAGAGTTAGATATGGTTGACTTTGACCTTATTCTTGACATGGATTGGCTTCATTCCTATTATGCCTCTATAGATTGTCGAACCCTAATGGTGAAGTTTTAATTTTCAGATGATCTAGTCTTTGAGTGGAAAGGGAATTTAGTATCTCCCAAAAGTCATTTCATATCTTATCTTAAAGCTAGAAAGTTAATCTCCAAGGGGTGTATCTATCATCTAGTTCGAGTCAAAGACACTAAGTCTGAGACTCCAGCAGTTCAGTCAGTTAGTGTAGTTAATGCGTTTCCGAATATTTTTCCTGAAGTTTTGCCAAGGGTACCTCCTGATAGGGAAATAGAATTCGGTATTGACCTTCTCCCAGATACTCAACCTATTTTTATTCCTCTATATCGTATGGCTCCTGTTGATCTTAAAGAGTTAAAAAAGCAATACAAAGATCTTTTAGATAAAGGTTTCATAAGGCCTAGTGTTTCTTCATGGGGAGATCCTGTCCTATTCGTGCGAAAGAAAGATGGTTCTTTGCATATGTGCACTGACTATTGTCAGTTGAATAAAGTTACAGTCAAAAACAAATATCCTCTTCCTAGAATTGATGACTTATTTGACTAACTCCAAGGTGCAAGTTACTTCTCAAAGATAGACCTTAGATCCAACTATCATCAGCTTAGAGTAAGAGAATATGGTATTCCAAAGACAGCTTTCAAAACCCGTTATGGTCATTTTGAGTTTCTAGTCATGTCCTTCTGTCTAACAAATGCCCCAGCATCCTTCATGGACTTAATGAACAAAGTTTTCAAATAGTATATGGACATGTTTGTCATAGTCTTCATAGCGTTGACCGTATGTACTCATCCCTAGATCTATATAAATTAATTTAGTTATTATCTTATAATAATGAGTTAATGAGAATCTTCATCTCAGAGTGATCGATCAATGACTCATGTCGGGAGAACGCACCACCAACACCAACATCATGCAATTGCAAAAGACTTAATTAAAGTTATAGTTGACCCTATGTACTCGTTCCTAGTTCTAGCTAAATCAATTAAGGTATTAGATTATACTAATAAGTTAATGAAAATTATTTCATCTCAGAGTGATCGATCAATGACTCGGGTCGGGACAAACGCAACACCAACACCAATACCATGTAATTGCAAAGACCCAGTTAAAGTTGTAGTTAACCCTGTGTACTCGTACCTAGATCTAGCTAAATTAATTTTGGTATTAGCTTATAATAGTTAATGAGAATTATTTCATCTCAGAGTGATCAATCGACGACTCGGGTCGAGAGGAACGTAACACCAAGACTAACACCATGCAATTGCAAAAGACTCAATTAAAATTATTGTTGACCCTATGTACTCGTCCCTAGATCTAGCAAACCCTATTTTATACCAAACACTAGTTTATACCATTCAATTATATAAAAAAAAATGTTCAACCTGTTGCAACAGGTGGGGAATCTATTTGAATTTAATAAATAGATTACTGAATTTACAACAAGTAGGTATTCTATTGGAATTTATCAAACAGATTATTAAATATGTTGCAACAGATGACCGAGCCATTGGAAATTTTTAAATAGAAATTATCATCTGTTGTAACAGATGACTTATATATTTTAAGATTTTTTTTATTTAAAATCTATTTCCCATCCTAGATAGAAAAAGGTAAAATACTAAGGCAGTAAAAAATATTACTTAGTTAGGAAACTCAAAAATTTCCTTCTTGAGTAGTCTTATCTTGTCTTTCAATGTCACCGTCTCCTCATGCCTCTCAAAGATATTATGAATATTTAAAACCCATCTTTATAATTCTCTTCCCTTCATCTATAAATTATCTCATCTCTCTCTTTCAAAATTCTCTTTCTCTTCTGTTTAGGGTAATCACAACCGTCTTTTCTTCCCTCTATTCTCTCTTCTTTCACATGAAGATCCATTCGTATCTCAATCGATCAATATCTTTTCTTGACTAAAATAGATGTTTTGATACCAATGTTTTTTTGACATTGTAGGTATGGTTTAATATTGCTCTTTCCTTCTCGTCTTTTTCTTTGTATGTTATTTAAATTAGATATTTGCATCTGTTATTTGTTACTTTGTTGGTGGTGGTGGTGGTCTTGGGGGTGGGGGTGGGGTTGGAAAACATGGTATTAGTGTTGTTGATGGTGTTGTTTCTTTGTTTTTGATGTTGTTGTTGATGTTGGTGGTGGTGTTACAATAGTTTTCTCAACTTTTGCAACTGATGAATCACCTATTGGAATAGACAAAGCAACTGATGGACGAAATCAAATCAGTAGCAAGGCTGGTTTGATTTATTACTGGTTTGGTTTATTCCTGCAAATGACCCATCTATTGCAATATATCATGTATTGGTGGCCATAGATACGTTGCATATTGTAATAGATGACTCATTTATTAAATAAAGAAGGAATTTATTGTATCAGATTTCTCATATGTCGCATCATATTACTTATCTATCGCAACAGATTCGTCATTTATTGGAATAGGCAATGTATCTATGGAAACCAATTGATGACATGTTGCATCAGATTGATCATTTGATGTATCAGATTGGTCATCTATTGCATCAAATTATTGTAATGTGTTGTATTCATTTAATTTTGTGTTACCCTTTTGTAATATTCTTTCTATTCTTCTTTTGTTTGACATCAAATGTTTTTCTCTTGTTTGCAGATAAAATGAACTAAAACTATATCAACTTTTTCCCAACCAACATTAAAGGCTAGAACAAAGATGGATTCGGAGGAATAAGTTGCTTGCAGATGGAACCATTTCATATGTGGGAGGTATGTATTACTGATTAACCTATCGTGAAAACACACACCCAGTACACTAATTTTGTGAATGTTAGTTCTTTACCTATTAGGCGTTAATCCTTCAAACGAGATCTGCATTTTACAGTTAAGTTTGTTAGGTTCAAACTAGTAAGTCTAAGGGACCAAGTAGTTGGTGTCGATACCCTATTATGGCTAAATAAAGATTTTGCTAATGTTTATGTGTTGAGTTTGGGGAAGGGTTCAAGTTATTGGCGATAGTGTAAATATCCTATAGTGTTGGATCGATTTTAAGGGTTCGATGGACTTTTGAAAGTCCTCCGAAGACTCACACTACTGCAAACAAGAATAGAAAACCAATAAAAATTCCCCTGGTCAAAAATTATATGGATGGGTTGGACGAGGAGACTATTATAAAACAGAAGGTAATTAGAAGAATACTTGTGCAAGAAGGGGGAAGAAAGCCATATATCAACTCAGACCTTACTAAAGAAGAAACACAGAGTAGGAAGGAAAGTGTAATGAAACTGGATGATGAAATTGACATGAAAAAAGAAAAAATTGAATGAGTTGCAAGTGTGAAAGTGTATCCCAAAATAAAAATCCATCAGTCATTCTTGAAAAAGAAAAATGGTAAAAGTGTATTGGAGTTTTGCACTTTATTTGGGAACTGCAACTATTTAGCGTGGCTTGAATGAAGACCCACAAAATACAGGACCAGAAATCTAAGGTTGCAGCTTTGTGAGGACCGATGGTGGTAAGATTGTCGGTCAGGATTGAAACCTAAACCAAAAACTCTTGAAGTAAAAATAAAGGATCAAGCCAAGGTGGTGATTTCTGAAGTTAAACTTCAATCACATGCCTCATGTTTATTGCTCTGGTCAGGTCAAAGGCAGTGAAAACAACAAGGCATGGGATTTCTGCCCAACTTCAGTATTTTTTGTTTCTACTTCCATTGACCTAATCAGAACCACAAATAGAAGGCATGAGATATAAGTTAGACTATAGAAATTGATGCCTTGACTTTTCTTATTTTTACTTCTGGAGTTGTTGGTTCAGGTTTCATTCTTAACTGAAAATCTTACCAATCCTCTATGCTCGCCAAGCTACTTCCTTGGAGTTCTGGTCCTGCATTTTGTGGGTCTTCATTGAGGCCACGCTCGCTAGTTGCAGTCTCTAGCAAAGTGTCCAGCTCTAGTCCTCTTTACCATTTTTCTTTTCAAGAATGATTGACGGATTTTAATATTTGGATACACCTCCACATTTGAAGCTCATTCAATTTTTTGTCTTTTAAGTCAATTTTATTGGCCAGATTGGCTAGAAGCTCCTTTTTTGCTTTCCTGTGTTTCCTCTTAAACAAGGTCTGAGATGGTATATGGTCTTCTCCACCTCATGTTTCCCGTACAGGTATTCTCCCAAGAACCTTCTTCTGTATAATAGTCTTCTCGAGTAACCAATCCGTATAAATTTGGACCAGGAGAATTTTTATTATTTTTCATTATTATTTTTTGAAGTGCAAGGCTTCGGAGGCCTTTTAAAATTCCATTGAACCCTTCAAATCGGTCCAATCACTATTCGGTATTTACATTTCTGCCAAATACTTAAACCCTTCCCCAAACTTGACACATAAACATGAGCAAAACCGTCATTAAATTGTAATGGGGTATCAACCCCACAATCTTGAAACCCTTTGGCCTTATCAATTCATACCTATCAAACTAAACTGTAAAATGCAAGATCTTATTTGAAGGATCAATGTCTAATTGGTAAAAAACTACATTCACAAAATCATTGTACTTTATGTGTATCTGTCATAATAACCTGATCAGTAATACATAACTCCCACGCATAAAAGTGGATCCATTCATCTGCACGCACCTTATTCTTCCTACCCCATCAATGTCGAACAGTGTTTATTCTTCACTTCTCATCGTTAAGTAGTGTATAAGACTATGGAGGCTTAAAAGGTAACCATCTTCAATGTCAGAGGACTATATGCCCGTCAACAAAAAACAAGTTCTACAAATTGTGACTTTTCATCTTTTTTGTTTTTAAATTTGTTTATATAATAAAACAGTCACCAATTTGGATTAATTCCACATCTGTTGCAACTGATGTATCAGGTTAAAAGAAATTAAAACACCTTCTCTAATAGATGGTCTATCTGTCACAACATATAATCCATATGTTGTAACAGATGTATCATCTATTACACATACAGACCATCTATTGCAACTGATGGTAAATCTATTACGACAGTGGGTTATCTATTGGGACAGATGGATGATCTACTGCAACAACTCAATAATAAAAATATTATTAAGTGTCAAACCATTTTGAAAAGGTGAGAAGTTTGAATGTAAAAGAAAAGTGGTATTATTCCATAGAAAACAAAAAGGCAGCAGTTTGAATATAATTAATACAATGGACCTGAATAGTCGTGCCTTTTTGCCTAAATGATTTGTTGCAACAACTCAATAATAACAGTTGCTAATCTAAAACTATTTTGAAAAGGTGAGAAGTTTGTATGTAAAATAAAAGTTGTATCTTTTCACAGAAAACAAAAAGCCAGCAGTTTGAATGTAATTAATACAATGGACCTGAACAATCATGCCTTTTTGCCTAACATATTCAGATTCAATTCCCTATAAATAGGTCCCTCCACTTTTATTTTTTTCTTGCATTTTGTCTTTTTCAATTACTTCTTCAACCACTTCTCTTCAAAGAGCATATTCTTTTCTCATTGAGGTAAGTTTTTTTGTGTAAATCTACCAATTCATAGTATACATTGTATTATATTCAGACTCTTTTCTTTACTTTTGTGTTTACCTTTTTGTCAATTCATGAGTGTTCTAGATATGGATGATACAAATTGAGACTAGCAATTCTACAAGACGCTGTCTGAGAACTTAAGTTGCAGGTTCACGACCTGCGGTGGGAGTTGTCCGCCATGAGAGCCCGAATGATCATGAAGATCTGCAAGCTTAGGAGGGCCTTGCTGTTGTCAGTTGAAGATTGGCCGACTGGCAATAATAATGTTGCTGATGATAATAATAATAATTAGAATATTTTTTTAATTCTATATCGGATCTATACCTAATGTATTTTATTTTTTATTTAATGAAAATTTATTGTTGGTCAACTTTTGCTTTATAATTCTTATTTAATTTATATTATGTCTATTCCTTCTTCTAAATATGTTAACATATCGAGTGAGGGAGGTAAGGAGCAATTTTGAATCCAGTAGCAATAGCAATTTTGGTATTTGAGTTCTTTAAATAGATGGACCATCTGTTGGAATAGATCGGTTGGGTTTTGTCAACATATTATCCATATCTTGTGATAGATTTATGGTCTATTAGAGCAAAACATTCCAGTTTGATGGAACTGTGTAGTGTTGTTCCAGCTAATGTCCATTTATTGCCACAGATGGATTATTTGTTGAAAATAATTGTGATCTGTTGTATTTAGTTCATGTTTTTCCCCTTTTTATTAATGCATAAGTTATTAAAAAATATATTTTATATATAATAAATGATAACATTACATTCACAACAATGAGTTAAATATATAAAAGTCCACAAAACACAACAACATAAGTTTTTGCAATTGCAACGATATGGTGGATTACGATCCAGTCATGTAGTTCTTTTATGGTAAGCACGCTTACATACGGAGCGATTGTTACTTCTTGGTGGAAATGATTCTCTGACTCCCCACCTTTTATATGGCTTATTCTCGGTTTGATAATGCTTAGGTCAATATATGGATGAAGTATTAATCTTCCCAAAATCTCTACAGGGACAACTCGAGATTCTTCGGGTGGTACTAGAGTAATATAACCACTATATGTCATTGTATATTTTTTCACCAAATAATATGGAGAGGAGTGCTCATAAGTTTTAGATCCATATTTTGCACCGTATTGAGCTTAAAGCGCTGTCATAGCATGTGGACAGGGTATTGTGTCCAAGTAAAAAACTCTACACGTACAAGATCTTGTTTGAAGGCAACATCACCATGGCCATTGATACTGAACTTGTAATATTCTATTTGATGAGATAATAACCTATTCTCTAGACTAATGTTCGTTGATATTATTTGTTTCATTTCTAGAACAAATGGGGTTCTTGTGCCCTTGAACTGCATATACCTTTCGTTAAAAAATTGGTCATACTTCTTGTGTATTATTTCAAATAAAGCCTTGATGGAAAATTCTCTTTCATCTCCAAATAATGAATTCACTGATTTAGCTATGTTTGATGTCATAATATTGTACCTATACAAAAGAATCACTTAGTACGACATCATACTAAACTTGTAACTCAAACAAGACATTAAATTTATAAGAATGTACCTATCTGCAAGACAGAATGCCTGGTTCCATCTCTCAAAATCGATACGTACAAGATATTTTGCTGCCTTGGGATGCATATCCGCTATTTAATTGAAATGGTATAAAAACTCCTCTCTACTATATGCTTTAGCTTCTCTATAAAAAGGGCCATGACCTTTTCGTTGTGATAGTTGGTTCAAATGGTCTCTCCAAGATGCCTGATGCAACAACCAAAGTAAACTGAAGTGAAAAAAAACTGAACCCATCTATGGAAAACTTAGATGCCTATCTGAAACAAAGAACAACTCTTCAGTATCTTTGATGCAGCTTCACAGTTGTTCAAAAAAATTCATAATAGGCATCACATTCCTTGTCCTCTACACAAAAAATGACAAGAAAGATGTGATTCTCTGCATCCTGTGCCACCGCCACTACTAGAACTTCATTATACCTTCTCCTCAAGAAGGTACCATCGATTGCTATACATTTTCTCAAATGTCAAAAACCTTGAATCCAAGAATCATAGGATACAAAAAATTAGTTGAACCTTTATTTTCATCAACATGCAATGTCCTCTTACTTTTGAGATTTATATAGTCAATCATGTATTGTTAGGAATCCAGGACTGCATACCCATGCTTGTGTGTCCCCCTAACCAAGTTCTTGGAAATCCCCATGGTCGTGTATATCTTCCAATAACTGACCAAGATACCCAATTCAGTAAGGAGTTGATTGGTCATAACCCTTGTAGAAGGGCCTTTGCCATCAGGGAAACTATTTTTGAAATATTTACCGAGGACCTTTGATGTGGCATAAGGATTTTAGCCCAAGATGTGTTGTGAACCATATGTGTGATACTTTTCATGTTTATGAATGACAAATCTATTAGAACTTATGTACTTCACTGCTTTCAACCACCACTTACATTTTAAATTAGCACATTTGTCGCAAAAGACAATGCTCAAATTAATCACCTTCTTAATTCTAAAATCTTTTTTCAAGCAAAAAATAAACAAAATGGTAGATAGTTATTTCTTTCCTTAAATGACATTCCATTGAAGTCGATCTCGTCGTCTTGAAGATTGTCAGACTATATCGATTGAGAAGAATTGCCCACCATATTAGTTGCATGAACAAGCATAGGTGTTTGATCATCATCTAAAATATTCATGTCTAGATCATCCAAACTATCATCAAAGATGTCTTATTATTGTTCTTCTTCTACATTCTAGTTCTCATTCTCTCTCATTTTTTCAACCACGTACGCCCTTAACACCGTCCTGGATGAATCACTAAGATAAGTATGCAATCAATCCTGATCAGTTATCTTAAAAGGTAGTGCTCTTTGATTTTCAAAGAAGTTGTACATGTAGCTGATGTGAGTTTTTTTAATTGACAATTCAGTCCACTATAGCTGATGATTAAGTTCACAAAATCATCATACGAAACATCACTTTGGACTGTCATAGCTATTATCTCTAGCATTTCACCCTTTTTTCAGTGCCATACATATCAATTTCTCTTCTCGATCCATTGACCATGACAATCTACCCCTAATTTTATTGATCCCTCTATTAGTGGTACCTAAATAAAATAATTTGTTAAAAAAAAATTAATAGTGATTTCTTAGTGTTGTACATAAATCCCAATAGATCTGCAATCAATTACAACAGGTGAAAAATAAGTTGTAACAGGTAAGTGATCAGTCGCAATAGATTACTTATCTGCTGGGATCCATGTTACACTCCTGATGCTAATTTCAACAGATGAGTCATCTATTGTAACAGGTGAATCATATATTGCAACAGACTATATATCTGTTGCAATAGATGAACAACCTGTGGGGATGCATGTTGCATTACTAAGGCACATTTGAAGCTAATTCCAACAGATGAGTGACATATTGCAACAGATAATTAACCTATTATGATAGATGGTTTACATGTTGCAACAGACGATGCGTCTATTGGAATCAAGTTTAGGTTTTATTGTAATAGGTTACTAATCTGTTGCAACAGATATTTACCCTATTACAACAGACGACACGCTTGTTATAATCGAGTTCAGGTTCTGCTGCAATAGGTTACTAATCTGTTGTAATAGATATTTATCATGTTGCACCAGATAACTAATTTATTAAAACAGATGGGTCATATGTTGCAACAGATGACCCATTTGTTCGATTCATGTTACGACACTATAGAACCATAAACATGAATCCAACATATGAGTCTTCCGTTGAAATAGATGCCCCATCTGTCGCAACAGATGATTGGACTTATGTTGCATTTATGTTCACGTTTTATCTATTGTTGAAAAAATAGCACAATAGTAGTTACCCAGATGATAAATTCAACTAAAAATAATAATTTGACTTACCAAAGTCTCCTATGAAGTAATGTCAAAATAGAAAGTGATGTAAAAAATAAAATTTGACCTAAGATATTGGTCAAATAGCAATAGTAGTGGTATCAACAACAACAACAACAATGGTCAACAAGAAGAAGATAAAAATGATATAAAGTAAAATATGATGATAATAAAGCAGAAGGAGAAGAATAAATCAGCAGCAATAATGAACAAGAAAAATTGCTAAGAGAGAGAAAATAACAATGAATGAGAAGAGAGAGAAACATTTCTTTTTTCTCCTCCGTTTCCCATTATATTTGGTAAATATTTGGATCAAAGTATAAATTTAAAAACGTGTGGGCTATTCTCAAACTTACCTAACTTTCTTAATCTATAATAAAGTAATTGTCACATCCACTTAATTATTAAGACTTATGTCACCTACTCCACATTTTCAAACTCTTTTGTCACTTTTAGCTCAAAGCCCCAAGTTACCATCTGTCATATTAATTTAAGTTATTTGACTTTTAAAATACGATAAAACATATTTTTGTTGATGTTTTATCAAACTTTGCTTATGTATATGTTCCTTCCCTTGAAACGTAGGAGTCATTTGTTAGAGTATATAAAAATAATTTTGAACAGAATGTATTTGGAATGTTTGCATTAATAACGCTTGTATTTGTAATACTGGTATTATTTATGCTAACATTATTTCTTATACACTATTTGGTGTGTTGTATTAGAACTTGCCTTTTCAATCTCGATATATTTAAATAAAATTTTTAAAAAAGGGATTACATATACATTCTAAGATTCATCCTGGATCTAGCACGGGTTCAATATATGTTATTTTTTTAACTCAAGTTATGTGACACAAATAAAATTTAGTTAATCAATCATACTTTTAATATGTATTTAGATAATTTAAGTTATTAACTATTATAATTTATAATATTATTTATGTAATTTTCAAATAATAAACGTTACTTTTCTTGTCCAAACTTTTGTGGCATTGATAATCAATTATATTTTTAAAATAATTTAAGTTTATAATTACTGTGATTTATACTACTTTTCTTATATTCCAATTTAAGTGACACTAATATAATTTCGAGAGACAAACAAATATTTTATATCTTTTAATTTTTTAAAATTGTTAATTATTATAATTTATAGTATTTTTACTTAAGTTTTTGAGATATATAACAGATTATATAATTTTTAGATATTATAAGTTGTTAACTTTTATAATTTATAATCATTTTTATGTAATTTTTAAATAATATATGCTACTCTCCTTGTCCAAAGTTTTGTGTCGTCGATAGCCAATTATACTTTTTAAATAATTTAACTTTTTAATATTGTGATTTATAATATTTTACCTATTCGAATTTAAGTGACAAAATACTTAGATGGTCATAATAATTAATTAGGGGTGATATAGTAAAATTACGATTGAAGCAGTGAAGCATAAATGTCTTAAATGACTTACAACAACTAATTAGAATAAACATAGCAAAATTACTATAAAACACTTGTGAAAAAAAAAATTTAAGTGGACCTCCTACAAGACATCAATAAATACCGAAAGAGCTATGTTGAATTTTTTTCCATCGTACTGGAACACTAACTAACAAATTAATTGGTCCAAAGTTTGTAACACAAATAACAAACTAAGAGTACTGGAACATTAACTAACAAATTAATTGGTCCAAATTTTGTAACACAAATAACAAACTAAGATTATATCACTAATTGGAGCCAATCTATAGGGTGAAATCAAAATAGATTGGGTATCGAAAAGGAGATCTCAAAAAGATATCATATCTTTTTTTGGTAAAGAAGAGATGCATTAATAAGTAAAGAGAGTTTTGTACAAAGCAAGGCCTAATCAGGAACAAAAACATAACAAGAAAGACTGGTGGGTCCACCACTAGTTATAGATTAGGATAATGATTTACCTGTAAAATCTTCCCAAAAAATGACCCCTACACTAGCTGGTGGTGCTGCAAAAACATGGAGTCTATCAAAAAATCGCTCTCAGGACCTTGCTTTTTCAGCATATCAGCTACTCTATTCTGCTCTCTGTAAGCATGGTAGACTGGAGGACTCCCCAAGCTCCCTAGTAAGCACCTACAACATTAAAAACTGAGTCATAGAGTAAGTTACCTTTTTGTACCATTTTTATGACTTCCATTGAATCAATGCAAACTTCTAAGGGTTTGATGTTATGTTCTAAGTCAAGATTTAGGCCCTCTTTAAGGGAAATGATCTCTTAGAGGTTATTTTTGACATGGGTAAAGCTCTTTTTGAAGTCCACAACCTATTCACCTCTGTTATTTCTTATGACTCCCCCAATCCCCCCTCGTTCAGGGTTGCTAACGCAAGACCTATCAGTATTAAGCTGAAAGAATTTAGGGTTGGGGTATCTATTTTAGAGTAAAATAGAAGCTCTTGGGTTGTGAGCTGGAGATATCCCTTGGTGGTAGTATTCCACAGCTTCAGCATAGGGTATACTGAAACAGGGTCTTGAGTTTGAGTTTTGGAAGGTGTTAGCATTTCTCACCTTCCAGAGGTGCCAAAGCCATCGAGGGAGCAGGGTATTCCAAGGAGTGTTAGTGTTAAAATTTTCCTTATGCACTTGATCCAAAGTGATGGGCCAGTTTTTAGGGTCAAACATAGATATGTGGAGGGGAATTCTACCTCTGTATTTGTAGAGGAGGTTGCCCCAGAAGGATTTAGCTGGGCTACACCCAAAGAAGATATGGTGTTGATCTTCATAGGTGCTATTGCACTGATGACACAGGGTGTCAACATTGATGTCCCTTTTATGCAGTGTGGTCTTAGTGGGCAGGCTATTGTGGTGCATAAGCCACATGAAGATCTTAACTTTATTTGGGACGTTAAGGTGCCAAATTCAGTTATAGGAGGAGTGCGAACTTTGAGGTTCTTTCTTACTATTGGTGATGTATTGATAGGAACACTTGCAAGAGAAGGTGACATCCCCCTAAGTCTCCAAAGAGGGGTATCATGGTTGAGATGAGTGCTCTGCATGAATACATTTTGCATGGTATAAGTAATGTTTTGAGGGATGTCAAAGGGGAGGGTAGTGAAGTCCTATCTTCCATTTCTCCAGATATCTTTAACCATGACTTAGTTGGTGAGTTGGGTGTTAGGGCCCCGGATAATGGAGGATAGCGAGGGGATCCCGAGGATCCATCTATCAGTCCAAGCATTCACTTTAGTGCCATCTTTAATGGCCCAAAAGAGGGCCTCCTTATATATGTTCCAGCAGTTGGTTATGTTGCACCAAGTCCTGGAACCTTTATTGTGGGTCTTAGTACCAATCCCATGTTTGGTAATAAGAGTGCCAGCCAAAGAGAGTTTGGGTTAGTGATCATTCTCCAACTCAAGCTGCATAAAAGGGCTTCATTCTTGATAGCAGCTCTTTGCATACCCCCCCCCCCTTGTTGGTAAAGTGTGGTGTTCCAATTAAGGAGGTGGAGTCTTTTTTCAACATTTGTGGTTCCCCAAATTTAGCAATAATACAGCTCAAAAATAGAACCTCTAGATAACAAATACTAGCATTTCAATTCATGACAAAGATAATGATTCTTAATTTAAAGTTGTTGGAAATGATACTACTTCGACAAATTCTAATGAAGGAGAGCGAAAAAATGTAAACATGAAATTAGTTGATGTCAATGCTGACCCTTTAAGAAATCAACTTTTTGATCCCATCATGGTGTCAAAACTAGGAATGAAGAAAAACAAAAAGGGTGGCAAAAAAGAAAACTATTAAAAGTAGATAATTTTCTCCACCGAAATACTAAAGGAAGTATGAAATTTCATAATGCTCTGCGAATTCGAAATATATAAAAATGTCGTCTTGTTAAAATTAGTAACCTAAAATAAAATTTTAACAAAAGATTAAGTATATACACATACACAAGTATTGTTAAAATACATTAAATATATAACTTCACATAGTAATATTGTTATTTATAATTGTAAAGATAATGCGAATTAATAAGACGTTAGCCATGTGTTAGTAATATATTTGCTTTGGATATTGTTTGAAAAACTTTATTTATTACTATATCCCAAAATTTGAGTAATGTGATTCAAAGTTCTAAAATATTTATATTAAAATAAGATACTTTTCGCTCTTTTTTATGATAATATAATTTTTTACTTTTCTTTAAGAAATCTACCGGGTATACCTTACTGGAAACTAATTGATACAATTTAACAATGGAGTATCTAAATTTCACTCGCTATCAATATTAAATGTTCTAATTAAATCTTTAAACTTCAAATTACATTATTATTATCTTCAAAAATTGAACTTTTTAATATTAGGGAATAAAACAGCAAGCAATTATTCTGAAACTAAGCGAGAAAATAAAATCCTAGTAATTTCCAGGCTAAGCGGAGCGAAAAGGGTTTTCCATGAAAATGATTTCCCCCACACAAAGTTTGTGTTTTGTAGTATGCAACAAATATTAGAAGACACATATGAATGTCATTTAAAGAGAGGCTCTTAGATTAAAGGCCAAATTAGCCAATTAAACCATCAGCTATACCGAATTAGCTTATGTGATTATAGACCAGAAAATTGCATGTCATAGACCCAAATATGGGTGACTTTAGATATTTGATCACAATAAGAAATATCTTTAAAAAATAATTTTCCTTACTTTTTAAGTATGGTACAAGTACCATTTTATCCCTCTACACCTCAAATATATTTTTAAAATTTTTCATACTTATTTGTCTCTCAAATTTTATTTTTTATTATTTTCACTTTTTATTTTTTCTTTAATTTTTTTATTCTATTTTTTATTATTTTCACTTTTAAAATTTTATTATTATATTTTTTATTATTTTTACTTTTTATTTTTTCCTTTAATTTTATTTTCATTTTTATTTCATTTGTCTCAACCTTTATTTTTTTTCTTTTTTCCTTTTTTTCCTCAAGCATTATCTATTTCTCTCTTTTTTTCTTTTTTTAATTCTTTTGTCTTTAACCTTTATTTTTCTTTTATTTTTGGTTTTTATTAGTTCTCTTTTTTTTTCCTCATTTTTCTCAAACTTTATTTTTTACTTTTTCCTCTCATTTTTTATTTTCTCAATTTTTTTAATTTTTCGCTTTTTTCTTAATCTTTATTTTGTTCTTGCCTTTTTTTTGTCACTCTTTTTTTTATTTCTCTATTTTGTTTGATCGTTTTTTTCTTTTTTTTTTCAATTATCTTTTTCTTCTCATTTTTCTCAAACTTTATTTTTATTTTTCCACTCATTTTTATTTTTCTCAATTTTTTTTAATTCTTTACTTTTTTCTGGAATTTAACTTTTTTTTCTTTCCTTTTTTTCTCAATCTTATCTTTTATTTCTCTATTTTGTTTGATCGCTTTTTTCTTTTTTCTGAACTTCTATTATATTTTGCTAATAAATAAAAAATTTGATAATCCGCAAAGGTATCTTTTCTTTTACATCAAAGCAAATTTAAGAGCATGCATTATTGTTACAAAGTTCTTTGAAAAAGCTTGAGATAAGTCTTGTCTGTAAGGTGAAAGATGTAGAATATCTCATAAATAAAGGCATAATGTGGTAGTGTCAACTCTAGTCTGTGGAGCATAATTTATTAGTTGAAAGTCCATGATCTAAGTCTTGCCTATAAGGCAAAAGCTATAGGACATCCCATAAATAAAGACATAATGTGATAGTGTCAACTCTTGTCCGTGGGCATAATTTGTAGTTTGAAATTCTTAGACATAACGTGGTAGTGTCAACTCTTGCACGTGGGGCATAATTTGTAGTTTGAAAGTCCTTGAGCTAAGTCTTGCCTCTAAGGCAATAGTTGTAGAACATCTCATAAATGAACATATAACGTACTAAAGTCAACTCTTTCTCGTGGGGCATAATTTGTATTTTGAAAGTCCTTGAGCTAATTAAGTTTTGCCTCTAAGGCAAGAGTTATAGAACATCTCATAAATAAAAACATAATGTGGTAGAGTCAACTCTTCCCCATAGGCATAATTTGTAATTTGAAAGTCCTTAAGCTAATTAAGTCTTGCCTCTAAGGCAATAGTTGTAGAACATCACAAATAAAAACATAACGTGGTAAAGTCCACTCTTTACCGTGGGACATAATTTGTAGTTTGAAAGTTCTTGAGCCAAGTATTGCCTCTAAAGCAATAGTTGTAAAACATCTCATAAATGAAAATATAACGTAGTAGAGTTAACTCTTTCCTGTAGGGCATAATTTATTATTTGAAAGTCCTTGAGCTAATTAAGTATTGCCTCTAAGGCAATAAATGTAGAACATCTCATAAATGAAAATAAAATATGGTAGAGTCAACTCTTGCCCGTGGAATAAAATTTGTTGTTTGAAAGTCCCTGAGCTAAGTCTTGTCTCTTAGACAATAGTTGTAGAATATCTCATAAATCAAAATACAATGTGGTAGTGTCGACTCTTGCCCATGAAACACAACTTGTTGTTTGAAAGTCCTTGAGCTAAGTCTTGTCTCTAAGACAATAGTTGTAGAACATCTCATAAATCAAAATACAATTTGGTAGTGTCGACTCTTGCCCATGAAACATAACTTCTTGTTTGAAAGTCCTTGAGCTAAGTTTTGCCTCTAAAACAATAGTTGTAGAACATCTCATAAATGAAAACATAACGTGGTAGAGTAAACTCTTACCCACGGGGTATAATTTGTTGTTTGAAAGCCTCTAAGCTAAGGCTTTCCTCTAAGGTAAGAGTTATAAAACGTCTCATAAATCAAAATACAATGTGGTAGTGTCGACTCTTGCCCATGAAACATAAGTTGGTGTTTGAAAGTCATAAGTCTAGCCTCTACAATATAGTAGTGTCAACTCTTGCCCATGAAACATAGCTTATTGTTCGAAAGTAATGTAGCTTATTGTTCGAAAGTCATAAGTCTTGCCTTTATAAAGTGATAGTGTCAACTCTTGTTCATGAGATGTAACTTGAATGGAAGAAATCAAATAAAAGAACAAAAATGATAAAAATCACGAAAAAAAGAAGAAAATAAAGAAAAGTTTTAAAAAAACAAAAATCAAAGAAAATGTAGAAGTTGAGAGAGAACAGGAAAAAAATAAAGATTAAACAAAATAAAGGTCGAGAAAAATTTAAAAAGAAAAAAATCAAACAAAAATAAAAAAACGTTTTTTATAAAAGTAGACATTGAAAGGTGTAAAGAAAAAAAAAGTAAGGAATGAGAAAAACTAAAAACAACCAAAAAGGAGGAAAGAAAAATAAAAAATAAAAATAATATAAAATAAAAAGGAAAAAAGAAGAAGTTGAGAGAAGAAAAGGGATAAAAGTAAGGGTTGAGAAAATTAAAAATAAAAAGGGAAAATAAAAACTAAAAATCAAAGTAAAATTAAAAAAAGAAAAAAATAAAAGTTAAAAAGATATAAATATGGAGTTGTTATCAATTGTGAGTATCATTTATGTAATTTACTTCATCGATCAAGGGCAATTTTATCCAAAAAACATTAGTTAACAGATAAAGCTATTTTGAGAAAGGTTTTTTATTTGGGACTAAAATTTGAAAGTCGCCCTAATTTTAATCTATTTTTTACTTTTGAGATTCACCCAATATAGATAATAAAAACATCACTCAATGCCTAGACAAGAGGTGATAAATGTGATTGACAAATATCCTCTGATAAAACACAATTTTTCCATCCAGTAAGACATGAACTGCACTACTATTAATAGCAATTTTACAAGGTAACTCCCCGTTTTCCACCCTTCCAATGAAACCTCCGTCGTTATTCATCACTTATCCAAAGTATTTAAAAAAAAAAAAGAAAAATCAAAAGAAAAATGATAAACTTGAATGACAAGAAATTGCATGCCATAGACCCAAATATGAGTTGCTTTAGATATTTGACCCCAATAAAAAATGTCTTTAAAGAATAATCTTCCCTACTTTTTAAGTATAGTATAAGTACTATTTTTCCCCTCTACACCTCAAATATATTTTTTAAACTTTCCATACTTATTTGTCTCTCAAATTTTATTTTTTTAATATTTTCACTTTTTATTTTTTCCTTTAATTTTATTATTTTCACTTTTTTATTATTTCCTTTAATTTTATTATTCTATTTTTTATTATTTTCACTTTTGATTTTTTTCCTTTAATTTTATTTACATGTTTTAATTCATTTGTCTCAACCTTTATTTTTTTATCTTTTTTCTTTTTTCTCAACCATTATCTATTTCTTTTTTCCCTTCTTTTAATTCATTTGTCTTTAACCTATATATTTCTTTTATTTTTGGTTTTTATCAGTTCTCTTTTTTTTTCATTTTTCTCAAACTTTATTTTTATTTTTTCCTCTCACTGTTTATTTTCTCAATTTTTTAAATTCTTTGATTTTTTCTTAATCTTTATTCTTTTCTTGCCCTTTTTATCACTATTTTTTTATTTCTCTATTTTGTTTGATCGTTTTTTTCTTTTTTCCCCTCATTTTCTCAAACTTTATTTTTATTTTTCCTCTCATTTTTATTTTTCTCAATTTTTTAAATGTTCTCTTTTTTCTTGATCTTTATTTTTTCCTTTTTTCTCAATTTTTTTTATTTCTCTATTTTTTATCACTTTTTTATTTTTTCTCAACTTCTATTATATTTTGCTAATAAATAAAAAATTGGATAATCCGAAAAGGAATTTTCTTTTTTGACATCAATGCAAATTTAAGGGAATTATTTGTTGTTACGAAGTTCTTTGAAAATTCTTGAAATAAGTCGTATCTCTAAGGAGAGAGTTGTAGAATATCTCATAAATAAAGACATAATGTGGTAGTGTCAACTCTTGCCCGTGGGGCATAATTTATTATTTGAAAGTCCTTGAGCAAAGTTTTGCCTCTAAGGCAAGACATTTCATAAATGAAGACATAATGTGGTAGTGTCAACTCTTACCCGTGGGGCATAATTTATTATTTGAAAGTCCATGAGCTAAGTCTTGCTTCTAAGGCAAGAGTTGTAGAACATCCCATAAATAAAAACATAACGTGGTAGTGTCAACTCTTGCCCATGGGATATAATTTGTAGTTTGAAAGTCTTTGAGCTAAGTCTTGCCTTTAAGAAAAGCGTTGTAGAACATCTTATAAATGAAGACATAACGTGGTAGTGTTAACTCTTGGCCGTGGGGCATAATTTGTAGTTTGAAAGTCCTTGAGCTAAGTCTTGCCTCTAAGGCAATAGTTGTAGAACATCTCTTAAATAAAGACACAACGTGGTAGATTCAATTCTTGCCCCTGGGGCATACGTTGTAATTTGATAGTTCTTGAGCTAATTAAATATTGCCTCTAAGGCAATAGTTGTAGAGCATCTCATAAATGAAGACATAACGTGGTAGAATCAACTCTTGCCCGTGGGACATAATTTGTTATTTGAAAGTCCCTCGGCTAAGTCTTGTCTCTAAGACAATAGTTGTAAAACATCTCATAAATCAAAATACAATGTGGTAGTGTCGACTCTGGTCCACGAAATATAACTTGTTGTTTGAAAGTCCTTAAGTTAAGTCTTGTCTCTAAGACAATAGTTGTAGAACATCTTATAAATCAAAATACAATGTGAAAGTGTCAACTCTTGCCCATGAAACATAACTTGTTGTTTAAAAATTTTTTAGATAAATCGTGTCTTTAGGCGATAGTTGTAGAATATCTCATAAATAAAGATATAATGTGGTAGTGTCAACTCTTGCCCGTGGGGCATAATTTATTATTTGAAAGTCCTTGAGCAAAGTCTTGCCTCTAAGGCAAGAGTTTTAGAACATTCCATAAATGATGACATAACGCGATAGTATTAACTCTTACCCGCGGGGCATAATTTATTATTTGAAAGTCCTTGAGCTAAGTCTTGCCTCTAAGGCAAGAGTTGTAGAACATCTCATAAATGAAAAAATAACGTGGTAGTGTCAAGTCTTGCCAGTGGGACATAATTTGAAGTTTGAAAATCCTTGAGTCAAGTCTTGCCTCTAAGAAAAGCGATGTAGAACATCTCATAAATGAAGACATAATGTGGTAGTGTCATGTAAGACCCCAATTTTCTGAACCAAAATGCTACACGGTGCTTATGACCTTGAAGGACCACAAACTAATTCATGACTGATATTTGTACCTGTAAAGTGCATAATATTTCATAAAATGCGGAAAACATAAACTAAAAGGCCATAAGGTTCAATACTGCATAACTGAATAATGATAACCTCTGAATAAAGTGGTATCACAATACCAAAACAAAGATGAAATACTGAAGTCTGAATCAAATCTGAAAGCCTCTAAGTACTGTCTGAATAAGGAGTTGAAGGAACAGGTCTCCAACTAACTTTGTAACTGAAAAACTAAACTGAAATCAATGAATGAAGTAAAATCATATCGACCTTGAATAAAGAGGACTCACTGCAACTCTGAGTACTGAAGTGTTACTGCTACTGCTGATCTGAATCTCATGCCTTTGGACCTATGGTGTAAAATAAAAGAAACAGCATAGTGCAAATGAGTCAGTATGTGGGAATGTACTGAGTATACAAATGAGTTATGCTAAATACATGGGGTTCACATGCATGAACAATGCAAGCAGACTGACTAATATGAACGTGAGAGTGCAAACATGAATACGTAGTAACTGAGATCGTGATAACATGAAAACTGACTCTATATGCTGGTAACATAGTTTTCTGGTATCTAACATGACTAATAAATGAGTTCTAATAGCTGATATAACTGATAACATGAGTGACTGTATCTGACAGTCCGGAATCTGAGGGAACTATCTAAGTTCCGTACTGTATCTGAGTTGACTATATCTGACAGTCCTGATATACTGAAATCTGAGGAACTGTCTGAGAGATTGATACTGAAACTATGGGAAGTAGTCATCTAACCTACATGCCCTATGTATACTAATATAGTTGAGCTGGGGTCTAATCCTTGCCCTGATTGGAAGGGTGTCAATACCGCGCCATTGGTAAGGACAGGCTGTGAGAACCCTCGACTGGCAGGTACTCTAGTGAGAATGATGGGAACCCTCAACTGGCAGGTAAGCCACCCCATCTACCCTCAACTAACAGGTACAATGTCTCAACCTAGCTGGCTACGTAGTTCTGGAATGAATGGATTGCTTCTAGGAATCACACCTTCTACTGACAAGTGAGTTCTCATCCTTGAGTTCACTTGGTGCTAATTTCTACTCCCATTTGAATAGACACTAAACTGCTTAAACTGAACTAAGAAAGAACTAAGTTTACTGAATTCCATTGACTGATGAAATACTACTGATATTTGATAGCTGACTGAGATCATGAGAGTTCTGAGAGTTCTTGAGTCACATTACTGACCGAATTCTAAGCAACATGGCTTGACTAAAGATATCGTGACAACATGACATAGCTCTAGCCACACAGCTATATTTTTTGGGTACAAGTATCCCCAGGACTCGATGGAAGGAAACTGACTCAAACTGACTGACTTGATCATAAGAATAGAGTTCACAATTCATAATGTCATAAGTAGGTGACTTCATACTACGCATGGTTCTCAACATCTTATACATGGAAGGGCATACATTTAACATGAAAGTACTTGCATAGCTTTAATATCATGTCCATTCCATATCTCAATAGCAACATATAACAATGACATGGAATTCACATGGAATCATAAAGCATAGAGCATGAATTTGTCATTTAAGCACTATTGAGTCATAAAACATGAATTTTATCATCCTAGGCATTTTATAAAACACCTTACATGCACCACTTTGGGCATAGGTTTATTCATGAACTTAACAATCCCAAAACCACCCCAAACTCATGGATTTCAACTAACATACTTACATACTTCATGACAATACATTAAGATACCATCTTGAAACTCAATTAACAACCATTAATATGAACATAGACATACCAAAACAAGATAATATTAATTTATCATTTAAAACATGGCTTTTGAGCTTCATGGATGAAAGGGATCCATAGATGAACACTATGCATACCTTATTTGGTGTTTTCACGAAGTTTCACGGAGAGAATTTGTTGAAATTGAACCTTCTATGAAAACTCTAGCTTGTGTTCTTGAGAGAATTTTGAGAAAAACCTAATATTTTGGTTTCAAAATGCTCAATTCCCATGTTTTTAACTTATATAGGGGTGGGGGATTAACCAAAATACTCCTCAAGGCTCGAAATTAGAATGCTAAAAATTGGGCACTCACTGAACTTCCAGGGCGTCGCCCTTCCTAGAGCGTCGGGGTAGCCAGGGCGGGGCCTCGCTTACAGTGGTACTGTAGCCAGCATGATGCAGGCAGATCACCCTGAGCTATTGGTTTGGAAATCCAAACATGCCCTTACATTATCCAAAAAATTCCGAAACTCACCCGGGATGTACTACGACCTTGCCCCATCACAACGCAACTTAAAAATCTAAACACGAAGGTCAGGAAGGTCATCAAATAAATATCCAAAGTTTCGAGGCTTAAAATAAGATTAATTTTTGAACACTTAGCAAAATTTTCTAAGTCTTGGAGCTTTGTAAAGCTTAAAGAGCTGAATTTTAGACTTACGATTTTACGGGGTCTTACAATATCTCCCCCTTGGAAACATTCATCCCTGAATGGAAACTAACTGAGAGGGGAAATAATAGACCAAACATGAACTGAACATGAATAACTGGAATATGATATCATGACTGACGTGACTGATAAACTTAACATATCATACTGAACTTGCATATCTGATGCATGTGTAACTGATTCATAATGCATGTCTAAATGTTCTGATGAACTGAGTATCTCACAATGAGAATGCATATCTAATGCATGATTATAAGACTAAACTGATACATATATGCATGACTGAATATGCAATGATACCTGGTAACAAGTTATAATGGGAACATGAGCATGAAACTGGGTACTAAGTCCGTGATAAATACTGAACATAAAACTGTATAGCTTAAGGAGAACTATTACCTTGAGCTTTCTCTGGATTGGCGGAGAAGAGGTGAGAATGCTTGGTTCACATGTCTTCGTTTGCTTCCCAAGTAGCTCCCTTAATAGACTGATTTTGCCAAAAAACCTTGACTAGAAGGACTTCTTTGTTTCTCAGACTATGAAATTGGTAGTCTAGGATTTCGACCAGAATTTTCTCATAGGAGAGGCTGTCCTGAACATCAATGCTCTAAATATGGATCACAAATGATGGGTCACCTATGCACTTCTTAAGCAAAGATACATGAAAAACTAGATGTACTGAGGCTAGATCTAAAGAAAACTCGAGCTAATAAGCTACTTTACCGAAACAACTGAGAATTTTTAAGGGACCGACATATCGGGGACTGAGCTTTCCCTTTTTGTAAAATCTCTTCACACCTTTCATGGGAGTGATCTTGAGATAGACATAATCACTAATCTCAAACTCGAGATCCATTTTTGTGCATATCTGCATAAGACTTCTGTCAGCTCTGAGCATCTCGAAGTCTCTCTCTGATCAACTATACTTTCTCTAAAGCATCGAATACCAAGTCAGACCCTATAACTGAGGCCTCACTAACCTCGAACCATCTAACTGAAGATCTACATCTCCTACCATAGAGAGCTTCGAATGGAGCCGTCTGAATACTAGAATGATAGCTATTATTGTATGCAAACTCAATCAACGGAAAGTGGTCATCCCAACTTCCCTTGAAATCAATTACACACGCCCTTAGCATATCTTCTAGAGTCTGAATAGTCCTTTCAACTTGACCATCTTTCTAAGGAAGAAATGTTGTACTGAGATGGACTTGGGTACCAAGACCCTTTTGGAACGCTTTCCAAAAGTAAGAGGTGAACTAGGTACCTCCATCTGAGATAATAGATAGAAAAATACCGTGCAATCTGACCAACTCCTTAATGTAGAGTTTGGCATAATCCTCAGTTGAATAAGAGGTATAAACTAAAAAGAAATGAGTTGACTTGGTCATTCTGTCTACAATGACCCATACTGAATCATGTTAATGATAAGTTTGAGTCAAACCCATCACAAAGTCCACGTTTACTTCTTTCCACTTCCAAGTAGGAATGGTGAACTCCTGCATGAAACCACTAGGCTTCTGATGCTATATCTTAACCTTATGATATGTAGAGCACTTCGCCACAAACCTTGCAATATCCCTCTTCATCCCACTCCACCAATAGATCTCCTGCAAGTCTCGATACATCTTTGTGGCCCCTAGATGAATAGAGTATCACACACCATGCGTTTTTGCAAGGATACATTGCCTTGTGTCATCTACACCTAAAACACGGAGATGAACCTGACAACGAAAAACACCATCTCCTCATTAGAAGAAAGCCTCTACTTTCTGACCTCTGACTGAATCTTTCAACTTGACTAGGCTGGGGTCTCTATCTTGCTTTTTTTCACTTCGAAAACTAGAGAAGATCATAACTACTCTGAACACATACACCACCTCTGAGGAGTCGACTAAGCGAACATCTAGTTTGGCAAGCTGATGGACTTCCTAAGCTAACTTCTTATTACTTTTCTCAACATGAGAAACACTAGCCATAGACAGTCTACTGAGAACGTCGACCACAATATTGGTCTTTCCCGGATAATAAAGGATACTCATGTCATAATATTTCAAGAGCTCTAACCACCTTCGCTTGCGAAGATTGAGATATATTTGGAAAAAACATACTGGAGGCTCTTATGGTCTGTGAAGACATCTACATGAACTTTGTGTAAATAATGGCTCCAAATCTTTAAGGCAAAAACAACGATTGCTAACTCAAGATCATAAGTAGAATAATTCTTTTCATGGGAATTTAACTATCTGGAGACGTAGGATATGACCTTACCATTCTTCATGAGGACACAACCCAAACCCACTCTAGATGCATCACAATACACTACGAACCCATCTAGACCGTCTGGAAGTGGTGGAACTGGATTTGAGATGAGTCGAGTCTTCAACTCTTGAAAAATCTTCTCGCAAGGATCTGACCACTGAAACTTGACTTTCTTCTGAGTCAATCTGGACATAGGGGATGCAATAAAAGAAAATCCCTCAACAAACCATCTATAATAGCCAACCAAATCCAAGAAACTTCTGATATTTGATGGAGAGATAGGGTGTGGCCCTTTTTTCACTGCACCAGTCTTTTGAGGATCTACTCTAATGCCATCACCAAAAATAATATCGCCAAGGAAGGCTACTGATCTTAGCCAAAAATTGCACTTACTGAATTTGGAAAATAACTTATGATCTCTGAGAGTCTGAAGTACTGTTCTGAGGTGGTCTGCATGATAGCGCCCAGTGTGGGAATAGACCAGAATATCATCTATGAAGACTATGACAAATATGTACAAGTACTGCCTGAACGCACGGTTCATCAAGTCTATGAAAGCTGCAGGGGAATTAGTAAGACCAAAGGGCATAACTAGGAATTCGAAGTGACCATACCGAGTACGAAAGGCGGTCTTTAGGATGTCACATTCTCTGACTCAGAGCTGATGATAGCCTGATCTGAGGTCTATCTTAGAGAAATAACTGGCACCCTAAAGTTGGTCAAACAGGTCATCAATTTGAGGAAATAGATACCTTTTCTTAATCATAACTTTATTGAGTTAACAATAATCAATGCAAATCCTGAGAGAACCATCTTTTTTGCACACGAATAAGAATGGTACGCCCCACAGAGAAATGATGGGTCTGATGAATCCTTTATCTAAGAGATCCTTCAACTGTTCTTTCAGTTCCTTGAGTTCTGCAGGTGCCATTCTATATGGCAGAGTAAAAAGAGGCTGAGTATCTGGAATACGATCAATGCCAAAGTCTATTTTTCTTTCGAGAGAAATTCTTGGAAGATCTTCGGGAAAGACATCTGAATATTCATTAACCATTGGGACTGATTCAAGGCTGGGAGATTTTGAAACTAGAGTCCTTAACATGCACGAGATAATAAACATATCCCTTAGATATCATTTTCCATGTCCGAAGGTAGGAAACAAGCTAACCCCTAAAAGCTGAAGTAATACCTCTCTAATCTAGGACAGGTTTATTCAAAAATTAAAACTGGACTATTCTATTTTTGCAGTCGACTGTGGCATACCAGGAATGAAGCTAATCCATATTGAGAATAACATCAAAATCAGTCATCTCTAATTCGACTAAGTTTGCTGAGGTAACTTTCTAAAATATCATAACTGGGTAGTTCCTGTATACTCGCCAGGCTATGATGGTTTTATCCATTGGGTTAGATGATGAAAATGGCTCTTCTATAATTTCAGGACCGATTCCAAAATTGCCTTCTATAAAGGGAGTAACAAAGGACAAAGAAGCACCTGGATCTATCAAAGCACAAACATGTACATGAAAGATCTGTAATGTACCAGTAATGACATCAGGAGAATTTTCCAATCCTGTTGGTTCTGAAAAGCATAAAGTCGATTTAAGAGTTGCCTACTAGTAGCACTAGAGGTGGCATCCTGCTGGTTCGGGTGACCGAACTAAGCTGAGGAACGATTCTGCTAACCCTGCAGACCCGACTGCAGAAAATCTCTAATCCTGTGGACTGTCTTACCACATTCGAAACAAGTATCGCTGCCAGCTCTGCAAGTACTCTAATGGTTCTTACCACAAGTCTGACAACGAGGATAGGTACGGGCATTACTGACACTGCCCTGAGACTTAGAGCCTGGTGCTCTATCTCTGCTGCCATCTCTGAATTTTGGTACTAGGGCACTGGCGGAGGAAGGAGCTGGAACTGATGACTTAGAGAAAAACTGAGAACGGTTTTCTCCCTCTGACTTAGGCTGAGTAAAGTTGAAACTGCTTGGCCTTGCTCTCTTATTCTGCTTTTCCCTCATCATGAATTTCTGTTCCTCTATCTGTTGGGCATGAGTCATGAGTCTGGCTAAAGTGATATCACTGTTTAGCATGGCAGATCTGCACTCATTTACCATGCTATCATTTACCCCTGACATAAACTTACTCATCTTAGCCCTGCTATCAGCAACCTCATGAGGGGCATATCTGGCTAGTTGAGTAAACTTTAGGGAATACTCTTTCACCGTCATGTTGCCCTGCCTGAGGTTGATGAATTCTAACACCTTAGCTTCTTTAAGCTCAAGGGGAAAGAACCTATCAAGAAAAGTGGCAGCAAACTCTTCCCACCCTACTGACCCTACATCCTCTAACCTCTCTGCTAACCACTATTTGTACCAAGTGTGCACAACATCCTATAACTGGTATCTGGCAAACTCGGTACTCTGAATAGAAGTAATCCCCAAGATGTCCGTGACCTTCTGAACCTGGTCAAAGAATTCCTGCAGGTCCTCGTCTAAATTAGACCCTACGAAAGAAGAAGGATTCATTCGGGTAAAGTCCCAAGTCCTAGCTGCAGCTGAATTGGCCACTGGGTTGGCCGGAAAAGTTGCCGGCCATTTATTTTGGGAAGTAACAGACTGGGAAAGATCAGTGAATGCGGCTCTCAATTCCACTTAGAAAACATGTTCCTCCAAGCGATCTTCTTGGATTGGTTGATTTCTTCTCTTGGGAGGCATGCTTTATAAATGAAGAGAAGAAATAGATTATACTGAGAGTTTAACTTGAGATTATGCTCACTAGCACGACATTATCACTCTCTTTTTTTTATTTCTCTATTTTGTTTGATCGTTTTTTCCTTTTTTTAGTTCTCTTTTTTTCCCTCATTTTCTCAAACTTTATTTTTATTTTTCCTCTCATTTTTATTTTTATCAATTTTTTAAATTGTTTTTTTCTTGATCTTTATTTTTTTCTATTTTTTTTCTCAATTTTTTTTATTTCTTTATTTTGTTTGATCACTTTTTTCTTTTTTCAGCTTCTATTATATTTTGCTAATAAATAAAAAATTGGATAATCGAAAAAGGAATTTTCTTTTTTTGACATCAAAACAAATTTAAGGGTATGAATTGTTACGAAGTTCTTTGAAAATTCTTGAGATAAGTCGTGTCTCTAAGGGAGAGTTGTAGAACATCCCATAAATGAAAACATAACGTGATAGTGTCAACTCTTTCCCGTGGAATATAATTTATAGTTTGAAAGTCTTTGAGATAAGTCTTGCCTCTAAGAAAAGTGTTGTAGAACATCTCATAAATGAAGACATAACATGGTAGTGTCAACTCTTTCCCATGGGGCATAATTAGTAGTTTGAAAATCCTTGAGCTAAGTCTTGCCGCTAAAGTCATAGTTGTAGAACATCTCATAAATAAAGATATAACGTGGTAGAGTCAATTCTTGCCCGTGGGGCATAAGTTGTAGCTTGAAAGTTCTTGAGCTAATTAAGTCTTGCCTCTAAGGCAATAGTTGTAGAACATCTCATAAATGAAAACATAATGTGGTAGTGTCAACTCTTGCCCGTGGGACATAATTTACAGTTTGAAAGTCCTTGAGCTAATTAAGTCTTGCCTATAAGGCTAGAGTTGTAGAACATTTCATAAATGAAGACATAACGTGGTAGTGTCAACTATTGTCCGTGAGATATAATTTATTATTTGAAAATCCTTGAGCTAAGTCTTGACTCTAAGGCAATAGTTGAAGAACATCTCATAAATAAAAATATAACGTGTTAGAGTTAACTCTTGCCCATGGAGCATAATTTGTAGCTTGAAAGTCCTTGAGAAGTTTTGCCTCTAAGGCAATAGTTGTAGGACATCTTATAAATGAAAACATAATGTGGTAGAGTCAACTCCTCCCCGTGGGGCATAATTAGTAGTTTGAAAGTCCTTGAACTAAGTCTTGTCTCTAAGACAATAGTTGTAGAACATCTCATAAATGAAATTATAACGTAGTAGAGTCAACTCTTGCCCGTGGGGCATAATTTATTGTTTGAAAGTCCTTGAGCTAAGCCTTGTCTCTAAGACAATAGTTGTAGAACATCTTATAAATGAAAACATAACATGGTAGAATCTACTCTTGCCCGTGGGGCATAATTTGTAGTTTGAAAGTCCTTGAGCTAAGTCTTGCCTCTAAAGCAATAGCTGTAGAACATCTCATAAATGAAAACATAGCATAGTAGAGTCAACTCTTATCCGTGGGGTATAATTTATTTTTTGAAAGTCCTTGAGCTAAGTCTTGCCTCTAAGGTAAGAGTTATAAAACATCTCATAAATCAAAATATAATGTGGTACTGTCAACTCGTACCCATTAAACATAGCTTGTTGTTTGAAAGTCATAAGTCTTGCCTCTACAATGTAGTAGTGTCAACTCCTGCCCTTGAAACATAGCTTATTGTTCGAAAGTCGTAAGTCTTTCCTTTATAGTATGATAGTGTCAACTCTTGCTCATGAGATGTAACTTGAATGGAAGAAATCGAAGAAAAAAACAAAAATAATAAAAATTGTAGAAAAAGAAGAAAATAAAGAAAAATATTAAAAATATAAAATCAAAGAAAATGTAGAAGTTGAGAGAGAATATGAAAAAAATAAAGGTTGATAAAAAATAAAGAAAGATCAAATAAAAATAAAGGTCGAGAAATTTTTTAAAAAAAAAGAAAAATAAAAATCACAGAAAAATTTAATAAAAGTAGACGTTGAAAAGGGTAAAAAAAATTAAGGGTTGAGAAAACTAAAACGAACAAAAAATAAGAGGAAATAAAAAATAAAAAATAAAAATAATATAAAATTAAAAAAAATGAGAGGAAAAAAGGAAAAAAGTAAGGGTTGCGAAAATTAAAAATAAAAATAGAACAGAAAAAAAAATAAAGTAAAATTAAAAAGTGAAAAAAATAAAAGTTGAAAAATATAAATGTGGAGTTGTTAGCCATTGTGAGGATCGTTTATGCAATTTACTCCATTGATCAGGGGTAATTTTATCTAAAAAAAATATTAGTTAATAGGTAAAGGCTATTTTAAGAAAACTTTTTTATTTGGGACTAAATTTGAAAGTCACCCCAATTTGGGTCTATTTTTGAGATTCACCTATATAAACATGGAGTTGTTAGCCATTTTGAGGGTCATTTATGTAGTTTACTCCATTGATCAGGAGCAATTTTGTCCAAAAAAATATTAGTTAATAGGTAAAGGCTATTTTAAGGAAGTTTTTTTATTTGGGGCTAAAATTTGAAAGACACCCTAATTTGGATTTATTTTTTAGATTCACCCGTTGAATGACCTATTGGGGAGCAAAGACATTGGTCCATCGGTGAGGTTCTTTTAAAAAAAAAAATATAATATTTATTTTCATTTTCAGCTAGTCGTATATCTTTTACTATCATAAGCAAACAAAGACCCTCCCTTGCTTTATAAAAAAAAAACTAGATATCCACGGTCTATGCTAGCACGGGCTCAATATATATTATTTTTGACATAATTTATGTGACACAAATAGAATTTAGATATAATTTTGAGAGTTGGACAAGTTTTTTTATATCTTTTGAATTTCGTAAGTTGTTATTATGTGATTTTTAATGCTTTCTTGCATAATTTTTTTAATAAGATATGAACATTCTCTCCATCCAGTTTATGTGGCACATATAAAATTTCAACAGTCAATGAAATTTTTTTAAAAATTTTTTATATATATTTTTTAAGTTCTTAATTATTGTGGTTTACAACACCTTTTAGCTCATTTTCACATAATATAGTTACTTTATGTCTTCCTCTGACCCATCCCAAATTATGTGACATTAATATAATTTTGATAGTCAACTAAATTTTTTATGTTGACATATCATTTTGTGTCTATTTTACCTTTTTTATATCATTAGTTTTTAGTGTTTAGATGAATATAATAATTAATTAGGGTGACATAGTAAAATCACGATTGAAGCATCAAAACAGACATGTCTTAAGTGACTTATAATAACTAATTAGAAGTGATATAGAAAAATCACTATAAAAAAATTGTGAAAATTCTTTTACGTGGGTTTAAGGTGATATAGCAAAATTACTATAAAAAATATTTGTGAAAAAAATTTAAGTGAGCCTCATATAACACGTCAAGTTAATTTAAAACATAAAAAGTTAATTTATCATTTATGTATATTTTATTTTTTATTAAATATTATTAATCTTTTAATACTTAAATGTCTTGTAATGATTAATTTGAAGTGATATTTTAATTTTTTTAATGTGTAAATGATTTATAATAATTAATTAGGGATGATACAATAAAATCACAATTAAAGCAGGTGAAAGGCAGCAAGCTAACAGGACGACCCTGATCAGCTTACCTTCGCTCTTCTATATATTAGAACTAGGTATCGAGGGGTCTGTGCTAGTACGAGCCCAATATATGTTTTTTTTTTGTTTCAATTTATATGACACAAATAAAATTTAGATAATCAATCATATTTTTAATATGTTTTAGATTTTTTTAAGAGGTTAACTATTGTAAATTATAATACTTTTTTGAAATTTTAATTTAATATTTGAAGTCGTTATTTATTGTAATTTATAATACTCTCCTTGTTCAAACTTTTGTGACATTGATAATCAATTACATCTTAAAAATAATTTAAGTTTTAAATTTTTGTGATTTATAATACTTTTTCTTCTATTTCAGTTTAAGTGACACTAATATAATTTCTAGAGTCAACTAAATATCACGATTGAAGTAGCAAAACGGACATGTCTTAAATCACCTAACAATAACTAATTAGAAGTGATACAACAAAATTGTTGCGAAAAATACTTGTGAAAAAAAAACTAAGTGAGTCTCATATAAGATGTCAAATTAATTTAAAATATTAATATTTAATTTATTATTTTACGTCTATTTTATGGGTGATATAGTAAAATTATAATTGAAGTTGGTGAAGCAAACATGTCATAAAAGTTTATTTTACTTTCTTTAAAATTAAATATTATTAATTTTTAATATGTAAATAACATATAATAATTAATTAGGAATAATATAGGAAAATTATGGAATAAGCAAACAACTAGAATCAGACATGATAACCAGTTATAGACAATTAAAATAAAACTTAATGACTGCCGTGAAAGCCAATTATTGATGACAACTTCAAAGGCTTTCATATGAAACTGTCATAAATTAACGTTTGGGGCGTTGATTTCTTATTAGTGACTTCTAATTGTTGGGAGCAATTACAAACTTTTTTCATACATTTCTAATATCTATTGTTTATAACTTGATTCACTAGGAAAAAATCAATGCTTTGAGTCGTTTTTCTTGTATATCTGTATCATATCTTTGAATGTCTTTAGATATCTATTTTTAAATTAATTGAAAGTTAGAGAGCAAGAAACAAAAGGGAGATTTGACGGTTAGAAAAAAAAAATGAAAAGACAAGCAACTAAGAAAGAAAAATAGTAAGAACAGGAGGAAAAAGTAAACTAAAAAGATAGAGATTTAAAAGCAAAATGTCTTCAAAAGATTAAAAAGAGAGAGACGGAGAAATACAAATGATATGTTAGTAACAAAATGAATTAGAACTTAAGAGAATAATATATCTGAATTTACAGATTAATTATTTTTATTTTTTGAGTATGAAAAGCGATTATTTAAATATCTTATTATCATGCGAAGCACAGTCAAATCCACTATATATAAGAAGTTTAATAGTTATCCACTATATATAAGAAGTTTAATAGTTATCCGCCCCCTACTAATGGTATTAGAGCTCAGTTATTTAAAAAATACAGCAGTAGCATATATGTTTGGATTTAGATTGGATTGAATTAATTATGAGAAGACCATTTAAAAACAAAGAAGCTTTTAGAAAAATTAAAGAATCTTTGATTAGTAATTATTCAGAATATATATGTCTAAATAAAACAAAAGAAAACTCACAAAGATTATCCTACCTAATTACCTTAATATCTAGTATTGAAGCAAAATTAATAATCCATTTAAAATCTAGAAGAATGAGACACATACCACCTAATTATGATAAAATCAGATTTAGATATCCACCAAAATATTATAAATATGGTTTAAATGAATAAAATACAAAAATACAAAGAACTAAAATAAATTATTTCTGAAAAAACGTAAAGAATTAAAAATAAGAATAGAAAGACTACATTATAATATATTTGCCGGAGTTAGTGAAAACTCAATAAATACACAAAAAGATGAAATATCAAAATTAGAATCACAAATAGATAGTTTAGAATATATATATATCAACATGAACTATTCACAATAAAATGAACAAAGAAGAATTTATAATAGATGAAAAAATACATGAAAATCACGAAGGATTAAAAATAAAAATAGTATTTTCTAATCTAGGAAGAAGATATAAGAAAATAGGTAAAAATTTATATTTAATGTTAGAAAAAAAAGAATTAAAATTAGAAGATAAATTGACAGCTATGATAAGAATAGAAAGAGAGAATGAAGAAATAGATAGGAAAAAGGAAATAGAAAAAATAAAACAACAAACTACAGAAGAAATACGAAAAATAGAAGAAACTAAAAATAGTAGTATTGTTGAATTAGAATAAGAACTACATATGTTAAAAGATTTGTATGAACAAAGACAAAAAGAAAAGGAAGAAAAAGATAAAGAACAAAAATTACTAAACGAGATAAATCAATTTAAAGAAAAATTAGAAATAAACAATAAAGAAATAAAAAAACAAGGAATTAGAAATAAATAATATAGATGTTGAAGAGACAGATAATTATGATTCAGAAGAAAGTGAAACATACAGAAATATTAACAAATACAAAAAAATTAGAAATCAATGAAAAACAAGAAGAAATTAATGAAGAAAACTTAGAAAATATCAACACAGAAATAAATACTCTTGATAAAAAAGAAGATGAAAATATAATACCTAGAACATCAGAAATAAGAAAACCTACATATCATAAGAATAAGTTTAAAAGATATAATCTGAAGAACGAATATGACAAATGGACACCAAAACAAATAGTTAATAAAAAATATAACTTCTTAGACTTAGACTGTGCAATAGATACAGAAAAAACAAAACAATTATGAATAGGATATATGACAAAACAATTACTAGATAATAATATAAACATAACAGATGCACCAGAATAAATAGAAAGAACACTAATAGAAATAGTGAAATTATGGTTTTCAAATTTAACTGAAAATAGCAAGAAGGTATTAAGAACTAATAAACCTATAGAAGGAATATCATCAGCAACAACTAAACTAACATCTATAGAATAATTAAAAAAATATGAAACTACTATAAAAGATAAATTTGGTAGTATGACAACAATACAAGAAGAACAAGATGAAGAAAAAGATACAAATAGGAATTTAAGGTTAAAATTAGCAATATGTAATATGTGTTATATAGATGAATATACTTGCGCATTTAAAGAATATTATTACAAAAGAGCATATAATATAGAAGAAAGTAAAAAAATAAGAAAATTATATTTTAATAAATTAACCAAACCATTTAGTTCAAAGATAATAAAGAGTTGGGAAGAAGCAAAAATAGTAGATACTCTAGGAGCAAGAATAAAATTTTTACAACAATGGTATAGAAACTTATGTGAAAAATATAGAGAAGAATTAAAAATGGAAAAAACATTGATAAGAAATTTAGCATGTTGCAAAAATAAAATAGCACCTCAATTCGGATGGGAAGAAAGATATTACAAGAAAAGAAAAAGACATAAGAAATATAAGAAATATAAAAAATCAAAATATAAATACAAAAAAACCAAGAAAAAAATATTATGTAAAAAATTATAAATATAAAAGACCATATAGAAAAAAGAAATCTATAAAAGAATGTATTTGTTATAATTGTGGAAAATTAGGACATTTAGCTAGAGATTGTAAATTACCTAAAAATCCAAAAAATAAACAAATATCAGAAATAAAAATAGAAAATACAGAATATATGCAGATAGATTATATAGATTATGAATTAGAAAGTGAGGATAGTATATATGAAATTTTAGAAATTGAAACAGATAATGAAATAGATAGTGAAATAGATGAATCAAATGACTGAAAAAGATATAAAAATAATAATAAAGGAAGAATATTTAAATGATGAAGGAACAAAACAAAAAATAATATTTGACAGTAACATATTTGATGAAATAAAAGGAAAAGAATTAGACTTAAGTGTAGAAAAAATATTTAAAATACCAACAATAAAAAATATGTTTACTAGGAAAAAAGAAGAATATTATGTAGTATGCCAAAAGGAACATGTAATAGACTGTAGATATGCATAAGGTAAAGCTAGTATACCACTAGTAATAAAAAGAATAATTAATAAAGAGATAAACGATATAAAAAGTAGAGGAGACCCAATAAAATATGTACACCTTGGAGATACAGATATATTAATAAAAGCATGTTTTAGAGAAAGAATAGATACACCAATAGAATTATATTTAGCAGATGATAGAATTATAAAACCTATAGAAAAAAAGCATAATAACTGCCATAAAAGGAAATTTAATATACCAAAAATTTAAATTTATAATAAGTGCAAATTATTCAGTAGTGGTAACAGATAAAAATATAGATAAATTATTAGTATTATATTGGAAAATATCAGGAATAGAATTAACCCCAGGAAGTAAAATATTTACAGCAAGATGCAAAAATTTGTATGTATTAACAACAAAACATAAAATAACAGGAAAAAATAAGTTAACAAAATACGAACAGAAAGTCCATTCGAACAAATTATAAAAACAATAGATTATAATGATTATAGTTATAGAGACATAGATATAGAAGAAAATTTAGAAATAATAAATGATAGAATAAATACAACGAAAAGAATAGCTGATGTAAAACCAGAATCATCAAGCTCATCAAAAAGAACAAGTTATAAAATAAATTCAACAAATAATTTAAACCAATATTACATAACAAGAAAAATAAATAAAAAAGAATATTTAATACTCTTAAATACAGGACAAGAAGAAAATTATATAGCAAAATATCTAGTAAAAAATGAAGAAATAAAAATTGATAATGATATATGCTCAGATCTACCAAGAAGTTTAATAAATAGTAAAAATATAGCAGAAAAAGAAATAATAATAGGAATTAGAAAAATAAAAATAGAATTTGAAGTAAAGGAAAAAATGCAAAAAACAGATACAATATTAGGAATAAAATGGCTAGAACAAGTAAAACGATATAATATAGAACATACACAATTAACCTTAACATATAACAGAGAGAAATTATTCTTAAGAAGAGCCTTAACATAAAATGAAAATATATGTATTAATGAAGATAGTAGTAGAAGGATATTACAGTAGATATTATACGCCTATGATAGATACAGGAGCAGAAGCTAATCTATGTAGATATAATTGCTTACTAGAAAGCAAATGGGATAAATTAAAAACACCAATTATAGTTAAAGGATTTAATAATGAAGGAAGCTTAATTACTTATAAAGCTAGGAATGTAAAAATACAAGTATGAGATAAGATATTAACAATAGAAGAAATTTATAATTATGAACTAACATCAAAAGATATACTTTTAAGAATGCCGTTTTTAGATAAATTATACCCACATATAATAACTAGAACAGATTGGTGGTTTACAATACCATGTAAACAGAAAGTAAGAGCAAAACGAGTTAATAATAAAATAAGAAAGAAAACTGATTGGATAAAAGAAAGCGAAAAAATTACACAAAAGTTAGAAAATATAAAAAATACTGAAGATACAATAAAACTAGTCGTATTTTCGATAAATAAAACAGAAATAACTATATTTTCAATAAATAAGATAGAAATAATTAAGAAAAAATTAGAACAATTATATAGTGAAGATCCATTAAAAGGATGGGAAAAACATAAAACTACTATAAAAATTGAATTAATAGATAAAAATAGCATAATAACCCAGAAACCATTAACATATAATTTTGACGATTTAAAAGAATTTAAAATGCATATAGATGAATTATTAGAAAAACAATATATACAAAAAAGTAATAGTAAACATAATAGTCCAGCATTTATAGTGAATAAACATAGTGAACAAAAAAGAGGAAAGAGTAGAATGGTTATTGACTATAGAAATTTAAATGCAAAGACTATGACATATAATTATCCAATACCAAATAAGATATTAAAAATAAGACAAATACAGGGATATAATTATTTTAGTAAATTCGATTGTAAATCAGGATTTTACCATTTAAAGTGAGAAGAAGAATCTAAAGAATTAATCGCATTTATGGTACCACAAGGATTTTATGAATGAAACGTATTACCATTTGGATATAAAAATGCACCAGGTAGATATCAATATTTTATGGATAGTTATTTTAAATAATTATCTAATTGTATAGTAAACATAGATGATATATTATTATATACAAAAACTAAAGAAGAACATTTAAAATTATTAGGACAATTTACAGATATAATAGAAAAATCGGGAATAAGTCTAAGTGAAAAGAAAGTTGAAATTATGAAAAATCAGATAGAATTTTTAGGAATACAAATAGATAAGAGTGGAGTAAAAATGCAACAATATATAGTACAAAAAATAATAAATTCGAAAGAAGAATTAGATACGAAAAAGAAATTACAATCATTTTTAGGATTAGTAAACCAAGTAAGGGAATATATTCCAAAATTAGCAGAAACTTTAAAACCACTATAGAAAAAACTAAAAAAGGATGTAAAATATAACTATAATGAAGAAGATAAAAAACAAGTTCAGAAAATAAAATTACTTTGTAAAGAATTACCAAAACTACAATTTCCAGATGAAAATAGAAAATTTATATATATAGTAGAAGCAGATGCTAGTGAATGTAGTTATGGAGGAGTACTTAAATACCGATATGAAGTAGAAAAATTAGAACACCATTGTAGATACCACTCAGGTACGTTCAATGAAACAGAAATAAAATGGAAAATAAATAGGAAAGAATTATGTTCATTATATAAATGTTTGTTAGCATTTGAGCCATATATTGTATATAACAAGTTTATTATACGAATAGATAATACACAGGTACGTCGGTGGTTAACAAATAAAATACAAAATTCAGTTACAACAAAAGAGATTTGGAGACTAGTCTTGAATATATTAAATTTCACATTTATAATTGAAGTAATTAGTACTAACAAAAATGTTATTGCAGATTACATATCAAGACAAAGCTACACAGACTGATATAATAGAAGAGGATACTCTAGGAAAAATACTCAACACCCTAACTACGCTTTCAATGAAAGTGGACAGTATGGGTAATGAAATAGAAAAGCTAAAGACTAATGAAGTTAAACTGAAGTGTATAGCTACAAATCAGCTAACTCAGCAGTGTGCAGAGCTATGTCAATCGAAAAACATTAAAGTTCCAGTGCTAGAAGGAGACGATGGGACACTCCATGAAACCCATAACATTTATCAATCTACTTCTGCAGGTACAAGCAAAGGAGTTAGAAAAAACACAAATATGAACCTAAACAAGCTATTTGATAAACCATATACACCAAATATATCAAAAGATCCCATGTTTATACCCCCACAAATTACCACATACCGAGATAGTCTAAACCAAGACAAGAAGACTTACAACTACATAGCTCGTACATAGATAGAAAATATCTACAATGTACAAACCTTTTTAAATACCAACCCCAGAGCTATAAACATCCAAGAACCAGATACAAGCTATATAACCCAGAGATTGACCGGATATAATAAGCTAATTGCTTTACCTAAAACCAAACCAAGTCTAGTTAAAACTTGCTATGAATATGGACTACTCAGTACTGTATATACCTCTGACGGAAATGAGATATCCACTATACCAGAAATATATGAAGCATTTATCATTTTTAAAAGAATAACCAAAGGTACCCTATTTTTTATAAAAATTTACACAGCACCAGCAGAGATATTATATGATGAAGTTAAAAAATCCATACAAGTTGTAAAGATAGGAATGACACGAGACATAATTATATCACAAGATATTATTCCACAACCAGAAATACCTAGAATTGAGATACCAAAATTTTATGCGAATAAGAGAATTATCAGACTATCTACAATTTTGCAAGAGCTAGTGAATACATAGTGCAACCAAAATCCCATATGGAGTTATTATTCAAGAAATCATGTACTAATATATTCAAATTCAAAGGAATTACGAGAAACATATATGGAAACTATTAGGAAATGGATTCTGACGTTACTCAAACCAGAGATAGAACCTATCGCCAGAGCTATCAGAGAAAAATTTATTTCAGAAGAATTATTAACCAGATATTGCAAGACAATTGGACATAAATATCCAGATCATAAATGTTCAAAATTTAATGGAGGAGATAATGATATCCCAGAAGTTCAGATAGAATAGAAGAAAAATCAACCAAGTAGATAAGAACACCAGCTGGAAGATACAAGATAAGAAGCAATAATGGAGATATGGAAAAGCAGCAGATACGACAACGAGAAGATATCAACGGAGTAATAATAGAAGAAAAGCTATTAAATTGTGAAAGAAACATGCAAACTTTCACAATTTATTTTACGTAAAGTATTGAAAAATTTTGTATAGGTTAAAATTTTAGGTTCTAGACTTTTTTAGACTTTTTAGACTTCTTAGGCTTTTTGACTATTATTTTAGGCATTAATAATTTTTGTCTCATTAGGAGACTTTTTTGTAGACTAATTTTGGAAACGTGAAAGAAATGTGAATACTCTTGTAAAGATTCAGTCTATAAATAAGATGAACCGAAGGCATTGCAAAGCAATCCTTCATGTGTTGAAGCATAAATACTCTCTCCTGTCCGCAACAAATATTTTGCTTAGTTATTAAAAAACAGATTTATTTCAATGGAAAAAACTATGGAGGAACAAACCTCAGAAATATCAAACCTACCCGAACAAGTATATTTATTTATGATTATGAATAGCTAAATTCATAATTCCCAACAATCACGGTATGATAAAATAAATGCATGTTAGTTACTTTATAGTAGAATTATTCGAAGAATAATATGTTAAGAAGTTTATTAGCAAAGTGAAAATGGAGAAAAATTCCTAAAAACTATGCCATCCTAAATGTGAAACCAATGAGGCAAGAAGCCGTGGTGGGGAGTAACCAGAGTAGAGGTGTTGTTTAAGGGAAAAATATCCAGATTACCATGCTAATAGTGACCGAAGAACATGTTATTTAAGAATAATCTAGTATATAGTAATCTAAGATGACCATATTTTGTTATGTACATGATTGAAGGGAATATTTTGAAAACAACAATTTTATGAAAATGAATAATTATTTATCTGATGTAATGGTAGACAAATTTAAAATACTTATTTTGTTTGTACTTAAGGATATAAAAGTAGTAGGTATAAGAAAAATCATATTAGAAAAAACATTTGGTAGATATTATATGACTAGAATAAATTACATATATCTAGAATTTTTGAAAAAAGATATGAGAAACATACAGTTAATAAAAAAACAGATGAAAGTAAATTTAGACAAATACATGGAAACTAAAGATATAAAATATATAGAATTTCTTAATGAAAATATGCAAGAACTACTAAGACTAAAACAAACAACTACAAAAAATTATAATAAAATATTTAGTCAACTTTAAATGATAGATAACCTTAAAGTCTTAATCTTATATATACTTAGAGATATAGAAATTATAGATATTAAGAAAATAATATTAGAAAAAGTATTAGACTATCAAATTGAAACTATAAATTGGATAGCACAGTTATACCTGGATAATTACCCAGATGGATATTATTCAGATGAAGAGGTGTTAGAATATATTAGAAAAACTAGAGAAAATCAAGATAATCTAAATAAAGAAATTAATTATAGAAACCGAATCAGAGAAATACTGGAGAATCTAAAA